>OY728143.1:1332233606-1332858606 GCA_963277665.1 Viscum album
TGTCATAGGTAGTTGGATCTATTCCAAGTGAGAGTTTTTTGAATTTGGTTCCCTAGAAACAACTTTTTATAATTTTTATTACATATATATTCGATGTATTAAATAATAATAAAACTTTTTATTATATATTTTTTAGTGTTCTACATGAATCTAATGCAATAATGTCTTAGAGTATACTTCATATTGATAAGGTCATAGCAGTTCCCCACTATAATGACAACCTTTAAGTTCTTTGATGATATTCTTAAATAATGATATGAAGTTGGATAACATACTGTAATGGGAAACATGGTAGATATAATATCAAGTGTGAGTAATCATAATCCAAAGAGGCTTCCTGTCATGAAGTCCTCACTTGGTAATTTCTAATATGAGAGATTATAATAACAAACCCACCAGTAGGAATTCTGCATGTTTTTGATATCATCGAATATTCCTATATGTGAGTGCATATAATGGTCATCAAACTTTAAGATTATCATTAATAAATTTCATGACTCATGAAACTATATTTGATGATGAATATCATGGTGACATATGTTCACAAAGAGTTAGGGTGCATTGGGTGTGTCATGATTGACATGTCATTAATGGATAAGTCGAGGAAGGGTTTTTCACTTCCAAATGGAAGTTGATATCTCAACCCATTGATTGATATAAATCCTTCACATTAAATATCATGAACATGGTGTAATGACATGTTTATTTTAGAGATTTAGAGAGATATATATCGAGAAAATATGTTGGTGATACAAATATGAAACCTTCTTGATGAGATATTCTGACAAATGGATCATATTACACAATGATCATTCATATGTGGTCGTCATTGTTGCAACATTCAGTTATTTATCTTGGGCGCCTTAACGTATTTCTATACAGTAATCTTGAACTTTAGGCAAGTACACCTAATGGGAAATTGGAAAAACCCTATAGGGTCACACACTACATGTTACTAATGATCTTAAATAAATTCTATTTGAATTTAACCAATTGAATAAATATTATTCTCAAGACTGAGGGATAATTTTATTCAAGTTTTATTGCTCGAAAATATTTATTAATGAATAAAATATTAAAATTAAATATTTATTCGAATGTTCAATAAATTATAGAGGAGTTTGAAGGGACCAATGCAGTTTCTAGTGATATATATTAAATAACAAGATGGTTAAATACTATTTTTTATTTTTCAAGTTGGCATGCACCACAAAATAAAAATAAAAATATTATTTTTATATGGAATGAGGTTTATTAAAGGTTATTATATTATTTAATGGAATATATTAAATTAAATAATTATTTTAACCTAAACCCCATCTATATAAATATTTGATTATATCTATTGTGTAGGGTGTGAAAAAATCAACCATTATAAAAGAAATAGAGAATTTTTTCACACAAATAATTTTCTCACAACTCCTCCTTTTATCTCCCTCTTATGAATGAGAAATAAAAGATAGATTCTTTCACGACTAAAGGATGAATGATCAATATAAACAATTCAAGATAATTGATTCACCATGCTAGCACCCGTAGATCAATTGATGTTGCTTGGAGATCAAAGGAGCATGTGTGGATCCCCGCTAAAAGGATTATATCCTTGGACCCTCACAATGCAACAAAGGCAATCCAAAATGGTCTTTTTGGATGATCAACATTCACATAAAATAAAGATCCTAAGCCCATGTATTTTTTTCCGATATTAAATAAATTAATTATAAATTTTATTTAAAATATTCTCACTCATGGTTTCAGTAAACTAAAATATTAAAATACATTTTAATATATCTCCCACCACAACATGCTTTCTTTGCACCCAGAACAAAAAAATATTTCCACAAAATGACATAAAATGTATGTGAAAAACAATCAAATATTGTTTTCCATTAATGAGTAATTATTGTTCTTGAACCCTTTATCCATAACCACCAGAAAATATCATAAATAATATGATTCCTCATAATTATCCTCTTGGATGATCTAAATATTGAGAGAGATGTTTTCTTAGGCACACACCCTTGAAGATGAAAACCACATGGATAAAAGGTTGTTACTCATATTTGGAATTGAAGTCTCATTGAGAATACTAAATAAATATAAGCTAATCCTATTAGATGTTGGATATTTGAAGAGATACACTATTAGAAAACATTAAAGCACTTTGCGATAATGAAAAAAATGTTACCAAGTCTATCTTTATGTTTCCAACCATGGAGTTATACTCTTTTTCAGTATCTCTAAGATCACTATGAGTATAAAATTTTACCATTTTCTTCTAAAAAGTGAGTAATAAACAATTTTTTGAACAAATAATGTGAAGAAGGCATAAAATTTAACATGGAAGCAATTTAACCTCTTGACATTTCTTTATTTTCAAATTCCTCGAAAATATAGGTATTTGACTCGAATTACAGGGAAAATGACGTGTGCTAAAGTTTAACATGACTAAAAAGAGATATTTTCATTAATATGACTTTCTAAGGTGATTATCACAATCCTTTGTTGGTGGTCCCCATATTTAAAGGGAGAAAAAATATCTTCCTCCAACCATGTTAGAGTTAATAACCAAAAATATGCCTAGGTCCTTCATTTTTCACAAAGAGATGGTCATTTTCATTAAAAATGGATATAATTCTAATGGTGTTAATTTCTAGGAACTAAAAATTTGTTTGACATAATCTTAAAAAGTCTAAGGAAAAGTTTTGATAGTTTTGGGTGTAACAAGAATGGTGTGCTAAGATAAAGACTGGGTGTGCACCAAGATGGAAGCTGAGCACACACCATACTCAAGGCTGAGTGTGTTCCATGCTTGAGGATGATCATGTACCAAGGTCCAAGATTCCAGAGCAAACAATTTCCTATAAAAATTCATCATGACCCCCCAATGTGGCACAAAAACACACAAATACTAACACACAATGGAATATATAGACTAGGGGAAGAATATAAGCCTCAAGTTTAGTATATACAACTTTAAAGACCCCCAAATGAGATTTGTTTATCAAAACCAAAGAGTTAAGACATAAGATAAGTGAATTTAGGATATTTAAAGGTTTTATACATGATAAATTCACAAAATATAACTTCACCTAGAGACTTGAATCTTGACCAAAGTGAAGGTCACCATTTGAAAAATATTACAAAGCATGTTAGAAGAAGGGTATAAACACCATGCCCCCTTCATCTCAAGAGGATTTCACCAAGACCACATGATTAACCAACGGATTAGAATTCATTAAGGTAACCCACCTTAGTGAAGCCATTCCATTTTACTTGAGTGATATTCTTAACCCCAGTACCCCAATTCCCCTTAAATCCTTGACCCAAGAGCATTTCATCTCCAGAAACAATTTCCTTTATAGACCCACTTCCACAATTTCTCTATTTTTTAAAATATGTGTGGATTATACAATTGTGTACCCCTTTGATAAGATTTTTTTTTCATCGGTATAAGATCCACCATGTAATTCTTATTCATTTTTTGGGTCCCCAAGTTGTGGTCAATCATGTACCCCCTTGATAATAAATACCATTTATCTTAAAGAGACCATGGAATACCTCCTAGCTCTATATTACAATAAGTATATTGAGGTTGTAATATATATTCCAAGGATAAAACCCTTGTATAAGGACTACACTTTCTCCCAACTCCAACTCAAACTTATATCAAGTATTTATGTAGATAAATCCTTTTCAGAGTGGAACACCTATTGTTTCCAGCCCTATCTACTTCCATGTATTTCCTTATCTAGTTCCATTTATGTGAAAAAACCACACTCATTCCAGGCCTAGGTACCATTTTATTAGTGGTATTCATCATATATAACTTTAAACTATAATAAATATTATTCCTAATTGGAAAACTTTAAATGATACAACATTTTACGGTGTGATTCTCGCATATGGTGGCTTCATCAGTTGGGGTTCATAGACTCAGTGTGGATAAGTCTCTCTATTGAGGAACTAGTATGCTTCTTACGCTGCTCTGGCCTAATGTTGCTTCACCTCCCTCTAAGTCTCTTTGCTGTGGTGGTTTCATGATGGATTTGGGATGTGTCATTCGATGGGTCTATAGTGTTCCTGGAGGTGCATCCAGCATCGACATCAATCTTCTATGGTGGTCCTTATTTGTTGAAGCGTGTTGTGTAATGTTCATTGGTTTTCGGGAGGCTTGCATAAGGGTTTGGAAGTCCTGTCATTGTTCGTGGCTTATTATTGTGGCCTCACCTGCTTCTAACTCTGCTCTGGATTTAGCTTCCATCACTCCTCTCCCAGTCGGCCTGGTGAGATGGATTATAGGGAGTTTTGGGATATGATGGGTGAGAGATTGATGGTTGTCAAGGTGCTAATGATTTTTATGGAGTCTTTGGTCAGTTTGCTCGGTTCTTGTGGCTTGAGTCTGGACATGGTTTGTCAGGGGAACCCATAATTTCATCTATTTGGTGTTTGTATTTCGAATTTGGTAAGGATGTGTTGTTGCGGTTCAAGGAATGGAGGTTCGCGGTAGTGTTTTTATTTTCATGTTTTTTAATTTCAGGGGATTGATTTCTACCTGGATGATTAGATATTGTTTGATAGGTCTTTGATGGGTTTGGTCTGGTGGCTCGCTGTTAAAGATGACGTGGTGTGTTGTTTTTTAATTTTGAATTTGAAGGTATGATTTCTATTTACCTATTTGTTTTGAATTCTGTATGGGGTTGAATTTTGTGATTTTTTTGTATGTGTGGATCCCACTCAGTAAAAAAGTGGTTTCTAGAAAATAAAAAAAGTTTTATTGGATGGAAAATGACACAACAGTTTATCCCGAACACATGTCATTAAAAGGCACAAACTTGGTCCATCCTGCATAAATTTAAACTACATGGGGGAACATCCTCCCCACACGAGATTAAATTTTTTAGTACTCACACTTGAATGGATATAAACTATAATACCCATCACTAATGTTGAGTTTTATTCCCCACTCATATGGCTTTAAACTACATGTTACACATTTATAAATGACTATATTTTCAAATCCTAATTTTGAATGGATGAGTGTCACACCCTTTTATATAGTTTTAAACTATGCCATAAAACCATATGGGTTCAGATTCCTCTCAATGAGGGATATATAAGAAGCCCTATATCAGGTTAACACCAACACGACAAAAACCTTCACTTCTTCTTATCTATTTACCTCTAGATAAATTTAAATTCCAAAGTGTCTTCCAATATAGATTTAAACTACAACATAACCATTATTCACTTTTACATTGTATATTGGGTGGGTGATAATATAATTTATTATGTAGGTTCTATTTTAATGAATTAGTGTTAATTAATTTCTTCAATCAAAAGGGTTACCAGTATATTTATTGGGAGGGATTTCAGGAATATGATAAAATGTATAAGAGAGTCCCGAACTAAAAAACTATCATATTTGTGTGATTATTCAACCTATCATCCTCCATGTTTTGAAAATCATCACTCTTACATGTCATACCCCAAAATGATGGGGTGTAAGGAACATGTGAAAATATACAAGGTGGGTGCATCATTTATTGAACATCTAATGTGTTTTATTTTTCAAGGTTAGAAGGTTTTGCAAGGAAGGTTTTTTTTTGATTTTTTTGTGTTGTAGAAGCATGGTTGTGTTCAAGAGGAATCATGGAAATGGTAAGAAATGATGGGGTCTCAGTAGTTAGACTTGTTCAATAGAGATTCCCAATTTCACTTTTTTGGGGGATGGAAACCCTTATAGTGTGGATTTTATAATAACTTATTATTTCTTAGGTATGTATTGGATTTATGTTTGGTGTTTCTAAATTTATTTTGAGCGACCTGACTTGGTAATAAACTTCTAAATAAGGGTGGATGTTATTTAACCCATTCGAAAGTGGAGGTTAGTTATGAATTATACAAGTTTAAATGAATAGTTCAATTCAGTATAATGATTTTTCTTGATATTAAACTAATATTATAATTATATGGTTAAGGCATGAGATTTCAAGGTTGGTTTAATGGTTCCTTACCCACTAGATGGTAAAGTAAAATTATAAAGTACCCAATATTTTTTTATAATCCTTATTAATTCCCAAGTGGAAGTGTGTTGAGATGATGATGGATTTTTTGATGAACATATCACGTTCCTCTTAAGAATGATATTAAATATTGGTGATTGTGGATGAACTTACCAATAAAGTTTAATTTTTTTCCTATCATGGAAGCTATTTTATGGAGGATTTTAAAATATTATATTGGAATGAGGTGGAAAACTTCATAAATGTTTCCTAGATATCATATTGGGTAAATATTTGAGGTGAAATTCCATTTTTTTAAGAAGGTATGTAGTGAACCTTGGTGAATCATGTGAAGTTAAGAATATCATGATTCCCACATTATAAAGGTTAGTTCAACCAAATGATTAATATTTTAAATAACAATATTTATTCTTATTTCTTGGCATTGGGTGAGTATGTAAAGACCACTTATAATTGTTTTAATTTTTTGTATAATTTAAGTTCTATCAAATATTAATAAAAAATTTACCTTTTAAGGAGATAATTCACATGATATATTTTATATGAATTCATATAGATAATTCTCATAATTTTAATTCCATAGTAATGGGTTATATCATTGTGGAGGGGGGTGGTTAATTTATAGCACTTATTTTATAATTTATTCTTCAGAAAGAAACCACTATGATCTATTTGGATTCAATCCTTTCAAATTTAAGTATTTTCCTTACCTAATTAAAACATAAAAAAACAAAAGGAACACATGTTTTTTATAAGGTTAGGTCACAATGTGGTTACTTACTCCTTACCATGATTGGGATGAGTTAGAGTCACAAATTTTACACTTGTTGTTTAAAATGGTTATAGTTTGGGATGAGAAGGTATAATTCTATACTCAACACCTACATTAATAGATTTTACTCCAATATAAACCATAAGGAAGGTATAATATCCAATTATATAGGATAATATGTTTTCCTTAGATATGTAAATATATTATCATACTGGATTACTCCAGTCTTCAAATATTACCAACAAATGAACTGATTTAATCACTTTTAGACTAGAATTATTCAGAAAAAAAGTTGATATTACTCTTAAGACTTCAAATAAAACAAAATATAATATTCTAACATTTTTAATAACTTTGATCTTTGATATTTAGTATTGAATCTAGATCATTCGTCCTTACTCACTACTCCCATAACTTCATTGTTGACTGAAAATTCTATTTTTTTTGATTTTTCAAAAAATTTATTTGTGGTTGAGTGGTAACCAAAAATGATAGTCAAGATTAGAAATACACACAATGCCAGATTCAAATTTTAAAAAACAAAATCATAAAGTAACCCTATACCCAAGGTGGCCTCGATCCAAGAAACACCCCCATTAGCTAAAATCACATCATTTACCATCATCTTCTTAAGAACACCACCGTTATCATCGTCACCCTATCACTATAGGAGTTGATGACTAGAGAAAATGAAATGAAGAACATCACATTAATCATTTCACCATCATTTTCTTCATTATCCAACACTATTAACTAGAATTAAAATAAAAAAGTCATCACTTTAAAAATCAAAAGGAAAATAATCTTCATCAAAACCCCCATCCACCATCACACCGAACATCCAAACAAAGGACTCTCCTCCTGGAATACCATTGGAAACTCGAACACCACATCCCAAAGATCCATATAACCATTGCACCATACTGACCTGGGGAGGAGATATGGGACTCGAGGCTAGGGTATAGATTAAGCTACTTAAAGCCTTTATAGAGAGTTGAGCCCTTCACCCTGAACCAGACCAATATATCCAAAACCATTCCAAAAACATTCCATGGAAAATCCATAAAAAAATTAAATATGAAAAAACAAAAAAATGGAATTTGAAACCCATAATAAGGAAGAAATTATAAAATAGAATAAAAGAGAAAACCAATTTGATGTGGAAATGAAGCCAACACCGATGATGAACAAGTCCGAGACATCTTCTAGCCCCCCTCCAACACCATCCCCAGATGATCAAAAACCCCATCAAGCCTGAACAAAATGGGGTTGAATAGTATGGGTTATCCATAGAGGGTAGTTGAGAATAATAAAACTAGACACCACCATCGATTCCAACCCATGCTGTCTAAAGTACCACCACACAAACCCAAATGGAGGCCTGATGTGCATGGATTGGGCATAAATAAGAGCAGTGAGAGGCATACGTCATCTGCATCAACCATAAATCTAGTCAAGGAGGGGGAGAAAATATTAGATCGGGAATGGAAAGAAAATGAATAAAGGAGAACTGTCACTGCTAAATGGGGAAACCCCAGAATGAAGGGATAAATGAAGAATCATCAGGAGCACTTGGATCACCGGTTGAGTGGGGGGCCATTACTTAATTGTTCTGATTCTCAATATAAGATCTTAAAACATTCAAACTCCACATATTTTTATCAGAATCTTCTAAAATATGAGATATCAATCACTATCTATATCTATTTCATAATTTTTTTTCTTATGTAAGTCTCTACTTCTCATCCCTATCTCTAACACTTTTCAGTTTGTGCTAATATCCTCATTAATTGATCATTTCTTAATAATCTAGAATTAAGTTTCTTTAGAAAAAAAATCACCATCTCAAATTAAAGAATATTACCACACCTGATTTTTTCTCCATGATATTCTATGAAATTATTCATTTAACTATTCATGTGGATCTATCCCCTATCATCCCAATCTTAATCTAAAAAAAATTATTATTTGAATATATATGTTCAGTAAATAAAATTATAGAAGAATTTCATTAATTCTAGGCACCGAAATTATTTAAAATTATTTTAATAGAAAAATTATAAAATAATTAAGTAGTGATATTATATTTTAATCTTCAAAAAACCTATCTTGATTCACAACATGTTCATCAACTCGTTATTTTTGAATTGAATAAAAAAACAACATCATCTCACTTAATTTATTGAAGTATATCTAGGAAATTTATCTTCCCTCTAAAATTTATACTAATCAGATGAACCTTAAAAAACTTATTATATGAATTAATTAACTCTTATGAACCATAGGGAGAGTCTTATCCTTTAAAAACTTTATATTCAACAACAATAGAAGTGACCCTTACAAACTTAGGGTAATCTCTAACATTACCAAATCCTTCACTCTATGTATTCTAAATAATCCATACACATTTATCAACTAACTCTTAAACTTTTAGGATTCTCTTATGTATTCTAAAAAATTTCAAAAAACATCCCTCACACAAGAATAAATGACTCTTATGATTTGTCAAATTAATCTCATTATTTTTTAAATGACTCATAAAAATCCAAATCAATAACCCTTATTCATATTCATATTACCCTTATGAATCAGTGTAGATTCCTTGATTTATAAATATTTTAGTCCATGCATACAAAATGAATCTGATTAGAATCAGAGTTACTCATACACACCAGACTGAACATCATGACCTATCCAAATATTATTCTTTCTACATTTCAAGCCTCTTTAATCCGTAATTAATGGAAAATACAAAAAAACTCCTCAAATAATCTTAGAATTATTTCAAACAACATCTTAAGATATTTATTCACTTAAAATCATCTCAAAAACATTATTAAACACTTCAAATATAGTTTCAACAATTTATAATGATTCAATCTCATAGTTGACAACAAATATAACCTTTCAAAAATTCTATCAGGCACTTCAGTCTCAACATTGGATTTTTTTCAATATAAGCAACTCTTTTCCAGTCTTAGAAACCCACATAAAAGAGTCATAAAATCCCAACATTTCCCATATATAAGTGTCTTTAAACTATACTACTATATAAGGTAATATTTTTTAGAGAATTTCTTCACTCAATGACAATTTTTTTAGATGATTAACTTAGATTTTCTCCCCATCAATACATTCACTGATTAAATTTTTATCCCCTTTTTTATAATAACCACAACATTTTATTAATAATAGATAACTGGAATAGTGTTCCTTTCTATCATAAGATTCATGTACTTATTCTGCCCCTTAGAGTACAAAGCATTGTGGGGGTAATTCCCACACATCCTCAAGTGATAGGGGAAGGCTGAACATCAATTGTTAGCGATAACTCCGAAAACATCATACTTGTAATTACTTATGTAATCACATCAAAAATCTGTTTCTTTGTAGAGCTATACTCCCACATTATATCCCCATTTACCAATTTTACTTAATTAAATAACACTTAATATCATTTTTGGGGATTTGGAATGCTATAATAGATTATTTGATAAATAAAATAGAATTTTATTATCATAATAAATCCTCAATTTCTTCCCAAATTATAATTTCATATCTTTAAGATAAACTTTATTCCAATGAATTCAAGTAAATTAATTTGTTTTGGCTATATATCTAACTTGATTATGTTTAAAGTCATTGAATACAACATTTTACTGTGTCAAATCACACAAATTTCACCTAAAATGAATGTTCCACTTGATCTAGATTTCTTGTCATTGTATTCACTAGCCCAATATGTGTATGTGAAAGCCAATAAATTCAATTTTCTCTTATTTATATACAAAATTCCATAGTTATATGTTCCTTTTAAATAATATAGAATAATTTTTACTACTAAAATGTGAGGAACTTTTGAATAACATTAATATTTTGTATAAATAGTTACTACATATAATTTTTTGGGTATAAAAAATGTTAGATAATGTAGAATTACCATGATTATCCTAAATAATTTCTAATTAATATTAATTATAGCCTAATCTTTGATAAATATCATTCCAACTTCTATGAATGTTGATGATTCTTTAAAATCCTCTATAAAAAATTTATTTAAAAATACTTTTTAATATGTTTCTAGGGTTATGAAAATGCAGCCATCTTTTATGTAATCTACAATTCAATAAAATATCTCATTTTACCCAACATTGAAATCTAAAAATGCATCCTAATTTTTTTTCAAACTCCTAACATAAATTCTCCTTGACACTTTCAAATATTATTTCATCAATATAAACTGTGATAATCAAAGTGCATGTGGACATCTCTTTCACATATAAATTGGTACCAACCTTTATTTTGTAAATGTTATTTATCTTAAAAAACCATATAGATTTAAATACTTGGTTATAGAGGACTATTATAACATATATAGTTCCTTATTCAACCTATATACCATGATTCCATCCCAATAAAGAATGAATCCTTCAGTTTTTTTAACAAAAACTTCTTCTTCAAGTCATACATTTAAAAAGGTATACATCACATCTATAATAACCCTTCTCTTTATTACATAGTTAAACATGATTTATTACATAAAATTGCACTTAATACAACTCCAAGGATCAATAGGTCCAGTGTCTTGGGAAATTAGAAACATTAAATAACAACTTAGAACATAAAACCCAACATTTTTATTGAAAACCTCTTTTACATGACCACAACATTCCATCATACTTAGCATTGCATGGTATAAACTGAGGACATTCATAAAAAAGGGTGAGCTATAAAGTCTAGTAAGGGAGTAAATAAGTCATAACATGAATAATATATTACATGATAGTCAATAGGAATATCAATGGAAAACAAGAGAAACATGAACATACAGGCATGATATATCATGATTATCATAACATGGAAATGTCGCAACAACACTTAATATGATATTAGCACGAGCCAAGGCTCATTGTACATGGATAATGAGTAAAACCTAATTGAAATTGAATTATAATGAGAAAAACCTCATTAAACTTGAATTATCATGAGTAAACCCTCATTTAACTTGATTTATGATGAAATTAATCTTTACCCAATTCATTGGAGCACTATCAGAGCGCACCCTTCTAAATCATTTCATCTCAAGTATAAGTGTGCCACATGGATCATACAACATGGAATCATTCCACATCATAATTTATTCCACAATAAAGAAATTTGGACTATATACATGAATCTATATAGTCAACAAGTAAATGTGTATAAAGTTGAATACCCTTGATAGAGAAATGGGCGTGGTATTCACTACACAATGAATTTGGATTGGAAAATCACAGTGCAAATTCCGTAGCATAACGACGTGACATAAGAATTAATAAAAATGGTTGATGAAATATAAAGGGGTATCTATTTATATTTACATGAAATGGAAATTATGTGGTTCATATAGATACATGTTCTAATATATATAATGGAATTTAGATTCATAATATAAAATAATTGATTGAATATAAATGAGAATAAAGAAATCCCATACAAAATTTCGCCATGGTAACGGGTGTACATGGGATGAATTATTGGGAGATAAATGGGTCAATAATCATTAAAAAATAATGAGAGAAGTATGGGGGAGGTTTTAAATCATACCCAAACATTTTAATTGAAAAAAGGGTATAACAACATAAAGAAATTTGGACAAAAATGAGAAAGGAATAAATCCCTTACTTGAAAGTGTGATCCAAAGGCTTGGTAGAAGATTTAGAGAGGATTCTTGGGTGTTTGGGACGCCTTGGGAGGATACTGGATAGAGGAGGTTAGAACTTCTTAAAATATTAGGCTTACTTATGTGAAGGTGAGTCACACTCTCAAGGAAACCATTTTAAAAGTTAAACTGTTTTATAAGTCTTGGAGGGTCTACTAAGGAACCATAAAATTAACCAAAAAAATTTAAAATTACATTATTTTAAAGGTAAAACAAATATTGGATGAACATATATTTTATAGTATTTTATTACATAACTTTTGGGTCATTATGATTTGATAAAACACATTATATATTTAAACAATATTTAACTTTTTCCAAAAAATTTGACTATCTTATAAAATTATGAAAAATTCACCGTTGGATAATTTAGAAGTCATGATTCAAAAAATAATATTCATTTTAACTAAATAATTTTCTAAATATTTGAATTTTCACTTTTAAAATAAAGACCAAGATTTATTGAAATTTTATCGGTTTTGACAAAAATAGTTTTAGAACCATAATAAAAATTACAATTGTATTCAAAAAAATTATACGATCATTTATATTCAATAAAAATTAATTTAGTAAAAATAATATCTTATTAAAATAATATTTAATTCCAAAAATCTATTAATTCATCAAAATAGATTTCTTAATTGAATATTAACTAAAAATACTATTTGTGCTTTAAAAACTATTTACAAAGTAACAATAATGAAATGGATGTATATTATTTATATAAAAAATAAAGCACATAATAATAATTCTAGGGTCTTGTTGCGTAACCCCTTATAACACCCTCATATGAACCAAGGGTAAGCTGTGCAATGGTAACATACTCTTGGGGTGGCTCAGATAACATCGCTCGGGTGGTAATCTCTATCAACATCCACTTCTCCCGTAGGAAGTTCTGTTCAAGCTTAATGTATTGAATATTGGATTGGGATTGGTCAAGAGTGAAGCCCATGAACTCTACCTCATTTCCGATCTCTGACAAATGGGCTTCGTATGGAGCAATTATACTGGATGAGGCCATCACTACCTTTGTCTGAGTAAATTCGATTTGTGAAAGCCCTATATATTTACTAATCATGTGTTCGCTATTCAATGAATATATTAGCATCATTAGCAATTCTTAATGGTATTTTGAAATTCAAAAACATAAAACCAAGGAAGTGAATATGTTTATATAACCATTTTACATAATAATAAATTTAAATAGATCAAGAGTAATTTTCATTAATAAAAGTTTGGTTCATTACAATCTTCCCCCCTTAAGAACTTTTTCCCTCAAAATTTCCTTTTCCCACACTAAAAAGATGCAGGTAACTCTGCTTTATCACTTCCTATAATTCCCATGTTTCCTCTTAAAACTTGTTGTTTCTCCACAACACCTTGATGAGGGGAATTGTCTTATTTCATATAATTTTTTCCCTATGATCTAAGATCTTCACCTGATTCTCTTCATAGGAGAGGTCATTCTCTAATGGTACCACCTCTGGATTGAGTACATGAGATGGGTCAAGTATGTACTTCCTCAAGAGTGATACATGGAATACATCATGTACTTGAAATAGGTTCGGTGGGAGTGTTAGTCGATAGGCCAATACTCCAATGCGATCAAGGATCTCAAAAGGGCCGATGTACCTTGGACTAAGCTTTCCCTTCTTCCCAAATCTCATAAATCTCTTCCACGGTGATATGCATAGGAATACCATATCCCTGAAATCTAACTCTAGGTCTCATCGACGATTATCAACATAGCTCTTTTGTTGAATCTGAACAACTTTAATGTCCTACTGGATGGTCTTAACCTTATCCACCATTTCTTCGACCATTTCTGGACCTAAGAGTTTTTTCTCACCAACTTCATCCCAACATGTTGGTGTTCTACACCTCTTCCCATAAAGGGAATAATAAAGAGACATTTGGATGCTTGAGTGGAAACTGTTATTATAAGAGAACTCAACTAGAGGAAGATTTTGATCCCATCCTCCCTTGAAGTCCATTGAGAATGCTCTCAATATATCCTCAAGTGTCTGGATAGTATTCTTAGATTGACCATCAGTTTGAGGATAGTAATCCATACTGAAGTTCAGCTCAATATTAAGAGCATGTTGAAGACTCTTCCAGAACATAGAGGTGAATCTTGGATCTTGATCAGATATAATAAATAGTGACACTCCATGTAGCTTTACCACTTATCTGATATATATTAGTTCCAGTTGATCTAATGAGAAATTCTCTCAAATTTCAATGAATTTTGAAGTCATTGTATGATGATACACAAAAATCCAGATATAATTTTTTCCTTTGGATGTCTTCGGATGTCCAGTGAAAAATTCCATGGTGATGTTCTCCCATTTCTAGGCTGGTATGAGTAATGGTTTCATCATACCCTTAGACTTCTACCTCTCAGCCTCAACTTACTAACATACCAGGAAATTTTATGTATACTCAGCGATCTCCTTCTTCATGTTATCCCACCAAAAATTATATCGGAGATCTTGATACATATTTGTGTTCCCTAGGTTAATGGAGAAATTCAAACTACGTGCATCATCCAAAAGTTAATTCTTTAACTCCAGATTTGATGGAAAACATAGTCTTATCCCAAATCTCACAATTCATTCTTAATTAAGATCGAACTTCGAGGATTTCCATTTTCTGATAGTTTCCACTTTCTTCTGAATTCCCACATCATCCTTTTGAGCATCCTTTAACCATTAAAAAAGATATGATTGAGCTGAGGTGTTTGAGGAGATGGATGAAAGCGAGACAATAGGGCGAGAAGAAACCCTCGCCGCCTGGAGACTAGGTAGATCTATCCCACCCAAGAGGTTTGAACCTCTTATTTTACGATTCTCGACATATCTGATCTCATCAGATCTCGAAGGTCACGAACAAATTTCAGACTCTTGAAGAACAGCTATGCGTTCTCTCTCCTTAGGGATTTTCTACTGGCTCTTTCATTTTCCCAAAAAATCAAATTTCTTAACATATTTTTAGAAAAGGTTCTATGGTGCATGTCTCTGCTTCGGATGGGGTGATCTCACAAAGGTTAGAACTCTGCAAGAACTCTTTCATCACCCGAATCTCCTTATCCAAGGGTATTCAACCCTGAAAAATTTCCGAACTTATTATTCGTCTATCTGAGATATGGGGTTTTAGTGATTTTAAATGTGTCTCATTGGGGAGGGGATTTTCCATTTTCTTTTCCCTTATGCTGAACTAGAAGGTCGAGCATGGGGTTTTGTATTGGTAAACCTTAAACTAGGAACGCTTAGGATTTATGAATGGAGCCCAAATTTCATTATTTATGATTTTAAGGACACATTTTCTCAAGTATGGATCAATATTTATGGATTAAATTGTGTTTTATGGCACTTTGAGATTATATTTGACATTGCATCCACAATAGGCATTCCAATCTAAATGGACCTAGCCACTGAGAATGCTTGTTTTGGCCATTTTTTCAGAAGTTTAGTTGAAATTGACTTAGGATCTACATTGATTAATAAGGTGATTCTTTCCACTTATCAAGATGAAATAAACTTGAGAATTGTATATGAAAAACTACCTCCATTTTTTGAAATGTGCTGCATGATAGGACACTCCAGGTCCATTTTTTGATCAAACATGAAGTGTGCCAAATGTATGATGAAAGGGCACGATGAGTCTCAGTGTAGAAGAAATGAGAGACCCAAACCCTCCAAAGAGAATACTACAAATTTGGAAAAACACCCAGGTGAACCCCAGGCTCCTTCTTTCCAAATTGATCCCTCTAAAAATTTCCAAGTTGGGATGGCTTAGTCTGAGTTGCAGACCCAAGGATATACTACAACTCATACTTTGCTAGAGGATAAAGGATTCCCTTTTGCTACTCAATTGGATGGACCAAGAAAAGTTAGATGGGATGATATTGCTGAATGTAATAACCAATATTAAAGAGGCCTTTATTTCAGGGATTCTTTGGTTAAGTGCATAGAAGGTGAAGGGAAAGAATCTGACTCAGAGGAGAGTCAAATGGAGAGAGAGCTCTCATCCCAAGCAATGGTCGATGATAGGGTTAGGCAAGAGATGAATGCTATAAAATGGAGAAAGGGTAAGATAGTTCTAGATGCTGTGACCTCAGAGAAAGTTAAATTTAATGATTGTCGATCCAAATCACATGTAGCAACTGTTTCTACAGTTCCTATTAGTGTTGCTAAGGACACATGATGCAATGACAAACCTCCTTCACTGCAGATTGTGCCTTTGCTGTCCAGACACCCTAAAGGAATACCAGATGAATGTAGTATGAGTCCACTGTCAAATAAGGCCCACACCAACATGACTAACTCAAGTAACTTCAACATAGAAGAGGTGGCACAGAAGATGATAGAAAATACTGAAGCTTCCATGCCAAAAGAAGGACTAATTTACATGCAGAACTTGATATCTCCTCATGGGAAGGTACTTTCTAATGTTAACATCTTTAACCCATTTGATATGATCTCTACCTATAGTAATGAAGCTAGATTAAATGATGATCCCTATGCATCTATCATGCCTCCTATTGCTGCGGAATAACCTTTGGATGACGAAGGTGATGCACGGATACAAGCAAGGTCTGAAAGAAGGGGTCGACACCCCCGTGGAAAAGGTGGGCGCCTTCCTTACCACTATATGAGAACCCGATCTAGAACAGGGTAAAATTTATTGTTCTGTCTTTCTGAGGTACCTCATGGTTCTACTTTGTAATCTCCTCTCGATGAGTTTTTTCTTCAATAAAGAGCTCACTGCACCTCAATATTTACCAAAAAAAGAGATGATTGAGCAATCATTTGTGAAAGGATTCATGATGTTCCTTTATTTATGATTCCCATGTCTATATTCATCAAATCTAAGAAGATTGGATCCTTTTCAATTCTCATCAATGATAGAATCTCTAGGTCCTTTCTACTTAGAGCGCCTGCCACCTTGTTCTCTTTCCTAGGGTGGTAATGGATTGAGTAGTCATAGTCTTCGATAAGATCTAACCATCTTTGTTTTCACATATTCAACTCATTCTGTGTGAATATATATATAACATCCCTACTTTTATTCCACACTTAAACATAATTTATTACATAAAAACATCACTTGATACAACATATAATATTGTGAGGTCTAGTGTCTTCGGGGATTAGGAACATTACATAACGACTTAAAACATGAAATACAACATATTTTTTGAAAAATTCCTTTACATGACCACAAAATTCCTTTGTACTTAACATTGCATGGGATAACCTGAGGACATACATAAGAACGGGGTGAGCTATAAAGCCCAGTAAGGGAATAAACATGGAATAACATTAGGAATGCAATACATGTTAGAAAATAGGCATATAAAAAGAGAACAAGAGAAACATGTACATAAAGGAATGATAAAAAATGATAATCATAACATGGAGATGTGGAAACAACACTTAACATGGTATTAGCATGATCCAAGGCTCATTACACATGAAGCATGAGTAAACCCTCATTGCACATGAAGAAAGAGTAAACCCTCGTTGAACTTGAATTAGCATGAGTCAACACCCATTTCACATGATGTATAATGATACTATACTTTACCCAGTGCATTGAAGTGCTATTAGGGAACACCCTTCATAATCATTTCATTTCATGCATAAGTGTGCCACATAGATCATAAAATATGTATTCATTAACATCATAATTTATTCCATGAATAAGAGATACATAATACATAAATGTGAGTCTTCAATGAACTTGTACATGTGCATAATGGAGAATACCCCTGATAGAGGTGTGGTTATGGTATTCACTACACAATGATTTTGGCATAGAAAATTTGGTGTAATTTCAGCAGCATAACGACGTCAAATAGAAATTCATAAAATGGGTTGATGAGATTGAAAGGGGTATTTCATAATTTATACATTAAATGGACAGTAAGAGGATCATGGTACATAATATACCAACATATCGAATGGAATGTAGATTCATAGTATAAAATAATTTCTTGAATTTAAATAAAGAGGGAGAAATTCCTTACGGAATTTTTTCAAGGTAACGAGTGTATATGGGAGGCATTAATGAGAGATAAAAGAGGTCTCTCATCATTCCAACATTAAGAGGGTAGTATGGTGGAGGTGAAAAATCGTACCCCAATATTTGTAACTGAAAATAAAAGGGCATAACAACATAATGAAATTTGAAAAACAATGAGAAAGAGAGAAATCCCTTACTTGGAAGTGTGATCCAAAAGGATTAGGAGAGGCTTGAGAGAAGCTTCTTGGTAGCTTGGGGCACCTTGGGAGGATTATAGAGAGAGGAGGGCAGGGGTTGGATGAACTCCAAAGTATTTGAGTGAAGAGGAAGTGTGTAACGACGCAAACTTTCATTAATGAAGATCCATCTTAATCTAATTAAATGCCATATTATGGTTATATAAAATTTGAACTTCATTGATTTTATATTTGTAGATTTTAAAATACCGTTATGAATTGTGACCATTGCTAATATAGCCATTGAATAGTGATAACACGATTAGTATAAATATAGGGCTTTAAGAAATCCAATTTACTCAGACAAAGGAAGCAATGACCTCATCGAGTAGACTTGCCCCATAAGAAGCCCATTTGTTGGAGCTTGGAAAGGAGATGGAATCATTGGGCTTCACTCTTGACCAAGCCCAATCCAAGCATGAACATGTTAATCTTGAGCAGATCTGACTATGGGAGAAGTGGAAGTTAATAAATATTACCACTCGAGCGATGTTATCCGAGCCACCCCAAGAGTCTGTCACCATCTCACACCTTACCCTTCGGTCGTATGCGGGTGTTATAAGGTGTTATGTAACAAAACCCTAGCACTATGACTATGTACATTATTTTTTGTATAAATAATGTGCATTCATTTTATTATTGTCACTTTGCAAATAGTTTTTAAAGCACAAATAGTATTTTTAGTTAATATTCAACTAAGAAATATATTTTGATGAATTAATGGAATTTTTAATTAAAAAATACTTTAATAAAATATTATTATTATTAAATTAATTTTTATTAAATATAAATTATAATATAATTTTATGAATGCAATTGTAATTTTTATTAAGGTTTGAAAGATGTTTTTGTCAAAACCCATGAATTTTCAATAAATGTTAGTTTTTATTTTAAAAGTAAAAATTCACATATTTAGAAAATTATTTAGATAAAATGAATATCTTTTTTGGAATCAGGACATCAAATTTTCCAACGGTGAAGTTTTCATAATTTTCTGAGATAGTCGATTTTTTGGATAAAAATTAAATACTGTTTAAATATATAATGTGTTTTATGACATCATAATGACCCAATTGTGATGTAATAAAATTATATTTACATTATTTTCAGACAATATATGTATTAAAATTAAAATAACATGATTTTGGGTTTATTTGATTTATTTTACAAAGATTTTGTGGACCCTCCAAAACTTATAAAACATTTTGTCTTTTTAAATTGTTTTCCTTGAGAGTGTGACTCACCTCCACATAAGAAACCCTATTATTTTAAAAATTTCAGCCATTGGACTTATAAAATATTTTTTTCCACTCTTATTTGGAAAAACCATGGGAAAAAACCATGGGCAAGTTTGTGGTTTTGATTAGTTTAATGTGAGGTATCCTAAACCTAAATAACAAAGAACTTCCTCCCCATTCCAATATAAACCCACCCAAGCTCCCACTTACTATTCACTCAAAGCCTTTGGAGTTATAACAAACCATGTTCTCATCTATCTATAAGCCTAACAAGGTGCCCAAATATTTTAATAATCCTCTCTCAAGCCTCTTTCAAGCCTTTGGGATCACACTTCCAAGTAAGGTATTTCTTCCTTTCTCATTTTGTCCAATTTTCTTTAAGTTGTTATGCCCTTTTATTTTCAATTACAAATGTTGGGGTATTATTTCCCACCTCCCCCATACTGACCTCTTTATTTTTGGATGATTGGATACACCGTTCTCTCTCAATAATGCCTCCCATGTACACCTGTTATCATGCCGAAATTCCACGAGGGATTCCTCTCTCCTCCTTTACATCCAAGTAATTATTTTGAATTATGAATATAAATTCCATTACATTTGTTGGGACATGTATCAATATGAACCTATTACTGTCCATTTCAAGTAAATATGATGAGATACCATTTTCTCTCTCATCAACCATTTTCATGAATCCTTATGTCACATCGTTATGCTGTAGAAATTGCATTGCGTTTTTCCATGCCAAGATCATTATGTTGTGAATACCATACCCATGTCTCTATCAAGGGTATTAACCTTTATGTACATATACATATTGAATGGTACTTTCATGTATTTATTCCAAATTACTTAATCGTGTAATAACTTATGATGTTGATTGATTCCATGTTATATGATCCATGTGTCACACTTATGCATGAAATGAATTGTTTAAGAACGGTGCGCCCTGATAGCGCTCCAATGTATTGAGTAAAGTATAGTATCATGATACGTCATGTGAAATGGGTGTTGACTCATGATAGTTCAAGTGAAACTAGGTTTTACTTGTGATTCATGTGAAATGAGGGTTTACTCATGCTCCATGTGCAATGATCCTTGGCTCATGCTAATTCCGTGTTAAGTGTTGTTGCCACATTTCCATGTTATGATTATCATGCTTTATCATGATTTTATGTCCATGTTTCTATTGTGCTCCATTGATATGCCTATTGTCTAACATGTATTTTATTACTCATGTAATTACCTATTTATTCCCTTACTGGGCTTTATAGGCCACCCTTTTATTATGCATGTCCTCAGGTTATCCCATGCAATGCTAAGTACGAGGGAGTGTAGTGGTCATGTAAAGGAAGTTTTCAATAAAGATGTTGTGTGTTTTATGTTTTAAGTTGTTATGTAATTTTCCTAAGCCCCAAAGACACTATACCTCTCGATCTTCCATGTTGTATCAAGTAAAGGTTTTATGTAATAAATTAGGTTTAAGTGTGAAATAAGGAGAAGGGTTGTTATAAAGTGGGATCTTTGGTAATTTTATATTGTAAAGGAGAGGGAATTATTTATTATTTAGGTTTGGGACACCACACATTAAACTAATCAAATCCAAAAAACAGCCCCTGGTTTTTACCCATGGTTTTTCCAATGAGGAGTGGAATTTTTTTTATAAGGACAATAGCAGAGCTTCTTAAAATAATAGGGTTACTTATGTGGAAGGGAGTCACACTCTCAAGGAAATCAATTTAAAAATCTAAAATGTTTTATAAGTCTTGAAGGGTCCACTAAGGATTTGTAAAATAAATTTTAAAAACCTAAAATAAAATTATTTTAATGTAAAAAAATATATTTTCCAAACATATTATTTTATTACATCACTATTAGGTCATTATTATGTCATAAAACACATTATATATTTAAACGGTATTGAATTTTTACCCAAAAATTCAACTATCTCAGAAAATTATGTAAAATTCACCATTGGATAATTCCAACATCCCGATTAAAAACATAATATTAATTTTATCCAAATAATTTTCAAAATATCTGAATTTTCACTTTTAAAATAAAAACCGACATTTATAAAAAATTCATGGGTTTTGACAAAAACACCTTTCAAACATTAACAAAAATTACAATTGTATTCATAAAAATTATATGATCATTTATAAATAATAAAAAGTAATTTAATAATAATAATATTTTATTAAAATAATATTTAATTAAAAAATCCATTAATTTATCAAAATAGATTTCTTCGTTTAATATTAACTAAAAATACTATTTGTGATTTAAAAAATATTTACAAAGTAACAATAATAATATGAATGTATATTATTTATTATATAAAAAAATAATGCACATAATCATAGTTCTAAGGTCTTTTTAAATAACCACTTATAACACCCGCATAATACCTAAGGGTAAGGTGTGCGATGGTGACAGACTCTTGGGGTGGCTCGGATAACATCACTCAGGTGGTAATCTCTATCATCTTCCACTTATCCCGTAGGCAGTTCTGTTTGAGATTAATGTGTTCAAGGTCATCTGGGACTTGGTCAAGAGCGAAGCCCAATGACACCACCTCCTTTCCAAGATCCAAAAAATGGGCTTCGTATGGGGAAAGACTACTAAATGAGGCCATCACATCCTTTGTCTGCGTAAATTGGATTTGTTAAAGCCCTATATTTATACTAATCATGTGATCACTATTCAATGACTATATTAACAATGGTCACAAATCATAACAGTATTTTAAAATCCATAAACACAAATCTAATGAATTGAATATGTTATATAACCATTTTACGAAATGAGACATTTAATTAGATCAAGTGGAATTTTTCATTATTAAAAGTTTTGGTCGTTACAATATTCCCCCCTTAAGAAATTTCAGCCTCGAAATTTCCTTTTCCCACTCTAAAATAGATGTGGGTAACTCTGCTTCATCACTTCCTCTGATTCCCACGTCGCTTCTTCAAACTTGTGGTTGTACCACAACACCTTGACGAGGGGCATTGTCTTATTTCGTAGAACTTTTTCTCTACGATCTAAGATCTTCACTGGTTTCTCCTTGTAAGAATCATCATCCTCAAATGATACTACCTCTGAAGAGAGTACATGTGAAGGGTCTCGTATGTACTTCCTTAACATGGATACATGAAATACATCATGTAATTTGGCCATGGTAGGTGGAAGTGCTAGTTGATATGCCACAACCCCGACACGATCAAGAATCTCAAAGGGGCCAATGTACCTAGGAAATAAATTACCTTTATTTCCAAACTTCATGATATTATTCCATAGAGATATGCGTAGAAATACCAGGTCTCCAACTTTGAACTCAAGGTCTCGTCGATGGTTATATGCATAACTCTTCTATCAACTTTGGGCTGCCTTGATATGCTGCTGAATGTTTTTCACCTTCTCCACTATATCTTCGACCATTTCAGGTCCTAGAAGCTTACTCTCTCCGACTTCATCACAACATGACAATGTTATTCACCTTTTACCATAAATGTATTCATATGGTTCCATTTAGATTCTCTAGTGGAAATTGTTATTGTAGGATAATTTAACCAGTGGAAGATGTTTACCCTATCCTCCTTTGAAGTCCATAGAACATGATCTTTACATATCTTCCAGTGTCTGAATAGCTCACTTGGATTGGCCATCAGTTTGAGGATGA
Source organism: Viscum album (assembly GCA_963277665.1). Lineage (NCBI taxonomy): Eukaryota > Viridiplantae > Streptophyta > Magnoliopsida > Santalales > Viscaceae > Viscum > Viscum album. The sequence continues at coordinate 1,332,257,289 of OY728143.1, forward strand.
TAGGCCATACTAATGTTTAGTTCAATGCTTAGATCATGTTGGAGACTTTTACATAATTTCAAGGTGAATCTAGGATAACAATCAGATACAATAGAAAGTGGTGCTCCATGCATCCTTACCACTTCTTTGATGTAAGTCTATGCAAGTTGATCCAATGAAAAGTCCTCTCGAATCTCGATAATGTGATCTATCTTCGTAAGACAATCCAAAATGACCCATATATTATTTTTTACTCTGTATGTCCTTGGATGTATAGTGACAAAGTCCATGGTAATGGTTTCTCACTTATATGTTGGTTTGGGTAGTGGTTGCATCATCCCCTTAGAATTTTTCCTCTCATCCTTCACTTGCTAAAATACTAGGAGCTTTGATGTATATTCAAAAATATCCCTTTTCATATTTTCCCACTAAAAGTATTCTTAGAGATATTTATACATCTTTGTGCTCCCCGAGTGAAAATATATTTTTGATCTATGTGTGTCATCCAGAAGCTCATTCTTTATCTCTGGATTGGATGATACACATAACCGTGACCCAAATCTCACAATTCTATGTTTGTCAACCATGAACTCTGAGGATTTCCCATTTATGATAGCCTCCACCATTTTCCGAATTTCCACATCCTTTCATTGAACATCCTTTATTTTCTCCATGAGGGATGGTTGAGCAATCATTTGAGAAAGGATTGATGATGTTCCTCCCTTAATGATTCCCATGTCCATCCCCTTCGAATATAAGATGACTGGATCCTTATCAATTCTCAACAGTGATAAATATGCAGGATCCTTTCTACTTAGAGCATCTTACACCTTGTTTTCCTAAACGAGATGGTAGTGGATTGAGCATTCATAATCCTTGATGAGTTCTATCCATATTTTTCGGCGCATATTATGCTCTTTTTGTGTGAATATATATTTGAGGCTCTTGTGATTAGTATATATCTCACACTTCTCCCCATAGAGATAATGCTACCATATTTTCAATGCAAATATCACAACTGCCAACTCCAGATCATGTGTGGAATAGTTTTTCTCATGTATTTTCATCTTCCTTGAGGCCCAGGCTTTCAACTTATCATTCTACATCAACACACAACCCATGACCTTCTTTAAAGCATCACCAAATACCACAAAATGTTCTTCACTCATGGGTAATGTGAGCATGGGCATAGCGACAAGAATCCTTTTCAACTACTTGAAGCTTTCATCACATTCATCACTCTAAGAAAACTTGACTCCCTTCAGAGTTATATTGGTAAGAGGGTTGGACAATTGTGATAAATTTCTCAAAAATCAGAGATAATATCCAGCTAACCCCAAGTAGTTACGGATATCTGTTACCAATGTTGGCCTCGGCCATCCCTCAATTGCAGTTGTCTTGGAGGGATCCATATATATCCCATTGATTGTAATGATATGACCCAAGAATGAGACCTCCTTCAACCAGAACTCACACTTGTTGTACTTTAAATAGATATTATCCTTTCACAAGGTCTCTAGTATAATTCTTAGATGCTCCTCTTGATACTCCTTGGTTTTGGAGTATATTATAATATCATCTATATAGACTACCAAATATTTGTCGAGGTAATCTCTAAAGAATCTATTCATCAAGTCCATGAAGATTTATGGAGCATTAGTGAGTCCGAAAAGTATTACTATGAATTCATAGTGCCAATATCTTGTACAAAAAGTAGTCTTGGGGATATATTTCTTATTTACCCTTACTTGATAATATCCCAACCACAAATTTACCTTGGAGAAGTATTGTGCTCCAAACAACTGATCGAAAAACCATAAATTTGTGGCAGAGGACACTTGTTTTTTATCATTATTTTTTGAGCTCATGATAATTAATTCCAAGGCGCATTGATCCATCCTTCTTCTTGGAGAAGAGGACTGGTTCACCCCATGGTGAAGCACTTGGGTATATAAACCCTTTATGAAATTTCTCCTGTAGTTGTTTCTTCCGCTCCTCACGCTTCACAAAAACCATTATATATGGAGTATTGGATATTGGTAATGCCCCAGGTATAAGGTCAATTGAGAATTCAACATTTCTTCTATGAGGAAGACTAGGAAATTCCTCGGGAAACACTTTAGTTAATTCCCTCACAATAGACATGTCTTCAAGGATTCTTTCCTCCTTAGACTCAATCATCTGAGCTAGATATGTGTTCTCATAGGGAAGTAATATCCACGCTTGAGATGATAGTGCTAAAGAAGATTTATCTTCCTCCTTTAACATTTATAGAATTAGGGGTCGATTCTCCATATGGAGAGTTATTTCTCTCTCACGAAAATTTATGTTGGCTTTATATAAGGAATGACAATCCATGCTGAGAATTGCATCAAATTCCACCAGAGAGAGTTTGATGAGGTTCTCCAGGAAGTTCAATCCACAAATTTTGATAGGGGAGGAGTTATATACATGGGATGTAATGATTGCCCCATTTTCCGTACTCACTAAAATCTTTAATTACATTATTTGTGGTGATGTGGGGATTATTCTACTAAACTTTTGGGATATAAAAGAATGAATAGAACTAGAATCAAAAGGTACGTTTTATATTATTGAATGAATAACTAGCGCACCTGCCACCACTTCGTTTCTAGGGTTCATTTTGATAGTAGTGATGGAAAAATCTTGCCCTTCTGCCTTGGAGGTTTTTGGTTTCCTCTGAAAACTCTTGGCTTAGGGAACTCATTTGCAATATTCCCTGGTTATTTGAAGTTGAAGCAATGAAAAATGCATTGAGAGTCGAACGAAGAATTCCTCTCCTCTGTCAAAGCCACCAGTTTTTCTTGTCGGTAGTTAAAAGCAAGGTTCCCTTCTCTTTCACACCTAAAGCATCTCCTCACCCTCTTTAGGAAAATTCTAGGGTGCTTATTTACACACCTTTGGTAAGTGGGGTGATGGATTTTCTTACCACCATTGTATTTATCCATCAGAATACTAGAATTTAAGTCCACCTTATGCTTCTTATCCCCATGATACCCTTGAGATTCTCTAATCTCCATTTCAACCTTGAGGGAACATCATACAATTTACTCATAGCTGTCAAAGTCACGGATCTCCAGGGCTTTCCGTAGGCTAGGTTTCAGCCCACCAAATAAGCGGTCAACCTTACATTCATGGGTAATGACAAAGTCGGAGGTGTATCATGCAATACTGGTGAATTTTTCCTCATACTCTCTAATGGATTCATCGTCTTTTTTTCTTGATGTAATGGAAGTCCCTTTCCATCTTTAGTCGGATGGTGTGCAGAAAATATTTATCAAAAAACATCTTCTGGAAATCCTTCCATTCCAACGCCTCGATCTCCTCCTTAGGCTTCATATTTTTTGATCAATGCCCACCATTGATGATCTTCACCCTCCATAAGATAATAATCTAGAAGAGCCTTATCTTGTTCAGAACATTGAAGGATAGAGAATATATTTTCAATGGAGTTGATCCATTGTTCGACGATTGAGGGATGAAATGATCCATTAAAAGTAGGACACCTTTGTCTCGTGAAGCTCTTGATATCGACTTGTACTGTCTGTGGGGGGGGGGGTTGAACATTCCTATTGACCCATGTTTCCATTCAAAGGTTGAGTTAATTGAGAGAGAATCATGACAAAGTTCAAGATTCCTGATCCCATCGGATTGGGCATCTCATTATAACGGTTATCATATTGGTCTTCACATCGGTTGTTAGCCTGAGTCCTCCTATTACCGGCCATTGGATGGAATAAAAGGAAATTTAGGGGTAACACATAAAGGGTAATCCAGGTACAAAAGAAATGAATTATAAATAAATTTTATTTCCACAACTTATAAATCTATAGGCTTTAATCTATGTTATCCATGATCTACTTTCCAACACATATTCTTATGGTATTCTTTTATTCCCTTAATAATGGTTCATACTAAGATTTTGAATTTACCAAATCATATCCCCCAGGAGTGTCATAACCAAGAGTGCTACAAGGCCCATTTTTGTGTACTAGGATACCCTGGTTCAAGCCCAAAACTCCTTGTCGGAGTTTTCACTCTTAGGTACATCTATGCCAGAGCCACCTCTACTTGCTCGTATCCATACAGAGATGTATTTTCTTGTTTAAAAACTTACTAAATACTCACCAAAATTTAGGGATATTTTTATTACACCTAGTCTTATATATAAGGCTTTACTAGGTCTTTCTAATCATAATCCCAAAAATAACTAAACCTATCCTCTGATACCAACTATAACATCCCTACTTTTATTTCACACTTAAACACAATTTATTACATAAAAACTTTACTTGATACAACATATAAGATCATGAGGTCTAGTGTATTTGGGGCTTAGAAACATTAAATAATTACTTAAAACATGAAATACAACATCTTTATTGAAAAATTCCTTTACATGACCACATCATTCCTTCATACTTAACATTGCATGAGATAACCTGAGGACATACATAAGAAAGGGGTGAGCTATAATGCCCAGTAAAGGAATAAACATGGAATAACATGAGGAATAAAATACATGTAAGAAAATAGGAATATAAATGGAGAACAATATAAACATGAACATAAAGACATGATAAAACATGATAATCATAACATGGAGATGTGGCAACAACACTTAACATGGTATTAGCATGAGCCAAGGCTCATTGCACATGGAGCATGAGTAAACCCTCATTGCACATTAAGCACGATTAAAACCTCATTGCACTTGAATTATCATGAGTCAACACCCATTTCACTTGACATATCATGATACTACACTTTACCTGATGCATTGGAGCGCTATTAGGTCACACCCTTCATAATCATTTCATTGCATGCATAAGTGTGCTGCATAGATCATACAACATTGATTCATTAACATCATAATTCATTCCACGAATACAAGATGTGGAATACATAAATGTGATTCCTAAATCAATAATTACATATGCATAAATGTGAATACCCTTGATAGAGGAGCGGGTGTGGTATTCACTACACAATGATTTTGGCATGAACATTTTGGTGTAATTTTGGTAGCATAACGACATTAAATAGAAATTAGTAAAATGGGTTGATGAGAGTGAAAGGGATATTTAATAATTTATACATTAAATTGAAAGTAAGGGGATCATGGTACATAATGTACTAACATATGGAATGGAATTTAGATGCATAATATAAAATAACTGCTTGAATGTAAATGAGGAGAGAGAAATTCCATACAGAATTTCGGCATGGTAACGAGTGTACATGTGAGGCATTAAAGAGAGATAAAATGGGTATCTCATCATTATAACATTAAGAGGTAAGTACAGGGGAGGTTATAAATCATTCCCTAACATTTTTAATTGATAATAAAGGGCATAATAACATAATATAATTTGGACAAAAATGAGAAAGGAAGAAACCCCTTACTTGGAAGTGTGATCCCCAAGGCTTGGGAGAGGCTTGAGAGAGTATTATTGGGAGTTTGGGGAACCTTGGGAGGATTATATAGAGAGTAGGGAAGAGTTTTTATGAACTCCAAAGGCTTTGAGGGAAGATGAAGTGGGATTTTGGGTGGGTTTACATAGGAAAAGATAGGGAATTCTTTATTATTTAGGTTTGGGACACCACACATTAAACTAATCAAAACCACAGACCATCCCATGGTTTTTTCCCATGGTTGTTTCCAAAGGGTAGTATAAAACAACATTTTATAAGGACAATATCTGAACTTCTTAAAATAATATTGTTTCTTTTGAGGAGGCGAGTCACACTCTCAAGGAAATCAATTTAAAAAGCTAAAATGTTTTACAAGTTTTCAAGGGTCCACTAAGGCTTTATAAAATAAATAAATAAAACCTAAAATAGAATTATTTTAATGGTAAAACTTATATTTTCTGAATATAGTATTTTATTACACCACTATTGGGTCATTATGATGTCATAAAACACATTATATATTTAAACAGTATTTAATTTTTACCCAAAAATTTGACTGTCTCAAAAAATTATGAAAAATTCATTGTTGGATAATTTCGACATCCTGATTCAAAAAATAATATTAATTTTATCCGAATAATTTTATAAATATGTGAATTTTCACTTTTAAAATAAAAAATGACATTTATCAAAAATTCATGGGTTTTGACAAAAACAGCTTTCAAACTTTAATAAAAATTACAATTCTATTAATAAAGATTATACGATGATTTATAAATAATAAAAAGTAATTTAATAATAATATTTTATTAAAATATTATTTAATTAAAAAATCCATTAATTTATCAATATATATTTCTTAGTTGAATGCTATCTAAAAATGCTATTTGTGCTTTAAAAACTATTTACAAAGTAACAATAATAAAATGAATGTATATTCTTTATTATATAAAAAAATAATGCACTTAATCATAGTGCTAAGGTATTGTTACATAACCCCTTATAACACCCGCATAAGACTGAATGGTAAGGTGTGTGATTGTGATAGACTCTTAGGGTGGCTCGGATAACATCGCTCGGGTGGTAATCTCTATCAACTTCCACCAATCCCATAAGTGGTTTCACTTGAGCTTAACATGTTCAAGATCGTCTTGGACTTGGTCAAGAGTAAAGCCCAATAAAGAAACATCCTTTCCAAGCTCTGAAAAATGGGCTTCATATGGGGAAGGTATACTGGATGTGGCCATCACTTTCTTTGTCTAAGTAAATTGGATTTGTTAAAGCCCTATATTTATACTAATCATGTGATCACTATTCAATGGATTTATTAACAATGGTCACAAAGCTTAACGGTATTTTAAAATCCAAAAACAAAAATCCAAATAATTTTATAGTTTATATAACCATTTTACATAATGATACATTTAATTAGATCAAGAGGAATTTCCATTATTAAATGTTTGGGTCATTAAAAAATACTTGAGGCTTTTGTGGTCCATATATATTTCACACTTCTACCCAAAGAGGTAATGTCACCAAATTTTCAAAGAGAAGATTACTGCAGGAAACTCTAGATCATGGTTTGGATAGTTTTTCTCATGAACTTTAAATTTCCTTGAAGCATAGGTAAGGACTTTATCATTTTTCATCAACACACATCCCAGTCCCTTCTTCGAAGAATCACTAAATACCACAAAAAGTTCTCCACTTGTGGGTAGTGTGAGCACGAGTGTAGTGATAATCCTCCTTTTCAACTCCTTAAATAATTCTTCACATTAATCAATCTAAGAAAACTTTACTCCCTTCCAAGTTAACTTGGAAAGAGGGTTGGAAAATCATGAGAAATTTCTCATAAATCGGTGATAATATCCCGCTAACCCCAAGAAGCTACAGATATCCATTACCGATGTTGGCCTCAACCATCCCTCAATTGTAGCTGTCTTGGAGGGATCCATAGATATCCCATTGTTTGTGATGGTATGAACCAAAAATGAGACCTCCTTAAACCCGAACTCACACTTGCTACACTTTTCATAGAGCCTCTTCTTTTGCAAGGTCTCTAGTACAGTGCTTAGATGCTCCTCATGCTCCTCCTTAGTTTTGGATTATATTAGAATATCATATATAAAGACTACCAAATTTTCTTAAGGTAATTTATAAAGACTCTATTCTTCAAGTCAATAAATATTTATAGAGAATTAGTGAGTCTCAAAGGCATTACTATGAATTATTAGTGCCCATACCTTATACAAAAAGAAGTATTGGGGACATCCTCCTTCTTCACCATTACTTAGTAATATCCTGACTGCAAATCCACCTTGGAGAAGTATTGTGTTCAATATATCAAATAAAACAAGTCATAAATTTGTGTTATAGGATACTTGTTCTTTATCATGATTTTGTTGAGCTCACGATAATCAACACAAAGGTGCATTTACCCATCCTTCTTCTTGATAAAGAGGACCGGTGCACCCCATGGTGAAGCATTTGGGCATATAACACCTTTATCCATATTCTTATGTAGTTGTTTCTTCATATCCTCATGATCTACAAAATCCATTATATACGGATTCTTGGATATTGTCAATGCCCTAGGTATATGATCAATTTATAATTCAACATCTCTTCAATGAGGAAGACCATACAATTACTCGGGAAACACTTCAGTGAAATCTCTCACAATAAGAATGTCTTCAAAGATGATTTCTTACTTAGACTCAATCATCTAAGAAATATATGAATGCTCATAGGATAGTAATATCCTTGCTTGAGATTATGGTGCTAAAGAATATTCATCCTCCTCCTTACACTTGTACAGAATCAGGGGTCGATTCTCCATATAGAGAGTTATTTCCCCCTCACAGAAATTTATGTTGGATCTATATAAGTAAATACAATACATGACAATAATTTCATCATATTCTACTAGAGGAAGTATTATGAGGTTCACTAGGAAGTTCAATCCACAAATTATGATAGGGTAGGAGTTATATTCATTGGATGCAATGATTTCACCATTTAATATTCTCATCGACATCTTTACATCCATGATTTTTTGTGGTGTTGAGATTGTTCTACTAAAATTTTGGGATATAAAAGAATTCATAGAACTAGAATAAAAAAGTACGTCCACTATTCCTGAATTAATAACTAGCATACCTATCACTACTTCATTGTCGGGGTTCAATTCGGCGGTAGTGATGGAAAAAGATCACCCTTGATGCCTTGGAGATTATTGGTTGCCTCATAAAACCCTTGGATTATGGAACTTGTTTGAAAAGTGACTTGGTTCATCATAGTTGAAGAAATGAACAACGCATTGAGGATAAAACGGAACTTTCCCCTCATCTTTCACAACTGCGAGTTTTTATTATTGGTAGTTAATGTCCATGTGCCCTTCTCTTCCACACCTAAAGCATTTACTCACCCCCTTCAGAAAATTTTTGGGGTGCTTCTTTCGGCACCATTAGCATGTGGGGTGTTGGGTTTTCTTAGCACTGTTGGATTTATACATCGGACCGCCAGAATTAAAGAGCACCTTACGCTTCTTATACCCATGATACCCTTGAGATTAGGCGATCTCCATTCTGACTTTGATGGAACATCAGACAATTTCCTATAGCTCTTGAAGTCACAGATCACTAGGGCTTTACATTGGCTAGGTTTTAGCCCTACAAATAAGTGGTCAACTTTGTTTTCAGGGGTAACAAAAAAGCCAGAGGAATATCGTGCAAGCCTTGTAAATTTTTCCTCATACACTCTGATGGATTCGTCGTGTTTTTTTATTGAGGGAAAGAAAGTCCCTTTTCCATCTTAAATTGGATGGTGCGAGGAGAATATTTATCGAAAAACATTTTCTGGAAATCCTTTAATTCTAATGCCTCAATATCCTCCTTAGGCTTCTTTTTTTTTGATCAATATCCACCATTGATCAGATCCACCCTCCATATGATAATCATCTTGAAGAACCTTCTCTTGTTTAGAACATTGAAGGATGGAAGAGATCTTTTCAATGGAGTTGATCTATATTTCGGAAATTGGGGGATCAAATGACCCATTAAAAGTAGGAGGCTTTTGTCTCATGAAGCTTTCTATTGTGACTTGTTCTTTCTTAGGGGGTTTGAACATTCCTCTTAACCCATGTTTCTATTCAAAACTTGAGTTAACAGAGAGAGTATCATGAATAAGTTCACGATTCCCGCTCCCATCATATTGGGAATCTCATTAGAATAATTATCACATTGATCTTCACATCAGTTGTTAGCCTAAGTAATCCTATTACCGGCCATTGGATATAATAAAATAAAAGTTAGGGGTAACACATAAAGGGTATTCCAAAGACAAAAATAGATGAATTATACATTACTTTTATTTCTTTAACTTATGAATTTATAGGCTTCAATCTATGTTATCCATGATCTACTTCCCAACATATATTCTTAGGGGATTTTTTACCTTTAACAATGGTTCATATTAGGATTATGAATTTACCAATGAATATCCATTAGGAGTTTCATAACAAAGAGTGAAGAAAGGAACGTTGTCGTGCACCAGTTCCCATTCAAGTCTAGCTCAAAGCGGTGTTTTTGGGGTTTACCCCTAGATACATCTATGCCAGAGCCACCTCAACCATATCATATATAGACAGAGATGTATTTAATTGATAAAACACTTTCTAAATAATCACCAAAATTTAGGGATGTTTTTAATATACTTAGTCTTATCCCTAAGGCTTTCACTAGGGTTTTCTAATCCTAATCCCAAAAATAACTAAACCTATCCTCTGATACAAACTATAACAACCCTTCTCTTTATTACACACTTAAACTTGATTTATTAAATAAACACGCACTAAAGACAACTATAAGGATAAAGAGGTCTAGTGTCTTGGGAAACTAAGAACATTAAATAAAAACTTATAACATAAAACTCAAAATTTTTATTGAAAAATTATTTTACATGACCACAATATTCATTCGTACTTAGCATTGCATGGGATAACCTGAGGACATGCATAAGAAAATAGTGATCTATAAAGCCCAGTAAAGGATTAAACAAGGAATAACATGGAGAATATAGTACATTATAGGCAATAGGAATATCAAATGAGCACAATAGAAACATGAACATAAAGGAATGATATAACATGATTATCATAACATGAAAATGTGGCAACAACACTAAACATGATATTAGCCTGACCCCAGGCTAATTGAACATATAGCATGAGTAAACCCTCATTGAAATTGAATTATCATGAGTAAAAACTCATTACACTTGAATTATCATGAGTAAAACCTCATTTAACTTGACGTATCAGGATACTAATATTTACCTAATGCATTGGAGCACTATCATGGCACACTCTTCTTAATCATTTCATTTCATGAATATGTGTACCATATAGATTATACAACATTGAATCATCAAACATAATAATTTATTACAAGATAAAATAATTTGGAATACCAACATTAAACTATATAATCAATAAGTAAATGTGCGTAAAGTTGAATACCCTTGATAGAGAAATGGGCATGATATTCACTACACAATGACTTCGGATTGGAAAATCGCACTGCAAATTCGGCAACACAAAGGCATGACATAAGAATTAATAAAAATGGTTGATTATAGATAAACTGGTATCTAATCATATTTAAATAAGATGGACATTAATGGGGTCATATAGATACATGTGCCAACATATGTAATGGAGTCTATATGCATAATATAAAAGAATTTCTTGAATGTAAATGAGAAGAGAAAAATCCCTTATAGAATTTCAGCATGGTAACAAGTGTACATGGGAGGAATTAATGAGAGAGAAAGGGGAATATCATCATTAAAACAAATGGAGGGATGTATTGGGAGGTGAAAAATCATACCCCAACATTTTTAATTGAATATAAAAGGGTATAATAATATAGAGAAATTTGGACAAAAATAAGAAATGAAGAAATCCCTTACTTGGAAGTGTGATCAAAAGGCCTGGGAGAGGATTGGTAGAGGCTTATTAGGAGGTTGGGGAACCTTGGGAGGATACTATAGAGAGGAGTTCAAAGTAGGGATGTGATCCAAGGGTTTTTAGTGAAGCGAAGTGGGATCTTGGGTGGGTTTATATAGGAAAAGAGAGGAAATTCTTTATTATTTAGGTTTTGGACACCACACATTAAACTAATCAAAACCACAAACCAAAAAAAGTGTTTTTACTAAGGGGAGTGTAAAAAATTATTTTTTAAGGAAAATGGACTATATTATTAAAATATTAGTCTTGCTTATGTGGAGGTGAGTCGCACTCCCAAGGAAATCATTTTAAAAGTTAAAAAGTTTTATAAGTCCTGGAGGGTCCACTAAGGCACTATAAAATTAAAACAAAAAATATAAAATCACATTATTTTAAATTTAAAACATATATTGGCCGAACATACATTTTATAGTATTTTATTACATCACTATTAGGTCATTATGATGTTATAAAACTCATTATATATTTAAAATGTATTTAATTTTTACCCAAAAATTCAACTGTCTCCAAAAATTATGAAAAACTAACCATTGGATAATTTCGATGTCCTAATTCCAAAAATAATATTCATTTTATTTAAATAATTATCTAAATATTTTAATTTTCACTTTTAAAATAATAACCGATATTTATTGAAAATCACGGGTTTTGACAAAAACAGTTTTCAAACCTTAATAAAAATTACAATTGTATTCATAAAAATTATACCATAATTTATTTTTATTACAAATTTATTTAGTAATAATAATATTTTATTAAAATATTATTTAATTCCAAAAATCCATTAATTCATCAAAATTTATTTCTTAATTGAATATTAACTAAAAATACTATTTATGCTTTAAAAACCATTTACAAAGTAACAATAATGAAATGAATGTATATTCTTTATATAAAAAATAAAGCACATAATCATAGTGTTGCGGTCTTGTTACATAACCCCTTATAAAACCTACATATGAACTAAGGGTAAGGTGTGTGATGGTGAAAAACTCTTGGGGTGGCTCGGATAACATAACTCTGGTGGTAATCTCTATAAACTTATACTTCCCCTATAGGAAGTTTCATTAAAGCTTAACATGTTAAAGCTCTAATTGAGTTTAGTTAAGAGCAAAGACCAGTGATGCTATATCCTTTCCAAGCTTCGACAAATGGGCTTAGTATGAATTAATTCTATAAGAAGAGGCCATCACTTCCATTGTCTAAGTAAATTGGATTTTTTAATTCCCTATGTATATACTAATCATGTGATCACTATTAAATGACTATATTATAAACAATAAAAATTTATAAGGGTATTTTGAAATAAAAAAACATTGAACCAAGGAAGTGCATATGTTTTATATAACTTCTTTACATAATAAGACATTTAAATAGATCAATAATAATTTTCATTAATAAAATTTTGGGTTGTTACAACATCCATCTGTTAATCATTGCAGTGTCTATGAGATAAAACTATAAGAAACATTTTGGTTTATTAAAACCTTTAAATTTATGAAAAAATATCTTTAAATTAAATAGCTTCAATATGTTAATACCCTTTGTATACTATCTTTGATTTTTTTATTTACGCCTCACCTTTTTCTTTTAGTTTGTTTTTTAATACCCAATTAATACCTATAACATTTTTTCCTTTAGGTATATGCTCACATGTATCAATATTTTATATATGATCAATATCCTAATTTATTTCATGGATCCAAAATTTATGTTCAACTACTTATGCTAATGATTTTAGTTCAATCTGTGAAATGAGAGTTGTTTGATTTTCCATTCTCAATCTTCTTCTAGTCTACACTAGATAAACATAACTACCAATAATATTTTCTGGTTCTATATGATTCTTAAATATTTAATGTTTCAATTTCTTATCACCAACAACTTTATCCTCATCACATGTTTGATCTAATTCAATATCACTATTAACATGCCCATTTTCAATTTCTTCTTTATTATCTTTACCGGAAATATATACATTTCCATCTTCAATATTCCAAAAATATATTTTATTGTTCACAAAAATTTTGGTTGGATTTAAAATGATCTTTACATTAAAATAATCAACTAGTTTGTGCATATTTTTATTCTATCACATACAACCTCTTCTATTTGATAAGAATACCATGATGATCCCTTCTCTAGTTTTTTCTTCAAATTTTCATAGATTCTTGTTTTTAGTCATCATGAAATAAGGACTACCTAAAACATTTAAATACTTTACTTTTGGATTTTTTATACCTCATTTTCTATGATGTCATGTTTAATTCAGGTCTCAATAATAATTTATTCTATATATATATAACAGTAAATACGGATCCCCTCCAGAATAATTTTGAGACTTTGTTCTTAGTATGTATTTTTTTTCTCATCTCAACTAATTTTTTTCCTTCTTTCAAATACAAAATTATATTGAGAATTTTAGGGTGCATTGTATTGGTTCTTCATTCCTTGTCTTTAAATATAACATTAAAACATATTATAGGTTTACTCCCTTCCATTTTCATATCTTAACCTTTTGATATACAATCCGAACTCTTTCTCAACATGTGTTCTAATTTTTTTTAATAATTATATTTATTTTTATATTGGTTCATGAACATAATATTGGACATTTAAGTTAATCCATAAATGAATATAATTAATTAAAAATAATCTCTTATAGAAAGATTTATCAAAGGTCTACATAAATCCATGTTTATAAGTTCAGGTGGCCTAATGTAAAAAATTTCCAGCTTTTTGTGAATTCCATGAGTCATATTTCCTTCCTGACATGTTTTGAAAACATCATCTATATATATCTCTAGTTGAGGTTGATCTTTCACCACATCATTATTTGAGATTTTACACAAAAATATTTGGTCAAGAAGACTAATTCATCTATGGAATATCTTTTTTCATCTTCATCACTCAAATAATATGAATTAGTAGGATCATTAATTTGGAATAAATTACCACTTGTTCTTTTTTCCCTAGAAATATAATCCTACAATAATTTTAATTATTAAATACAGATGAGTATTTATAGAAAATAATAAACTTTACATCATCAAAAATCTAGAATACACTTAGTAGATTATGTTTAAGACCTTAAAAAAGTACATCTTTGGATTTTTTTCTTTTGGGCTTCAATATCAATTTTAACAATTCATTTTATCTTCAGAGAGCTTTTATTACCAAAGGTAACAACAAAAAAAACATTTTCTCCACTATTCTTTAAAATCTTGGTGTCTCTAGTCATATGTGATGAGAAACTTATTTCAAGAATCCATGTCTTGCACTTTTTTTTGCCTTGAATACAACTTCCTCATAATGTGACTTTTATTACTTATTCAATTTTTATATTTCCTTTACTTTATCATAATTAGAAAAATATTCATGGATATTATTTATACAATATTCATCATAATTACCCTATTGATCACACTTTCCACACATTTCTTCTAACCAGTCAAATATGTTATGTGTATATAGACTTCATGAATGTTTTGTCACGTTTTGATTCCTCTAATAATATATTATAATATTTTTATAGTTTTTACAACTTTATTTATATAATATATCGGGATGTTACACATTATAGCAGAAATATTAATATTTATTTACAAACACTCAATAGAATCTGCAATAGCCTCTTAACTTTGTTCTTCTATATTGATTAAATTATACCTAAAAGGTTGTTGTCATTGATTTTCTATATAATGTACTTTCTTTTTTATTGTGGAGAAATATATTATTGAGATACTATTCTCCTTATTTTAGGTAGAATATTTTTTCTCTTCATCAATCTTAACCCAAACTAGAACATATTTTGTATTTGAACTTTCAATATTATAAATAACAAATTTTATTTTAATTTTACTTGGAGTAAAGTAAACCTTCATTTTAGGTTTATAATTTAATTTTTTTTGATGTAACAACCTAGGATTTTATTATATATTTTTCCCTTAAAATAATAATATGAAGAATATCTTTCTTCACATGTAAAACCTAACTAAAACATACCACAATTCATTTTATTGAGGGGAAATATTACAATATGAGATAAAATTTTAAAAATTATGTTAATACAATATGAAACATCATTAATAAAATTAAAAAAGGAATGAAACCACATGTAATAAAAATTAAAAGAACATAAAATCTTTATCCTTGATGTGGAATGTGTTTACACACTTTTGCACATCATTTTTTCTAGAATAAATGAGCTTTTGATATGAATATGTGCTAAAATTGGGAAATATTTGACATTTGATGATTTTTAATTGGAATTTTCATCCTCTAAGAATCTTATTAAAAATATATATTTTGGATATTAGATGAATATTTATTTTAATGGAAAATATTTTAGTGATCTGTTTGTGATAATTTTTTTCAAAGCATTTTGATGAAGTTTGAAAATTTTGATGAAACTAATTCTTTTATTTCATTCTATTGAATTTTTTTAGTGAAATTCACAATTTTTGGAAATTTGAACTTTTCAATAGACTTGGAATTTATTTTATATTTCTTGAAATTACTTCTCACAAGAACTAAAAATCAATATATTCTTTGAGATTGAATTAAATTGTTTCATACACTAAATTCATCATCTAAATAAATTCCATAAATTTATTTTAATCATTTTTTGTGGAATTAAAATGTTTATTGTGGAAATTTATTTATAAATTTATTATTTTATTTTTTTTGAAATTCACTAAGTCTATAGGGTTCTTATACCATTTAGGTGTTACTAACAATAATGTCAAGACCCATATTTTCCATGTAATTGTTTTTAATTATATGGAAATATTATGAGTCTGTGAAAATTAACGGCACCTGATTCTGAGGCCCGAAGTACCCGAAATGAATTTCTAAACTTTTGTTTGGGTACGTTATATAAAAGCATGAGTGACATTTTCTAAATTTTGATCCGTTGCTCGGATTAAAAATCTAAGGGCACTATTGAATCCGCAACACTGAGATTCCCTTAAGGGAGGCTTTACTTTGACCGCAACAGGTTCGAAAAAAAAGTTAAATTTTGTGACCTTTAAAAAATGAAATGAAATAATTTTATTATTTTATTTCATATCCACCAACATACAAGCAAAGGGGTGGGGCCAGCGATGTGTAAATCCAATAAATGGCTTGACCTGCCAATCCTATGTAACGTCGTTGTTGGGGAATTAGGAAGGTTCCTAATTTATAAGCCCCCATTAATTCCAATGTCGTTACTTATCCTCTCCCTCTACTATATATATGTAGCATGGGGAGGGGTATCGACACAACTTTTCCAAGAAACAAAGTGCTGAAGGAGCACCACGATGATGAAACCTTAGTGGATGGAGCTGATCCCAACGGGAGGTAACAAGTGACACTGAACCACGAACTCGAGGAAGACGTACGAGTGACATCTTTGAAAACCTTTTGCGGGAATGAAGAACATGAACCAAATTCAAGAACCTACATTCTCCAATAGGTTACAAGGTAGGGGTATGTTTTCTTGTTTTGAATTCAATTGAATTTACCGAACGCCCTTTTATCCTCCCCCTTGTTTAACCAGATAACGCGGAGGGCGCATGCCCAACGAACATGGCTTGAACCCCCGCCACTTTTCTAATTTTACGCCCTCCATGGAAGACGAATAACATGACGATACCGACTAGCTACATTGGGGATAACATGTCGACTCACACGCAAGAGGAGGCCGCGACACAAAGTCGCGGTGCGCTGTTGCGTGCCGTTGATGAACAAAGGGTTCGCGGCTAGTCAGCTACGGTGACCGGAGGAAGGAGGTAGACACACTGGCCAACTGCGGGTGGTGGAGCGGCGCACCATCACGCACCCTTGGAGATGTCATCCAGCACGCCGGCCGGCTGCGACAGAGTCAGTGGGACCCACTCTAGCGGGTCTCACATGCCACCTAGTGGCGCCCTACCGGGCCACTGCTGTGAAGAATACCGAACGATGTTTGACCATTCGGGAAAACCAGGGGGTTTCTCCCCCAATGGTATCCAGGGTGGACCCCCTTACGGGTTGCACCTAATGTGGTAGGGACCCCACCAAAGTGGGCCGCCGCCCTACCGGGAAGCCACCCTACCGGGCCACCCTATACACGTTGGGCCGCCCTTGAGGGGAAACCCTTTTTCAGGACACCCCCTTGAGGGCCAAGACAAACCTTGGCCTAATGGGAAGAGTCTTCCATGACCCATCCCAGACCGGGTTGGGCAAGGACAGCCAGACAGGGTCAGACTGGACCCGAGCCCAACCGGGCCCAGAAAAACATAAAGGTCAATAACTCGGGAACCAAATATTCATTTGATGAACTGTTTATGGCGCTGGGAACCTTGGATAGAGATGATCCTTTTGGAATACTCCAATTCAGTTTTGGATACAGTTGGAGGATGACCAGGTTGGATCGAACCCAAATCTAATCGGCCCCCCAGAGCTAAAATGCTTATAACTCACAGACTGGGTGTCTGATTGACACTATATCTGTCTTGTTGGAACCCTTAAGACATCATGGTCCTTTGGGGCACTACTTTTTGGATCTTAGTGGCGGTAGAGGTATGACTGATATCTCAAGGGTCGATTCTACAGAACTTGAGCGCACAGGGTGCGAGGAATCTAGTGGTTGATTTTGAGGTGGAGGTTGGAGACAGATCATATGAACGTTAGTATCGAGCGATCCTGTGTGGGTCAGCACCTAGAGGTCCTATGTGGTTCAACACCTAGTGTTCCTATGTGGATCAACACCTCGTAACCCGACAATAACCAGCCTTAGATCAATCCATCGTGGTTCAGAGATATATCGATCCTAGGCTGATCAGATCCTATGTGGGTCATTGCGGGGGTTAGTTACCTATCGATCCTTGGTGGATCATATCCTGTGTGGGTCATTGTGGGGGTTAGTACCTTTTGATCCTATGTGGGTCAGACTCCGTATGGCCAGAAGAAATTCCTCTTGATTGAATAAGATGATCTAGCTTCACGACTAATCATCTTTACTTCTATACTTCACTAAAAACTTGGTTTTTGCTGAGAATATTTTTGAGCCGTCTCTATTGATTTGTGCTTTATGATTGAGATCATGCTTTGTGGTTTTCCTTTGTGGAATTCTGAGAGACCTTCGGGGGTCTCGGGGTCTCCATTGGGTACTGTTATACTCACCCCTGCACGGGCTTCACCCGCACCTTGTTGTGTCTTGTGCAGATGATGAGCAGTTAGGCTGAGGTTTGAGGGAGGGAGGACTAGGTGGTACGTGGAGGAGACATGAGAATGTGGAGTGCTGATGAGGTGATTTGTACCTATCCTTCAGGTAGGATCCTTGGAGAATGACCCAGTAGCTGTTTTCCCTTTTTCAGTTGTATTATTCCTTTCAGTTGTACTTGTACTTTTACAGTTGGGCTTGTATTTCGGCCCCTTTGCATTCAACACTCTTTTTACTATAGTAGTTTACTTTAAAATTTATTCTTGTTGTGTTCCCGGACAATGTGTTTTATAGGTTTAATGGAAATACCTTCCTGTTTTATGGAATACGCCTTTCGGTGCTAGTCGCCAGCACCTGGCCTATGGAAGGTAGGATTGGGGTAGTCACAGCACAGGCCCCGGGGAACAGGTTGTGACAAAGTGGTTTCAGTGGAGTCGGTTCTACTGAATAACTAGGACTCTGATATTTTCAATGTAGCACTAGAATTAAGTGTTATGAGTGTGGTTTTCAGTTCATGGAGTCCAGTGTTGGTGCAGCGACCGACGTATCCATACACTAAGACCCTAAATTCTGATTTCTGACACAGTGCATGAAAACACTGATTGCATGTGTTTTTGAAGAGTTTTCCTTGTGATTTCTTTGAGTCATCTCACCAGGTATAACTTATTGATTGTGGCACGCCTCTCTTCTTTTAGGATGCTTCCATGTAGATAGCTGACCCGGATTCCTGAGAGAGTATGCGATGACGACCCAATGAGTGATGAGGCCTTGGTACAAGGCCCTCTTATGGTGTCAGCGCCTTTAGGTGGTGTACCAGCAACACCACTACCCATTGGTCAGCCATTACCACTAGCCCCACCAGTAAAGGGTGCATGCCTACTGAGCACGTTGCACGAGTTCTAGCAGTAGCGGCCTCTGAGGTTTCAAGGTGAGACGGACCCGCAGGTGGCTGAGGACTTCTTGGATGTTGTAGTTAGAGTTTTCTGATTGGTTGGGACACCAGATGACCTTATGGTTATCCTACCGTCCAGTCCCTTCCAGGAAGAAGTAGGGAGATGGTGGAGCTTTATGCTCTAGATGCACGATGAGTTTACCCTTATCTGGGCGGACTTCGATAGCCTTTTTAGGGCATATTTCATCCCAGTGACCTTACGCTGTGTGCGTATACAGAAGCTACTGTACTTACAGTAGGCAAGCATAATAGTGGCCCAGTACTCGGTGAGGTTCACTGATCTCTCATGATACTCCCCCAACATGGTACAATACCCTTTCTTTAGGGCCCAAAACTTTGAGAAGGTACTCTGATGGGAGATTAGAGCATCGATGATATCACTTATCATACCAACTTAGGATGGGGTGCTAGAGAAATCAATATTGGTGGAGAGCCTTCTAGATGAGCAGGCACCCATAGCGAGAGACACCACCAGATTTCAGGTAGCAGATTCATCTATGGTAGGTAGCAGGTAGATGAAACAAAGGCCCAAGAAGACCAGACCTTCTGGGGAATGACCTTGGGATGTAGGGTCGGAGGTGTCAGGCTTGCGAGGTAGAGGAAGTTAGTCAAGGGACAAACAATGTTACACGTGCAGAGGGTAGGGTCACATGGCTCATGACTGCTTGACCTGCTATACGGATGAACATCAGATAGTCGAGGGACCGTCAAGGCCGAGGTAGAGGTTTGAGCAAGGAGGTCCATAGGGTGGCGAATGTGGTAGAGGAGCTAGCCGTGCAGCAGGCGGTGGGAAACGGTATGAGGTTCTACCTCCTCCATTTCCAGGTGGTCCACCTCGACCATTGGGAGCAAGAGGAAATGGACAAGCTCAACTCCAAGAAGATGAGGCCTATTACCATGGTGCTTCAGAGATGATTAGAGATATGATCTGTGTCTACTCCACCTTATCTATAGTACATATAGAAACTGGTTCTAGCCACTCTTTTATTTCCATGGCCCTTTTTCAGAGCTCAGAGATACCAATGGATCCGTTGGCTCGATCCTTATGAATAGAGACTCATACGTGAGTAGATTCGATGATTAAAAACCAGTGTCGGCAGTGTGATATTACTCTAAGAGGTGATAGATTCGGCTAGGATCTCTTAGTAGTGGCGTTGAGGCCTTATAACGTCATCTTTGGTATGGACTGGTTATCCACAGTCCATGCTTAAATTGATTGTATTAGGCACAAAGTGTGGTGTGTCCGCACAGATGGGACCAGGTTTTCCTTCACCGGTGAGAAGGGAACCTTTGGAGAACATGATGGACTTACCCAGAGGAGGGTATAGCCAGTTACTCATCAGTTGGATAGACATACCCTCAGAGGAGTAGATGTTGAGTGTTTGAGCTATCCTGCAGTTCTGGACCAGTATTCCAATGTCTTTCCTGATGATGTTATAGGACTACCTCCACATAGAGAGGTACAATTTCACAACAACTTGTACCCTGAGACAACACTGATATCTACACCAGCATATCAGATGGATCCCGTAGAGCTTCGTGAGTTATGGGTACATTTGGAGCACTTGCAAAGCAAGGGGTTCATAAGGCTGAATGTTTCTCCATGGGAAGCCCCGGTTTTGTTCACCATGAAGGTAGATGGAAATTTGAGACTCTGTGTGGATTATTGGTGCCTGAACCGGGTGATTGTAAAGAACAAGTATCCACTACCAAGGCATGATGATATTTTTGATCAGCTAATGGGAGATCGTTGGTTTTCAAAGATATACCTCAGATCAGACTATCATTAGCTCATAGTATGAGATGAGGATGTGTAGAAGATGACCTCCAAGTGTCAGTATGGCCACTATTATTTCTTGGTTATGACATTCAACATGACCAATGCCCCAATAGTGTTCATGGGACTCATGAATTTGATCTTTCAGGAATACCTCGATCGCTTTGTGGTGGTGTTCATCGATGACATCTTGATACACTTAGTGAAAGAGGAGGAGCATGCCTATCATCTGTAGATAGTTCTGGATACAGTCTGACAACACTAGATTTATGGTATGCAATCAAAGTGCCAGTTTTGGATATGATAGGTCCACTTTCTAGGACAAATTATCTCAGAGGTAGTGGATCCATAGAAGAGAGTGGATTTTCTTTCTTGGGAGCCACTTAGGAGTGTGACCGAGGTTTAGAGTTTCCTAGGGTTGGCTGGATACTACCGGAGATTTGTGCCTGACTTTTCGAGAGTTTCGGAACCCTTTTCAATGTTGATGAAGAAGTGGATACCATTTTTGTGGATGGAGAGATTCCAACATAGTTTTTAGGAGCTGACACAGATACTGACGAGTGCCCCCATCTTGAGGTTACAAGAAGAAGGCATTGGGTATATAGTCTACTACAACACATCAGGGACTAGACTTGGGTGTGTCCTGATACAGGAGTGAGCAGTGATTGCCTATGGCTCACGACAGCTAAGACAACATGAGCAGAACTATGCTACCCATGACCAGGAGTTAGCAGCAGTGGTCTTCATCTTGAATATGTGGTGACATTACTTGATGGGTGAAAATTTTACAGTATACTCTGATCACAAGAGTCTCAGGTATATCTTCTCTCAGAAGGAATTGAACCTGAGACAGCTGCAATGGCTAGAGTTCCTCCAGGACTATGACTTTGAGATAGTCCATACTCTTGGGAAGGGGAACTTGGTAGCATATGCACTCAGCAGGAGGTATGGTCTATAGTTACTAAGTGAGGCGACAGAGTAGCTAGCTGCATTGCAGATATCCTTCATAGATAGAGATGGATCAACTTACCTCTAGTCTATGATAGTCACTCCCCAACTCTTTCAGCGAGTTAGGGAGGTGCAGCATGGGGACTTTGACTATGTGGCTCAGTGTGCTCAGATATCTCAGGACATGCACCTGATGGATTTTCTGAAGGTGGGGAGCAAGTCATCCTCTTCAGAGGACATACCATGGTACCGATGGTGCTATGGGAGGAGGTGTCAGGGGATTTACATACGTCCCCTCTAGCGGTATATCCTGGTGCAGTGAAGATGTACTAGGACCTCTGGCATCATCATTGGTAGCCAGAGATAAAAAAGGTAGTTGAAAAGTTTTTTTCACGATGCCTCACTTTGCAGCAAGTGAAAACCGAGAATCAGGTTCCAATAGGATTAGCTCAGACACTAGAGGTTCCAGAGTGGAAGTGGGATGAGATCTCCATGGACTTTGTGATAGGGATCCAATGTATGTCCAAGGGACATGATTCTATCTAGGTGATCACTGACCAACACACCAAGTCGGCCTACTTCCTACCTATATGAGAGTAGGGATCAATAGAGGACTTGGGACACCTCTACGTGCAGAAGATTGTGCGACTTCATGGGGTTCCATCGATGATCGTCTCGGACTATGACACACATTTTACATCCCAGTTGTGGAAGGGATTTCAGGAGGCATTCTGGACTCAACTATGTTTGAGCACTTCCTTTCATCCTCAGATGGATGGTTAGACGGAGCAGACCATTCAGATGCTAGAGGACATTCTTTAAGGGAAATTTAATCTAAATCCAAATATAAACTTAAATGATAAGAAATAAATAATAACTAAGGACCTAAAATAAAATATAAAAAAAGATTTCCTTCATGAAAGAGGAGATTTCTAAATGGCTATTTAGATCAACCATACCTAGGTTAGAAAATTGTCATATAATACAAAGATAAATTTCTTGGGTTAACCAAAATTTTATATTGAGGTGAATCTATCGTAGGTATTCTCCTCCTCATTGAAACTAGGGTGAAATAAAAGAGAGACACCGAAGACCTAGTAAAATTTAATGAATATAGGAAGAATTTAGCTTCTATCTATACTTGGTAAAATTATTCTACTTTTTCTACCACTGATTGTGGTTGTTCTATTTCAATGATGATTGTTTCTAGATCCATAATCACCTCCTCCTCTTATTTGGATTCTTCTTTTTGGTCTTCTATATAGTTAGTGTATATTTTAGATGAATATTTTTCATAATATTATTATTACTATTAATCATATCCAATGTTTTCCTCCAAGTATTATCCCATTTTTTGAAGGAATCGATGTAAACATTCAGCACAAAAGTACCATATTTAATCTTATTTTTAATGAATCTATCCTATGAATGCTTCATTGGAATTTCGAGGTCAAAAAATAAATCCATTAAATTATTATTTCTCATATACCAAACATGTAGTGATGAGTTCATTGTCTATAAGAATAAAAAATTCCTCATAAGTGTAACATACCACTTCTTTATTGACCATGCTTTCACACTATTGAAATTATTATATAGAGTTTTTTACTAAGCCATAGAGTGTTGTCTATCCCTTTCCCTAGCATGATTGTGGGATATGTTGACTTTGACTCTTCGATCATTTGAAACCATCAACTTGTTGTGTAATATCTCTTAAATGGATTGTGAATTATTCCATTATAGTCAAAAATTTATTTTATGCATTCCATTAAAATTAAAAATACCCACATACAGTTAAAAAATAAAAAAAATAAAAAAAATAAATGAAATTCAAAAAATAGAAAAGGATGATAAAATAATTTATGGAAATTATTGAATTAAAATATTTCATTTCACCAATCATGGAAATGGGACAAAAAATGTTGATTCCACCCTAAGGTATTGTTAATTCCAATAAAGATACTGCATTTATAAACTTATAAAGGACATGAAAATAAAATCACTAAATATAAAATTAAATACTATAGGATTTTCTAGTCTCTTGGTTGATCATATGAAGGAAGGTTTATAAAATTTTATTACTTTAATAAAATTGTCAAAAAGTGAAAAATTACTATGGAAATTAAATTAAAAGATATTGTACATATGGAATTTGAAGAGAGATAGAGAAGAAAATAATCAAAACACCATAGAAAAAATGTAAATCATTTCTGTATTAATGAATTTAGGTAAATGATATATTCTACAATTTATTTGAATTAGGTCTAACCAGTCCCTTTTATCCAGATGGTCAATCTACATCTTGTTAACACCCCTTTATTAATAGCCATGTACTTTGTTTAGATAACGAGAGAGGAAACCCAAAAAAATTCAAACACAGAACCAATCACTAACCAATGAATATGGTGAAAATTTAATTATAGTATCAAATTGTAAAAAAATAATTTAATTTACACATAATTTACATGAATCATAAATTAATGTGAAAATGGAAGAAGATAATTGAAATGAAAAAAAAAACCAATTTAAAAAAACCATAAAAACAAAAATCACCTTAGTAAAATTCCTCTTCTTTTACAAATATGTAATTAATGAAATAACCCCCTCATTATATACCTGATAGGGTGAGGAAAATAAAGAAATTAAATCCCTAAATAAATGGTGTAGTTCTTTTGTTGAAGAAATATGCCTCAGTGCAACGCCTTATCCCAATATCTCATTACTGATACAATCTATATTATAGTAGATGGAACATCTTATTTATTAGAAAAATGGTGCTCTATTTGGATTTAATATTTTAAAAATTTGACCATTTAATGCCTTTTTTAGTCAATCCTTGGTGAGAATGGGAGTATTTTGTCTAGAAGTGTGGATTTGGTTATGATCTCCAAAATTTTAGATAATGAATTTTCTTATTAGCCATATTGTTAGCGTGAATCTTGGTTTCACACCATGAAATTTCATAGTCATCCTCCACTTGAAGAGAAAAAAAGGCCTCATAAACATGGTAGGTATGGGTTTGAAATTATTCAAGATTCACCACATTAAAATGAAGTCATGCCATAAAGGTATTTTTTATAACTCTATTCTACTGGATTTTCTTCCATCCTCTTCCTTAAGACATGCAGTTTTATCCCAAACATCTCATAAAAATAATTGTATTCATATGGCCTATTTTTGAAATAATTGATCATTCATTTTTTCATTATATAAATGAATAAAATGAAAATAACATTGGAAATAATAATAAAATAATTAAAAAATCATTTCACTTTATATTCAATTATATAGACACAAAATTTAGGCATTAATAGGCGCATGATTTATCTAACCATGTGATGAACTATTTATCTCCAATGAGGGCTACATGATTTATCTAACCATACAATGCACTTTTAATCTGCAGTGAGGGGCGCATGATTTTGTAAACCATACAGAAAAATAGTGTATAGTTCCCAGAGTATTAAAATGTTGAGTTTCATATTCAACCCTCCCCTAATTTTAACCATCAATCAACCCCTCCCCCTTCCCACTCAATAGAGCCACATCAAGGGTGCCTAAGGCAAATAACTCATGACTCCTCCTTGATACCTAAGGCATATTCCTTTGGTTTTAAGTTGTTCCCTTGAATGTTAAGGAACTTTCTTGAATACATTACCCTTTTCTTCTTATTTTTCATTCATCAGTTTATTTAGTTGTCTATTATATGTACACTATGAATGTATTTTGACCTAATCTTCTTAAATTATTCATGTTAGGATGTGAAGATTATATCACGGATTTTTTTCTTCCAGTCATTAAAGGTTTCATTAAATCCATACAAGATTTGATGTAGGTTGTTTCATGCCTTATATTTTTTTATTGACTTCATGGGTTCTTGAGATTTGTAAATTATTTTACATAAAATAATAATTTTTTGGTGATTTTGAATATGTTTATAAATTTATTTCTAGGGTTGATATAAGGCCAGATCCTTAAACATTAGATAATATTGATTTAAGTCCCAAAATAACATTGAGGATATTTTCATGTTTATATTTTTAGATAATTAGGCCATAACTATTACATTACATATCAAACATGGTTGCCGACAGCTTGGCCAA
The DNA here is from genome assembly GCA_963277665.1 of Viscum album. Classification (NCBI taxonomy): domain Eukaryota; kingdom Viridiplantae; phylum Streptophyta; class Magnoliopsida; order Santalales; family Viscaceae; genus Viscum; species Viscum album. Next base: position 1,332,283,701 of record OY728143.1, read on the forward strand.
CTTGGGAGTTAATAAATACATCACCTGGTGTGAAGATCTCCCAGCTGCTCTTATGCCCTTCTATGAAAAATATTGTAATATGAGCCCATACATTAGACTTCTTTAATCTTTCTTTTAATAAATTTTGTGCTTTGGTCGTTCAGGCCAAGGCATTACCTTCTTAAAAAAAATTACATTACATATCAATATTACAGTGTAGATACTTCAACTCTATCCAATTTTTTCACAAAAATAAAACTCCATAAATAAAACAAGATTTTTTTTCATGATATAAATATTATTGAGTACTTCCTTTCTTTTACACTTCCTTTTACCCTATGAAAAACATTTCAAAAACACGGGATGATCATAAAAATCTCCGTATGGGTTATAAAACAAAGAAAGAAAACATTTTTCCATCAATACATACAAAACAAAATCTCTTTATCATAACGCATGAAATAATAATATTTATGAATAACACATAGTAATCACAAATGATAAATGTAACTTCCGGTATCCATATCATACTTACCTTGTAGATTTCACAGATACAAAGGGAGTTACGTTTGGAATACCCATCACAGAATATTCCATAAATATCTTAGTAGAAACATTAATTTTTACCTCATTCACATTTCCAAATTCATTTGAGATCTATCTCAGGCTTACCCACCCTTGTTTTATCACAGAACCACCCATATACATAAACAATTCCCATGAACCATAACATAATCATAACACATGAACATCCATAAAGGGAAGATTACATTTCCACATTTTAGTCACAAGATATCAGTTCAATATATTAAAATAAACAATCCATTACCAAAAAAATTTCAATACCAAAATAAGTAAAAAGGTTATATGGTATTTATTTTACTTTTAAAGAAAACATTAGGTCTTGTTAAGGTATAAAATTATAAAATAATGCTCGCGGTGGCAGAATGGCCATTATCGTCATGTAATTTTAATAGAAACATTCTTATTTTTTTAGTAAAATTCTTTGTAAAAAAAAAATAATCCTTTTGAATAAAAATGAAGTTAAAAAGGTTTTCTACATCGTATAAAGGAAAGTATTGTATAAATAAAAGTATGCCTCAATGAATGGAGACTGAGACAAAGTCCCTTACCTTTAGTCCGACTAATCACATATGTTCTTTTTTCTTCCTGAATAATAAACTTAAGATAATTTCTAACTTCTTCATAACCTTTTTAATAATAATTATTTATTTTATATCACCTATTACCATGTTATTAACATTATATAATTATTTAAGTTAATATCGATCATTTTTCCGATATTTGGAAAATGAGTAAAAATGAACTTGTTATAATTACAAATTGTCCATGGGGTCCAAAGTCCATTATCTACAGAATTTTATTCATGATATAAATATCATATATATCCAGTATATATGTATTTATAAAATTACATAACATTTAGAGATAAAAAATAAAAGGCACTTTTCATTGAGACGGTAAGTCATATATACATATAAACATTACCTTCATTTATATTTCATATTTAATGTAATGAAAAAATGATGATACATTAGTATATTATAATTATAGTATAATATAATTTTTTATATATGTTATGTAAAATCATTAACTCCATCCTTTATATGTTCCATGTATGGGATGAATGAGTCATATCACTTTGAGATGGCGGTAATCTGCACTTCCCCAAATGAAATTATCATGTTTACACATCATAAAAAGAATAAAATTATGTTATAAATAAAATTAAATAAGCATAGAGAAAATATTAAAATAATATATATCAGATATAAATATAGTTCCATCATAATGGCCACCATGAGAGGTGGTAAGGAATAATCGAACAATCATCATTTCGTGAGGTAGTAGTTCACCGTAGACAGAAATAGTATGTTCGTATCAATTAGATGGAGGTGTGTGGAAGTGTATTTTGAATCCTTCTCATAACAACATCCTAGTATATTGAGGATACTATTATTGTTATTTAATTAGAGAATAAGAATAGAATAGGGAGTGGAGAAGGAAAAGAAAATAAAATAACTTGAGAGAAGACATTACCTCTAAAGCAGGTAACTCCCTTTAATTTGAGGCAAATGGATTTATTGAATTGCATTATTCCTAAGGTAAGGATTCTAGGAGGACAAGAGAGATGTAGGGAGATTATTTGGGTAGAATTTTGATGAGACAAGGGGACTTGAGATGCATTAGTAAGGGTTAGTTGTGGTAAACATTTATAAGAGGGTGGAGGGGAACTTTAAGAATATCTTGAATTATTATTTTATTATAAGTTATATTTAGACTATATATGAGTTAAAATTTATTTTTTTGAAGATAATATGTAAAAAAGTGGAAATAAAATCATCCAAAAATAATTAGATAGATTTTAGATATTTTCTAATCCTTATCTTTTGTATTTAACCCTTTTTTAGTCTTAACGTTTTATCAAGCATTTAACACTTTGAGGATCAAAATTGTTTACAAAACATGAAAAATATCCAATTAAAGAGTCAATAAAAAAAATTTAGAATTATTATAACTATTTGGAAGAATATTATATTTATTTTTCTAATTTTATAAAATTTAATATAATATTTTCTATTTTAAAAGATGAATTATGTCAATTTTGACATTATTCATGTCATTTATTTTTTTAAAAATCTATAGAAAATGATTAATTAGAAAAAATTTCATTAATAAAAAGATAATATGTAACATTCATCCATAAAATTTGTGGATGTCAAAAAAATAACAAAATTAAATTTATTTTAACATTTATAATATCATTTATTTGAATCCTTTATTAATGAAGCAATCATTGCATCATTGTTGTGTTTTAATTAAAATTACTAATTTGGTTATAAAAATTATAAATAAAATACCATGATATAGTAAATAATTTTGTGTTTAAAATGAATATTTATCTTCAAATATATCACTTACAAAGCCCCATATAAAAATTATTATTGTAAAAGATATATGATTATGTTATATTTTTTCAAACATTAAATTAAAAGTAATTAAATGTCATTTTCACACATAAGTGGCTCAATGGGATCCTAAAATAAACCCAAGGATTCCAATGGTCAGAAATATCTTATGCAATAGGTTTAGGACATGTTTATGGTTTATTTAACATTATTATAGTATTATTTTTTTTACCCTTATTTACAATATGTACCCTTTAACCATAATAAATAAAATATTTACTAAAGTTACAATTCATAATGACTAAAAATAAAAGTTACTATTTACACAATTTGAAACTCATTATTACAAATATGGATTCCATTTTTAAAAATTCTAAACACATAATTGGAAGAAATTAATTTAAAATTAATTTCTGTTGCCAAAACCCAAAAGCATGTTTTTAAGAAGTAAAAACTAACAAAAGAATGACATGCGTTTATGTCCAATTTCCAATTGAAATTACATCCAATAAAAAAATTGGATTAAATTATAAAAATACAATCCAATTATGATTTAAATGAAATTAGAATGAAAAAATAACTATATAAATAAATTATATGAAAATGAAGTTTTGACATAAAATGTAGTATTTTTCACTATTCATTAAAAATGAACTTTATCCGAAAAATACCAAAAATTTTCCCAAAGTAAATTAAGATGTCCCAATTCTAAATAATAAGATTATTTATTCAAATGAAATATATAAAAGTGACAAAAATTAGATTTAAAAAGGGTTTTCCATCAAAAGGTGATAAAAGTACCTTTTAAAAATATTAGAGTATTTATGGTTAAAATTTGATTCATTTTCATTTTCAGACTCTAAATTTTATTAGATAAATGTAAACATTTATCAAATATATTTAATTATAGTATAGTTAGTTTTGTTCATTCCCTCCAGTACAACAGCTAGGCATTAACAACCATTTAAAATAATAATATTATATTATTATTTCTTTTAGTATGACTCAGCATTGTGTGAAAAATAAGATTTTGGAGAAACCCATTGTTGCATTTTGGGTTCTCCATTGAACATAGAATCCCTTTTAAAGTTAACTTAATATTTAATTCAAAAATATTAATAAATATAAAAATTTCATATTATTTATTTACCTAGGATGTTACTTCCTTCCCCCCTTTTGAAAATTACATCCTCGCAATTTTATTCACTTATAAAATAAGTGACGTATATATCCCCCATAGCATTTTCAGATTCACATGTTGCCTCTTCAACCATATGGGTTTTCCAAAAAACATTTACCTTATTAGATACCTTATTCCGCAACACATTCTCTCTACAATCAAGAATATGGAATGGTTGTTCCACATAAGAATGATTCTCTTCCAACAAAACTCCATATGGACTCAAAATATGAGATGGACCCGACATATACTTTCTCAACATTGAAACATGAAAAACATTGTCTACAGGGGTTAAACATGGAGGTAAATCCACTCTATAGTAAATTGATCTAACTTTCTCCTGGATTTCATAGGGTCCAATAAACCATGGACTCAAAATTCCCTTCATACCAAAACGCATCACACTTTTCCATGGAGAAACTTTGAGAAAGAAATGATCACCTACCACAAAAGAAATATCCTTCCTTCGATTATCAGCATAACATTTCTGCCTGCTCTGATCTATTATCATGTGATTATGAATCAAATAAACTTTTTTTCAATCTCTTCTACCAATTCTAGTCCCATCAACTTATATTCACCTACTTCAACCCAAAAAGCTGGAGTTCGACACCAATATCCATATAATGCCTCAAACAGTGTCATCTGTATACTGGAATAAAAACTGTTATTATAAGAAAACTCAACCAAATAAAGATGTTGGGCCTAAATTCCCTGGTAATCTATTGAATAAGCATATAAAATATCTTCCATTGTTATAATTGTTCATTCTGAATGTCCCTCTGATTGTAGATGAGATGTTGTACTAAAATTTAATTCAGTACCCAATGAAATATGAAGGCCTTTCAAAATTTTATAAGTGAATCTTGGATCACGATCATATACAATGGAGAGGGGAACTCTATGTAACCTTAATATCTCTTTAATATACAATAATAAAAGTTTATCTAGAGGTAGAGTATCTTGAATTGGTTTAAAATGATCAGATTTACATAATCAATCAACAATAACCCAGATTGCATTTTTACCTCGAGATGTCTTAGGTAATCTGGTGATGAAATCCATGGAATCATTTTCTTGTTCCAACCTGGCACTAGAAAAGGATGAAGCATCCAATTAAGTAACTGTAGCTCTACATAAAATTATTGATAAATCAAACATTTCAGGGTAAAGATTGAAATATCTCTTTTTATTCCATTCCACCAGTAATACTCTCAAAGATTCCTATACATCTAAGTACTTCCATGATAAATTGAAAATAGAGAAAAATGAGCATCCCATAATAAATCTTTATTCAACTACGAATCAAAGGAACCCATAATCTCTTTTCAAACCTCAAAACATGGCCTCTATCAATGTTAAACTCATGCCACTTGCCCATCTGAACCAATTAATATTTTTTCAGCAAATCAATGTCTTCATTATATGCTTTCATTACTTAGTCTTCTAGGGAGGATTTTACTGAAACATAAAAGAAAATAGAGGAATATCCTACACCAACAACTTTTATTCCTAAGTTCATCATACTGTTAATCAATGTAGCTTGTTCCAATTGTATCATGTATAATGTAACATTATTTTTTCAACTCAAAGAATCATCCAATTTATTTTATTTTCTTGGATGGTAATGAATTGTGAAATCAAAATCCTTGGTTAATTCTAGCCATGTCCTATGTCTCGCGTTCAATTATTTCTATGTGAATGTATAATTCAAACATTGGTGGTTAGAATATATTTCACATTTTACTCTTTAAAGATTATGCCTCCAATTTTTTAATGAAAAAAACAACAGTAGATAATTCCAAATCTTGTGTAGGGTAATTTAAATAATGAGGTTTCAAAAAACGTAAAACATAAACAATTACCAGATCATTCTGCAATAGGAAACATCAATGTCCTTTCAACAAAGAATCACTATAGATAACAAATTCACCATTTTTTGAAGGCAGTTCCAAAATAGGAGCATTCAACAATATTATTTTTATTTCCTAAAAACATTCATCACATTCTTTTGTCAAGATGAAGTTACCACCTTTTCGAGTTAAATTAGTCAGTGGGCTAGATAACCGTGCAAAATTTTCAAAAAGCCTTATGTAATAACCTTCTAAACCAAGAAAACTACAAATATTGGTAATATTTTTGTGTCTTGGACATTCATTAACAAATTTTGTTTTATAAGTATAAAATATTATTCCATATTTAGAAACAATGTGACCATGGAATGAAATATTCTGCAACCAATACTCAAACTTTCTTAATTTCCCATACAATTTCTTTTCTTTTAATGTTTTCAAGACAAACCTCAAAATAATTTGATACGCCCCTTTAATTTTAGAATAAACCAAAATATAATCAATAAACACAACCACAAACTTATCCAAGAACTCACGAAAAATTATATTCATAAGATCCATGAATACTTTATGTGGATTGGTTAACCCAAACGAGATAAATAAAAATTCATAATGGCCATATATAGTAAAAAATGTAGTCTTTACAATGTATGCTTCTTTTAATTTCAACTGATGCTACCTCAATCACAAGTCAATCTTCGAAAAATACTGAGCTCCATGGAGCTGATCAAATAAATCATCGATATGAGGCAAAGGATACTTGTTCTTAATAGTGATGTTTTTTAAGGCTCAATAACCAATTAAAAGCCACATTTAACCATATTTATTTTTAAAAAAACAAGACAAGAGGACCCCATGGTGATGTGCTAGGTTGAATGAAACCTTTCTATAATAACTCCTACAGTCTCTTTTAACTATAAAAGTTCAGTTTCATCTATTTGATATGGGGGTTTTGAAATTGGCTTAGCATCAGAACTAATTCACCTATAAATTCAACTTCCTGATCAGGTATTATACCAAGAAACTCATCATGAAAAAAATCAAGATACTCATTTACTACTAGAACATCATTAATCAAAATATTTCTTTTTTTTCACAATATTTTCAAGGTAGCATTCATTTCCACCTTTTACTAGTTTCTCAGCTTCCTAATATGTTAATAGAGATAAGGGTTCATTCTTGTACACAAAATGAAATTAGTTTTGAAATGAAACCTCTTTATCTCAGTAGTCAATCTTAGCTTGATAAATATAAATCCAATCTATACCCAAAATAACAATAAACTCTACTATTGAAAAAAACAATAAGGTTTGTAGGTATATTCTTTCCACACACAAGGACCAACATGTTCTTATAATTTCTTTTTTTCTCTACATTTCCCCCTGGTGTTTTTACCATATGTTTAGGATCCATATTTTGAGATGTAATTCCCAATTTACTAGATACTTTTTCTAAAATGAATGAATCTATAGACCCTGAATCAAACAACACAATGGAATAATCTGAATAAAAATACAGTGTACATGATATTAATTTATTTGATGGCCCAACATCTACTGATGTAGATTGAAATGATTTCAACACCCCATTATTCTTGTAGTTCGGATGCATTCCTTCAGTTGGGTTCTTCGTTAGACACTCATTTTCATAATGACCCATTTCATTGGACTTAAAACATTTTAATGACTCTAAATATGATTTTTTCATACCATTACTCTGATATTTTTCAGTTCAATTACGAGCCTTAGGTCACATTCTTCCACATCGGAAGCACATACTAGAATTCAAAAGACATTTTCTAGTCTGCATTTTATCACAATTTTCAAAAACTATAAACTTATGTTTCTTACCATTAGGATTTTTTTAAGAGTTCTTCCCTTTCTTCTACCACCTCAACTTCTTATTCTATTGTTTGGAAAGGAACACCTAATCATCAGAAAACTCCATTTCCACTTTCTCCGCATGGCGAATAGATTTTTCATAACTTTTGAACTCATGAGATGTTAAATACCTTGTATACTTTGGAATTAATCCTAAGTAAAAATTATTAATTTACTATCAAGATCCCATATGAATTTTTGGATCATACCTTTCCAATCGATTGAATGTTTCTTCATAAGCAGCCATTGATTCATCCTCTTTCTTTAATTCCATGAAATGGTTTTCCATCCTATGTGGAATCGCCTTAGGAAAATATTTTTCAAGAATCATATACTTGAATATATCCTAATAATGGGAATAAATATCCTCATTATCCCAAATATTGTTTACTATCAACCACCAGTGATCGGTTTCACCTTCAAAACAGTAAACAACAAGACCAACCTTTTGATTTTATGAGAACCCCATGACATCAAAAATCATTTCTAGTGCTTTAATCCACCCTTCAACTAGAATATGGTATGATGATCCTCTAAATGATGGGTGATGTTGTCTCATGAAATGATTCACTACTAACACGAAATTTTGTGGTTGATCAGGCTGATCTCGTACATGGATACCACCACCATTTATTTCCTGCGTCAATTGTGCCATAACTGCAACAAACTATTCAGTTTTGATTCCAACCATCTCATCTTGCTGATTTGGAAGGTTTTTTTCCCAATGATGTTGTCCCATCATATTTTATCTATATCCTATGAAGAAAAACATTCCGAACATCGAAATATATTAGGCAAAGAAAAATGGTAATCTTTAAATGCTCTATCATTTAAATAATACCATAAATCAACGTAAGGATATTAATTTAACAATATCCCAACTCCTAAAGTTGTCTAAACTAACATTGATACCAACTATATGGCCCCATCCTTAAACATTACATAATATTTAGTGAAGTTAAGAATTAACTTTGAGGATCTTTTGACGTTTGGTGTTTTAAAGAATTAGGCCAAAAATATTGCAGTTCAAGTCAATATTACTAGGTAGACACTTCTAATCTATCCAAAGTTTTCATAAAAATAAAACTCCTTAAATAAGATGATAATTACTTTCATGATATAAATTTTCTTGAATACTTCCTTTTTCTTACCCTACCTTATACCATGTGAAAAACATTTCAAAAACCTGGGATGAGCATAAAAAGATCAGTGAGAGTTATAAAATAAAGGAAACATTAGTCTATAAATACATACAGAAAAATACTATTTAATATACCTTATGAAATCATGTGATTTATGAATAACACATAGTAATCAAAAATCCTATAGGAAACTTGTGGCATCCATATCATACTTACATTGTATCTTTCACAGCTACATAGGAAGTTATGTTTGGAATAACCATCACAATATATTCCTTAAATCTCTTAGGAGAAAAATTAACATTTACCACTATCACGTTACCCAATGCAATAGGGAGCTATATCGGGCTCACCATCCCTAGGTTAATCACAGACCCACCCATATACATAAAAAATTCCCAAGAACTATAGAATTATCATAACACATGACCAAGCATAAAGAGAAGATAACATTTCCACATTGCAATCACAATATATATGTTCAATATATTAACATAATCAATCCATTATCAAAACCATTTTCAATACCAAATTACATAAAAATGTTATACAATATTTATTTTCCTTAAAAAAATATTATGAATTGTTAAGGGAGCTAAATATCAAATAATGCTCACAGTGGCGGAAATGTCATTGTCATCGTGTAAATTTAAAAGAAACATTATTTTTGTCATTTAGTAAAATAATTAGTATAAATAAAGTTAGATTTTAATAAAAGTAGAAGTGAAAGGGTTTTATACACTATAAAAAGTAATTTCATGTATAAATCAAAGTACGACTCAATGAATGTAGATTGAGACGAAGTCCCTTACCTTGTGTCCGACTCGTCATGCATGTTCATTATTATTCCAGAATAATGAACTTAAATTAATTTCTACTTGTTTGAGAACCTTTTTCAAGTTTATTATTCCTTTCTTGTCACATATTACCATGTCATAAACATTACATAATTATTTATTTCAATATTATTAATTTTGTCGATATTTGGTACTTGAGTGAAAAATGAACTTGTTATAATTACAAATTGTCCATGTGGGAAAAAGTCCATTTACATAGAATTGAATTCATGATTTTAATACTATATATATCTAGTATATTTGTATTTATAATAGTCAATAACATTTGGAGATATTAAATGAAAGGCACAGTTCATGGAGACGGTAAGTCGTACGTATGCATGAGCACTACGTTCATTTCAATTTCATATTTAAAGGAATGAAAACATAATTATATATAAGTATATTATAATTCTAGTATTGTATCAATTTTTTATATGTTAAATAAGTTAATTAACTCCATCCTTTATATGTTCTATGTATGTGATGAACGCGTCATATCAAATTGAGGGGGTTATAATCTGTACTTCCTCAAATGAAATTATCATGTTTACACTTCATGAAAAGAAGAATGGTATGTTGTAAATAAAATTAAAGAAGAATATATACAATATAAACATAATATATTTCATATATAAATATAGGTCCATTAAAATGGCCACCAAGAGAGGTGGTAAGTAAAAATTGAATAATCATCGTTTCGTGAGGCAGTAGTTTTCCGTACAGAGAAACAATATGTTCGTATCCATTAGATAGAGGCGTGTTGTATTGTAGTTATAATCCTTCTCATAAAAACATCCTATTATATTTTGGATAATTTTTTTAATTAAATAATAATATTATAAAAGGGAGTGGACAAGGAAAATAAAAGAAAAGAACTTGAAAGAAGGCACTACCTCTAAATCAGGTAACTCCCTTTGATTTGAGCCAAAAGTATTTATTGAATTGCCTTATGACCAAGGTAAGCCTTATAAAATTAAGAGAGATATTTTGGGAGTTTATTTGGGTAGATTTTGGAAAATAAAAGGCGGATTGAGAGGTGTGAGTAAGGGATAGAGGTTGTGGCCTTTTATAAGAGGGAGGAGGGGCACTTAAGGAATATTTTGAAATATTATTTTATTATAAATTATATTTAGATTATAAATGTGTCCAAATTCATCTAGTTAGAATATAATATGAATATATGTGGATATAAAATCATCCAATAATAATTTTACATGTTTTGAATATTTTTTAATCCTTATCTTTTTTATTTAACCATTTTTTACTCTTATTGTTTTATCAAGCACTTGAAACATTGAGAATCAAAATAGTTACCAAAACAAGAAAAATATCCAATAAAGAGTAAATAAATAAAAATTATACCTAAGATAACTATTAAGCTGAATCATATATTTTTTTTTGAATTTTATAATATTTAATAAATTATTTTATATTTTAAAATATGAATTATGTCAATTTTGACACTATTCATATATTGTCTTTTATTAAAAATCATTAACTTGATTACTTTAAAAAACATCATTATTAAAAATATAATATTTAACTATCATCCACAATATTCGTGGATGACATAAAAATAAAAAAATTACATTTATTTTAACAATTATATTATCATTTATTTGAATCCATTATTAATGAAATAATAACTGCATCATCATTGTGTCATAACAATTTTTTTTAATTTGATGAATAAAAATTATAAATAAAATAAAATGATATAGTAAATATTTTTATATTTAAATGAATATTTATAATCTAAGATATCACTTATATAACCACATATAAATTTTTTTATTAAAAGGTATTTATTTATGTTATATTTTCCTTTACTTTAAATTAAAAGTAATTAAATATCATTTTCACCCACAAGTGGCTTGATGGGGTCCTAAAATTGACCCAAGGATGCCCATGGTTGAAAATATCTCATATAATAGGGTTAGGAAATGTGTTAGGGTAATTGAATATTAATATAATATTATTTTTTACCTTTATTTATAAGTATTACCCTTTAACCATGGTAAATAAACTTTTTACTGAAGTTACTATTCATAATGACTAAAAATAAAAGTTATCATTTTACTCAATTTGGAACTCCTGATCCCTAATGTGGAATCCATTTTTTCAAATTAAAAACATATAATTGGCATAGATTGAATTAAAATTAATTCTCGTTGTCAAAACCAAAAATCAGGTTTTTAAGAAGTAAAAACTACCAAAAGATTCACATGTGTTTATGTCTGATTTAAATGTGAAATTACTTCCAATGACCAAAATTGTAATACATAATACAAATTTAATCAAATTAAACTTTAAAACAAATTAAAAGTACATTCTAACTACATAAATAAATTAGATGAAAATACAGTTTTGACATAAAATGAAATATTTTTCACTATTCATTAAAAATGAACTTTATTAGAATAATACCGAAAATTTAGCCAATGTAAATTTTTATATCCCGATTCTAAATAAGATGTTTACTTTTCCAAATGGAACATATTAAAGTGACACAAACTAGATTTAAAATATATTTTCTCTAACATCTCAGGTAAATAAAGAATATGAAAATTTTTCATATTTATTATTATTTGTAAATTAAATAATAATTTTACTTTAAAGGGGATGATTTGTTCGATGGAATACCTGATACACAACATTGGGTTTCTTTGAAAACTTATGTTGCTCATAACGTTGAGTTATACCGAAAAATAAGATAATATTATTATTAATTTAAATGGTAGTTAACTCCTAGTGGTAGTATTGGCGGGAATGAATAGAAATAAAAACAATATGATTATATATGTTTGATAAATATTTTAACATTTATCAAAAAAAATGTTAGATGCTTAAAATGTGAATGAATCCAATTTTAAGCAGAAATACTCTAATATTCTTTAAAATGTTGATTTACCGCCTTTTAATGGAGAACCCTTTTTAAATATAGTTTATGTCACTTTTATATAATCTATTTGACAAAATAAAATTCTTCTTTATAATAGGAACATCAAAATTTACTTTGGGTTAATTTTTGGTATGTTTTTGATAATGTTAATTTTTTAATTAATAGTGAAAAATATTGTATTTTAATTTAAAAGCACCTTTTAATCTAATTTATTAATATGGTTAGATTATCATTTTAAATGTATTTAAAATGTATTTTGATTATATGTTTACCATTTAATAGAATTTTTTTCATTGGAAGTAATTTTACTTTGAAATTGGTCATAAACAAATGTCAAGTTTTTGATAGTTATTTTTTCTTAAAAACGCGCTTTTTGTTTTGACAATGAGAATTAAATTTAAATTAATTTCTGCCACCTCTATGTTTTGAATAAAAAAAATTAATTCCATATTTTTAATCAGGAAGTCCAAATTATTTAAATAGATAAATTTAATTTTTAGACATTATGAATATTTATTTCAGTAAATATTTTATTTACCATGGGTAATGGGTAAATATGGTAAATAAGGGTAAAAATAATATTATAATAACACCAAATTACCCTAACATGTGTCCTAATCCAATTTTTTGATACATGTATGACCATGGGAATCCTTGGGTCGATTTTGGGACCCAATGGAGCCAAATAAAAGTGGTAATGACACTTTATTTTAATTGATTTAATTTAAAGACAAAAAAGACATAAACATATATATTTTAGTAAATAAAGTTTTACATGGGGTTATATAAGTTATATATTCAACTATAAATATTAATTAGAAATATAAAACAATTTCCTACATCATGGGATTTTTATTATAATTTTTAGACATAAAATAAATAAACTTATTTATAACACAATAATGATGCAGAGTTTACTTCATTAATAAATGATTAAAATAAATAAGATTATAAAAATTAAAACAAAATCCAAAACATTTCAACTTCCTATTAACAATAGTCATCTTATCTTTGTGTTTAATGAGTTTGGGACATTTAGTAACCGAAAATCATTATATAATAAAATAATATCTTCAAACTTTCCTAAAGAGCCCCTCCCCCTTATAAAAGGACACCACCTATAACTCATTCCTCACATTTATCAAGCTCCTTTATCGTTCATCCTCTTCCCAATTAAGCTCCCTACATCAATATCTTTATCCTATAATCCTTCCCTTGGGTATAAGGCAATTCGAGTAAGCATTTTGGTTCAAACTAAAGGGAGTTACTCGATTTAAAGGTAACATCTTATCTTATGTTTTTTCTTTTATCTGTCTTCTCCAACCACCTAAATATTTTTATTGATTTATTTTATAGAAACACCGATATCATAAATATACTAGGTTTTTTTGATGAGATTTACTCTAACTACACTTCCTTACACCTCCATCTAATGGATACAAACATACTGTTTCTGTGGACGATGAACTACTACCTCCCGAAACGATGATTGTTCAGATATCTCCAACCACCTCTCATGTTGGCCATTATGATGGAAATTTATTTATATGTGATTTATATTATATTTATATTGTCTATTTAATTATTTATTTTTTATTATATCCAACCTTTATGGTTTCCATAATGGGTAAATACGGTAATTTCATTTGATGAAGTGTTTACTACCGCCACATCAAAGTGATATGACTTGTTCATGACATTCATGGAATGTATAAAGGATGTAGTAAATGAAATTATATATGAAATTATAATTTAATTAAAATATACCAATGTTTCATTAATTTTTCAATCCATTAAAATACAAAATATAAATGAAAGTATCATTCACGTGTACTTATGACTTACCATCTCCAAGAACGGTTCATTTCATTTCTTATCTCCAAATGTTATGTACTATTATAAATACATATATATACAAAATATATATAATATATATGATATTTAAGTAATAAATATGATTTTTGAGATAATATAATTATGACCACATGAATAATTGTTAATTATAACAAGTTATTTTTGACTCAAGTTCCGAACATCAAACAAATGTCTGATATGAACTCAAATTATTAAATAATTGTTATTGTAAGATAATAAGTGATATAAAAGGAATAATAAAACATCAAAAAGGTTCATAATTAATAATAAATTAACTTTTTTTTGATGAAAAAGGAACATTCAATACAAGTCGGACTTGAGGTAAGTGGTTCCTTATCTCACTGTTAATTCTGTGAGATTTCCATTGTTCACCACTTATTTATTGCATGTGGTGTATTGTGTACTAAAATTTGATATATATATATATATATATATTACCATGATTATATTTATATTCATGGTATTTTGGTGATTCATTTGGTGGTTATTAACTTTTTTTCATATGACTCGACTGATTACAAAATGGTAAGGAGTTTTCATATCACTTTTTATTCCCTTGAGATTCATGCTATATTTGACAACATTTTCTTTTTTGTTGTGTATGTACTGACCATTATTGTATTATTTGTGTAATATAATTTAATTTATGGGCATTGAAAAATTAATTTTATACTCCTTCCTTCATGGGGTGTATGTTTCGTAAGTTACCAAATCGGAAAGGGAACCTTTCACCCTCATCTTTTATTCAAATACTTATTTTTAAAAAATATATTTTAATTTCCATTTTATTATATTGGGATATGTTCTTATATAAAATTATTTATATAAATTTTATTTCCATGTTAGGAGAAACCATTTCCTCTCTCTTCAACTAATTTTCTGAATTTTAATGTGTCACCCTCAGGCTGTTGAATTTCTGTAAGGGAACTTCTGAACCCAATTAAAATTATTTGGGATAAACATCGAATTATTGATTATGTCGAGATATAAATATGTTTTAATGAACTCTGATTGTTTTATACTTAATATCCACTTATATTGGGTGTATTTATATTCTTCACACATAATTTTTTAATTTATTTATCCCTAATTTAAGAATGTCGTCTTTATAAGAGATTTCGTATCAATTTAACTTCCTTTGAGACTACATTGTTGTTATGCACCAATTCAAATTAATATGGTGTATATACCTTCCTTTGGCATATTATATCATGAATCCCTTTATTCTTATGAAATTATAATGTTTTTATTAAATGTTATTCTTCAATTATTTGTATTCTAGCATCACTTATTTGGTTAAGAATTCCATAATTAAAATAATGTTTTTAAAGATTTACTCTTATAAATGTCTCTCATTAATGTCCATATTTTCAAAATGTTTTTACGGATTTATTTATATGCACAATAACGTTTTAAAATTTTAATACCTTTAAACGTTTCAAAGTGGTATGTGACACTTTGGTTAAACAAATTTCTTTATTAAATGTTTTGAATCATCTTGAAAATGGTTTTGATAAATTATTGTTTACGTCAATATCTAGAAATGATATATTGTGACTGCGATGTGGAAATGTTATCTTTACTTCAAGATTGATTTATGATTTATAATGGTACTAGGAAATTTAATGTATGGTTACATGATAAACCAAATGACGGGTAGCGCTATGATAAACCAGGACGGTTGGTAATGTTATAACCTCCAATGCATTGGGTATGGAAGTCAGCCGTATGATTATTCCATTCAGTGATATCTGTGGAAGTCAACTATATGGCTATTCCATTTAATCATGTTTATTTACCATGTTTCCTTTATATGTTATGTGTTATATCAATGTGTTTTATGGTAATCTTTTGGTTATAAATGGGTAAGCAGTGATCTTCTTTTCAGTGAAGAGTATTTACTACTTCATAAAGGTGAAAAGTATTAATTGTGATAAAGTATTCATGGTTTACTTGTTGTTGTGAAAAACTAACAATTTTCCTTCTTTGTGTATCCCTTAATGAGATTTCTTGATAATCCCAAGTTTTTGACTTTTTTTCATAGGACATAAAGTGGAATATGGTCAAGGATGAGATCATTGAAAAGTCATTCTGTCTAAAACATGGAACTTGACCTATTTCTTTTTAAGAGTATTTATTTTATGAAAAAATAGATACTGAGTAGTAGTGTATACATGTAATATTCATGTTGACATGTAATAGTTATGGCATAATTCTGTAAAACTCTAAACCTGAAAATATCCTCAATGTGAATTCTTGATTTAACTTATGATTACATAATATTTTAAGGCTGGGTCTGTATAGTTTGTATCAGATGTTGGGTTAGATAACTTTAGTGATTATGAGTTTTTGTTAAACACATGGTTAGTCCCGATGTCTATTATTTTAGTTAAATACTTGTTTTATAACTTTATTAGATCAATGAAATTCTATTACAAATGAAAGGAGTAGGATCTAAAACAACATTCCTATCTCTTCCGGATGACATGCTTGCAATAATTATTACAAAGTAATCTTTTGATGATTGTGAAACTTTTTCTAGCATACAAATCACTTACAAGTAGTTGTTTGGGATATCACACACCTCCACTATACCTCGATATCATTGTGGATCATGGGATGAATTTAATCAAATCCTATTATCTCAATATTCTCATATTTTCAAGAAAGGTAAATATTTTCAAGGAATTTTTGAATATTTTACCTTATCACAAGATTTTGAAGCATATTATGATTTTGAAAAAGGTTCTTAAGAAGGATACCCTTGCGTAACTTATTTATATTTGAATTTTCAATATATTCTTTCAGCACATACTTATGGTATTTTAAAAGGACCATTGATAGAATGTTTCAACTCAAACTCGGTTTGACTATTTTATAAAAATCAGGTTTTATCAGATGTTTTGAAATTATATTTCATACATGATTATTTTCTGAAACTATTGTTTTTGAGAACACCCATATGTCCTAAGTTGTACAAGGTGTATTTGGATAAAGGAAGCAAATGAATTTTAAGGATCTATAAATTTTTGTTTCAATGCATGGACCTTCTACCTATGTGAACAAGATGATGATGAAACCATATGGACACCATGATCACGGTATGATGTTCTTTATTTTGGGAGTAGTTTTATTTTATCATATGGAGGACACAAAAATTGAAAATATATAATATGTTGTGGTCTTAATGTATTGGGATGAAAATGAAAGGTATAATAAACCTTTTGAGTTTAAAACATGTTAGGTTTATTTATGAGTTTTATAAAAAGGACAACCCATAAGATGGGTGAAAACCTGTCGCGTATGACAAGGACACAGGAATCGATCCCACAATCAAAGGGTGACAAGGGCGCAATGCCTACCAGTAGCCTACGTGAAGTCCCTGGTTAGTAAGACTTGTTATTTTTTGTTAAATGATTTTGTGGATCAAGAATAAGATGATTTTCGCAACTTATGATTTTTCAATGAATATCCTAAATATAGGAAAATGATTTTCTGATTAGGTGAAAAAGGTTATTTTGAATGATATTCTCTATTTTTTTTTGAAACACTATATGACTATGGAAAATATAATACATTGATATTTCAATTGAGGAGTAATGGTGGAATTTTATTTTGGAAGAATCTATGTTTTTATTGTGGACATATAAGTGTTTTGGGTTATTTATGGAAATGATTAACCTATCATAGAGAATATGTGATTAGGTTAATTAATTTTCAGTATGAGGCTTTTAGAGTAGTTGATTTTATTTGGAGATAAATTTTTATGATTTACTGTGGAAGAATATGATATTAAATCCTTTTTTGTTTTGGGTTTCAATCATAGTTTGTACTATATTGAATAATTTTAAGGAAAATTGTGTATTGAATGGTATTTGTAGAACTTTGGATACTATTTTTTGAATTTAGAAGATTAAGAGTAGTATTTATTTTTATAAAGGATTATCCTTTTTGGGTATTATTTGATCTCGTACTAATATTTTTTTGTTTTGGTTGATTTCTAAGGATAGGGGAAATATATTGTTCATCTTTTATGGATTACGTGATACTCTAGAAGTTGATTCTTTTGCTTTTGATGTGAAAAATCTAGTTAGAATACTCATCATTTGGAGAAAATATGAGTTTGTGGAAGGAATTTTGTAAAGGATGAATGTCTGCATGACAAGTAAGTAAGATTCCTTATGTTTTTAGTTATGTTCATAAATAAATTACTCATATTTATGAAAAGTAACTCAAAACAAAAACATTGTCTGTTAACATTTCCTACTGGGGAATCAAAGACCGTTTAACCCATCACACGTTTGTGATTTTCTAGTGGTTAACTTTCTCTTAATGAGATTTTCTATCACTCTTCATTAGAACTTGACACTTCGTGTCTCCTCCATATCCATGTTTTCATGGAATCATAGTATGGGTTATCTCGGGTGACCATTGTACATATAATTCATTCTTTTAAAGTAATAGTTTTATTTACTATTTTTCCTATTTGGGACTTTCAATGATGTTTCCAATCCAAATTTTCAAATTGCAAGGTTGTAATTGTCAAAAGGGGGGAAGGATGTAACATCCCAAGTAAATATAGAATATGATTTTTTTTTATATTTATTAATATCTAAATATTAAATATTAATTTTACTTTAAAGGGGATGCTATTTTTGATGGCGTACCAAATATGAAAAAATGGGTTTCTTTGAAAACTTATGTTGCACACAACATTGAGTTGTACAAAAAAATAATATAATAATATTATTAATTTAAATTATAGTTAACGCCCCAACGTTGTATTGAAGAGAATGAATATAACTAAATAAAATATGGTTATATATGTTTGTTAAATGTTTTTACATTTATCAAATAAATTTTAGAGGCATAAAATGTGAATTAATCTAATTTTAAGCATAAATAAACTAATATTCTTTAAAAGGTCAATTTATCACCTTTTAATGGAGAACCCTTTTTAAATTAAGTTTTTGTCAATTTTATATGTTATATTTGACAAAATAAAAATCTTATTTATAATCGTAACATCAAAATTTACTTTGGGTAAATTTTTGGTATTTTTCTGATAAAGTTCATTTTTTAATAAATAATGAAAAATACTGTATTTTAATTCAAAATTGCCTTTTAATATAATTTATTTATTTGATAATATTACATTTCTAAATGGTTTTAAAGTGTATTTAGATTATAGTTTTACCATTAAATCCAATTTTGGTCATTGGATGTAATTTTACTTAGAAATTGGACATAAAAAAGTGTCAATCTTTTGATAGTCATTATTTCGTAAAAACACGCTTTTGGTTTTAACAACGAGAATTAATTTGAAATTAATTTCTTCCACTTCTGTGTTTTGAATTTGGAAAAATAGATTCCATATTTGGAATCAGTAGGTATGAATTATGTAAATATAAAACATTTATTTTTATACATTATGATTATTACTTCAGTAAATATTTTAATTACCATGGTTAAGCTGTAAATCTATTAAATAAGGGTAA
The DNA here is from genome assembly GCA_963277665.1 of Viscum album. Lineage (NCBI taxonomy): Eukaryota > Viridiplantae > Streptophyta > Magnoliopsida > Santalales > Viscaceae > Viscum > Viscum album. The sequence goes on from OY728143.1 coordinate 1,332,303,779, forward strand.
AAAATAAAATTATAATAATAAAAAATTACACTAAAATTTTTCACAATCTTATTGGTTGATATATTTACAACCATTGGAATTGTTCGGTCGATTTTGGGACCCCATGGAGCCTCTTGGGATTGATAATGCCACTTTATATTAATTGATATAACGTAAAGACAAAAATGACATAAACATTTATCTTTTAGTAAATCACGTTTTAAATGAGGTTATATAAGTTATCTATTCGACTATAAATATTCATCAGAAATATAAAATGATTAAATACATCATGGGATATTTTTATTATAATTTTTATACATCAAATAAATAAAATTATTATTGACACAATAGTGATGCAGTGTTTACCTCATTAATGAATGATTAAAATAAATAAGATTATAAAAATTAAAACAATATCCAAAACCTATCCAATTCATATTGGATGATTTTATTTTGAGAAATAGTCATCTTATCTTCGTCTTTAATGTGTTTTGGACCTTTAAAAAACAAAAATCATTATATAATAAAATAATATTTTCAATCTTTCCTAAAGAGCCCATCGTCCCCCTTATAAAAGGACAAAACTTCTAACACATTCCTCACACTTCTAATGCCCCTTGGCTAGTCCAAACTATACCCAATTAATCTCCTTATATTCCTCTATTCTAAATAGAATCCTTCCCCTATGAAGAAGGAAAATCAAGTAAGACATTTGGTTCAAACCAAAGGGAGTTACCTAATTTAAAGGTAACATCATCTCTTAAGTTCTATTCTTTTATATTAGTTATCAATCCCCCTAGACTGTCTTTATTTATTTATTTAATAGAAACACCATTATCCTCAATATAATTGATTTTTTTATGAGAATTATTCTAACTACACTTCCACACACCTCCATCTAATGGATACGAACATACTATTTTTGTGCACGACGAACTATTGCCTCACGAAACGATGAATGTTCAAATATCTGCAACCGCCTCTCATGGTGGCCATTATGATGGAACTATACATATATGTGATATATATTAGATTTATATCGTCTCTTTACTTCTTTATTTTCGTTATATCATACCTTTATGGTTTCTATAATGGGTAAATATGATAATTTTATTTGAGGAAGTGCAGACTACCACCCCTCAAAGTGATGTGACTTGTTCATGCTATACGTGGAACGTATAAAGAATAGAGTTAATGAAATCATATATGATATTATACTGGAATTATAATATACAAATGTTTCATTAATTTTTTAATCCAATAAAATGCGAAATAGAAATGAGAGTTGTGTTCATGCGTACGTACAACTTACAGTCTCCATGAATAGTGCATTTTTTCCTTATCTCCGAAGGTTATGTACTATTATAAATACATACATATATATAATGGATATATAAGATATATATGATATTTAAATAATGAATATGATTCTGGAGATAATATAATTTTGACCACATGGACAATTTGTAATTATAACAAGTTCATTTTTGACACAGGTTCGGACCATCGACAAATTGTCCGATATGAACTCAGATAATTAACTAATTATTATAGAAAGATAACAAGTGATATAAAAGGAATAATAAAGCTTGTAAAATGTTCTTAATAAAGTATAAATTAATTTAAGTTTATTATTTAGGAAGAACAAGGAACATACAATACAATTCATACTTTAGGTAAGGGGTTTCTTATCTCACTTTTAATTCCGTGAGATTTCCTTTGTTCACCACTTATTTATTGCATATGGTGTATTGTGTACTTCCATTTGATATACATATTATCATTATTCTATTTATATTCATGGTATTTATGTGATTCATTTTGTGGATATTAACTTTTGGTCATACTAATCGATTGATTACAACGTGGTAATGCATTTTCATCTCACTTTTTATTCCCGTGAGATACATGCTTTATTTGCAAATATTTCCTTTTTTTGTTGTGTATTTACTACACATGATTGTAATAATCATGTAATATACTTTAATTTATGGTCATTTACATCTTTAGTTTATACTCCTTCCTTAATGGGGTGTATATTTTGTATGTTACCAAATCGGTAAGGGAACGCTTCACCCTCCTCTTTTATTCAAAGAAATATTTTTTATAATGTATTTTAATTTCAATTTTCTTATGTTTGGATATGTTCTTATATAACCTTATTTTTGTATATTTTATTTCCATGTGATGAGAGATCCTTTTCTCTCTCATCAGCTCATTTTTTGAATTTTAAAGTGACGTCATTAAGCTGTCGAATTTCAATAAGGGAACTTCTTAACCCAATTTAAATTATTAGGGTAAAACTTTTATTTCTAGATTATGTCATGATATAAATATGTGTGAATGAACTATGATTGTTTTATATATAATATCAACTTATATTGGGTGTATTTATATTTTTCACACATAATTATGAAATTGACTTATCCATAATCTAAGGATACCGTCTTTATAAGGGATTTCAACTCAATTTACATTCCATTGAGAATTCATTGTTGTTATGAACCAATTAACTTTTATATGGTGTATATACCATCCCTTGGCATATTATATCATTAATCCCTTTATTCTCATGTTATTATAATGTTTTGATTAAATGTTATTCCTCAATTATTTGTTTTCACGCTTCTCTAATTTAGTTTAGAACTTCTTAACTAAAATATTGTCTTTGAATATATATTCTTATAAATATTTTTCATTAATGTCCATATTTTCAAAATAGTTTTAAGGATTTATTTATATAGACATTAATGTTTTAAAATTTTAATTCCTTTTAAAGTATCAATGTGGTATGGGACACGTTGATTTAAAAAATCTTTTTATTAAATGTTTTGAATGGTTTTGAAAATGTTTTTGATAAAGGATTGATTACATCAATATCATGAAATGTTATATTGTGATTGAAATGTGAAATGTTATCTTTCCTTTATGATTGTTTTATGATTTATAATGGTTCCTGGACATTTGAAGGGTGGTTACGTGATAAACCAAAGGACAACTGGTGCCATGATAAAACAAGGCATGTGGTTACATTATAACATTAAATGCATTGGGTATGGTAGTCGGCTGTATGGTTATTCCATTTACTGATATGTGTGAAAGTCAATAGTATGGTTATTCTATTTAAGTATGTTTATGTTCTAAGTTGCTTTAATATATTATGTCTTCTTTTAATGGATTTTATGGTAATCTTTTGGTTACAAATGGGTAATAAGTGATATTTTATTTAGTGAAGAGTATTTAATACTTCATAAAGTTGATAATTATTACTTATGATAAAGTATTCATGGTTTACTTGTTGTTTTGAAAAACTAACATGTTTCCTTCATTGTGTATCCCTTACTGATATTTCTTGCTCATCTCAAGTTTTTGAATTTTTTTTCACAGGACATAAAGTGGAATAGGGTCATGGATGGGATTGAGTCAAAGTCTTGCTATATAAAACATTGAACTAGACATATTTCTTTTTAAGAGTTTTTATTTTATGAAACAATGGATACTGAGTAGTAGTGTCTACATGTAATATTCAATTTTATATGTAGTTGTTATGGAATAATTCCCTAAAAACTATAAACATAAAAAGATACTCAATCAGAATTATTGATTTAACTCAAGATTTTATAACATTTTATGGATGGAGCCTTATATTTTCCATCAAAAGGTAGTAAAACCACATTTTAAAAATATTAGAGTATTTATGCCTAAAATTAGATTCATTTTTATTTGAAGCCTCTAAATTTTACTGGATAAATGTAAATCATTTAACAAGCATGTTTAATCATGATATAGTTAGTTCCATTCATTCCCACCAGTACAAGGACAAGGCATTAACTACCATTTAAAATAATAATATAATATTATTATTATTTTTAGTATGAATGAGCATTGTGTGCAACATAAGATCTCAAAGAAACCCATTGATGCCTATTGGGTACGCCATCAAACATAGGACCCCATTTAGAGTAAAATTAACATTATATTTACAAATATTAATAAATATGAAAATGTCATATTCAATATTTACTGTGGATGTTACAACTGATATTCCATAAATTGTTTTAAAATGATATTTTCATATCTCATATATCTTATAAAATTCCCAAATGAGTTTCAAATTTAAACTTAATTAATTCATGGATATTTTGGAATTATAGTGACTCTATGTGATCACATTATATTTTTTGAAATGGTTTTATACTTCTTGTGCACTTTCATGATTTACCTTATCAAACATTCTGGTTATGATAAATTGTTTTGATTTCCATTTATTATTGGATATGTTGTTTATTACTATGAAAATACTTATATACATATGTCTGGTAAATACCTATATATGTATTTTTTCATAAATACATAGGTGTATCAACATATTTATTTGTTATTTCATAGCCACAATCCTTTTTTTGATTTTCATAAGCCGATTTAATGGGTTTTGGTGCCCAAACATACAACCAAAAATAAATTGGTTTCTAATGTGATTTGGGAATAATGTTATTGCCTTCAAATATATTGATGCCTAGTTGGAACTTGGAAATTTTTTCTCTAAAAGGGTGCACCAACATGGAAGCATGTTGGTTTGTAGAGGAACTTTTCATGCATGGGTGTAGGGAGATAGGATGATTATTTAATTTTTCATGTCCTTTTCCTAGATATGTATATTTTATTTTTTGGTTACCCAATATCCCACAGGTAAAATTCTCACAGGATCCTAGGTGTCTTAGTGGTGTTCAAGAGCGGGTTACTATTGAGTCCCGATTTGAAAGACTAGATCCTCTACAGGGATGTATGTTTTCTGTCCATAGGGGAGTGTAATAAGTGATGTTATATGAGAGTAGTTGATTGGTTATTGACATAGTGATGTATCGATAAGACTTGATATGGTTCCGCTAAATTATTTCTAGGTTTTTCTCATAAGATATTTAGGTGTATGTTCCATGAATAATGAAAGAATACTTTGTCGGTATAACCATTTAATATATTAGTTGTAAATCAGAAGTAATAATTTCTCTACATGATCAAAATTTCATGTCTAATAAAAATACAATATTAATAGAATATATTAAAATTCCAGAACCCATGGGTGTAGGATCTTCAAATTTATTTTATAATTAATTAATAAGCTGATAAAGTATTAACTTAAATTGCAATTCCATCTAGATTAATGATCAAGGAAAATATCTTTTCAAAAATTCGTTGTGTTGTGGGATCCAAGTGAATAATTCCTATATAGATATTCCACACAAGAACACAAACCTTTGTACAAAATTGTAGAATAACTAGGTGCTAGCATGATTGATCCTGATTACTTTCATTATTGACAGTTGATCATAGAACAATTAATCTCGAGAGATGAAAAACTCTTAATGATCTCTAATTGGATTTAGAGAGGAGTTGAGAAGAGTACTCTAAATCAATTGATCTTAAAATAAGGATTGATAGATTCTCCCACTATCCATTTTTTACCTGAATTTTTAGTTAATAATGTGATATAACTGTGTTTTTTTACTTTATAATTTAGGGTTGAAAAAACATGTACCATATCTAAAAAATCTTTAATATTTTTAAATTACCCCATGTACAATAACAACATTAATAATAATAATAATAATAATATTATTATTATTATTATTATTAATTTCATGACATGTAAAATGCATTAAGAATAAAAATAAATATCATTTATAATATTCAGACCCTTAATCTCATTCTATCTTGCCTCGTCGATATTTACCAATCCAGAATAATTGATATTTAATATAATAAATACCACTGATTTATTTTATGGTAAATATAATAAATTTTATTTTAAAAAAATTAAAACTAATATTTATTATTATTATTTTACTCACTTATTCTTTTGAATGACATATGAATAAATTATAGTGATCAACCCAACGTGAATAAATATTATTTACTCTATAATTGTTAAATTCTATACTAGAATTTAATTCATTTTGAAGATATAATAATTGTGTGACCCTCTGAGACTCTTTCTCAGTGGGATTAGTAATAACATACTAATTTCAAATGTTAACATCTTGAACCATAGTATGGAATCCAAAGAGAAATAGGTAAACATCACAACAACATCCAACCTCCAACAAATGATTACAATGTAATGTTATCATTTTATCACAATATCTCAAATCAAGTAGGTTTCATATTAGTTCCATTAACCTATATGATCGATGCCTCATTCATTGAATTTCTAGAAATGAACTCTCCCATTGATCAGTATGGACATGGATTTTTTTCGGCAGATCCTATAGGAACTCAGGATTTTCATATATATAAATATATTATATTTTTATAGGAATATCCATTACATTACACAAAAAAAAACTTATAGGATCATAAAGTTATAGTGCCTTTGGGGACTAGATATATATTTTTTTAATTTATTAAAATTTATTCTATATATCCTAGAAGGATCATCCCACACAAAAAACTCTTTGAACATAGGTTACTTAAAATCTTCCCTCATAACCCAAGGAAATGAAATATAAGAATGGGTGAGCTCAGATTCTCAGTAATGGTAAACAAGGGAGATACATAAAAATAAAAAGATCATAAGGGTATGAGAACATAGTAATGAAAGTTGAAAACTATACCTTGTACATCAATGATAACAATCTTATGTCATGGAATAAAAATTGATAGATGGTAAGACATGAATCCTAAAGAAATAAAATAACATGATCAATGTGAAAATGAAATTATCATAAGACATTGACCTATGGAATACACATAATCATAAACCATTATTTACTTTGTAATCAAGTATCCTTTATAGGGATATCATAGGGGAATCGTTTAACTCCCCAAACCATCATCGTAGTCAATGTTCACTCTAAAGACAATCATATTGGATGACTTCTCTTACTGAACTAGCTTCACTCCAATTTCTGGTCTTTTTTATCTCATTATATTTAAAACATTATTCAATTCATTTTAGGGTGATATAGGTCCCAACCATCACATAATGACTAAAAATAACCATTTTTATTTACTTTTGAAAGAAAACACACAGGTGCAACAGTCATGGAGGTCTGAAAAAATGCAAGCCAAGGGTGTCATTAACCACATGATGAAGCCCCTCCCTTGGGATGGACCCTAATGTAATAAAAGAGGACATACCTTGATCCGCTGAAGCCAAGGATACCAAGAAATCCATAACCTTGTTCCCCTCCCGCCATGTGTGGATGATCTCAATGTGATTGCTCAAAATATGTATGCACCATCTAATTAAATAATCAATTTTCCATGGAGCAGACCCTTTTCCCAAGAGGGCTTGATGTAAGATGAGGGAGTCTGTATCCACTACACTGAGATGAATTTGCCTCTGCTGACACAACTCCAGACCGGTGACCATTGCCTATGCTTCCACCTGTAGTCCATCACCGCTGTCATAGAAGGTCGTAAAGGCTATAATGACAGCCCATGTGTGATCTCTGATAACACCACCGCCTCTCATATCCCCCCTAAGGAGAGAACTATCCAAATTAATTTTCAATCTAGCGAATGAAGGGTTCCGGCGAACCCAGTGACCCTGTCCCGAACCATAATCTCAATTGTGAATGGAAGAGTTCGGAATAATAATTCTAAACGAAGGAGCATCCTTGCATGCAATGCACAGTCGAACCATGTACTGATGAAGGTTTCATGATTTGAAGATGAGACAAGTCCGTGATACCTTCAAGTTCTTGCGTCTTGCCTCATTCCTAGCCATCCAGAGAACCCAGCACCCCTCTAGGAAGAAAATGGCCCTCACCTTCCTCTCGGGCCCCTTAACTCTCGCACCATGAAACCAGCTGCTGAGAAACTCCTCCATTTATCCCCCTGCCTGTTCCACCCAGCACCATCCCCGAAAGCCTGCCAGACCCAATATGCCCATTCACTATCAAAAAAGAGATGATCCACTGATTTTTTATTAGGATTGCTGCAGCACCAACACCTTGAGGAAAAAATCAATCCCATATGTTGGATATTATCCTCTGTGGGTAGACCTTGCTTCCTCACTCTCCAAAGTAGGAAATTGAATTTATCCGAGATCTCCGTACACCACAACATCACTCCCCACGGGTCTTTCGTAAATATACCCCTCCTTCCACGGTTAACTTCCTTAATAGAGAACCTCCCCGACACACTATCCATAAAAGTAAGTCTGTCCAAATCCCCATTGAACACAATATTATTTAGAGTCGTGTGATGAACCTTGTGAAGGATGGCCGAATGAAACGCGGGATGATCATAAGCCTCTTCAATAGAAAGATTTAGAGTGTGGAAACCCAGAAACCACAAACTTCCAGCCCCCCAGTTTTGGAGCAAGAAATTGAGATCCCCCGATCCCACCATCTATATTGAATGTTGAAGAAGGAATTCCAAATATAGTTGAACCAGCCTCCAAACCTTAGAAGGCCTTGGCCTTTTAACCTTCACATTCATCCCATATCTACCTTGCATAGTCTTTCCCCAAACTGTTCTGCCTTCCAAAGCCTGCCATTCAATTTTGGGGTGAAACCCTTGCATGGTCACTGATACACTCCTCATGTTGATGCCCCCCTCAGCAAAAGGTCTAGCCAACCACTTCCCCGACGCCCAATGATGTCGACCTTCCATTTTCCCATCCCAAATAAAGGACACAATGATCCTCTCCAAAGTAGCTACCATAGATTTGGGAACCTTCCATGTGGAAAAGATATGCATGGGAATGGACACATGGACACTATTCACAAGGGTAATTCGACCTCCAAAAGAGAGAAATATGTTCTTCCAATTTAAAATGTGCCTTCTGATATTGCTTACTAGTTTATCAAAATGATGGATTCTAAGAAATAAAGAACTCACCAGAGTCCCAAGATATTCCATTGGAAATTAGCCCCTTCTTAATGTTAGACCCGCTTCCAGACCCCTAGCCCTTATCTCCGAGACATTCTTGGTAGTATAGAAAACACTCTTTTTCTTATTAACCACCTTCCCATTCTACATACAATACTCTTCAAGGAGTCCCAATATCCCCTGCACCGACCTTCGACATCCATTGAAAAAAAATTGTATCATCCGCAAACATTAAATGAGAAATTTCACGGATACTATACCTAGTTCGGAAGGTAAGGACCTTATGCACACGAAGACCACGATTAATATAATAGTTGAGCACATTCTTGGACAGGATGAAAAGAGTTGGGGAAAGGGGGTCCCCGTGCCTGAGTCAACGACAAGCCTTGAAGAACCAAAATTGTTTGCCCATGAACGAGGTTGAGATTCAAGCTGAGCTGAAGCAATGGAATAGGATATCACAATTCCAAGTAGAGAATCCCATACAAGCCAACACCCTGAGGATAAAATTCTACTCCATTCGGTCATATGCCTTACTCATGTCTAGCTTAACCACTAGATTACCCCCAAAGGACCTGTTATTAATATCACTGATCAATTCATGCACCGCGCCAATTTCCCCCTGAATGAACCTCCCTTTAATAAACTCGTTTTGCTCCGGGGCCACCCATGAATCTAGGTGAGGGCCATCCTCTTATTAAGGATGCTTGCCAGAACCTTATAAGGTATCTTGCACATGCTGATTGGTCTGTATTAATCAATAGATTGGGGGTTGCGCACCTTAGGAATCTTAATCATCTTAATTGCACAAGCAATTCGGGGAAAATTCCCACATATAAAGAAATATTGGACTTCCCGCACTAAATATACCTTGATAATAACCCATGATGCCCTATAAAAAGACCGTGGGAATCCATTTGGTCCTAGTGCACTGTACGGGTTCAAAGTCCAAGTCGCATCTCGCACTTCATCCACCTCTGAACCCTACTTAAAAGGGAATTAAAATCATCTAAGACACTGTTTGGGATCTCCTCAAATATATCAGCATTACCGCTCAGAAATCCCCCGACTATGCAAGGAACATGGTCTACCAACAAAGATTTGATACTCTCATTTGCCATTCCACCCACTTCATCTGGATCACTAGAAAAGGACCCATCATCCCTGAGAATATTTGCCCATTGGACACATCTCCTCTCTTTAATGCAAGCATGGAAGTAGCACGTATTGTGGTCCCCCTCACACAGCCAGTGAACCCTCACCCCTTCTCGAGCCACCCGGTCTTACCTTAGAAGAGAGTCAGAGAGTAGAAACATCTTATTTCTCAACTCAGCAAACGTGTTCTCATCCCACCCATGCTCCAGATCGGTCTCCAGTCGGCCAACCACCATACTGACCTCCCTCAAATCCTTATCCTTAGTAGGGAAGGCCTACCTCTAATGCCTTAATAGACCCTTTAACTGCCTATGTTTATTGTGAATGGTGATCCAAGGGTTTCCCCAGTGATGAATACTCCAGGTCTCCCGAACCACTTCAATGAAACCTGGATCCTCCACCCATGTAGCAGAAAAACGAACCAGATCCCCCCTTGAAACTCCTGAATTTAAACCAAGATGAAGAGGGGAATGATTTGAGAGACACCTCTCAAGATAGACGACTTTGGAATCTAGAAACAAAGATAAGGCGGCCTCATTCATCAAACACTGATCCAGAGGACACCATATATGCCTCCCACCATGCTGATTATTGCACCAAGTAAAGGCATCTCCCTCGTATCCGATATCCAGTAGTCCATTCCTAGTCATGAAATGAACAAAAGATAGACTTTCTCTCAATTTAAAAGTACCATTCCTTGTTTTTTCTTCCAGACTTTATACTACATTAAAGTCACCGGAGACAATCCATGGATCACTACCTGGGTTTATGCCATCCAGATCCCTCTATAATACCTCTCTATTCTGCTCATAACAATGTGCATATATGAGGGTGAAAAGAATCGAATGATACCCTACCACAATCTTTGTGGTGAGGGACTGATCCAACACGCTATGAATATCAACCATAATATGGTCCTTCCAAAAAAAATCCAAATATGCGAATTGGAGAGGGTCCCTATGCGAGAAACCACGAACTCTCAGCCTCTTAGCATAGTCCTTAATTTTTCAAGACATCAGTTTTGGTTCTAGAATCATTACCATAGAAACTGAATTGTTCCTGATCTCGTTAGAAATGAAATCCGATTTCGCCCGGGCCCCGAGACCCCGGGCATTCGAAATTAAGGCATTAAACATAGATACACCCATGCCTAGCTTCGGCCCCAGACTCCTGGCCCTTATGTTGAAGATATGATGTTGGGGAAAGGCCCTCACCAATCCTTAATTGAGACAGATTACGAATGTTACTCTGTACCAGCGAACGGACACCTACTGGGGATCGCAAACCTGCAGGAGTGCCCTTGTGGACAACCTCTGGAGAATCACAACTCTGTTGGTCCAACTTGCTCTACCGAACCCCCTGCAACCAATGAGATGCTTGCAGGGACGAGGGAGACTGTACCATGATAGGCAACGATGGTGGAGACGACACCACAGGTATCATAGAAAAGTCCCTGGACGAAGAAGACATGGAAGCTTCACATACCTCACTACCTTGATCCAACAAGATAACCTCCGAAATCTGAATGTAGGAGCGAGGCCCATAATCCATAATGAGCATAACATGGGGACAAGGCACGCTCCCTACAAAAATAAGGATCCCCTCCCGCTACTGAGGAATATATGATCCTTTCCTACCTGCATTGAATACAACCAACTCGCTGCAAGGAGAAACAGACCCTTCGAGTTAGGGAGAATGCTTGGACGATGAATACACGGAAGCCAAGACTAGATTAGCCACACCTTTACCCTTATCAAGACCTACCGGTCCTAAAGAAGAAGAGCCAGAAAACCTTGCGGCTGAATTTGATGCAACCTTTGGGGGTGATTCGACCACTCGAGCCTTGCGACACACCTGCAGAGAATGGCCCGAGATATGGAAAAAGGAACAGAAATTGGGAAAGACTAGATAAACCAGGGGTTGACAAGGATTCTACATTCCTTCAATCCTAATAACCAAGTGATCTTGCAGCGGTTGAGAAATTCCCACATCCACATAGATCCTCGCCACAGATGCCTCCGCCAAGCTGAGCATCCTCTAATCCGCGTAAAGAAAAACCCCCAAAGAGTCCCCAATAATTGAAATGAATACCTCAGACGCCGCTCTAGAAATTTCTAGACTAGAATGTGTATCCATTGACCATCGAGACAGAGAGAACCTCCACCGACCCACACACCGCGGGCTCCTCCACCAAGCTTTCACAAAATCATCCCTAGACTCTAGGACGATGCAGAACACTTTTCGATCCAAGATTGACACAGTAGCCGACAGATCCAAGACCCAACGATGAATTCAATCCTGGAACACCGCAATAGGGGGCTTATCGAAACCGAAGAGCACAACCAAAGTCCATTGAAGATCTGAGGCTGCCGCCATGAAAGAAGCTGCTGGGATAGCCAGTACAGGAAATCCATTCTCCGAGAAAGAGACCACGGTAGGAGCCGCCACTATAACCTTCGGATCCAATCCTCAGTCCGGAGAAGAGTGAATGAGGGCATCCTTAAAGGTAGGGCGTGATGAAAGCTATGCTGAGACATCACCTACCACCGGAGATCATATCGGAAACCTTTCGATGAGAACCGAAGCATCGGGCGGAACATGAGTGTTTGAAGCCATTTGTGCATCACATGTTATTCCAAGAAAAATCACATAATAAAAATCATAAATATGTGTTACATAACATCATAAAATATTTATCTTATCAGAACCCATGAAATGAAATGGATTTCATAAACACATCATCATAACATAACCTGTAGAAGATAAACAAGTTTCATTATTAATAAATCATTTCATAATAGCACAACTGATGATAAAATAATTGGGTTTAATAAATAATTTATCATGGTATAACCTATGTAAGAGATACTGTTTTCATATAAATATTATCATCATAAAAATAAACCATTTAGAAAAATAATATGAATTATATGTTTGGATTCTCCCTCAATAAATAAAATATAAAATCACAGTATGTAATCAGATATGGAATGTGATTTTGTAAATAAACATGGAACATTTCTCGAGGAAAATTACTTTTCATTTAAAATCCCTTTTTAAAACTATGAATCCATAAAACATTATGGAAATCATTTTCATTGAAAATAAACATAGAAATTTATTAAGTAATCTTTAATAATAATTTAAATCATTTATTGAGGAAAATTTCATTTCCTCATTGAAAAAATAGATTTTAAAACATAGATCTTTTTCAAAAACATTTTCTCCGAAAATAACCACAAAAAATTATACTTTAATCTACAAGGAAAATAATGGTCATGATGGTGGAAATTCTATTCATGTCATGCACATTGAAACAAATATTCCTTTCACAATTTTAGTAAAATCCAAATATGAATTGTTTGGAAAATGATATGATGGATTCATTTAAATTTTTTATGTAAAATGTAAAACATGAGTAAAAACGTCCTCAATAATTAAATTTAATAATGTTAAAAAAATTACAACCATTTCTAGAAATTATATTTTCAAATAAATCATTTTTTCAACCAAAGAGAGAAAAAAAGATGATTTTTCTTAAAAAAATTCTTTTGAACACTTGAGTACATAAAGAAAGGAAAATTAATGGAAAAATGAAATCTAATGAAAAAAATCCTATTATATGAAAATTAATGTGTTTATTGAATGATTGATCGGAATATTTTACCATTGGAAACATAAGCATAAATAATTACGATAAACGATGAGATTATAATACAAAATATATACCACTTTGGAAACATCGAATTGCAAGCCCCAAGAAAAAATAAAAATAAATGAAACATAAAATATCATTTTAATAAATTAATTCATAGAATTAAATTTATATATGGATATATATACACCTAATAAAAGAATATGGGTGCATAACATAACATATGTGTCAAAAAAAATTGAGACAAAAATCCCTTACCGATTTGGTAAATTTTGAACCATAAACCCCATAAAGAGAGATCATAAAATAGATATTTAAATACCTATAATTTTCATTATAATAAATATAAAATACATTCACTGAATTTTTATAACACACTTATAAGAAACAAGTGGTGATTATGGAATGTGTCCTGTGGATATAAACATGAGACAAAAATTCCCTTACCACTTTAGTAATCTGTTGATACATAAGAACCAATAAATAATAAAATCAAATGAAATATTAAATACGATTAAAATAATGATACTAATGACACAAAAAGTCAAATGGGATGTACATATAGAAACAAATGAGTGGGGAATGCACATATTTCTCATAAAAATAAAAGAGTGATTATAAATCCATTACATTAAGTCTCGAATTCCTTCACACATATTAGAAACTCCTATATAATAAATATAATTTTATTATAAATAAATTAGAGAAAATTAATTATACATATACACTAACATATATGATTTAATTATGTCCTTTTATTTCCTGTTTATTATCAATTCCATTTTTACATCAGGTTACATGCAATAATTACTTCATTTTTCATGTATGTTTTCGTTTTTTATTTTTCCTCCTATTACATTTATCACGGTCCCATAATATCAATAATTATATCTATGATATAAATACAATATATATTGAGTATATATGTATTTTATGTAATCCATAAATACTATAGATAGATAATGAAATACCATATTCATTGAGATGGTAATCTGAATGTACATAAGAATGTTATTTCAATTTCCTCGATGGATTAAAATAGAAAGGTGAATAATGTATTGAAATTAAATAATAATTTTTATGTGAAATTTATCACATATTTTCATTGAAACCATCCTTATTACCTTCCATGTAAACCGTGAACGAATCGTATCACTTTGTGAGGAGGTAGTCTGACACACACACGAGCAACATTATCGTATTCCCAGAGAATTGATATTATGACAATATATATGATATAATAATTTAAAAAGTATAAATTTATCAAAAATATTATAAAAAAATATATAATCCATCATTATATCTAGTTGTGAGAGGCGGGGATGAAAAATTAATAACATTATTTCACGAGATGGTTTTCCTCCGTACTCATGAATGATGATTTTGTATCGCATTTGATAGAAGAGGAAATGGATAAAGGTCATGAAAATAACATAAAAAATATAATTTTATGTATGAAAATTATTTTATTGTATCAAAATATTTTAATAATAATTTAAGGAGTTTGAGTAAGAGAAAATAAAAAGTTGAGTTAGGGAGATTAACTCTTCTTCCAAAAAAACATCTTTTGGTTAGGACCAAAAGTCTTATGAGGTTGGATTTCTGACCAAAATAATGATTATAAAATGAAAGTAGATAATTAAGGGCGTCATTAGTGTATTTATTTTCCAATATAATGTTTTTTGGATGTGTGGAGAGGATTGGAGAGGGGGTGACCTATTATAAGTGAGATGAGGGGGAAATTTGTAATTTTAGAAAAGAAAAATATATACCCACATTTTTCCATTTAAAAAGGATAAAAAATTAGGAAATTATATATCATAAAACAGTTAAGGTAAAACTATGGCCATACTATGGGTTTTGTAAAATTTCATGTTCATTTTAAACCCATATATTTTTACATTGAACGCTGATAAATCTATTTTGATCTTAACCACAGTAAATAAGTTGTACTATTTTTACTGTTCAATATGGTTAAAAATTGTGTTCAACATATTAGATAATATACATTATTCTAATTCAAATTACATAATCAATTCTTTCAAATTCTATTCAAATAAATGTCAAAAGATAATTTAAAATTAATCCAACGGACACGATAAGAATACAGCCTTCCCAAGGGAAACTATTGAATGGTTTAAAAGATTTCTATATAAAAAATCAATATGAAATGGTTTTAAATGAAATAAATTGGAATAATAGATATATAGATGAACTAATTTTACATTTTAAACCATATTAAAATAATTTTTTATGTTTTTGCATGCTTTAAAATAAATGAAAATTCTTATTAAACCCCCATATAATTCACTATTAATCAAAATATTGGTTATTCCATAATTATTTAAGAAAATCACTCAAAATTAATTTTCAAATTATTATTTTTTATTTTAATTTATTTTTTTTTTGAATTAAATTTTATAAAACTGGGAAAATTTAATTTCAAAATATGTGCATAAAACAAGGAAAAACTATTTATAAAATAATATAATTTTAAGCGAAAAATCGATTTATTAATATATATTATCAAAAAACACATAAGATGAATTTTAAAACATTAGATTGAATAAATAATATATAAAATTCAAAATAATAATTGACCAAAAGTGATTAATTTAATTTATTTATATAAAATTCATTTGTGTGTATAAAAATAATTTCTCAGCAAAACATTTACTTTTTTTTCAAATGATTTTTTTATTTTCATTTCAAATTAAATTTTTATCAAATAATTCATTACATATTATCATAATTTTGTTAATACTATTCATACCCACCATTCCAATAGATAGGTTATAACTATCATGTTAAATAATAATATTTTAATAGTATGTCATGTTTCGTATACAGTCTGTGTTGGGTGTAATGCAAGATAAAGTCAGTGTTGCATGTAACACAAGATACACTCAGGGTTTAATTTAAAAAACAATATTTAAAATATTAAACATAATTTTAAAAAATATTTCACCAAATATCTGGGAGTTATTGTTCAATTCCCATCAAAGGGACTAATATATTAACTTTCATCAAGGGACAAGTGGGATAAATCCTTTATCTCATTATCTATTAATTCTATATCATTCCTGATGAACCCAACATATCCTACATCACTGTGAACATATATCATAACATTTTTCATCAATACAAAAAATTACTCAAGTCCTGATATTCATTAATGATATTCTTAATCTCTAAGGAACAATACAAAAATTGGTTGATATGACATCCAAAAACACAATGAAATATAGATTTCATATTGATAGGTCTGTTCTCATAACCTTATATCTTAGATATTACCAAGGGTGAAAAATAGGGGAAGTTGTATCAATGTATTATGAGACTCCTAACCTTTATAGATTATATACCTAGTGTCCTATCAGAAAATATTAGTTGGTCATAGAACAAGGTTCAATAATAATTTCATAGCCCCTCTAGGATCTCATCATAGTGGGAAACTTATATGACATTTCATCGTTACATATATTCTTAGTACATAATCACATAAACATATTATGTAGAGGAACATTCATGATGTTATAATAAAAAATCATTAATAACTAAAGTATTTGATCAAGAACTAAACAAGTTGGATTTAGGGAATCAAATCCATTAGACTCCCACTTGAACTAAAACTAATTGACAATAACTTTTATCCCACTATCTCTCATATGATACTCATGATTCTGTAGAGATAAATAATTAGGTAAGGGGTCCTCAATGTTTTCCTCCATGGATAATCTACTTACCGTGACTTTGCATCATTGATAAATATCCCTCAAGATATGAAATATATGAAGTATGTGCTTTGTCATTTGGCGTGACCTTGGATCTTTGGAGAGAGCCACCACTATAGGTATATCACAAAAAACTATGATAGAACTATTACTTATAGTTACCTTATAAAAATTTATACAAATTAGAGAATCCAGACTAGCTCCTTCACTATATCAGAACCTAAAATATTTCAAACACTACAATGTAATTATTTAAAAATATCTTATTTTAACTCTGCTAGATCAAAACTCCTCTATTGAGAAATAAGGAATATCAAGACTATGACATTAGATAATTATAATATGTTTGAAAACTATAATTTTTATTCCCTTTAATGGATATATTTTTATCCCTTCCATACACCAGGAGCATATCCTTAGTACACCTTAGATAATTGAGTATTTACTTAATAGTAGTCCAATGTTGTTCGCACGAATCTTCTTTTTAAGGACTCATCCCTACAAATTACATAATCTTGAGTGAAGTCCAAAACACACATTGAGGATCTTTTTAGGTTTAGTTTTTTATATAATTAGTCCATAAATATTATATAATAACTCAAATATTAAAATTTAGATATTTTACTCACTTTCTATTTTTACCAATATAAAACTCTTAAAAACATGATTTTATTTTTTTATTGATATAAATCTTTATAACATTAATCTCGAGTTATTCCATTTTATTACTCATCCTTATACCCTATGGAAAACATTTTTAAAACCTAGGATGTGATAAAAAACTCAGTAAGGGATATAAATATGGAAATAAACTGATATTCTATGAATATTTAAACTCAATAAAACATTTTCACAAGATCATACTTTTCCCATATAAAACATAATTTCATTAACATAGATCATAAATAATAATATTTACTAAAAACTAATTAGAAATCATTAATCATAAAATTAACTTTTTCATCCCAAGCATTCTTAAATTAATGCTTTCACATCGATATAAGGAGTAACCTTGACGGTTATGTTTGGAATACACATCCTAGTTTATTCCCTAAATCTTTTAAGAAAAACCCAACCAGTTAAATTCGCCTCCTTACCCACTGAATTGGAGAGCTATCATAGTCTCTACCACCCTCATTTTATTAAGGAACCAATTGTGTACATATGTACTTCCCCACAACCATAAGATAACTATAACACATAAAACAAGCATAAAGGAAAAATAACATGTCCACATTAAAATCACATTTCATCTTTAAAAGTCATGAACTCCTAAATGAATAAACATTATCTTAAAATAAAATGGTAAACTTTTAAAGTAAATTTAAATACATAATAGTGACATGAAAGAAAGAAAATCAATTCATGTTTTATATGTTAAAAAACCTTCAAAGTTCTTGAAACAATCAATCCATTTTTTAACAAAATTAAAACATTTAAAAACAATAATTTTGAGACAAAGTGTCCCATATCACTTTGAATCTTATGAAAGGAATTAAAATTTTATAAAATTAATTTCCATATATATAAATATTTGAAACAAATTTATATACGACATATTAATGATAAATATTTGGAAGAATAAATCATTAAAACATTTAAAATGATTTTTTAATTAAAGAAAACCTTACAATTTGGAACATTTAAATTATAAGATTAATGAAAGTATAAAAGTTTTAAAAACTTTAAATAATAGTATTATAGATATAAAATTAATATTTAATGTCAAAGGGGCTATATATACACCTTATAAGACAATAAATGTGCAATATCATCAAGTAATGCCTCAAGGAAAGGAGATTGAGGTGAAATCCCTTACCTTGAATTAGAATTGTCTCGTATGTTATTTATATTACTAAATAATAAACATAAGTTAATTTATACTTTCACTAGATCATTTCCATTTTTATTTTTCATTTATTTCACATATTACTCTTTTATAAAAATTACATAATTATTTACGATCATTTTAGACATTCAGTTGATATTCAGTACTTCAGATGAATATATACATTGCAAGATGTCAATAGTCAATGTGGTAATAAGTCCATCATCTATGAAATTACATTAATGAAATAATATTCAATTTTATATCACATTTATAATTTTTAAATCAAACCATTCTTATATGGAATGAAAAATGAACAATGTTATAATCATGGAGATGATAGGTCGTACGTACGCATGAGTAACGTCTTCGTTTTTCATTACTCATTATGGAAATAATATAAAAAATTATTAATCTTTAAAAAATTATAATAACATAATTAATATCATATTAATAATTTAAATATAATTTTATATATCATACAAGTGATTTAGTGAATAAAAACGAATCACATCGTTTCTTGGAGGTGATAGTTCACACATTGGCACGAACGATATTATTATTTTTATGTGCATGGAAAGTAAGAAAATAATTGATATATTATTATCTTATAATTATTAATATTTCATAAATATCATATATGAACATAATTCCGTTATTAGAACCATTCATGATATATGTTTATAGAAAATGAATTTGATCGATTCATGGGATGATAGTTCACACACACACACATGAACGATTAGTTCCTCCAAAATTAAGTGAAACTATAGATTTATTTAGATAATTATATAAACATAATAACATATTAGTATCTTTTTAATACTTTAGTTTTTAGTTATTCATGGTTGGAGGATATTTGAATGATTTGTAAGAAGAAATAAAATAATAATCCTTAAAGAAAATGACACATCATCATCAGGTGATCACCTTTGAAGAAAACCTTATCACCTATAACAAAGGTTTTCTACCTAATATAAGGCCTAAATAATGTGCGGAGGGATTCTAGGAAGGGGTTTGGGATGATATTTTCCAAACCAAATGGTTTTGGAAGTGTGCGTAATAGAGAGGAATGGGTAAATATTTATATGAGAGGGGAGGGGCACACTTGGAATTATCAAAAGTATTAAATTAATATGAATTTAATTTTAATTCCCAATGCAATAAAACTAATTTATTTCTAAGATAATATTACATTGGGTCTAATCACCATAATACAATTAAAATTATACATGTTTTGAATATTTTATAATCCATATCTTTTTCTTTTAACCCTTATTTTACGCGTTGAAGTCTTATAGATATATCATGTTATTTACACTTTGTGGGTTAATGTAATTATCATAACATGTAAAAAGTTTAAAAAAAGTGTCATTTATGATATATTAATACTTATCATAACAATTTGTTGGAATATTATATTTTTATTAATTTTATAACATTTAATAAACTATTTTATATTTTAAAATAGCAAAAGAGTCAATTCCAAAACTACTCATTAAATGACATTTAAAAAAATCATAAAAGAAAGATAAATTTGAAAAAAAGTCTTTAAATAACCACCAACAAGTAAAATATTTCATTAAAATTAATTTATGTGATATATTATTTCAACTAGTATTTACTTTAAAATTTACTATATCAGTTATTTGATTCTTTCAATTATTAAGAAATTAATACATCATTATTGTGTCACAATTAAATTTAACTATTTAATTCCTAAAAGTTATAAATTAGTATAAATTATGTAGTGAATTTTTTTACCCTTATAATTAATATTTATATTTTAATATATCCCATGCAGAACTCCATATAAAAAAAAATACTTTTTAAAAACTAAAGTGTAATAAAAATGACTACTCAATGAATAAAATATTATAAATGCATTAAATCCATCCAGGTGGATCCAAGTGGTCCTAAAATAGATTTAGAAATTATAATGGTAAGAATAAACTCATAAAATATGATTAGGACATGTTTTTGGATAGTTTTATATTATTATAATATTATTCTTTGTCTTTAATTACCTCATTTACCTTCAACCATGGTAATAAAAATAATTTGTAAAGTTACAGCTAATAATGTATAAAAATAAAAGGTGCCTATTTAAAATATTTAGATCTTATGATTTTAAATATTTAATCCATTTATAAAAATTCAAAACAATGAATTTGGAGTAATTATTTTAAAATTAATCCCCATTATCAAAATGGTAAAACATGTTTTTAATGGTAAAAACCATCAAAATACTGGCATGCATTTATATATAATTTCTATGAGAAATTACATCCAATGAAAAAAATTGGATTAAATTATAAAAATATTATCTAGTTACACTATAAAAAAATTAAAATGATAATATAACTATACAAATATTTTAGATGAAATAGAAGTTCTGAATTAAAATTCATTATTTTTGACTATTCATTAAAATATGAATTTTACTAGAAAAATAACAAAATTCCTTTTGAAGTAAATTTTATTGTACCAATTAAAAATAAAACATTTATTATTTAAAATATAATCTATAAAAGCCTAAAAAACATGATTTAAAATGAGTTTTCTATCAAAAGGCAGTAAACACGTATGTTTAGGAAAGTAATCGTTTTATCCATAAAATTTTATTTTTTCATATATAATGTCGCAAAAACACATAAGATAAATGGTAAAAATTATATTTAATTAATATTTAATTAATATTATCCAATAAGAGTGATTTTATTTTTTTATAAACAAAATTTTTCACATTTAAATATTTTCCATAAAAATAAATCCTTTATTTTCAATTGGTTTTTTAGTTTCATTTCAAGTTAATTTTGTAACCAATGAATCATTATTTAAACATATGAAAACCATATTTTCATAATTTAGTTATCACTTTTCATTCCCTCTGTTGTAATGGATAGTTGATAATTATCATATTAAATAATAAAAATTAATTATTTGATTAAAATCAATGTGGTGTATCATATACGCTATCGAAAATTGTGTTTCCTTTTAAAAACTCAGGATATTACATTCTCACACCCTTTCGAAAATTGCATCATCACGATTTGAATATGGGGTTGGTAACTAAGGTTTGACTCATAAAAATACCTTTATTGCAACCCCACTTAAAAAAATATTAATAAAACTACAACTTCAAAAGAAAGACACGATAGTACGTATGTCACCTGATATAACACATAATAGGTTTCCTTGTAGGAAAACATTGATATGGAAGAAAAAGTAACTATCATGTTCTGAGGGTGAGTGGTAGAAAACCATATTATGATAAATTTAACAATCACAATATCATTAATTTTTTATTTTTGAAAATGTTGTTGATTTCATAGTAGGAAAAGTAAATGAAAAACAATTCTGTGTTAAGATCCTTTTCATAAAGTAAAGTAATTATTTTACTAATTAAAATAAGACCATAAAGAAATACAATTACTTGAAAAGTAGAGTTCTCATCCTTTAATTATATTCCACCATAAACATATGTTTTTTTCCAAATGATGATTATTCAGGATGACTCAACTATTATAGAATTACATAATCCAAATATGATTAACTATTAATTTCTCCTATCTTAAAACATTAACCAAAACCAATATGGTTAGTATTAGAAAATATAATTCCCCAAAAATAACAATCCTTTATAAAATAAAAGACTAATTTTAATCTCCAAAATTAAACAGTAAAACCCAAATTTCTAAAAAGATTATTCAACAAATAAATATCCTTAAAATTACAAAAAATAGTCCAAACTAAAATTGAAACCCAAAACTATAAAGATATAATAAAATAATCTTATAGGATAAATTTTTACATTTTTATCCAAATAACATAAATCACTATTAATTTCTCATACTAGAAATTAATTAACCAAATCACATTTTCTCCAAGATAGGTTAAACATTTCCATAAATTACCAAATTCTCCATAAGTCCACAAATGAAATCATACATTATTCCAAAATATAATTCAACCAATACTCATAAATTTAAATTGCATAGTATTATATTTAACTTAATCATTTAATGTTACCAAATTAGTGAACTTCTTCCAAGATAACTTTATCACTTAATTAAAAAGTCATTTTCTAATACAAAGGATATCCGTTTGATAAAAATAAGTTCCCAAAATGATGTTATTATTATTTCATAAACTCATTTAACTAAAAATATAAAGTCATACTAACCATGGACTTCTCGTACGCAAGTTGTAAGTGATAAATCCTTGTCACACATCAATTATGTGTTCGATTCCTATAGCCTTGCCCAACTCAACAGGTTTTCACCCTTCCTATGTTTTGTCCCTTTTGTAAAACTATATAATTATTATCACATTCCCAAAATGAGATAAAATCCTCCAAAATTACCATAACATATTTTATCTTCAAGTTTTATCTCATGCCTTTCATTTTCCACCCCAAAAATTAATAACACCTAATTACCTAATGAATAAATATCTCAAAAAATACTATTAAAAACATTATAAATTTTGAACATAAATCTTAGTAAGGGATTTCTAAGACATTTATGTAATGATAAACCTGAAAAATATAAAATCATATGATATCCCCATATCTTAAGAAGACATTCTAATCTCAAAAGTTATCTAAACCATAATCTAATACCCACTATAAGTCCCCAACCTTTATTATTACAAAATCATGAGTTCAGTTAAGAATTCACATTGAATATATTTTCAAGTTTTGTGTTTTCCATAATTATGCCATAACTATTACATAACAACTCAAATATTACAAGGTATACACTTCTACTCAGTATCTATATTTTAACAAGATAACACTCTATAAAACATGATATATTTTTTTTATATAAATACTCATAACATTAATATTAACTTATTCTTTAATCTTACTCATCCTTATAATCTTTGGAGAAAATTTCAAAAACTTGGTATGGGATAAAAAGATCAATAAGGGATATAAATAAGTAATGAAACCATTAGTTCAGGAATATTTTAACTCATGAAAACATTTTCCCAAAATCAAACTCTTTATCCATAAAACATAAGTCATTTAACATAACTCATGAAATCATATAGATTCTGAAAAACTTATTATAAATAATAAATCATAAGGGTAACTTATGACATCAATATCATACTTACATTTCAGAATTTACAGCTACATAGGGAGTAACATTCATGATTAGATTTGGTATACCCATCTCAATATATTACCGAATTATCTTCAGAGAAACCCAACCGGTTAACTCAGTCTCATTACCCAATGAATTATAGAGATATCATGGGCTCACCAGCCATCATTTTATAAAGGAATCACTTATAATGATAAAACATTCCCATGAACAATAACATAATAATAATACAAAAAATAAGCATAAATGAAAAATAACATTTCCACATTGAAATCAGATTTCATCTTTTATATTTGCACACTCATAAATGAAAACACATTATTTTAAAATAAAATGGTATACTTGTAAAGTAAACATAAATACATTATATAAAAATGGAAGAAATAAATTTCATTCATGGTTTATATTTTAAGAAACATTCCACGTTATTGAAATAATCAACCTCTTTATAAAACACAATTAAAACATTTAAGAAGAACATTTTTGAATCAAAGTGTCCCATATGAATTTGAAACTTTTTAATGGAATTAAAATTTTATAACATTAATTTTCATATAAATAAATCATTGAAACCATTTTTTAATCATGTACATTATTTAGAATTATTTAGAATAATAAATATTAAAAACATTTAAAACGATATATTAATTAATGGATCACTTACCATTTTGAACAATTAAATTTATAAGAGACATGAATGTATAAATTATATCAAAAAATTAAATAACATGATTATAAATGTAATATGGATACATAATTTCAATGGGTATATATAAAAAACTTATAAAACAATAAAGGTGCATATCATCAAGAAATGCCTCAATGAAAGGGGATTGAGACGAAATCCCTTACCTTGAGTATGACTTGTCTTGTACATTCCTTATATTGATGAATAATAAAAATTGGTTAATTAAAACTTTTATGAGAACCCTTTGTTTATTAATCCTTATATTACACTTATTACCATGTTATAAAAATTTCACAATTATTTATATTCATATCGGATGTTCTGTCAATATTCAGTACATAATTCAAAAATGAACTTGTCTTGATGTCAATTGTCTATGTGGTCATAAGTGCATCATCTATAGAATAAAATTAATAAAATTATTATCACTTATATATATATATATATTAAATTTTAAATAAAACCATTCCATTATTGTATGAAAATGAACAAAATTATAATCATTGAGACGATAGATCGTACGTACGCATGAGTAACCTCTTCATTTTTCATTAATAGTTATGTAAAGAAGGTAAGTACTATTTTATCATTAAAAATTGATAATAAAATCATTAATATCATATTAATAATTTAAATATACTTATATATATATATATATATATAATTCACATAAGTGATGTACTGAATAAAAATGAATCACATCACTTCGTGGTGGTGATAGTTCACATGTACACACAAATGACATTATCATTTTTATTTGCAAGGATTATAAGAAAGTAATTTTATATTTTAATATTATAATGATTAATATTTTATTAATATAAAAATGAACATTAATTCCGTTATTATAACTTATCATTAGAGAAAGTTTTTTAAAAGGAATTAAATCAGTTCTTGGAGGTGATAGTTGACACGTACGCATGAACGATTATTTCCTTTCCCATTTAATAAAAGTGGAGATGGATTTAGGTCATGAAATTAAAATAATAACATCTATGTATGTATATAATACTAGAAATACTATTTAATAATTTTTGGAATATATTTTAAGTATTTTGTATAAGAAATAAAATATAAATACTTAGAGAAAACGACACCACTTCTTCGAATAATCACCTTTGAATAATAGCTTAACACTTATATGAAGGCTGTAATTTCTAATATAAGGCCTAAATAATGTGTGGAGGGATTATAATAATGGTTTTGGGTATAGGATGTTTGAACCAAAATGTTTTGGATATGTGATTAATATAGAGTAATGTGTATCTTTTTATAAGTTATAGGTGGGACTCCCTCTGAATTATAAAATGTATTAAATTAATATAAGTTCCATTTTAATTAAAAATTTTCCAAAAATAATTTATTTATTATATAATATGGTTTTGGGTCAATTTACCATTATCCCACTAAGATTATACATGTTTTAAATATTTTTTAACCTTATCATTTCATTTTAACCATTATTTTACCTTTTTAAATCATCCCGTGATATCATGTTATTTATACTTTATGGGTTAATTTAATTAAAACAACATGTAAAATTATTAACAAAGTGTAATTTGTGAAATATTAGGACATATAATAACCATTTGGAAGAATTTTATATTTTTAGTAAATTTATTAAATTTAATAAACTGTTTTTTATCTTCAAATACCAATATTGTTAATTTTGACACTATTCATTATATTGCTTTTAAAAAATATCATAAAAAACAAGATAAGTTCAAAAAAAATCCTTTAAATCATCTCCAACACGTCAAATATAACTTGATAAATTATTGGATGGTATATATTATGTCAAATAATATTTATTTTAAAATTTATAATATCATTTATTTGATTTCTTCTATTATTAATAGTTTACTACATCATTATTGTGTCATAATTAAATTGAATGATTTATTTCCAAAAAAATATAAGAATTTACCCTGATTTATTTATTAATTTTAGATTTACAATTATATTTTTTATTTATGTAAACCCCATTTATAAACCCATATTAAAAAACATTACTTTTTTCAAACAAAAGTGTTACAAAAATAACAATTAATTAAATATAATATTAAAATTTCAAGAAATTAATCAATGTAGATCCAAGTGTTCCTAAAATAGAAACAAGGTTGATCATGGTGGGAATAAAATAATACAATAATATTAGGGCAAGGGTTTGGTAGTTTTATATAATTATTATATTATTTGTTACCTATAATTACTCAATTTACCTTCGAACGTGGAAATAGAAATAATTACTAAATTAATATTCATAATGTCTAAAAATTAATGTGAAATTTTTATATAGTTTGAAAATTATTATTTTAAATATGGAATCTATTTTTTCAAATTAAAAACACAGAAGTTTCAAAAATCAATTAAAAGTTAATCCAGATAGTCAAAATGAGAAAACTTATTTTTAAAAGTAAAAAACATCAAAAGATTGGCATGCATTTATATCTAATTTCAATGTAAAATTAATTCCAATGAATTAAAATTGGATTAAAATATATAAATAGTATTTAATTATATTTTGAACCAATTTAAATGAAAATATAACTATATAAATAATTTAGATGAAAATGCAGTTTTCAATTAAAATGCAGTATTTTTCAGTATTCATTGAAATGTGAATTTTATCTGAAAAATACAAAAATTTTAACCAAAGTGAATTAGGATATCCCAATTATAAATAAAAAGTTTATTTTTTAAAATATAACATATAAAATTTACCTAAACTATATTTAAAAATGTGTTTCCATCAAAAGGTGGTAAAACTATATTTTTAGAAAAACTCTCATTTTATCAACAAAATTGTATTTTTTATATAATTCTTATAAAACACATAATAAGAATTTTTAACAATATATTTAATTAATATCTAATAAATAAAATCCAAAAATAATGATTTTATTATTTTATTTACATAATTAATCATATTTAAATACATTTTTCTTAAAAATACATCCTTTATATTCAATTTGGGTTTTATATTCATTTAAAGTTAATTTGGTAACCAATGAACCATTATATAAACATATGTATGAAATATTTTCATAATATAGCTTAAAATTTTCATTCAACACATTATAATAGATATGTGATAACATCCATATTAAATAATAATAATTAGTTATTCGTTTAAAATCTATGTGGTGTATTATGTATGCTATCAAAAATTGTACTTCCTTTTAAAAACTGGGGATGTTACATGATTTATATCTTCTTAAATTATCAAAGAATATGAAACATGAAGCCTTACACATAATATTTAATACATGATATATACTTTTCTAAAACCATATGAGATCATACTCATTCTCTATCTTTTCTGTTGTATACAAGGATACAATCTTCAAGAAAGTTTTTATATAACGTGATAATATAACCAATACCCATTTTTATTATTCTATACTAGAAGTATTAATTATCTAGTAAATATATGTTCATTTAATTAGTATGATAATCCTCTAGGATATATTAAACATGATCTTTGTACCTATAAGATTTGTTGCTTCCCTGAATTCCTTTATGGATAAGAACTTTATAAAACATTCCATAACATCTTGTAACACATGTATGTTTTTCCAATTAGTAAATTTCATCAACCTGAACTACATGGAAAATAGCTATACTACCATTAAATCTATTGTAAAAACATGGATCACATTTGATATTAATGAAATCATATTAATTTATGGGCTTATCAAATCAAATGTTTTGTGACATGGATTATCTCTTTAATCTATAGATGGATCTCTACAACTTGCACAACTTTTTGACATGTCATAGATTCACAAACGCTTCTAGTTTTTTTATATACACATCCTCATAAAGTTTCTTGTTATGGAAAGGTATTTTGAAATCTATTTTTCAAATATCATAATCAATGTAAGTTACTATGAAAAGTTGGATTATGATAGATTAAAAATTGGAAAATGAGAACTAGTTTCATTGTAGCCAATGTCGCGACTTTTTCTAAACCCTTTGGCCACTATTCATTCATTGTAGGTACTTACATTAACTTATATGCCAATTTTTTCTCTTGAATACCCAATTAAACCCAACAGGATCTATATCAACTAGAGGATCAATAGTAACCTAGATATAGTTTTTATACATGGGATCCATCTAAGAATTCATGGATTCTCTCAATCTTATAGGTTGAGGGATCACTACATCCTCCATAGAGGAAAGAGAATCATCACTATCAAACAACAATGAGTCACCATCACCGATAACCATAAAACAAGACCTATATGGTTTTTGTAATTATATAATTCTAATACACATTAAGTTTATTTCCTTAACAACATATTCTATGGGGACAAGTGGAATCAGTTCCCATTAAAACAGTTGGGTATCTTGAGTATCAATTTCATCGAAGTCAATATTTTTCATACACGCCTCTTTGAGGATGTTCTCCCTTTATAGTGTAGCCATACATTCTCTACTTATTTCCCGTGGATCAAACTTGTCTCTAAAAAATGTCTTAAATCTATATTGTTTCTATATTTTGATAAAAATTTGAGAACCCCATTCAATATCTAAAACATACTTGTAGATATAGATAGATTACACTTGATAATGATTGCACCTAAATATTCCCCTTGTTTGGATGTGTGAAATTATTTTTATATTAGGACATCATTCCACATGAAAAACATACAACATCATTCTATTCTTCCTAATCCATGATATTCATCTTATTTGAGGGATTGATGTTGTGGATCTTTAGACATGGGAGGAATATTTGGCCCCATTTACTCGTTCCTTTTATACTTATTCACTATACGGATAATGGGGTTTTCTTTCACCATGTATTTATCAACATGGAGGCTAAGAGTAATATGTTATGCTAATGTCATCTTACTATTTAAAATATTATAATTCACAATAAAATTGGAGATGTTGTTGGGGAGTGAAGACAAAATGAGATCTGTTCATAGCTTATCGGGGATATAAAATCTCAAGATGTCCAAACATGCAATGTATCCATTCATCTTGAATGTATATTCCCTAGATGGAAGTAACTCTCTAAGAATGCACATGAAAAGTTTATTAGATATTTCATATCTCTATGATATCACCTTCTATTGATATAGATCCCAAAGGTGATAAACTATTTTAAACACATCCATATCCTAATATTGCATAAAAAGGTTATTGTACATAGAGGATAACATGAATCATTGGAAATCCATTAACTCATATACATACTTCATATATAAGGACACATATAACTCACTCGTATCTTTAGTAACAAACTTTGAAAGTGGGTTTCCAGCACATAAAATTATCATTAATGCCATATTATAATGCACAAGAACCTATATCATTTTTGTAAATTCACACTATTGAGAATTGTATCATTTTCAAGTGTGTATTGTAGTGAAATTTTCAAGGTCATTTTATTTTCCATATGTAAAAATAAGGTGAATTTAATTAGTATATGTTTTCATTACAAAAATAGATTATTAAATGTAAAATTAATTAAATTATTATTAGTATCTCAATACTTTTCATAACCAAATATCCATCACCGATAGTTTTGAAATATCTTGTTACCAAGATATTCTATTATAAAGGATCCATATTCGAATCTCAAAATATATACCTATGATTGAGAATCTATTTGAAGGATTTTAGTTATATGTAATTTTCTAACTACAATAACTCATAGTTCCTTGATCTATTGAGTGGAATTACCAATCATGAAATCATGTTTTTATAATTTCCTCATCCTTTACCTATCGGTTACATTATTTCCTACTTGGTTAGCCAACCCTTTGTGTAAATTAAGTTAAGTCACCCAAAAATTCAATCTAAAATTTCCACAATAATTTAATTCACCCCAACATGGGTTTGTTAATCACTTAAACTATACAGATGATTATAACATATGTATTGTAATGCTACATCCACTATTTATTATATTTTGAGTGATTTTTTCCCCTTATTCATAAAGCATGTTTTTATCTTTTTACAATCCTTATTAATATTAAGTGGATTTTACCCAACTGATTTACCATTTCTAATAAAACATTTACTCCCAATCTGATTATATTTTATTCCATCATTCATGCTTGTTAATTCATTTATTATGTGATCAGAAAACATTAAAAAACATAAATAATTAACAATGAAAAAAATATATTATTGAAATGATCATGAGATTATCTAATAAATAATTTTCATATCAGGTGATAAAATGACTCCAAACCCAAGGGAAAACACCTTGAAACATAGAATGTATTGTGTTTCAATATTGCACTATGGCTCTAATAAATCTACTCAAATAGTTTCACATAGACATATTAACTCAGACCTCCTCCACTCTCTTAAGATATGCATCCTTACATATTCTTTTACCCAAAAATAGGTTAGGTTATCCAACTGATTGGATAAAGGGGGTTTACATAAAATAAACTACAAACACACAAAACCTTACACAATATGAAAGCGTCGATGGCTCTATTCTACCAATACCAATTTTTTAATAATAAATTAAAATAATCCAATCACACAAAATGATATTCTAATATCATGATCATCCACACATCATATAATGAGAAAAAAATTTCAAACTTATTATCAATTACAATGGTAGTTTCTTTAATGAACATAATCCACCACTAATAAATCCAATTAATACAATTTATCTTAATTCCACATAGCCACCCTTAACTCATTAACATCTATTATTTTTTTTAAAAAAGTAACCTAATTTCAAATAAATATTTTACACAAGTGTACCTGGAGGAAACATCATGTGTTCATCAATATTTTAACACTAAAATTAATTTAATTTATAATTTTTAATTATATGACATGACATGTACTATTTAATGAACGAAACATACAACACCTAATAATTTTTTTAGTAGTATATTTAATTATTAATTCCATGAAAATTTTAAAAAACTACTGGAAGAAGACTACATGAAATGGAAATAAGTAAATGGATTGTACTTGTATTATATCCATGTTTGTAGTAAACACCTTGGGTCTGGACATGACGCTTTGTATGGATGCTTTCAAGGTTCATGGATTGTTCTAGGAATACATAATGTGTAACCATAATGATTTAAAAACTTTATATCATAGAGTTTTGTATCAGCTACATAGCTCGATTGTACACACCATGTTCTTGGTTACAAGAATACATGGACTACACAACGTATACCTTACTTACACATACATATAGTTTTATATTTTTTCTTCGAGTTTGTCTAGATCCACACACTGATCAAATTTTATCAAATCTTAGATCTGATTAGATCGAATATATCTAATTTTGTTACATATTACAAAAGTGAATTGTAAACTACACAATGTTTTCTTCGAGAGTATAAGGTTTATACTTGTTTTTCTCAGGGAAGATCCATTTTCACCGCTATTCAGAAATCTCTAGATGATTATTCAATTTTAATCATTAAAGTATTACTGGTTATGTTATTATGTTAAAAGAAAAGAACATATGATGATATCAGTTTATTAAATTGAACTGTTTTAAGTAAAATAAAATTTTGACATATGAAATCGATCAGTGAATAATATATAATTATAAATTTATCATGTGAGTGACCTGATAAAAAATTTAGGTTTCCTGAGGAGTGAATGCATCTTTGGTTAGTATGGTCAACTCCAATTTTACTTTTAAGTAAGGTTTTTTCTTTTCCATACATGATCCAAATGATATGTGAATAGAAAAAATAGATTAATTTACTAGATTAAAATCCTAGAACCATTGGAAATGGTGAATCACATTTTATTTATAATAAATTTATAGTAAGATATCAAGTTACATTTAATAAAATTTTTAACTTTGTTGATGATCAGTAAAAATGATCTTGTTGCACTTTCATTGTGCTATAGGGCCCATGTGTAGAATCCCTCAAGGAAAAATCCACACATGCACCGTAATCTCTAAAAAAATATATAATAATTTTTTTCTAGAATGGATGATCCTGATCACTTTTGTTGTTCATGGTTATCCATATAAGAGATCCTCTTGAGAGTGAAAGAAATATTGATAGTCTCTTGTTGGCTTCAGAAATGAGGGGTGGTGAAAACTATTTACCTTTAGATATCTATTTAGGTATTGAGAGAGTATCACTCTATCATCTTTTCACACCAACTATCAATTAGTAAAGTGATATAAATAGATATTTATAATATATAGTTTAGAGTTTTAAAATTTTATACAATCCCCCAACCATCTTAAATATTCGTAAATGACCCTATATATGATAACAATGATATTATTATTACAGTTATTTTCATGAAATAAGTGATGAATTAATAATATAAATAAATATCATTTATATTATTTAAACTATTAATCTTGGTCTTCTTTCCTTCGTCACCAATTATCGATCCTATAATATTGTCTAATTAATAAAATATATGTCAATTTATTATTATATAATAAATATAATAAATACTATATTTTCCAAACATGAAAACTAATATTTATTATTATTCCTTGAATTATTTATTATATTGAATAAATTGTTATTAAATCATGGTAATAAAAAATCCCAAATAATTAATATTTATTTAAAATTTTTAAATTCAATAATATAATTTATCTAAGATTGTAGACACAGTTAGTGTGTAAACCTACATGCCTTTTTTCTAAGTGGCATTAAGCATAACTTCCATGTCCAAGGGTGATTTCTAGTAACATGAAAATGAATCCATATAGAACAACTTTAATTTTGCAACAATGTCAAACCTCATACGAACATTTACTGTGTAATATAATCCTTTTATCAAAATATGTAATATCAAGAAGATTTCATTCTAGTTCCATATTCATATAGGCTTGATCTCTCTTTATTCATGTTTTCGGAAAATAACTCCCCCATAAAACACCATGTCCATAGATTTATTAAGGTTTTTCTATTCCAATCAAATTAAATATCATATTAACTTACATAAAGAGAAAAATGTATTAAATCCTTTCTCACATTATCCATTAATTTTATATCAGTCGAGATGTACCAAACATATCTGTCTTCGCGGTGAACGTATTTCATAACGGTTTATATCAATACATGAAACTACATTAGTCATGATATATATTAATGATGATATTAATGTATACGGATAAATATTATATAACCATGAGGTTTTATAAATTATTATTTTTTTTGTCAGTCTGAATTAAATTTCTTTGACAATTTTCATTACATGAAACACTGAGTTTTAACAAACCATGATATTTTATTAATATTATTAATTAAATGTGACTGTTATCACATATAAATTAAACATAGAAATATAAATAGTAATAAATATTTTATAAAAAATAAGTATAATGGTTTTATAAAAATAAAACATGTTTACAAAAAAGTTCTTCATTTATAGAAAAATTCTTTATATGTTTAAAAATACTATTTTATTCAAAAAATTAATTCTTTTTTATATGAGTAAAAATCATTAAATTCTTAAAATTTTATAAAATTAATATGATAATAATTTTCATTTTTATAAATCATCATGTCAAAATTATCTTGGTGTGATTTTTGGATTTTCTCTAAAATGATTAAATTTTAATGAATGGTGAAAATATGGGTTTTTAATGAAAACTCCAATTTCATTTAAAGAAATTATAAGGTTTATTATTTATTTAAAATTGGATTTATAGTGAAATTAGTTCAATTATATATCAATTAATTAAATTTATTTCATTTTAACCAGTTTTATATTTATTTTTTTTATATAAAAAATTTATATCCTTTGAACATTTTCTCTTTGGAAATCCGTTTTCTCGTTGCCTCTGTGCATTTAATTTTAAATTAATATTTTTCAATTATAATAATATAATATCAGAAATTATTTTCCATATTTTAAATATAAATAATATATATTATCTAATAATTTCCAATAAAGTTTTCCCATAATAAATAGTAAAAAAATAAAAATTATTTACTATAGTTAAGTTAAAAATTGGTTTACTAAGTGATAAACTAAAAAGATAAGTGTTAAAAATGTCCCAAAATATGTATAACAAAAATTTGATGTAAATATTTAGACCTTATAATTTATATAATCGGTAATGGTCCATTATTGAGCCATATTTCATGAATAAATCTTGGATTCACCTTTTTCTTTTAAAAAAATTACATGTGTGCCTTTCACATTACTTATAAAAGGCCACCCCTTATCCTATCCTCTTCCCATCTCCCAAATAGATTTTTTTATTAGTCTATAATTTACCAAATATTATATATAATTCCCTAATAACATCCTTGAATCCTTTTATGGTCATAAATTAACATAATAGGATGTTTTTCAAACCAAATGATGTTCTTTGAAGAAGAGGTAACACCCATAACTAAGTAGTTTGTATTTTTTCTTCCTCCACCTCCATTAATTATTATTAAACCAAGATGAAATAATAAACTCATTATATTACATATATTAAAATGTTTTTTTGTTATGGTATTGTCCTAAAACAATATACCATTCCATCAAATTGGATACAAAATAATCATTCTTCTGTATGACGGACTACTGCTACACGAATCTGTATTATTATTTTTCCAACACAACCACTAATTTCTAGATATAATGATGTATTAAATGTTTTTTATGATATTTATGATATTATTATACATAAATAACTATTATATCACATGTAGATTCATAATTTCTACTCTGTGGGAATATTATGGCATCACTCATGGGTACAACGGAGTATCACATTGCGAAGTGATACGATTCATTCAGGATTTTCATGGAAGATAATAAGGATGAGTGTAATGAAAATATGTGATATATATTAAATATAAATGATTATTTAATGTTAATATATTATTTACCTTTATTTTTTTAAATCCTTTGAGAAAATGGAAAAAACATTCATGCGTACGTATGACCAACAGTCTCCACAAATAATGTATTTTAATTTATATCTCTAAATATTATGAATTAATCCTAAAAATATATACTGAATATGTATGATGGTTATTTAATTGTAGAAAATCTATAAAACATGGAACCATTACTAATGTATTAGGACCAAAAATTACAAATTTAAACATACATTAACAATAAAGAAAATATTGCCTAAAATGTGAGTTTAACCTGGAATTGTTAATAAACGAATAATAAAAGGTAATTTGAATATAATATATTATATGATATATATTATTATGGTTGTTTGATCTATTTATAATAAAACAATATTTATTATAAATCAGTTTCAATGTGTACAAATGAAGTCGAGACTTAGGGTAAGAGATATCCGTCTAAATTTTTATTTATGCGAGACAAATAAAATATTCACCACCTATTATTTTACTCGGTGTATATAGTTACCATCAATGTATTTGATATTTTTTTATCCTGAAAATTATATTTATATAAAAATCTATTTGAGGATCAATCTTTCATGGGGTTCACAATCCAAAAGTAACTAAATCGGTATGAGATTTTTGCCTTAATTTGTTTCATCGAGTCATATGTTATTTTAAAGACCTTTCCTCTTTTATGAATTGAATATACATCCACATTGACATTTAATAAAATTTATTTATTTATTCTCATTATATTATATGTTTTAGTTAATTTTATTCATTAAAGGTTCTTACGATTCAAAATTACCAAAGTGGTAAGTGTTTTATTTTACAATTTCATCATTTTTCATAATTGCTCATGATTATGATTCCTATGGTGAAATAAAAAGATCTATATCTCAAGAAACTGATGAATTTTTTTATCCTCTAGTTCTTTCATGATATTAAATTTTCCCTCAATTTTTTCACTTTATGTACTATAGTGTTCTAAAGAATGTTTTAATGAAAAATGATCTTTATTTCTATCTTTAGTTGAAAACCATTTTTCTTCAAAAACCATGATTCAAAAAGACGTTTTCAATTTTTTGGACATTCATAAAAATATTTTGTAATGAAATTATTATCCTTGTTTTAAATTTAATTTTTTGAGAGGAATTAAAAAAAATCATTTTTATTTTACCTAAAATGTGAATGAAATATTTGTTTTAACATGTATAGAATGAAAGAGATTTCAACATTAATTATCATTATATTCATTTAATATACATTTATAATTTCTAAAATTTTATTATGAAATAAAATTATTTTTAAAAATAATAATGTTTTAAATTGGATTTTTTAATTATAATGGTTAATTTCCTCAAAAAATGTTTTAAATGACCATTCAAAATCATTTTCCATATAAAGTGATATTTCAGGATGTTACTTATGCATTTCTAGAGATATTATTCAAGGGTAACACTATTATTCTTTATTTAAATGGTTTTATATGATCATATTATATTTAAGAAACCAATTATTCTTCCACAGGTTACACCATGAGGAAACACTAATGAAAGCCCACTTGATTTCATCAGTTATACATTATGTAAACCGTCTCTTTTACACATGATGTGATATGATGAAATGTTTTTAAAATCAATTTCATTTCATGTATTATCATATGATCAATGTTTTGGGATATAGTGGACCACATATGTATGATTTTCATTATGTGTGGAGTGGGACCTATGTTTCTCTCCAATAAATTAGGTAAAGAATTATATCTCATGAAACAGAATGGAATAGAATAACAAGTGAACTGAGTTTAGTGATGAACATTTTCCATTATCATTGTCTTGGGAGTGAACTCTATATACTATGATTATATGAGGAGGGAACCCATTGTAATATTATTACCATGGTAGTGATCCTTGAATACAATGGAAATTATTTTCAATGCATATGTATATGCCAAAATTTTATTGATTATTCCAATGTTATGCCCTCATGGGTCAAGTTGTTTTATTTTCTTATGATTCATGTCTTATGAACTACTAATATTTTTTCCATGACACTAGATTATAATCCTTGATATTCATGGTATTTTTTTCAAAAGTTATTCTCATGTTCTCATACCCTTATGTTCATGTTATTCCTATGTAACTCCCATGATTACCCATACTAAATATCGGAATTCACCTTTAATTATTTTCCCTTTCCCAATTTTATGATTAAATTTATTATGTATGATTTTTATAGAAGGATTATCCTTTTTAAGAGCATTGTATGATATAATATAGTTCACCTACATACCAGTTTTTTATGTTTCCATTTTTCCCAATGCACTATAACTTTACAATTTTCTAAAGTGGGTTTGTTTAATATAATTAAAATTCATATTAAAAGGTGTAATATTAGTCTAAAAAACGTTGGGTATATATAGTTTTTATTTGAGGATAGGTTTAGTTAAACACTGTAAACTAAGGTAAGGAAACATTAGTGAAATCCTAGGGAACATGTGTATGGCTAAGTATAAGTATAGAAAAATGTCTGTGAATTTTGGAAAAGGATAGATCCAAGGGATTCTATGAAATTATATCTTTGTATGGATACTATAATTAGATATGAATATGGAATAGTGGTACCGATGGAAATAACACCAAAAGAGAATATTGAGATAGACTTAATCATCACCTAGTGCACAACAATGACCCTTGCGTCACACATAGTTGGACACTCCTAGTGGATATGCTTTGGAAATTTACAAAATTATTAAAAAACATCATGAATAATTTAAATATATTTTGAATACAAGTAAAAAAGAATAAACCTAAGGTTTCATATATTAAAAATAAGGTGTCATGATTTAGTCATCTTATAAGTGATTTCACATGATTATATGGTTACCTACTCTGATTATATTTCATTAAACTATTATTTTGGTTTTAGTTAATGGATGGAACCTAGAGGAATCATGTACGTTCTGATTTTGGTGGAAAATTCAAAGATTTACTTCTATAAAAACTAAACATTATGAGATATGTAATAAAAAGTATCAGTGTTATTATCATGTAACATTCTCAAGACATAAATCATGTTTAACATCTAAAGTAGAAAAGGATGGAATAATGTTTTGTTAAGTCATTCATGTAGAAACATCCTCTTTTATTTAATATATTTATTTATAAACTAGTTATAGAGAAATTTATCTATAAGAAAACAAATATATTTTCCATTCTCTGTTGTTTATAACATGAAATATTCATTTTGATTGCCTATCATTTAAAAGGAAATGTGTATAACTAGTGGATTCTGATCAAGAATAAATGGGAAAATAATAAAATTGACTCCATTGATTGCGATGAATTAAAGAACATGTTTTTTCATAATTAATTTCCTCATATTCATCATTCGAATATGGAGAAATATTTCCTTGAGATTATAAAAAATGATAACGAATCTGTAGGTACCAATAAGGAAATTTGTACAAGACATATGAGGTATGCTTCTATTATTATCATCCATCATAGATTTAAGGTTGATCGATTCTTTAGTGTCTTAAAACCAAGTATCTGAAGGGAATTAACCGTAAGGGAATTTAATATCTATGAATAGATTGCTCGATTTTCTATGAAGTTTTAAATAGAGGTTGGAATTATATATCAATATTATGGTTTTTAAAAAGAATATAAAAATATAAATCAAAAGACAATATAAGAACCATGCATAAAAGAATATCATCATTATATTATGAAAAATGTGTGGGAAGAAACATATAAGAAATATTATTAAGGGTACTGGTAAATGATTTAAGTGTGCAAGGGAAGCTCATCAGGAAATAAAATTACAATGTAATGGGATGAAAAAAATTAATGATGTAAATAGAGAGAAACCTCCAAATAATGTACCACCCATAATCCATTATTACAAATGAAATGAGTATGGTAATTATTCTAACAAATTCCCAAATAAAAATGTTAATGATTATGATAAACATCATTATCCTATTAATTCGAGAGAAAAATGGAAATATCATGAAATCACAATTTCAGACAAGAGGATATATTAAAATGTAGTGAAAGGTACAAATACCATCCATTCTAGAACAGATAATGTCTAGTTTGCCTCTATATCTAAA
Organism: Viscum album; assembly: GCA_963277665.1. Taxonomy (NCBI): domain Eukaryota; kingdom Viridiplantae; phylum Streptophyta; class Magnoliopsida; order Santalales; family Viscaceae; genus Viscum; species Viscum album. Next base: position 1,332,343,692 of record OY728143.1, read on the forward strand.
AATTAATTCATATATGAAGAATTTTATAAAGGTATATAGATTTCACACAAATGATTAGATGTATAATTAATACTGAGAACCCTTAATGTTATTATGATCACATATTAATTCTATGAATCTTATCTTATTGAAGTTTGAGAGAATGTGCTTCCTACAAATCTTTACATTCTTCTTCCTATTGATTTTGATGTTATCTTATGAAAATATTTTCTTTATCTATATAAATATCACATCAATTTCAAAGGACGGATGTAACATTTGATATTACAAACCAACCTCTGATCATATATTAATGTGGGGATAAATATAAACTATTGATGGATATCACATCCATTGTATGGGTTTTGATTCCTATTCAAGAGGGGCATCTATCTATGATTGTTAGGTAGAAACTCAAAATTGTTGGTTTGCCTATTTTGGATGATTTTTTTGATGTATTTATATAACAAGTTCATAACCTTTGACTAATATGTGAAGTTCAGTTCTCAATATAATCCATACCATGTTCCAAAAACATTTCAAAGACTCCCCATAGAATATCCTTGAATGAGTTATAGGAATTGAAAATGCAGCTCCATGAGAACCTTGAGAAGGGATTCCTATGGCCACAATTGTAAACTTCTAGGATCCTATTCTATCTATTATAAATAAGGATGTATTGGTGTGACTATTCATTTATTATAATGATATTAACAAAATAAAAACCAAGAAGTATCATATACCCTAAACTGGGGACATATTTGATCAGATGTACATAGTTCAACACTTTTCCAAGATATATCTTCTTTTAGGATATCATCAATTAAGGGTCAATATGGAGAAGATACCCAAGATATTGTTCTTTACATGGTATAAAAACAATTAATATACAATGATTACATTTAGTATTACTAATTCCCCTTATATACTAATTGATTTAATGAATAGATTCTTTATAGATTCCCTTGATCAAGGTTTGGTATTCTTTATAAATGATATTATTATCTATTCCAAGGTAAAGGAAGGGAAAGAAGGTTACATGATATCTATACTAAAGAACAGATAGAAGGGGAAACTATATGAAAAATGTTCAAGGTGTGGATTTTTTTCTACAAAATGTTTCATTTTATGGTTCAAAAATTATAAGGATATGTTGTATCGGTATATCCCTCAAAGATGCAGGCTATCAATTATTGTCCTAGAAAAACTATGGATACTAATATCCATAGTTTTATTTTTTTCTCTTGATACTATACATAGTTTTTGGATATTTTTTCATAATTATCTAATCCAATCACCATGTTAACCCAGAAGGGATCAAAAAACCTCTATAAGATGAGTTTGAGGAATGATTCATGGAATTAAATAGAAGATTAGTCATTACACCTATTCTTACATTACCATGTAGTGTAATTGATTTATAACCTATAGTAATTTTTATAATAATGTTTTGGTATGTTTTATTGTATGTAATTCCATGGTTATAGCTTATTCCTCACTAAAATCGATGTTTTATTAGAAAAATCACTCAATCATGTTTTATATTTAAATGTAGTAATTTTTTCATTAATGATATCCATGAATTTACTATAGGAAGATAAATGTGATATATATACTGATCAAAAAAATTTGAAGTATATAATCATAGAAAAGTATTTGAATATGCACCATAGATGATGGTTAAATTTTTATAAATATTAGAACTTCTCAATCAATTTCCACCCTAGGATATCAAAAAATGACAGTGATGCATTGATTTTAAATGATCATTCTAGCTTATCCATGATGAGGATCACAAAAGATTCAATAATTCTAGATATAAAGAGGATGAATATGGAAATATTTATGGAAGGGGATAACTCTTATCTTTATTAATTGAATGTCTAACTACTTATCTAAGTGATGATTAAAGTGGCATAGAAGGAAAATGTAAAGCTGAAAAATTTCAGCAATTTTCTTATGCAGAACCTTGATCCAGATAGAATGATAAGGTTTAGGAAAAATGTATTAGTTATATGCATACCATATTTGAAGATGGTTTTTTCTTATTCTCATAGTTCTTCATTATCAATTCATCCTGGGGGGTATTGATGTATAAAGATTTGAAATGGTATTTATCATGGGATGGAGTAAAGAAATATATCATAACATTATTACCTAATTTTATTGTATGTCATTATGTTACTGATGAGAGACAATATTATAATGGTATGTTACATCTATTACCCACACCAAAAATGGAAATGCAAAAAATCAATATAGATTTTTTCGCCGAACTCCCCAAAACAGCTAAAGGGAATAATGCATTATAGGTTGTAGTAGATCTCATAAAATATCCATTACACTTCATTGCTATCATAAAATAATTATATATTTATCATATTACTTGAGTATACTTTAAAAGTGGTAAGGTTTCCTAGAGTACCACATTTAATTATATCTGATCCAGTTATGAGATTTACCTCAATGTTTTGGAGAAGTCTCCAATAGGATCTAGATACATGTTTATGTTTTAGAACTGAATATGATCTTGATACATATGGTTAGTCTAAGAAAACAATTCATACCCTAGATTAAATTATGAGATCTTTCACTAGGGATTTCAAAGGTTTTTGGGATCAACTCTATCATCTAATTAAAATTTTATAGAGTAATGGATTTTACTCGAGATTTAAATGGATGCTTATGAATCCCTCTATAGAGAGAAGTGTAAAAATATAAAGTAATAAAATTATGTTTGATAAATAATGACATTCAGAACTAAGTTAGATGAAGAAATGGTAGATAATGATAGAACCATTCAGTAACACCTCGAGGAAGCTCAGAGTCTGTAGAAATGTTAGGCAAACAATAACTGGGGTGATCTAGAATTTTAAGTTGGTGATAAGTTGTTTCTATGAAGTTATCCATAGAATAAGGTTATGATATTTGGAAAGAAATAGATTATAGGCCTAATATATCTGTCCCTTTGAAATTCTTGATTATATTAAGATGAAAGACTATATGCTAGCACTCTCACCAAACCTCTCTCATATTCAGGATGTGTTCCATGTATCTCTTAGAAGGACGTACATATATGATCTTTCACAAAGAATTAACTAATATATCATAACTATGGAGTAGGATATTGATTATGAGGAATATATATGGAATATTACGGATTGAACACAAATGTTCTATTAAAAAAACCACCCATTTGGTCAACCTATTGTGGTGAAACCACCAGTCTGAAGAAGCTACATGGGAACCTAAGGAAATAATGAGGCATAAGTATCCTCATTCATTTATATCATAGTTAGAAATTTAAAGGTTGAAATTTATTTTACGGGGGTAAAATGTATGTCACCATGTTTTTAGGAATTATTATTATTTTTTGAATAAATAAAATTTCTTTAACAGCTTGTGTTATATTCAACACTATGTTTTAACTAACCTAGATAAATTATTAATATTTTTATTTAAAAATTATCATTATAACTTAGGAATTTATCTTTGTGATTTAAATATAAATAAATAAATTTTTAAAATTAAGTATAATGGTTTTATAAAAATACAACATATTGATAAAAAATTACATAATTTTTAGAAAAGTCATTATATGTCTTGAGTAAGCACTTTTCTCAAAAAAATGTTTTTCTTTAAAATAATAAAATTAATTTTGAAACATTTATAAAATTAATTTGATAAAATAATATTCATTTCTTTAGTCAAAAATACAAAATTACCCTAGGGTGATTTTTTATATTTTTCTAAAAAGATTAATTCTTTAGTGAATAGAAATACATAATGGTTTTTATTGAAAATTACCTTCTCATTTATGGAATATATGAGGATAATGTTTTTTTTAATTTGAACTAAAAAGTATAATAATTTGAATTATATTTTAATTTATTAAATTAATTTCATTTTGATAATTTTTCATGTTGAATTTTGATAGAGAAACATTTTAAACGTTGGAACATTTTCTCTTTTGAAAGTTGCTTTCTCATCATGTCTACAGGTTTAAATTTAAATTAAAATTTTCACTAATGTGAATGGAAATTTTAAAAATGGATTCCCTCTTTATAATAATTAAAATTTATATTATCAAATAAGATAAATTTAATATTTACCAAAAAAAATAGTAAAAATAGTTTAAAATTATTTACCACAATTAAGGTAAAAATGGGGGTAAAAAATGATATGTGTTAAAACTCACCCAAAATGCATCCAACACAAATTTTTGGATATATTTAGACTTTATCATTTTAGTATCTTGTATGGTCCATTCTGGAGCCTTTTGGTATGATAATAATGTGGGTACACCTTTTTCATTTCATAAATGTACAAGTGTTTTATTCACCTCACTTATAAATCAATGTCCCTTATCCCCTATTCACAATTCAAAAACCCATTGGTTATCAATATAAAAACCTAAATAAATTTATTAATTCCATAATATCATCCTATAAGATTTTTTTCGGTCATAAATCCTGCCTATTTATACATTTGGAGAAATTCAAAAGAAGATGTCCAAAAATGTGGTATCACCCCTAACAGAGCATTTTATTTTAATTTCACCTCAACATAATTAAATTTTGAGTAAAACATTATAATTTAATAAACTTATTTTCTTAAATATTCTGAGATTTTTTTATTTTAAGGGAATGATCTACAACCATATCCACTTCCATCAAATGGGATACTAAATTATCATTTTTGTGTACGGGAGACTACCGTCTTATGAAATGATGTTATTAATTTTCAATAACCACCTCTAATGAGAAGTTAAAATTATGTATTAAATTATTATATATGAGATTTATGATATTATTATACTTATTTAAATATTATATCACATATAAATTCATACTTCCTATTCTAAGGGAATGTGATAACATCACACGTGTGTACGACAGACTGCACATCACGAAGTAATGTGATTCGTTCACACATTACATTGAAGGTAACATGAGTGGATTTATTTATCATATGTGTCTTATATGAAATGAAAAAAATTTATAATATTTATATGTAATTTAAATTTCTTCTTTTCAATCTTTTTCTAAAATTAAACATCGTTCCTGTATACGTATGGCCTACCATCTCCATGAACAATGCATTTCATTTTCTATCTCTAAATCATATAAATTACTATGATTCATATAAAATAAAAATATATTTTACTAATATCATCTTTAAAATTATGAATATTATTTACCAATGATCAAATTAACTGGTCAAATAACGAAAAATCAAAACATACATGACGAAAATGTATTTATTGAATGAAATATGAATTTAACATGAAAGTGTTTATAAATAGGTTATAAAAGATAATAATAAAATAATTCATGGTATAATATATATATATATGGTTATGTAATATATATAAAATTAAATTATTTTTATTATAATGGATTTTTTAACATGTCCAAAGGAATTCAAGACTTGAGGTAATGGATTTTTGTCTCACATTTTACTTCGTTGTGACACATTCCATATTCACTGCCTATTATTTTATGTTTTGTATATACATTCAATGGGGTATTTTACAATTATTGTCCTAAAAATTATTTTTAATTTTAATTTTATAGGATATCTCTTTGATAGTAATTACAATTCAGAAGTAACCAAAATAGTAAGTTAATTTTTCATTTATTTTCTTTACATGACACATATGTTATGTTATGCACCTATATATTTTATGACATATATATACAAACCATTTTTCATTTGATATCATGAATTTATTTATTATAATTATATTATATTTTTCATTTAATGTTATTATTTCATGGGGCTTATTATTCAAAACTACAATATTGTTAAAGGTTTTTTGTTATAATCTCATCGTTCATTAAAATTGCTCATTATTATGCTTCCAATGATGAAATATTATGATCTATCTCTAAAAAATCAGATATTTTATAATATTATTGTTATTTCATTAGAATACATTTTTTTATCTTGAAATTTCTTTCTTTATGTGTTCAAGAGTTTGGAATAATGTTTTTAAGAAAAATCATCTTTATTGATCTCTTTAGCCGAAAACCATTTTTCATCAAAATCCTTGTTTTATTAAAATATTATCGAAAATATTTTAACATTACCAAAATAAATAATTGATGATTTTTTTCTTGATTTATATTTAATTATTTGATAAGTATTCTTTATCTCATTTTCAATAATAAGTCATGTTTGTCTTTTATCCAAAATGTGAAAGGAATATTTGTTTTAACATGTATGACATAAATGACATTTAAATATTCATTACTTTTATTTTCATTGAATAATTTTTAAATTTTTTCAATGTTTTTTCATTAAAAATGTCTTTTTCAGAAAAATAATATATTTAATTTTTTTTTCAAAATTATAATGGGTATTTTTAATAATAAATGTTCAAAACATCCATTCAAAATCATTTAAAATATAATATGACATATTTTTATGTTATATAGGAATTATTGGGAATATGATCCATGAATACCATTATTTTTCATTCTCTGATTTTTTTATAATGAAATGATGATTATGAAATCTATTTATCTTCCATGGGTTATTCCATGAAGAAATTCTTATGGAACCTTATTCTTTTCACGTGTTATAGTATGATGAAATAATGAAATAATTATAAATAATTTCTAATTTCTATAGGTTGTGATATGAGGAAATATTTATAAAACCCATGAAATTTAATGGTTTGTTATTTGATAAATTTTCTATGGCCTTTTGGTATACATATATATGATTTTGATTTTGTGATGGGTGGGGCCAATATCTCTTTTCAATGATTTTGTTCAATATTTATAGCTCCAGATTTAGAAATCACTAGAATGGGGATTCAATGATGTTTAGTAAGGGACTTTATCTACCCTGATGGACTTGGTAGTGAATATTGACTACTATGATAGTTTGGGGACTGAACCCATTCTACTATGATAGCCATTGTAGTTAACATTGATTACTATGGAAATGATTTGATATACTTATGTGTATGGAAAAATTATATGTCTTATGACAATGTTATGCTCTCATGGATCCTCTAATTTTATTTTATTATTATTAATGTATTACAAACTATGAATATTTCTTCCATGACTCATGATTTTTATATTTCATAAGTAGGCTTTTTTGTTGTCAAATGTTATTCTCGTGTTCTCATGCCCATATATTCATGTTATTCTTATAAATCTCCCATTTTTTCCTTATTAAGCATTTGAACTCACTTTTTCTTTTGTTTCTATTCCCCATGTTATGATTAAATGTAATATATATTATTTTTATATGAAGGGTTGTAGTTGGGAAGAATTTAGTGGGAGATAATGTAGTTCAATTATTAACTAGTTGTTTACATTTCCATGTTTCCAAAGGCATTGTACCATTACAATCCTCATATATGTGTGTTTGTATAATGTAATAAATATTCATCTAAAAATGTTTAATATAGATGTATTCAAATACTATTTTATTATAATACACACATATAATGATATGATCATCCAATGAAACTTGGAAATATAGATTTTCTATTGACGGGCATGTTCTCTTAATCTTCTATCTTGGGGATTACTAATGGAAAACACATTGAGAATGTTTCCCAATATCTTATGAGACTCATACCCCTTATATATTATATTAACTATTTCCTGTAAGATAATATCTTTCGTCCATAGAAATAGGTTAAAAAATAATGTTCTGGAATCTCTACATTCTCATAAAATTTGAAAACTACTATGAATTTTAGCATGGCATATATTCTGAGGAAAATATCTCATTAAAATTTTATGTAGTAAAATAATCCTCATATGATAATAAAAATAATTAATAACGAAAATATTTAATAATGTACTAAACATGTTCGTTCTAGGGTACATACTAAAATATTTGTAACTCCCATGAATAAATTTTATTTATGTTTTCCTGGTTACATTATTTGGATACATCACCATTTCTCAAATTTATGTTTTTGAAATGAATAATCCCAATGTTTCTAATTTTATATTAAATTATAGTTTCTGTTACCTAGTTTCATTAATTTGGTTCCTTTAGTCTTAGTTGGGTGTTTATTTAAAAAATGGTTTCAAAGGTTTATTAAAAAATAGGTTGTTTTAGAAAGGTTTTAAATATTTATATAAACCATGTTTGGGATTAAAATACTATTTACATGGAAGTGAATTTTTTTTTCTAAAATGAATCAAATGTATTTTTTAATGAGTATTTCAATCTGGTATTTCTGTTTTTAGGAAAGGAAATGCATGGACTCTTGGGATATTTCTTAATGAGATTAGTTATCATCACACCATACTAGTGCCAATCGATATTAGTGGACCTGAGTTTGGTTTTTTAGGTTCTTATATGGTTTTAGATTTTGTATAAGGATATTCTTATTATGGATAGATGAGGACCAAGAGGTCACATGAATAATTCTTCATGTTTCTTATCCATTTTATTTTTTTCTTAGTGTTTGTATCAGCCATGATGGCCTACCGTGTCCTAGATCTAGTTTTCCTCCAATATACTTATTCATTTATATCTATTTGTTTACGTATTTTGTTTATTATATCGTTTCCCTATCATATATTTTATATTTTATTATAATTCTTCTGTTCATGAACTATGACATACAAAATGTTCATGTCAGACTTTATGTGGAATCTCTATGATGTTTAGTATTCATTAGGAGAAATAATACTCAATGATTTTTTTAGATTCCTCAATGATTTTCATAGGACTGAGGGGGGGAGGGGGGAGGATTCCAATTGGGTATGTCATGAACCATCTTATATTTTTGATTCTATAATGACCTATATTTATTTCATGACACCTTACAACACCACTATGAGACATATTAGACCCTTTTTAGTGTATGATATATTTTATAGAAGGATTATTTTTGAAATTATAAGTATTGATTTTTCCTTGACTGTCCCACTCAAGAAATAGAATGAATTTGTTCTTGATAATTAATAAAGGTAATATTTTTAAAAATATAATGTGATTTTATCAACAACCCTAATGATTATCCTACTTGACTGGAAAAAATTCTTTGTGATAATATGTGTTTCCTCTAACAAGGATGGGGGGGGGGGGTACTACCCAAAATATTGATAGGAACTCATAAGTGAAATATAACACTTCTAAAAGCTTTTATATAACATAAATAAACTATAATATGTAGAAAATTAATTTTTATAAATAGTTAATTCATTAGAAAACATTTTACATATATGTTAGGAAGTAAAAGAACTATTTTTACTGATCGTGTTAAATGCAGGTATCTGATCAAGAACGATGAAGTGAGGCTAGAGTTATAAATTTGGTGTTTCTTCCAAAATAATTGGACATAGAGATCAAGGAAAATATGGGTTGTAACAATATTGTGTCATACCACAAGAGCATGTTACCTTACAGAACTACGGCAGAACTACCATATATAAAAAATGCATGGATGACTCCTTACCTTTTGAGTAGTTATATAGAGTCTCCCAAGAACCCAGGTATCCTGATCTGGTAAATAATACCGTCAAATCAAATTACATAATTTATTTACTAATTATCACACTTTAAAATTTAAATATGAGTCAAAATTTTATATCTGGTAGGATCTATATTTGTGGAAAAATTTTAATGACCAAGTAAATAGAAGTTGCATCCCTAAAAGAGAGTTTAAGTCAATGCTCACATTTTTTCATAATCATTCATGTGGTTACCTTTTTAGGTATCCAATAACTTCTAATAAGGTGTTATAACCTTGTTTATTTTAACCCTCAATTTTTACAGAAACAAATAAATTTTGTAAAGCATGTTCAAACTATCATCTCACAGGTATAATTTTCAAAATACATGGAATTAATTACCAATATTTAATTTTTATATGAAATATTTATTTTATGGTTACTATACTACATAGAATAATTTCTAATTTCATATTTTTTTAAAATATTCTTATTGTAGTGGACTATATATCTAAATGTATCTTAGAAATTGAAACCTAAATAAATGATTTGAAAGTTGAGATTGAAATTAAAAAATCATATATATTTTTTGATTTTGAATGCCTCGAGCTTTAATGAGTGATCAGGGAATGAACATATACAAGAAGAACATAGAATACCTTATAAATATATATTGAGTTCACTATAATAACATTGATTTATACTACTCAAAGAGTAATGGTCGGTATAAGGTCTACAATAGAAAAATATAGAAGATTCTATAAAATATAGTGCTTCCCACCTAGAAGGATTGGAGTTTGATACATAGAGATCCACTGTGGGTATATATGAATATATTTAAAACCCCATTAGTTATATATATTACAAAATTTCTTATAGATAATGTTTTAACTTATTATTTTAGCTACAAAAAAACTTCAACTAGGTTATTTTGAGTGTTAAGCTATAGTTTAGAGAGACTAGAGAATAGAGGAAGATATAGAGGATGTAAGTTAAGGAGTTATGGAGGGAGGTATATGATAATTACCACCTATAAAAGGGGAAGGATAGACATATACATGATAGAATCACCAAAATAAGAGTCTCTCAGGTCAGTAATAATGTTATTTTTTTTATAAGTATAAATATCGTTCCTTGTAAGATTAATTATAATTTCATTGGATCCTATACAATAACATGTAATTTTAAATTTGGTGCAGCTGATACTAATGGATGTGAATAAAATAATTCATTCAAGGAGAATATAATGTAGCTAAATCATTTCATTAATGAATTTTTTAAATATATAATGGATGATTCTAATATCCTCTCTACTATTGGAGAATATATATACCCCATGTTGTCTATTTCTTTCACAATATTCTAAATACAACTTAAAAAAAATGCATTCCAGAATAGATTCGAATTGTGTCTGAGATAATTGTGGGGAATATAGAAAATACATTATAATGAAACTAAATTATTCTCCTTGTTTACTCCTCAAATTAATTTTTAGTTTACGATAAATAAATAAGATATGTTGAAAAACCTATTTCATAGTTTTTATATAATTTCTAAAATACTTGTGTTTTTTAAGTATTTTTTTAAGAAAAAAACTGAACCCCAATGTTGTATTTCATAGAATGAAGAAACATTCTCGAATAGAGGGATTTTGTTGGTTCTTAAAGTAATTGAGTTAAAGGATAATTGATCGAATTTACGTTAATTTAATGGATATTATATGATTTGGAACTGGAAAAGGATTGGAAATAAAGAATTAATTAATAGAACATATTTCATAATAATATAGATTTAGACTAAGTGAAAAAAACTAAGTGACCTGACCATTATGATTTTCTATTTCCTTAGGGATCCTACCTAACATACATTTGGATAAGTTATATGAACTATAGTAAAAAAGTTATATGAAAACTAATCTAAAAATATTACCAAGATAACATAAGTACATATGGGTGCGTTTGTGTGTTTTGCATCAAGTGAGAATTACATAGACCTAAGAGCTAGCTTCCCATGCATTAAAATTATTCATTTACTATTAAAATTAATCTCAAGAGATATATAATGTCTTAGGATGTATTATTTCAAGTCTTGTCTACACACAATCAATTAGTTACTTTTAATAGATATGGATAGGATAAATTCAATATGTTCTATTTTTAAAAAGGGTTGAAATGATTTAAGGAATTATAAAATTTTAAAAAATCTATGGATTAAATATCTAAATCATAATTATGAAGAATGATGGAAGTAAGAAAAGGAAATATGGGAAATGAATCTTTAGTGAATTTTAATTATGAAAGTACCACTTGTTAAAAATATGATTCCACTTACATCTATTATGTCCAAAAACCTTGAACCAGAATAATATTTTCAATTATTGTAGATGTATTGTCATAAATTTATATGTGAGGAAAAATAATTTAAATGATGTAGGAATTTTCTACTTTATTTTTCTACTATTTGAGTATAAAATCCTAGGCATAATAATTCTTATCGAATAAATGAAATTGATTTTATTTATTAGGGTAGAAATAATGTAAGTGTGATGGAGTTAAGATAACCAATTTCCCTTTATTTTAAACTAAATAAAAATAGAAATAAACCCCAAAATTGTGATAAGATATAGGTAAATAATTTATATTTATTACATTGGGGAAGTCTGGAATTAATCAGAAAATGTCTTAAAATGAGGGTTCTCTGTGATTTTATTCATATTTTCATTTAATGATTATTTCATACATTGATGTGGAGGATTTGAATTACATTATTTGAAATAAATTTTATCTAATTTAATTATTTTATTTTAATATATAAATAAAGTGGAATATGTTCAATATTCAATTATATTTTCTTGATATATAGGTCTAAAGATAAAAATTTGAAGATGACTATCAACTGCATGTTGAAAATTTCACATGGTCTACCATTATTGTCAATTGACCAAGGTATAAATTAGATTGTAAAAAATAAATATAGTGTGACCATTACATTCTAATGGAAACAATAAAAATTTATAAAAGGGATAATGTCACTGAACATTGATACCAGTTGACAACAATATTCTAAGCTTTATAAAGAATAAATATAACCAATAGTTCTTGAAAATTATGAAAATTCCCAATAATGGGTAATAATATACTCCAATAAACGACAAGGAAAATTAACTATAAGTGAATATTGAATGAAAATAATCTATGAAATTTCAAATGAACATCAATAGATCATTCTTATCAACAAATTTTTTTGTTTAAATTTACTACACATTCATCTGATCGATTGTGAGGGAAGATGAACTCTTGCATTAATTTCCTTCATGTGTTCAATCAAACGCTTATTCAACTTTCAAGATGTAAGGATTAAAATAAAAAAGTCCCAACATTGAATTTTATGACAAAAAATAATAATAATAACAATTTCAATAAATCAACCAAATCGAGAAGAATCTATTAAGTATATGTATGGTTATCATCCAATAGAAGAGTAAATAAGAGATCATGGAAGAGTATTGAGAATATATAGAATATTCAATATACTCAATGAAATCAATCACAACCCTAAAGTCTTACAGGTAGCATTAAATAAAGAATATTTCATTGGCACTAAATTTTTGGAATTTTTCAAAGGTTTAAAAATCATTGTTGAAGGAAAATGAAGGTTGTTCGATTCCAATTATATGGGGATATACTATAAAAATCATTAGTATTCTAATCATACAATATACTGATTACTATTTATAAGGAGAAGGGGTATGGAAAACTAAAATTTCAAGATAGATATAAGATACTTTTGATTGTTCCATTCTCCTTTTATTTTGTTATATGTCTCTGGTGATGGCATACTAAGCTGTTATTGGTTTAGATGAGGAGACCCACCCTAATAATTCTTCATTACATATGTTAGTTAACTGTGTGGTTTATCTGAAATTGATAGGATTTTTCCGATCAATAATCTAGGTAAGATTAGTGGATCCAGTGATAATAGTTTCTAACTCTTTAATTAAAAAATACCTAGGAAGGGTAATTGACTGATATTTAATTTTATTAGAGAGAGAGAGAAAGAGAGTAAATAAGAATATTTATTTAATAGGTAATAAAGGGGACATCAAAGTCTAGTCCACTATATTTAATATTAATCCCAAATCCAAATCAAATTTCATGTTTTATTAATTTAATTAACTATTTTTAGACACAAAAAACTGTTATATAAGTGAAGAACACATCCATAAAATCTACTTTATTTAGATAACCCAAGACCCACTGAATCTATATTTTTACATAGGCTAATATGTTTTTTTGTTTATGACTCAGTGACGTTCCACTCATCAAGTAATAATGAGGGGAAAATGATGACTAGAAAATGAAAAAATTCATGATTTTGATAAATATTATTAAAAAGAAATTATAATTGGTGGTGGGGGTATTATCAGCTTTGTATGGACTATGAGTTACTTCTTTATTATCTAGGACAATATATTACTTGGTGTTTCCATCAAAAAAAATGTCAAGATGGTTTCATTGAGGATGAGGGTAAGTATCATGCTAGATGAGATAATGTTTAATGATGGTTAAATACATACTAAGTTTCTTATTTATAAAATCATATTACATGGTAAAAATTTGTAATTTCTTGTATAAAGAGATTAAACAAAGAAATTTCTGAAGGAAGCCATATTTTTATGAATTTTTGTGTATTTCTTTTGGATTTATCTTAAAAATTACTTTTAGTATTATAATGAAACCACCCTTATATTTTTTTAGTTTTAATGGAATGTGTCTTCTTATTTAATTTAGTTTTTTGTAATTTAATATTTTTATAATGATAAATGAGTGCATAAGATGATAATATGAAAAGAAAAAAACATGATAGAGATTCATTATAAAAGGGTATTTTTCTAAAAATTATTTATTCATTTTACTTTTCCTTAATTTATCACATTATTGTGTTTAAGGGAATTTTAATGCCACACATAAATGACTACCTACATTTTTTTCTTTATGATGCATGATTTTCTTAGGAATAAAATCATTCCATGATTCAGATATTATGTTGATAATATTAAATAAGTAAGACGAGGGATGAATAATCAAAAATAGGCATTAGAGTACTAATTTGATGGATCAATATTTGGGATTATTTATTGATTTATATTGATTAAATTCATCCAAAATTTTTATTCATTGATTTTTTGAATTTTATTTTGATTGATTTGATTTGAGTACTCATGTTAAGGGTGATTGTCAAATATTTTATATTTTATATTTTCAATATGCTTATAATTTTTTTCTTTTATTTTTCATATAATACTCTATTTATTGAGAGATACATATGGAATGAATATTACTAGAACATTCATTGATATCTTTCTGAATTTATGAAATATTAAAGGAACATTAAAATTATTGAGTCATTTTTTATTTGATTCCATTGTAACTTTGCAGAAAACCATTACATTTTATCTTTTTTAATCTATACATTCCATAAATGACCTTTATAAGGAAGTTATATGACAGTAGAATTTATCATTCTTTCCCTACTCTTGGTACTCATTTATTATTTATAATATAATTATTATTGGGAAATAGATTGTATCATTGTGTGAAGGGGTTTTTATTTATTGAATATATAATGATGTGAATAATTACCATTTGTTATGGGGGAAAGTTTCTTAAATTTATTTTCATTATTATTTATTCTCCACTCTCAATGAAATTATTATTGAAAAATAAAAGAAAATATATTGATGTAAAAAACATAAGGAAATGATTTGATAAAAATGTATTATTATTAGAAATAAAATGAATAATTTATTCTTATTATAGAAATTACTTATAAGTTATGAGATTAAGAATATGAGTATATGTAGATATAAATTGTTAAATGGATTTTTCATTGAGATCTGTTTAATTTTTCATGAATTGTACATTAGTAATTTACCTTTTATTTAGAATTCTGGTTTTTTACATCAATTTTATACTTGACATTAGCCTGATTATTATTTTATCTAATATTTAAACTAATCATGATTAATTCCTGTTCTTTTATTTAAAATTTTAAGAATTAGATACTTTACAATCATAGGGAAAGGATTCATGTTCTCAAAGTGTGAGTAAAACTCTATTAAAATATTCGTTAAGTTATGTGAGAAAATTTTTAGGTATGGTTTACTACAAGTGGAATATATATTAATAATGAGTTGAAAAATATGAATTGAATTTATTAAAATTATCATTATTTCATGATGAAAAATATAATAAATTTTTATTGGATCTCTAGAAAAATTAGGATTTGAAGAGATATTTATTGTATGATTATTTAAATTTTAATTATTTATTTATAATTTATTTGTTTTGTTAACAACAATTTATAAACTATGGTAGAATATTTTTTATATGATGATGTATTGATTTTATGTTTGAGGGAAAGAAAATGTTTTAATGTTTGGGTGTTTGGGTGGGGTTGATACATATAAATCAAGCATATTTTTAGAGTAATATTTTCATTATGTAATAATTGTATATTACAAATTTTTAGAGTTTTAATGTTTAAATGGAAGGAAATAATAAAATAAAATATCGATAATATTGGGTAAAAAAGTAAAACAAAAAAAAGGAGAGAGATGTGGAAAAATCCTTTCCTTAGTTGTCGCATAAGAAACATGTTGGGGTATATTAGGAACAAATAATAGAACTACCAAATCCTATGTTTGTACTTAGGTGAAGTGGTAGGGTTGTGTAATGGGGATGTACCACAAGAATAAACATTTTGGGTGGTAGAAACATACTCTATTATCTACTATGTTATGAACAAGGTGATATTTTTATGTGATATTCAAGAGTCATGAACATATATTAAAAACTGGAATGTGTACAACAAGAAACAATTAAGTACACAATTTCATATTAACTAGGGCTTAAAATAGTGATACATGATGATAAAAAAATGATGGAATGACCACTATGGTGTTATGGATTTATGGGATCATGAGAAATCACCAACCAGAGCTGGTTAAAAGATCGAAACCCATTCCCTCCTGAGATAATATAAACATGAAAGAAATTTTTATAATTCTATTCAAAAGAATTGCATTTTGTTACTTCTATAGAGATCTTAAACTTAAGTGATATGAGTTAATAATTTAATCATACACAATAATGATTTATGTGGACGGTTTTCTTGAGTATAATTTATATTGGAAATTCTCTTTGCATGAATTGACATGTCGTGGGAAAATGTTTGGAGAGATTCCATGGAATGCATATAAAAGGTCTTCTTAATAGACAGATTTCTTGGTTTTTTATAGTAAAATCCAATATAAGATAATAAAATATTCATTGATATATATAAATACCTAAAATAACATCAAATTGAAATATATGATATTCTAAAACAATCTATGTAACATCATCCAAAATAGTGTGACTTTATGGTGGAGAGAATGATATTTAATCAAAAAATGATTACAGGATAGAAATGTACTGTACAATTCCATGGAAGAAGTTCATGTGAGTCCTTAACTAAGAGTATTATTGGAGTTAATTACTTTAAAAATCAAAAAAAAATCCTTATATAGGGGTGATATGTGAGGATAACTCAGATCATAATAAAGATAAAGATGGGGAGATTGAAAAGATGAGTGTTGTGGAATGATAAGAGAAGACATGATTCAGAAGGATTTTCCACGGATGAAATGGAGAGGTCTATATCCTTTTAGAATTCAGATCAGATGTGGGCATATTCTTGAAAAATAGATAAATGAATCATGTAACACTTCACAATTTTACAATATAATTTTCCTTTAAATAAAAAAATACACTAAGTTAGTTGTTTCAATTGAAACAAAGAAGAAAAATCGCAATACATTTTTTGATACAAAATATAATAATATCATATAAACATTAATATATTATCTGAATATAATCTACAACACCATTAATAAATTTAAACGATGAATAAACTACACATTAATAATAATACCATGAAGAAAAAATATTTATAATTTTTTTTATCCGTAGTTATCATAACTTTGGTTGAAACTATAAAAATAAGGAAAATATTTAGTAATATAATAGTCTTATTGAGATAGAAGTAAATTAATTGGATTAATAATTTTATGAATGAATTAAAGAATATATATATATTAATCAAACCTAACTGTTATATATATATATATATTAATTGGATATATGGTCATTGGAAATATGGTATTATAAATAAGGTCATTGGATATATGGTTTATGGGTATGAATATATCCAATAGGTATATTGATGTTTTTAAAAAATAATACAATTCAAAAACAATGGATAGTATAAAAAATAACATTTAATTAATATATTTTATTATGAAAATATATTTTATGATTTATCTATTATTATTAGTGTATAATTATTTGATTTATTCTTAAAATTCAAAGAAATGTTTTAATACAAATATATTATAAAAATGGTTTAATGATTAAAAATAAATTTGAATAGGGTTTTGTTAAAAAAACTAATGCGAATAAGATTTTTTATAAAAAGAACTATTTTTTTAGTATTTTGTATTTTCATAAAAATAATTTAAATTGAATATTTTTAAATGGTGAATCTAATATAAATTTTCAATGAATAAATAATACATTAACAATTATTAATTTTTTAATTTATACGAAACAATATTATGAAATCTTAGTGTTTAAAATACCATTTTAAAATATAATTTATTTTTTAATATACATACTAAATTTTAATTTAAAAGATAAAATAATCATATTAATAAAAATAATGAAATTAAATTCACAAGAAAATTATATTCCTCCCATAAAAATTAATTAAATATTTTAATTTAATTTTTTTGGCCACAAAAATAATTTAGGGAGGTAAAAATTGAGTCACCATGGTATTGGTAAAATATGGTAAATATGGTTAAACTATCTGGTAAAGACTAAAAATATCAAGAAACAATATCATTAAATTGACATCATGATAAGAATAATTACCCATATATATTTCATTTCTTCTTCCAATCCAAATTCAATTGAAAATTATTACCTTATATAATGATGAATGCATATTTGTTGAAATTCCACTCAAAACACAAAAATAAAATTATCCAGCCTATAAAAATACCAAACCACTCTTTTACTTCAGTTATCTAATGAATATATACAAATTTTTCTTCTATTAAAAACTTTTTAGATGTTTAGTAGCTTATATTTCCAATAAGTAAGCTAAAAGCCTTCATTCCAAATGAACTCATGTTGAGAAGGAGCTAATTAATCAAATGAGTATCCAAATTCATCTCCATATTTTTCAATAACATTCTTATAACCACTCTATAAATTTTATTCCCCACCATTATGATTTTATACTGACAACATTATTCTTATGAAAATATTATATTACTATTTTATAACTTCAAAAACATTATCATTAACTAGTATAACAAATTCTTGTTTGGGTCATTTAATAAAAAATATGAAATATCAATACCAACATCATAATTTTCACCATGTATAATTTCAATAACGAAAATACTTCTAATATATGATAATATATATTAATATATTTCATAAATATGGTTTTTATGGTAGAAAATAAATGAAATAAAATTACGAAATAAATCATGGTTGTCGATAAATTACCCAAAATATACACTTTATGGATTCCATTATTGTGAACCATTAAAAAACATTCTATAAAATAAACTTGGGACTAATTAAATCAGTTGAACATAATGATTAAATGGATATCAAATAACAAGGATCGAAATCCCTGTTTGGAAACTTGTATGAACTAATCAATATTTCTAACACCAGATGATGGAAATAAACTATAACTGGATAATATATTTGTAATGAATGAATATATTTAATGTTTATGAAAGATAATTTGTATATGAATAAGTTTTCGAAATTAGTTTTTAACAATATTATATTTATTATACAGGTGGTTAAATCCCTTTTATGGAAGTTGGTTGTTAATGAAAGAGATTCTTTACCAATATCATATTCAAATCAATATGATTTATGTTGAACTTCCATTAGGAAACAATTATATTCAATTTCTCTCAAAAAGCACATTTATTTTCTTAAACATTGGTCATTCATGGTGTTTACACACATTCTTAACATTTTACCATTTCTATGTCTCAAAATTCAACAAAACATATGTGTGTAATTAGAGCCAAACATATATCTTATTTCCTATCAAGATTATTTCACCACCATGTCTAGATTATTTATATTTTTATTACCTTTTCTATAATTATTTTATTTCCTAATTTATTTTTCAATTTTCAACTAATTTCTATAATGTTTTTTGAAAGAAATATTTTTAGATGTTTTCCAAATGGTTATTTTTCTTTTGAATTTGATTCACTTTGCAAAAGTGTGAAAATAATATTTTTTAACATTATTATAGATTCATTTTCTCTAGGTATTCATTGTTTTCCATTAAGAATGTTCATTTTTAGGTTTTAATTGTTTTCCAAGGTAATCTCAATTTCCATTATTTTGTGAATTTTACACTTTTAAATAAATGATATTTAAAACATAAAGGGTTTTTTCAAAATTTTCAAAGTAACTTTATAAGACACTTATAAAGTGTTATTTAATATATTTCAATATCCTAAATTATGTTTACATAAAATTTTTAATATTTCTTACTGATCCCATCCAATTTCTTCCCCTATATGGATTATGATATTGTTTTTGTGAAATCATTATGGAAGTCATTCTGTTTCTCACAATTTATATATGATTTAATGAAATTATAAATTTTTTCATGTTCTTATAGCCCACATTTGTATATTTTATCATTATGTGAAAGGTTTGATTGATATATAACTCCAATATATAGTGAATTTTTATTAGTCTCATGATATCTTGATAGTGTAAGGTTTATTAGACGAATTCAACTATCTTATGGGAAGGTGATTTGTGAGGTCCATTATGAAAAGCATATACTGGTTGTTAGATATGACATATGTTTTTATTTCTATGTATATTTTTGTAAAACATTATTATGTTCTATATCATACTTATTGATAGAGCTGATATTTTCTATATATTTTATCTATATTTCAATTATTTAATCCTCACCAATGTGTCATTACATGTTAAATTGCATAATTTATGAAATTTTGTTGTATTTTGAGCTAAATTGTGAAAATTCCCTAATTATGGATTTTTAACATTTTTTCACTAGTTTGATGTTTCGGGATATCATTTTATATATTGATCCAATTCGAGTTATTCCTTTTTTTAGCCACCCCTGGATTATGGTGTTCACATTTTTCAACTGGACCATGTCCCTAATCGTCTATCTTAGGGCCCAAATAAATCATTCCTGGGTAAATGTTTTTATGTTCGCATGTGTGGAGCCCACCTCAATCAATGAATTATAACTTCAGATACAGTTTTCCAATGTCATTAATTCCAATTAGACGTGAAATAGGACTCCAAGACATGAGTGCATGTCTGGTTGGAAGGTTATATTCACTTGTTAGGTCACTATGTGAGTGAGAAACTTATGTTGAAGATGAAGAGACTTCTCGGGTAGAGAAAGAGTGGTTGAGTAATTAATTACTAAAATTTACATCACATATCCAAAACGGGTTAAATTTGGAGAAGAGATGAAGGATATAAGTTCAATAAACTCTTTAGAAGGGTATAGTGGATGATTCAGATGGGGAGGGTTCAAAATAGAAGACAACTTCAGGCAGACAGAATCTAGACAGAAGAATTTCCAGCCCTCCTCCCCTTATCTCCCCATACCTTCATTATCTTCAAGGGGTGGTTGTCTTTGTGGAGACCTTGATAAAGATGGTGTACACTCTTCCTGGAATGGAGATGATGTGGGATTCTCAAGTGGTGCGGGGATAAGAACCAAGTGGTTGCGGATGACGACAAATGATGGACACTCCCTTCTGAGTTTCTATATTCACGTGTAATCTCTATTGCATCTCTCTTGAACTTATATTTCTTGGATGAAAGCAGTTGTTTTCTTTCATGAATACATTTTCAACTTGTTTGTTCTAGATGGTTTCCCAATTTATGAAGTAAACTAGTTGATTTCACTACTTAAATTTCTTCGGCAAGGTCTTGCCATTGAGTATAGCGATTTCAATTAGATATAATTATTTGGAGTTCTTCAAGTAATTAGGACACTTCTATAGGAGGGGAAACGATAATATTGAGGTTTTAATATGATATCCAGGCAAAATAAGGTGTTTATACAAAGGTATTTTGGTAGGCATTGAGAGATTAATTAGGGAGATAATTTTTAAACAAGGAAGAGGGGAGTGTCTAGGAGGTTAAAGATAGTCCATAACCATTGTTTTGATTCTAGTTTCAAACCTATTTTATTTTTTTATCAATTTTCTAGATCATTATAAAATTATCTTTCTCTTTAATTTTTATTTATTTTCTGTTATTGAGTATTTAACCAAATCTCCAATTTTCCATTTCATCTGAAAACAAACAAAAAAAATGGCAGTTTTGAAACTCAAATTGCAACCTTCTCGAGAGACAATCTAGGGACTGCTCTATTGAATGGTTTTTGGGGAAATATTTATTGATTGATGATTTCACGACAAATAATCCTCACTTCAACTGGTGTCTTTACCGGGGAGGTTTCATGAGTTGATTTGTGTGGAAACTGTTTCTGTATGACCCGAAATTCTAACCCAAATTTATTCCCATTGGATTCTGAAATTGAAAGAACCTTTCACTCTAGGGATAAAGCTATAAGAAATCCCCTTATCCCATGTTATGAATCTTTTAATAATGCACTTAGAAGAAACTTGGTTGAAACTAAAATTCCAATGGCTGAAAATAGAATTTGAAATAATTGGTTCTATCTTGTGATGCAAATCAAGAAAATCCTGTTGAATATCCTAATGCACGTGCTGGGTTTGAAATTAAATCTGGTTTCATTCACCAACTTACAAAATTTAATGGTTTTCTTGGTGAAGATCCAAAAAAACACCTTCATGAATTTATTTTTCTTTGTGTCAACATGAAACCCCAGGGAGTTGATGCAAATCAAATGAAACTGAGGTCATTTCCATTTTTTTAGGAGTTTCCAAAGAATGGGTTTTCTACTCACATTCTACTTTTATTTGGGACTGGAATGAATTGAAAAAAAAATTTGTTGAAATTTTTTTCCATACTTCTAGAACTTCTTCCATTAGAAAGGCGATTTGTGGAATTATCCAAACTCAATGTGAAACATTGAATTAGTACTGGGAACTCTTGAAAATACGTTGTTTCTGTTTCCCCCACCATCAAATTAGTGACCATCTTTTGATTCAAAATTTTTATGAGGGATTGTGTCTTACTGATAGAAGCATGATTGATACAGCTGTAGGAGGGGCTCTAGTTGACAGAACTCCAACTACTACTAGGACATTAATGGAAAACATGGACCAAAATTCCCAATAGTTTGGAATAAGAGAACTTCTTCATGTGAAATCTGCCCAAAAGTTCCCCATGGCTAGTCCTGAAAAAAATATGATTTCAAGTAAACTTTCTAATGTTACCACCATGGTGAGGTCAGTGATGTTATCCAATAACCCACCAACACCAGCCAGACCTGAAGGAACATTTCAAATTCAAGTCTATTGTTGAATTTGTTCTTCCAATGACCATTTTAGTGACTAATGCCCACAAATGCAGGAACCTTCTGAGAACTGCAATGCTATTTTTCCTAGAAAACCCTTCCAATCAAACCAACAAAGGCCATTTCAATCAAATCAAAATTTCAATCAAGGCTGGAACAACCACTCTAATGAAATATTTCGACAGCCTGAATAACCAATAAGCTTCTTATAAGGACAATCAAGAAATTCACAACCAAGATATTTCATTGAGCAAGCCAGTGCTCATTCTGGAGGAACCATTTAGCCTTCCCCTCCCACTCAAAATTCAGAGAGTAATATTGAAGAATCAATGAGGAAACAACCTAAGGCAATGAAACAAACACAATATCAACAACAAAACATATTGAATACCCTGATGACTCAAATGGGTCAACTTTCCACTGATATTAGTTGCATAAAAAACTAAATTAGTGGTGGTTTTCCATCACATCCTCAAGTGAATATGAGAGATAAAGGGAAGGAAAATGTGAGTGCAATTGAACTTAGTAGTGGAAAACAATTGAATACCCCTCAAATGGAGAAACCAAAACCTGTTGTTGAAACTATTATTGAGAATCCCACCACTGATGGAAATTATGGAAATTCTGAATGTTCTTAGAATGGAGACACAATGTCAAGAGAAGAAATGTTTCCTGGAAGAACAAAGAGGGATTGGAAGAGGATGTATATTCCTTTTGTTTCTCAAAGAAGTTCTCAGAATAGCCTAGAAACAACTAAACCACCATTACCTTACCCTAGGAGTGAACCACCAGTGAAGTCGAGTGCTGAAAAAGAGTTGTATAAAGAGGTTTTAGAGAATTTTAAGAAAGTTCAAGTCAATATACCTTTTCTTGATACTGTGAAACAAATTCCCAGGTATGAAAACTTTTTGAATGAAATGTGTACCCACAAGAGGAAATTCAATGGAGGTGAAAAGGACAACTTAGGGAGGAATGTTTCATCCATGATTCAACATGCCTTTCCTATCAAATGTAAAGAACCACAAACCTTTTCTATTCCCTTAACCATTGGGAAATGTGAATTCAAGTATGTTATTCTTGATTTAGGGGCCTACATCAATGTTATACCACATTCTATTTACTAATCTCTTCATGTTGGAGAATTGAAACCCTCTGGGATCATTATTCAACCTGCCAACCAAAGTACCTCCAAGCCTGCTGGAGTTATTGAGGATGTTCTCGTTCAGGTGAGAGACATGATTTTTCATGTGGATTTCTAAGTCTTGGATATGGAAGAT
This sequence comes from Viscum album, assembly GCA_963277665.1. Lineage (NCBI taxonomy): Eukaryota > Viridiplantae > Streptophyta > Magnoliopsida > Santalales > Viscaceae > Viscum > Viscum album. The sequence goes on from OY728143.1 coordinate 1,332,367,984, forward strand.
GATCGGTTTAGTACCCATGCACCTCTCATTCTAGGGAGACCATTTCTGAAAACTGCAAAAGCAGTCATCAATGTTCACAAGGGAACACTTTCACTAGAGTTTGGATGAGTGGTTTTTCATTTAAATATTTTTCAGTCCATGAAACACCTATTCGAGGATCATTTATCCCCCCAAGTGAACATGATTGATTGGTTTTCCACTGATATATTCCCTAATTTTTTCATGTGATGAGAAACCAGCTGCTATTTTCAATAATGGAAATTTGTTTGTTGCTGAATTTGATCAATAGAAGAGGGAAAAGGAAGGTTATGATAAGTCTTGGAATGTTGATCCTTATTTGCAAGATTCTATTGATCTCAACCTGATGTAGACATCTTTATAAAAATCCATATTGTTTCTACTGGTATCCCGATAGAAATTGACAATTTTCCACTAGAAACAAATTCTGATAACATTGAAATTGATCATCATTTTGAATGTCCTTTAAAATATGGAGCCCCACTAAACAACCACACTGGTGATAAATGTTCCTTGATCAATGAAAATACCCTAGCTAAGTTAGAGTTGAAACCACTTCCTAAGAATCTCAAATATGCTTTCTTAGGTGAAAATGAAACATTCCCTATTATAATTTCACATGATTTGTCAAAGGACCAAGAGACTCAATTTTTAGGATTCCACAAAACCCACCAGAAAGCTATTGGATGGACTCTATCTGATTTAACTGGAGTTCTCCCCTTAGTGTGCATGCATAGAATTTTCATTGAAGAAAATGTTAAACTGGTGATGCAATTTCATAAGAGGTTGAATCCAACACTTTTATAGGTTGTTAAAAAGGATATTACCACCCTTTTGGCTGATGGACTTATTTTTCCCATCTCTTTTTGTCAATGGGTGAGTCCAATCCATGTAGTTCCTAAAAAAGGTGGCTTCACAATCTTAAAGATTGAATTTAGTGAGCTTGTTCCTATTAGGCTTCCAAATAAATGGAGAATTTGAATTGATTTCAGGAAGCTCAATTTTTCTACAAGGAAAGACCACTTCCCACTACCAGTTCTCGATCAGGTCCTTGAAAGAATGGCTTGAAAAACTAATTATTGTTTTCTGGATGGATTCTTTGGTTATTTTTAAATTTATATTTCACCATAGGATAAAAAAGCCACATTCACATTCCCCTTTGGAACATTTTCTAGTAGGAGGATTCCCTTTGGTTTGTGCAATTCTCCTAGAACATTTCAAAGGTGTATGATGAGTATTTTATCTGATTTTCTTGAAACATGCATAGAGGTTTTTATGGATGACTTAACTATTTATGGCTCATCATTTGAAAGTTGGTTGGAAGGTCTGGCTCATGTTCTTGAAACATGAATTGATAAGAACCTTGTTGTTAATTATGAAAAATGTCATTCAATCGTGGGTAAAGGAATTATTCTTGGACATGGTGTGTCTCTGGATGGAATTCAAGTTGATAAGTCCAATGTTGAGGTCATTTCTTCATTACCATACCCAAAAACAGTCAGAGATGTAAGATCTTTTCTTGTTCATGCTGGTTTTTATAGGGGATTCATTAAGGATTTTAGTAAGGTTTCACTTCCATTTTCTATATTGCTCTAGAAATACACCCCATTGGTATTTGATGAAAATTGTAAACAGGACTTTGTGGAGCTGAAAAAAAATTGATAACTCCTCCCATTGTTCAACCTCCCCAATGGGACTTTCCCTTTGAAATCATGACTGATGCATATGAGTTTTATCTTAGGACAATTTTAAGTCAAAGGTTGGAAAAGAAATTTCATGTGAATGCCTATGCCTATAGAACATTATATTAGGCCCAATAATACTACACAACAACTGAGAAGGAACTGTTTGCTGTTGTATTTGCTTTAGAAAAATTTAGATGCTATCTTATGGCTCTAAGGTGATTGTTTTCACTGATCATTCTGCAATCAAATTCTTGATGAAGAAACATGATGAAAAACCCAGACTTTTGAGATGGATTTTGTTGTTACAAGAGTATGATGTTGAAATAAAGGACAAGAAAGGAAGTGAAAACCTTTTTGATTATCATTTGAGTAGGATACCATATGTTTTGAATGGGGATCCACAGATCTATCTGCCAATTAAGGAAAAATTTCCAGATGAGGATTTTTATCCTTGTCAAACTGAAAGGCCATGGGTTGATGATCTGGTGAATTATTTAGCTTCTGATGATGTTCCCCATCGGTTTTCCAAGAATCAAATTTCTAATCTTCTGAGTGATTCAAAGCATTACATTTGGGATGATCCTTACTTTTGGCATGTTGGTAGTGATCAAATGATTATGCGATGCATTCCAAATTCTGAATTTCAATCCGTACTAAACTTTTGTCATGCATTGAGCTATGGAGGACACTTTGGGACTCAAATATGTGCAAGAAAGGTGCTTGATTCTGGATTGTATTGGCCTACCATTTTTATAGATGCTTTTTATTTCTGTAGGACATTTAGAAATTGTCAATTTCAACGGAGCATTTCCAAAAGGAATGAGATGCCATGACAACCTATTTTGTTTTATGATGTATTTGATGTTTGGGGTATGGATTTCATGGTACTTTTTCCCAATTCATTTGGATATCTGTACATTTTTCTTGATGTTGATTATGTATCCATGTGGGTAGAAGCAATACCCACAAGAGCTGATGATGCCAAAACTATGTCCAAGTTTGTGAAATAAAATATATTTTCAAGGTTTGGATTTCCAAAGTTCTTTATTATGGATCAGAGTACTCATTTTTGTAACAAGACTTTGGAATCACTATTGAAGAAGTTTTAATTTCATCATAGGGTCTCTACACCCTATCACCCCCAAACAAATTGAATGGCTGTGTTGTCTAACAGAGAAATCAAACAATTTTTGAAAAAAACAGTGAACCCGAATAGAAAGGATTGGTGTTTGAGACTTAATGATGAACTAGGGGCTTATAAGACTGCATTCAAACCCCCAATTGGCATGGAACCGTTTAGATTAGTCAATGGAAAGGCTTTTCACCTTCCGATTGAGTTAGAACACAAATATTTTTTGGCTGTTTAAACATGTAACATGAATATGTTTTATACTGGAGATGAAAGAAAATTTTGTTTGCAGGATCTAGAAGAGATCTTAAAGAATGAATATGAAAGTTCTAGGTTGTACAAGGAATGAACCAAATAATTTCATGATGAGATGATTCTCAACAAAAACTTTAAGGAAGGAGACAAAGTGTTTCTATTTGATTCCAGATTGAAGCTGTTACCGGGTAAATTTCATTCCAAATGGTCTGGTCATTTCATTGTTACTCATGTTTTTTCTTTTGGTGCAATCTATATTAAAGAACCAAGAAAATAGACACCATTCACAGTCAATGGGAACAGGTTGATGCCGTTTAGAGAGAATGTTAAAGATCCTCTAGGGGAGGTGATCCATCTTCATGAAGCAGAATACAATTGATGCCAAGTTGGTTTTTCGTTCTCACGTTATTTTATAATGTCATTGATTTCATGAATTTCATATTCAAATTTTTTTACATTATTACTACATTTCATAATATAAGTGTGGGGGGAGGAACATGCTTGGAAGATGAGGATTTTGTGTGCTTTCATTTCAATTTTTTTTCTTTCTAGTCTTCTCTATCTTTAAATTTATGGTGTGTTCTTTTATTTTTCAAACATTGTGTATTTTATTTAAACTTTTGAAAAACAACTTGCGAGATTAGATGATGATCTTTGTAATTTTTGAAAACCATATCAATGAGGGAACCAATTGATCCCTTGAATCTGGTTACAAATTAATGCTGAAAAAGACACTGTTTCAAGTTCAAATTTTTCTAAATAACCATTGAATTTTGAATTCCATGCCATGAATGTTGTCTAATATTGAAAATTACTTACCCGTGAGTATTCTGAACCCATATTTTATCTTCTTCACATTCATCCTACTTCTTGAGTGAACCAAAGAATGAATGTTTTATTGAACCAGAACTTGATCTATTTCTATCAAAACATGAGTGTTAAGGTGAGTGTGATTGAAATGAATGTGGCAATTTGTTTGTGATTGAAATCCCCCTTTTTCAAGATTATCCTTTTTATTTTGGCCCACCCTGTACATTTTATCTTTCTTAAGACCTTAATAGACATATAATACCTTCTAGATAGCCACATTACAAGCCATTTTCCCTTTCCAACCTTCTCTAGAAGTATAAATGCATGATCTAGTAGAACTTAAGTGTGGGGGAAATGACTTGTGGTGTGATACCTCATATGTTGATGCTTTGGGTGGTTATCAAAACTTTCAAGAAATGTTTTTGCTGTTGAAAAATATTTTTCTGTGAGTTTTGACTGTCTGGAGATCTTAATGGAAGAGAGTTGTGCCTATCTTGGGTTCTCAATAGAAGATAGTTGTGTCTATCAGGAGAAATAAATAGAAGAATGATGTGCCCAATCTAGAGCATTTGAAAAAAAGGAAAAGAAGAGAAATGACACTTTTTCTGCTAAAATATTGATGGAATGAGGTAGAAAAGATATTCTAGGAGATACTCAAATCTAACTTTCATTGGAGGAGAGTAAGGAGGATTCTCCACATGAGTGAAGATTAGATTCATGCATTTTTTTGCTTAAAAAATGTGCTAAACTCTCCCTATTCGGCCTCAGAATTTTAAATATTTGAAACCCACCAACCTTTAGCCTTAGAACAAACTTTAAACTCCCTCATGATGATCACATTTTTCTTGGCTCATATTGGGTGGAGATGTATAAATATTTCAATCCTATGATGATTCTTGCATGTGTTTAGATGAGAGAAGCTTTGTTGAAAATCAATATTTGTGTTGAGAGAAAATTTTTGTGCGGTAACTATGTTATGTGAATGAGAGGAGAATATAAGTGGAAATGATTGAATGAACTGAATTTATAACTTGAATCATTTGTTTTTTATTAGGCATGATATGATTTGATTATTTTTGGTTGATTGGTGAACCTCATTGGTATGTGTTTTGAATATGCATTGATTTGGTTTTGGAGATCACTTGTCAAGGAGATGAAGTTCATAGTGTGGGGGAATTGATAGAGCTGATATTTTCAATATATTTTATCTACATTTCAATTATTTAATACTCATTAATGTTTCAGTACATGTAAAATTGCATAATTTATAAAATTTTGTTGTATTTTGAGATAAATTGTGAAAATGCCCTAATTCTGGATTTTTAACATTTTTTCACTAGTATGATGTTTTGGGTATATCTTTTTATATATTGAACCAATTCAAATGATTCATTTTTTTAGCCAACCCTGGATTATGGTATTCGCATTTGTCAACTGGACCAAGTTCTAAATCGTCCATCTAAGGGCCCAAATAAATCATTCTTTGGTAAACATTTTTAAGTTCGGATGTGTGGATCCCACCTCAATAAATGAAGCATAAATCTATATAAAAGTGTCCAAAATCATTAATTCCAATTTTAAGTGAAATATTTCTCCAAGGCGCGCGTTCATGACGAGTTTCAAGGTCAAATTTTCTCGTTAGGTCACTACGTGAGTGAGAAACTTATGTGGAAGATAAAGAGTATCCTCGGGCAGAGCAAGAGCTGTTGAGTAATTAATTACTAAAATTTACATAACGTCTCCAAAGAGGTTGAAATATGGAGGAGATATGGAATATATAATTTCTAACAACTCTTTAGAAGGTTCTAGTGGTTGATTTGGTAGGGGAGGGTTCCAAACAGAGGACTACTTCGGGTGGAAAGAATCTAGACAGAAGAATTTCCAGCCCCCCTCCCCTTATCTCCCCATCCCTCCTTTATTTTCAAGGGGAGGTAGGCTTTGTGGAGACCTTGATGAATATGGTGTACACTCTACCTAGAATGGAGATGATGTGGGCATCTCAAGTGATGTGAGGCTAAGCACCAAGTGGTTGCGGATGGCGACAACCGACAGACACTCCCTTCCGAGTTTTGATATTCACGTTTAACTCTATTGCATCCCTCTTTAACTTATATTTCTTGGATGAAAGCGGTTGTTTTATTTCATGAATATATTTTCAACTTGTTTTATCTGGATGGATTCCCAATCTATGAAGTAAACTAGTCGAGTTCACTATTTAAATTTTTCGGCGAGGTCTTGTCGTGGAGTATAGTGATTTCGATTAGGTTTAATTATTTGGAGGTCTACAAGTAATTGGACCACTTATATAGGAGGGGAAACAATCCTATTGAAGTTTTAATATTATATTCATGAAAAATAAGATTTTTATCCAAAGGTATTTGGGAACACATTGAGAGATTCATTAGGGAGATAATTTTTAAACAAGGAAGAGGGGAGTGTTCGGGAGGTTAAAGCTAGTCCGTAACCACTGTTTTGATTATGGTTTCAAACCTATTTTATTTTCTATCAATTTTCTAGATCATTAAAAAAATTTCTTTCTCTTTAGTTTTTATTTATTTTCTGTTCTTTATTCTTTAACGAAATCCCCATTTTTCCATTTCATGTGAAAAAAAAACAATAAAAAGTGACAGCTTTGCAACTCAAATTGAAACCTACTCGAGAGACAATCCATGGACTTCTATATTGCATTGTTTTTGAGGAAATATTTATTTATTGAGTATTTCACAAAAAATAATCCTCACTTCAACTGGCGTTGTTTCCATGGAGGTTGCTTGAGTTGATTTGTGTGGAAACTGTTTTTGCATGCCCTGAAATTCTAACACAAATTTATTCCCATTGGATTCTAAAATTGATAGAAATTTTCACACTAGGGATAGAGCTACAAGAAATCCCATTGTACAAAGTTTTGAATCTTCTAATAACACACTTATAAGAAACCTGGTTGAAACAAAAATTCCAATTGCAGAAAATAGAACCTTGAAAGAATTGGCTTTATCTTATGATGCAAATCATGAAAATCCTGTCAAATATCCGGATGCACCTACTGGGATGGAAAGTAAATCTGGTTTCATTCAACAACTTCCAAAATTTAATGGTTTTCATAGTGAAGATCCACATAAACACCTTCAAGAATTTAGTTATCTTTGGGTCAACATGAAAACCTAGGGATTTGATGCAAATCAACTGAATTTGAGGTCATTTCCTTTTTCGTTAGAAGGAGTTGCCAAAGAATGGTTTTTCTATTCGCATTCTACATTGATTAGGGACTGGAATGAATTGAAAAAACTTTTCCTCCAAATTTTTTCCCTGCTTTTAGAACTACTTCCATTATAAAATAGATTTGTGGAATTAGGAAAAATCAAGGTGGAACATTGCATAAGTACTGTGAATGCTTCAAAAGACTTTGTTTCAGTTTCCCCCGCCATCAAATTAGTGACCAACATTTGATTCATTATTTTTATGAGGGATTGTGTCTTACTAATATAAGCATGATTGATGCTGCTACAGGATGGGTCTAGGTGACAAAACACCAACTACTACTAGGAAATTAATTGAAATCATGGCCCAAAACAATCAACAGTTTAGAAGAAGATGCATTCATTATGTGAAATCTTCCCAAGAGTTCCCCATTGCTAGTCCTGAAAACAATATGATTGCAAGTCAATATTCTGATCTTAACACTATGGTGTGGTCAATGATTTTATCCATTAACCCACCCAAACCTGAATCAACATTTCAAATGCAAGTCTACTATGGTATTTGTTATTCCATTGACCATTTTAGTGACCAATTCCCACAAAAGGATGAACCTTATGAGAACTGCAATGCTGCTTTTCCTTGAAAACCCTTTCAATCAAACCAAAAAATTCCATTTCAATCAAATAAAAATTTCAATCAATTCTGGAACAACCACTAAAATGAATGATTTTGACAGCATGAACAACCTAGAAGCTTCTTTGAAAGATAATAAAGCAATTAAAACCCAAGATATTTCAATGATCATAACATTGCTCCTTCTGGATGAAACTTTCAGCCTACCCCTCCCACTCAAAATTCAGAGAGTAATATTGAAGAAGCAGTGAAGAAGCAACATGAGGCAATGATACACACACAATATCAACTACAAAACATGTTTAATACCCTAATGACTCAAATGGATCAACTTGCCTCTGATCTTAGTTGCATAGAAAATAAAATTATTGGAGGTTTTCCCTCACATACTTAGGTGAATCCGAGAGATAAAGGGAAGGAAAATGTGAGTGCAATTGAACTAAAAAGTGGAAAAAAATTTAATAGCCCTCAAATGGAGAAACCAAAACCTGCTGTTGAAATGGTTATTGAGAGTCCCACCACTGATGGAAATGCTGGAAATTATGAATGTTATTTGAAGGGAAACACAATGTCAAGAGAAGAAATATTGCTTGAAAGAACAAAGAGGGATTGGAAGAGGATGTCTGGTCCTTTTGTTTCTCAAAGAAGTTCTAAGAATAGACTAGAAACAACCAAACCACCATTTCCTTAATCTAGAAGTGAACCACCAGTGAAGTCGACTACTGAAAAAGAGTTGGATAAGGAGGTTTTGGAGACTTTTAAGAAATTTCAAGTCAATATACCTTTTCTTGATGTTTCAAAACAAATTCCAAGGTATGCAATGTTTTTGAATGAAATGTGTACCCACAAGAGTAAATTCAAAGCAGGTGAAAAGGTAAACTTAGGGAGGAATGTTTCATCCATAATTCAGCAAGCCTTTCCTGTCAAATGTAAAGACCCATGAACTTTTACCATTCCCTTCACCATTGGGAAATGTGAATTCAAGGATGTTATGAGTGATTTAGGGGTCTCCATCAATGTTCTACCACATTCTATTTACTCATATCTTCATGTTGGAGAATTGAAACCCTCTGGGATCATCATTCAACTTGACAACCGAAGTATAACCAAGCCTGCTGTAGTTACTGAGGATGTTCTCATTCAGGTGAGAGACATGATTTTTTCTGAGGATTTTTATGTCTTGGATATGGAAGATTATTGGTTTAGTACCCATTCACCTCTCATTATAGGGAGACCATTTCTGAAAACTGCAAAAGCAATCATCAATGTTCACAAGCAAACACGTTCACTAGAGTTTGGAGGATATGTTGTTCATTTCAATATTTTTCAATCCATGAAACACCCAGTCAAGGATCATTCATCCCCCCAAGTTAACATGATTGATTGTTTTTACACTGATATGTTCTCTGATTTTTCTTGTGATGAGAAACCAGCTCCAATTTTCAATAATGGAAATTTTTCTGTTTCTGAATATGAGCAATAGTATTGGGAAAATGAAGCTTATGATAAGTCTTGGAATGTTGAGACTGCTTTGAAAGATTCTATTGATCTCAACATTGATGAAGATGTCTTCCTAGAAACCCATAGTGTTTCTAGTGTTCTCTCGGGAGAAATTGAAAATTTTCCACTAGAAACAAATTCTAAGAACATTGAAATTGATTATCATGGTGAATGTACTTTAAATTCTAGAGCCCCACTAAACAACCACACCTGTGAGCAATGTTCCTTGATCAATGAAAATACCCCAACTAAGTTAGAGTTGAAACCACTTCCTGAGAATCTCAGATATTCTTTATTAGGTGAAAATGAAACATTCCCTGTTATAATTTCAAAAGATTTGTCCAAGGACCAAGAGAATCAATTGTTAGGAGTCCTCAAAATCCACAAGAAAGCCATTGGATGGACTCTATCTGATTTATCTAGAGTCATCCACTCAGTGTGCATGCATATAATTTTCATGGAGGAAAATGTTAAACCAGTGAGACAATTTAAAAAGAGGTTGAATCCAGCAATTTTATAGGTTTTTAAGAAGAAATTTACCACTATTTTAGCTGCAGAAATTATTTTTCCCATCTTTGATTGTCAATGGGTGTGTCTAATCCATGTAGTTCCCAAAAAAGGTGGCATCGTAATATCAGAGAATGAATTTGGTGAGCTTGTTCTTGTTAGGCTTCCAAATAACTAGAGAATTTGCATTGATTACAGGAAGCTCAATTTTTATACAAGGAAAGACCGCTTCCCACTGCCATTTCTTGATCATGTCCTTTAAAGACTGGCTTGAAAAACTCATTATTGTTTTATGTATGGATTTTATGGTTATATAAAAATTCATATTGCACCAGAGGATCAAGAAAAAACCACATTCACATGCCCATTTGGAACATTTCCTTATAGGAGGATGCCCTTTGGTTTGTGTAATGCTCCTGGAACTTTTCAAATGTGTATGATGATAATTTTCTCTGATTTTCTTGAAACATGAATGGAGGTTTTTATGGATGACTTCAATATTTATGGCTCACCATTTAAAAGTTGTTTGGAAGGTCTGGCTCATGTTCTTGAAACATGCATTGATAAGAACCATGTTCTTAATTATGAAAAATGTCATTTCATGGTGGGTAAGGGAATTGTTCTTGGACATGTTGTGTCTCTGGATGGAATTCAAGTTCATAAGTCCAAAGTTGAGGTCATTTTTTTATTTCCATACCCAAAAATAGTCATAGATGTGAGATATTTTCTTGGTCATGCTGGTTTTTATAGGAGATTCATTGAGGATTTTATTAAGGTTGCACTTCCATTTTCTAGATTGCTCCAGAAAGACACCCCATTTGTCTTGGATGAAAATTTTAAACATGCCTTTGGGGATCTAAAACAAAAACTGATAACTCCTCCCATTGTTTAACCTCCCAAATGGGACTTTCCCTTTGAAATCACGACTGATGCATCTGACTTTTATCTTGGGGAAGTTTAATGTCAAAGGATGGAAAAGAAATCTCATGTGATTGCCTATGCCACTAGAACATTAGATCATGCCCAATCAAAATACATAATAACTGAGAAGGAACTATTTTATATTGTCTTTTCTTTAGACAAATTTAGATGTTATCTTTAGGGATCTAAGGTGATTGTTTTCACTAATCATTCTGCAATCAATTTTTTGATGAAGAAACATGTTTCAAAACCAAGACATTTGAGATGGATTTTGTTGTTACAAGAGTTTGATGTTGAAATAAATGAAAATAAAGGAAGTGAAAACCTTGTTGCTGATCATTTGAGTAGGATACCATATGTTTTGAATAGGGATACTCAGATCTATCCACCAATTAAGTAAACTTTTCCAGATGAGGAGTTGTATGCTTGTCAAACTGAAAGGCCATGGTTTGCTGATCTGGTGAATTATTTATCTTCTAATGATATTCCCCACTGGTTTTCCATGAATCAAATTTCTAAACTTTTTAGTGATTCAAAGTATTACATTTGGGATGATCCTTACTTATGGCATGTTTGTAGTGATCAAATGATTAGGCGATGCATTCCAAATTATGAATTTCAATCTATACTAAACTTTTGTCACATATTGAGCTGTGGAGGACTCTTTGGGCATCAAAGAACTGTAACAATGGGGCTTGATTTTGGATTTTATTGTCCTACCATTTTTAGAGAAGCTTTTGATTTCTACAGGACATGTAGATATTGTTAATTTCAAGGGATCATTTCCAAAAGGGATGAGATGCTACAACAACTTCTTTTGTTTTGTGACGTATTTGATTTTTGGGGTATGGATTTCATAGGACCTTTTCCCAATTCCTTTGGATATATTTACATTTTTATTTCTATTGATTATGAATCCATGTGGGTAGAAGCTATTCCCACAAGAGCTGATGATGAAAAAACTGTGTCCAAGTTTGTAAAAGGAAATATATTTTCAATGTTTGGATTTCCCAAGTTCTTTATTACAGATCGAGGTACTCGTTTTTGTAACAAGACTTTGTAATCACTATTGGATAAGTATGGAGTTCATCGTAGGGTCTCTACACCCTATCACCCCAAAAAATGGAATTTCTGAGTTGTCTAATAGAGAAATCAAACAAATTCTGGAAAAAATAGTGAACCAAAGTAGAAAGGATGGGTGTTTGAGGCATGATGATGCACTATGGGATTATAGGACTGCATTCAAACCCCCCAATTGGCATGTCACCATTTATATTAGTCTACGAAAAGGCTTTTCACCTTCCGGTTGATTTAGAACACAAATCATTTTGGGCTGTTAAAATAGGTAACATGAATAAGTTTTCTACTGGAGAAGAAAGAGAATTTTGGTTGCAGGAGCTAGAGGAGATCAGAAAGAATGCATATGAAAGTTATAGGCTGTATAAGGAATGAACCAAATCATTTCACGATAAGATGATTCTCAACAAAATATTTAAGTAAAGAGACAATGTGTTGCTGTTTGATTCCATATTGAAGCTGTTCCCAGGTAAATTTCATTCCAAATGGCCTAGTTCTTTCATTGTTACTCATGTTTTTCCTTTTGGTGCAATCCAGATTAATGAACCACGCAAAGGGACACCATTCACAATCAATGAGAACAGGTTGATGCTATTTAGAGAGACTGTTCAAGATCCTCTAGGGGAGGATATCTATCTTCATGAATCAGAATACAATTGATGCCAAGTTTTGTTTTTCCATGTCACTTTTTTGTAATGTCTTTGATTTCCTTAATTTCATATTAATATATTTTTCTACACAATGTGGAAATTTCATAAAATAAGTGTGGGGGAGGAACATGCTTGGTAGATTAGGATTTTGTGTGCTTTTATATCTATTTTTTCTATTTCCTCTTCTCTCTCTTTCAATTTTTGATGTGTTCTTTTATTTTTCAAACATTGTGTGTTTTATTTAAAATTTCAAAAAACAACTTGTGAGCTTACATGGTGATATTTGTAATTTTTGAAAACCCTATCAATGAGTGAACCAATTGATCCCTTAAATCTAGTTATAAATGAATACTGAAAAAGACACTGTTTAAAGTTAAATGTTTTTGAAATAACCATTGAATTTTGAATTCCATGCCTTGAATGCTGTCTAATATTGAAAATCACTTGCCCATGAGTATTCTAAACCCATTTTTCACCTTCTTTACATTTATCCTACTTCTTGAGTGAACTAAACAATGCATGTTTTATTGAACCAGAACTTGATCTATTTCTATCAAAACTTGAGTGCTGAGGTGAGTGTGATTGAAATGATTGAGGCAAATTGTTTGTGATTACAAGCCCAATTTTTTTGGATTATCCTTTTTATTCTGGCTCACCTTGTACATTTTATATTTCTCAAGCCCGTAGTAGCCATGTACTACCTTCTATATAGCCACATTAAAATCCATTTTCCCTTTCCAACCTGCTCTAGAAGTATAAATGCATGATCTAGTTGAACTTATGTGTGGGGGAGATGACTTGTGGTGTGCTACGTCATCTGTTGATGCTTTAGGTGGTTATGAAAACTCCGAAGAGATGTTATTTCTACTTAAAAATGTTTTTATGAGAGTTGTTCATGTCTGGAGATCTTAATGGAAGAGAGCTATGCCTCTCTGGAGTTCTCAATATAAGAGATTTGTTCCTATATGTAGCTCTCAATTGAAGAATGTTTTGCCCAATCTGGAGATTTTGAAAAAATAGAAGAAGAGAAATGTTACTTTTTCTGGTAAAATATTTATGGAATGTGGTGGAAAACATATTCTCGGAGTTGCTCAAATCTGACTTTCATTGGAGGAGATTAAGGAGTATTCCCCCACACGAGTGATTATTAGATTATTGCATTTTTTTCTTCAAAAATGAGACAAACTCTCCCTATTCAGCATCAAAATTTTAAACATTTGAAACCCACCAACATTTAGCTATAGAACAACCTTGAAAAGCCCTCATGATGATCAAAATTTCTATAGCTCATATTGGGTGGATATGTAGATATATTTCAAGCCTATGTTGATTCTTGCAAGTGTTTGGATGAGATAATCTTTTTTGAAAATCAATATTTGTTTTGAGAGATAATTTTTGTGATTTAACTGTGTTGTGTGAATGAGAGGAGAATATAAGTGGAAATGATTGAATGAGCTAAATTTACAATATGAATCATTTATTTTTTATGAGGCATGATATGATCTGATTCTTGGTGGTTGATTGGTGAACTTCATTGGTTTGTGTTTTGAATATGCATTGATTTGGTTTTGATGATCACTTGTCCAGGAGACCAAGTTCTTAGTGTGGGGGAATTGATAGAGCTGATATTTTTAATATATTTTATCTACATTTCAATGATTTAATCCTCAAAAATGTGTCATTACATGTTAAATTTCATAATTTATGGAATTTTGTTTTTAGCTAACTTTTGAAAATTCCCTAATTCTATATTTTTAACATTTTTTCACTAGTTTGATTTTTCAGGCATAAATGTTTATATATCGAACCAATTTGAATGATTCATTTCTTGTTTCCACCCTTGGATCACGGTCTTCACATTTTTCCACTAGACCAAGTTCTATGTCGTTTATCTAAGGTCCCAAATAAATCATTCTTTGGTAAACATTTTTATGTTCAGATGTGTGGAGCCCACCCTAATCAATGTATCATAACTCCGTATAAAGGTGTCCAATGTCATTAATTCCAAATTGATATGAAATAGAACTCCATTTCGTGAGTGAATGACCAGTTTCAAGGTCACATCCGCTCATTATGTCACTATTTTAGTGAGAAACGTATGTGGAAGATGAAAATTCTCCTCGGGAAGAGTAAGAGCTGTTGAGTAATTAATTATTAACTTTTACATCACATCTCCAAGGCAGCTAAAATTTGGGGGAGAGACAGAGGATATAATTTCTAACAACTCTTTAAAATGGCCCAGTGGTTGATTCAGCCGAGGAGGGTTCCAAAAAGAGGACTACTTTTTGGTGGACAGAATCTGGATAGAAGAATTTCCATCCCTCCTCCCATTATCTACCCATCTCTTCTTTCTTTTCAAGGGAAGGTTGTATTTGTGGAGGCCTTGATGAAGATGGTGTACACTCATCCTGTAAAGGAGATGATGTGGTCTGATCAAGTGATGCGAGGCTAATCACCAAGTGGTTGCGGACGGTGATAACCGACAGACACTCCCTTCCGAGTTTTGATCTTAATGTGTAATATCTATTGCATCTCTCTTGAACTTATATTTCATGGATGGCAGCGGTTGATTTCGTTCATGAATATATTTTCAACTTGTTTTTTCTGGATGGTTTCCCAAACTATGAAGTAAACTAGTCGATTTCACTATTTAAATTTCTTCGGTGAGGTCCTGATGTTGAGCATAGTGATTTTGATTAGGTTTAATTATTTGGAGGCCATCAAGTAATTGGACAACTTCTACAGGAGGGGAAATAATCATATTGAGGTTTTAATATGATATCCATGTAAAATAAGGTGTTTATCCAAATGTATTTGGGTAGGAATTTAGAGATTCATTAGGGAGATAATTTTTAAACAAGGAAGAGGTGAGTGTCCGGGAGGTTAATGCTAGTCCGTAACCACTGTTTTGATTTTGGTTTCAAACCTATTTTATTTCCGATAAATTTTATAGATCATTTGAAAATTTTCTTTCTCTTTAGTTTTAATTTATTTTCTGTTCATGTTTCTTTAACCAAATCCCCAATTTTCTATTTCGTGTGAAAACAAACAAAAAAAAGTGATAGTTTTGCAACTCAAATTTCAACCTCCTCGAGAGACAATCCAGGGACTGATATATTGTTTTGTTTTTGGGAAAAAATTTATTTATTGAGGATTTCAGGACAAATAATACACACTTCACTTATGTTATTTTCTCATGGATCGTGACTATTGAATCATTTTTCCACACTCCAATGAATATATTGTTATGTAATCCCAAATGATTTATGTTATGAATGCAGTTTTATGATATTTTTTTATTGGGTATGATTCTATTTGTCATATCCTTGAACCTTATTTATTGTCCCATACAAATATACTCATCTCTTTGACACCACTATTATACAATTAAATTCTCTTATGTCCACCCCTTACTGATCATCTAACCGACCAATTTCTTATGTTTCTTTTCCCTAGTTTATGAATAAGTGTATCGTGTATGATATATATCTATATATATATATAAGTTTATCACATGTGAATAATATTTCATGGATATATTAAATAATTATTGTAAAATATTTTGACTATGTATCAATTCTAACAAAACACCAAACTTAATTTTTATGAGGGTTTTTTATTATGAGATATATTGAATAATAATGTAAAATGTTTAATATGTATGTATGATGTTATTGGGTCCCAATACATTATATAAGATCAGTGATGGTTTATTTTTGTGGATTATTGTAAAGACCCGAAAATTTCAAGGAAATGTTTTTCTTAATTTTCTTTGGAATTTTACAAGAACATAGTTTCTGACGGTGCCTGATTCCGAGGCCCGATGTGCCAGGAATCAATTTCCGAAGTTTATCTCGGGTACGTTTAGTGAACAAATGAGCGGGTTTTTATAACTTTTGAACCGATGCTCGAAATTGAATTCCGAGGGCACCGATGGATTCACAGCGCCGATAATTTCTTAAGAAGATCTTTTTCAGAGTAGCTTTTTCATGAGAGGAGTTGTTAAAAATTTGTGGAAGATAAAATAAAAATTGAGTTACAATTTTTATTTCTTTAAAGTAGTTATATCCTTTGAGTGGAAGTTAGGGAACTACCCATGAGAGGTTAAGAGGGTGGTGGGGCCCACACGAGACCCTAACCCCCCTTGATCTTCCCATAACCGCCTTGACCTCCCATAACTCACCTCCCACTTTAATATTGTAACTCCACCTTAACTTAAGTGACTCCTCTCCTCCTCACCTCCCACATTAATTCATGCCACCTAAACATTAATTAATTTGACAACTCAAGATCAGTTAATTAAGTGTGTTGGTTTTGAATTTTGTAATTTTGAATTCATAGCATGGGTAAATAAAATAAGGTGGAGCCTTACTTTATTTTGGTTAGAAATGTTGTGTTAAGAGAAAGGGAAGAGAGCATTTGAGTTTTGAAGAACTTCCTCCTCCGAAGAAGAACGCTTCAACTCCTTTGTTGAAGAATGTGAAGAACACCGAAGCTTCGACGAAGAACGTCATCTCATCTTGCACCTTCTCTCCACGTCGAAGGAAGCGAGACGCCACATTCTTCATCGGGCGATCACCGACGACGTGCCTTCTCCTATTCTTCCTCCGTGTCTAGGTAGGAGACACCACCGTGGGGAACATCGCCATTGACGACGACTCACCCTCTGACGTCAACGGAATCAGCACCGATCTTCCGCAATGTCCGATCACCGCGACGCTTGCCTCTTCCGCGGCTCGACGACGTGTGACGTCTTTGCAAGGTAGTGGTTTGGTTTTCATGTCGTAAATAATTTTATATGTTCTTCGATATCAACGGCCAACTGTAATCAAAATAACGGAGGAGGTCGGACCGCACAAACACGGCTGAACCTCCTCCGCCTTTTTTGTTGGTTATCTATGTGGCTTGAAATGGAAGCGACGTAGTGTCGTCACACAATGCAGGAATTTAGAGAATCACGACGAAGAAGCGCGGCGCCGTCGCGCCGTGCCTTTGAGGTCGAACGAATCCGCGGTCAAAGTCGGGCCGCGGCGAAGGGGCGCGACGCTATCATGCCACACTAGAAAACCACGAAGACGGCGCGTTTTGAACGTTGAGTGCAGATCAACGGGCAACGACGAATCGGTCCGAAATAGCATTTGAATTCCTTCGCAGTAAAGATCGGGTCCCAGGAGGACTGTTGGCGAAGGCGGCAGGCGAAACGGACCACCGGAGCGGGTCCTGTGGTCTGCAGAAGGCGGCGGCGGCGCGCCGCCGGAGCGAACCACCGTGGCTGAGCCGCGGCGGTGGGACGTGAACTGGAACGGCCGGGCCGTTCTGGGTTTGAGGCGGCGTGACTTTAAGCCGCACCAGGTTGACAACCGGGGGGGGGGGGGTGTAACCCCCCGCACCCGTCGCGCCGTGCCAACGTGAGGCCAGCCGGCTGCCCAGGCTGGGCCAGACCCAGACCCGGTTCAGGTCTACCCAGGGGGGGGGGGGGGGGGGTTGGGCTTGGCCCAGACCCCCATTTTCAGACCTCTTCGGTCATTCGCCCATAACATGGGAAACAGACCACCGATCGACGCACCGTCAGTTGCGATTCAATCCTTGGATCGAGACGGTCGTTTCGGTATGTTACAATCAAGGTTTCAGAGAACTTTGGGTTCGGCCGGGTTGGTTCGGATACGAAACCAACCGGGCCCTCGGAGCGGAAACACTTATATCTTGAGTTCGGGACGTTCGATTGACGTGCCGTCGACTTTGTTGGTTTCCTCTTGATGATACAGAACTTTTGGCTTACTCCGATCGAGGTTTGGACGCCGTCGGAGTGCAGTCGGGTTGGTTCGCTCACGAAACCAACCGGGCCCCTGGAACGAAAAATCCAATAACTCACAGACCGGGCGTCCGATTGACGCGCCGTCTGTCTCGTTGAATTCCTCTTGATGAGGCGGAACTTTTGGAATACTTCACCTGAGTTTTGGATGCATTTGGAGTATGGCCGGGTTGGATTGTACCCGAAATCCAACCGGGCCCCTGGAACGGAAAAGCTGATATCTTTCAGACCGGACGTCCGTTTGACGAACCGTCAGCATCATTGGTGATCACGTTGAGAAACGGTCCCTATGGGTATACCCTATGAGAGTTCGGGGTAAAGTTGAGATACGGCCGGGTTGGTTCGCACATGAAACCAACTGGGCCCCTGAGACGAAAAGGCTAATAACTCACAGACCGGGCGTCCGATTGACGCGCCATCTGTTGCGTTGAGACCCCTATGACGAGGCGGTCCTTTGAGATACTTCTTCGTGGTACTTGTGATACTTGGAGTATCGACCTGTAGCTCGTGGAGAGGACCCTCCCGGAGACGAGCATACAGAGTACGGAGACCATGTAGCTGGCTATGACGGATGACTGCTTGTCCGATTTGATTCGGAGTGACTAGCATAGCCCAGTGGGGAGCACTAGTTTGTGAGGTGGAAAACCCATGGCGGAGGAGCACTACTGTGTGAGGTGGAAGACCCATGGCGGAGGAGCACTACTGTGTGAGGTGGCAGACCCGCGGTACTCGATAGGAGGAGTACCTTAGCAGTATTAGGTTAGTGAGTAGTACCTCGGAGTTGTGACAGGACCACTGAACACTCCAGAGACGGGGCTCTTCAGCAGTTACGGTTTCGATAATGAAAAATCCTGGTTTGATCTGAGTCTATGACCTTTGTGTTTACCTCATGATTGAGAAGGGTCACTTGATAACTTAGGTATATGTATGGGCATATACCTGGGTAGTGGTTATCCGATGATTTCATAATCTTGTGTTTCCTCATGTTTGAGATGGGTTACTTGATAAACTTAGGTATATGTATGGGCATATACCTAAGTAGAGGTTATCTGTTGAGATTTTCTTTGTGGTTATCCTTGTTGGTTTTAGTGAGACCTTGAGGGTCTTGGGGTCCCTACTGAGTATCGTTATACTCACCCCTGCACGGGCTATGCCCACACCTCATTGTGTTGGTTGCAGACGACGGGCAGTGCTGACGGAGGCCGAGTGTTTGAGGACTAGACGATACCCAGAGGTGGACCACCTGACGAGTCAGTATTCAGAGGTGGACTTCCACGGTGAGATGACACTCGGAGGGAGTTGACGGGCGAGAGCATTGAGGAGCTGAACTATCTGTACCTACCCTTCAGGTAGGATCCGAGGAGGACGACCCAGGAGCTACTTCCTTTCTTCCAACTGTTTGTCTTTTTCTGTTGTACTTTTTTTCATTTGTAGCTGTATTTCTAGTTGGGTTTGTATTCTAGCCCATTTATTTTTCAACACTTTCCTTATACTTAGTGTTTTACTTCTGCTTGTACTCTGTGGTGTTTTGTTACTTTTATAAAGGCAATGCCTTCTCAGTTATCGGGATTTATGCCTTTGGTGCTAGTCGCCAGCCCCGGGCCTATGGAAGGAGGGCATGGGGTAGTCACAACACGGGCCCCGAGGACGGGTCGTGACAAATTAGTATCAGAGGAGTCGGTTCTACTGCAGAACTTATAACTATGATATTTTCTTTCTGTGAAGCAATAGTGTTAAGGGTACCGAGAGTGGTCTTCAGTTCAGGGAGTCCAGTGTTGGTGCGGGCGGCCGACGTATCCATACACCAGGACCCTGAAAACTGATTTCCAACTTTTTTCACAAAAACACTGATTGCGTGTGTGTTTCTAGAAGTTTTTAAATGTCAGCTCAAACCAGGTCAACTCACCAGGTATAAATCATTTGACCGTGTCACGTATGTTCCTTTCAGGATGCCTCTTTATGGACGACCAGCTAGAGCCCAGAGGGATGTGCGTACTGACAGCCTGCCGAGCAACGAGGCTTCGGTATAGGGACCTCTTGCAGTTGAGGCACCAGTGGAGGCACCAGCGGTACTACCATACGTTGGGTCACCGATGCCACCAGTCCCAACAGTAGGCGATGCATGCAACTTGAGTGCGCTGCACGAGTTCCAGCGCTGGAGGCCACCTAGGTTCCGGGGAGAGACGGACCCGCAGGCGGCTGAGGATTGGCTGGAGGCTGTGGTGAGAGTCTTCAGGCTAGTGGGGACGCCAGCAGACTTCATGGTGATCTTTGCTGCCAGCCTCCTTCAGGAAGCAGCATGAAGGTGGTGGAGCCACTTGTTCCAGTTTTGCGATGGGATGACCTTCACATGTTAAGACATCGAAACCTTCTGCAGGGTGGAGTTTGTGCCAGTAGCTCTACACCCCGAGCATATACAGGAGCTTCTGCCTTTGCCGCAGGGTTTTCGATCAGTAGCCGAGTCATCTGTGGGTATTAGACATATGATGCAGAGGTCCAAGAGGACCAGACCAGTAGGTGGGCGACCTCGGGTTATAGGATCAGTAGTGCGGGGCACCCGGGGTGGAGTCGGGGCTAGGCGTGCCAGAAACGGATAGTGTCTCTCCTATGAAAGGAAGGGTCACATGGCACGTGACTGTCCGACTCCTCGTACAGTCAATCCGCAGGCATTGGAGGAGCCACCGAGGTAGTAGAGCTCCGGGAGCAGGTGGACAGGAGCGGAACTAGTGGATACGTCCCTTGTACTTCTAGTTCCATGTTGCTGTTGTATTCGTGTCTTTGTACAATGAGCTGTAATAATGAAAAGACACTTATCTTTGTGATGTTTGATTTCTTGTCCTTTTGTTTGGTTGATACTGAGTGGTCCCGATTAAGACTGTTGACTTGACCCTCACTTTCGACATTTCTACTGGAGGAGACCCAGTGACCTCACACTGATGCCGACAGTGTGACTCGACCCTTGGAGGCGAGAGTGACAGTTGGATCTCTTGGTAGTTACTTCGAGGCCTTACGAAGTTAGTTTGAGTATGGACTGGGCAATCACAGTTCATACAAAAATTGAAGGTATTAGGAAAAAAGGTTGTGGTTTAACAATGATGTCAGAATAAGTTTTCCATGGTCGGCGAAAAGGAAACCCCAGGCAGCACATGATAAACTCATGCATAGGAGGGTGCGACTGATCACTCTTGAGTCGGTCAAACTTACCCTCGTGGCAGCAGTCGTTTTGAGTTCCAGTTCTAAACAGGAATTGGAGACCTCTAGAGTTCGAGGATGACGATCACGTCCTTATACGGGTCTCACCTCGATGAGGATTATGGAGATGTGGCCAAGGCGGAAAGTTATCTCCGAGGTTCAGTGGACCATTCCTAGGTCCTCAGCTGGGTAGGCGGGGTGGTATACCGCTTGACCCATCCACCTCAGTTGCACCAGGTGCACGAAGACTTCCACGTATCTTAACTGAGGAGATACGTGCCTGATCCTTCACATATCATCGACCATGGGGAGCTGGACGATGGCGATGGGGTGTATTTCATGGAGGTTTCAGTGGGGATCAAGGATCGACAAGAGCGGGTCCTACGAGGATGGTCGATTCCTCGAGAGCACTTTCACTAGCAGTACGGGAACCTCCAGGTAAGCACATGGGAGAAAAAGGCTCAGATGCATGCTCAGTACCTCTTTTGTATCCCTTGTTTGTGTTAAAGCTTTACGAGGACGTAAATCCCTGAGGTGGGAGTAATGTAAAGACCCAGAAATTTCAAGGAAATTTTTTTCTTAATTTTCTTTGGAATTTTAAAAGAACGTAGTTTCTCACGGAGCCTGATTCCGAGGCCCGGTGTGCTTCGAATCAATTTCCGAAGTTTAGCTCGGGTACGTTCAGTGAACGAACGAGCGGGTTTTTTTCTAACTTTTGAACCGGTGCTCGAAATCGAATTATGCGGGCACCGATGGATTCGCAGCGCTGGTAATTTCTTAAGAAGATCTTTTTTCGGAGTTGCGTTTTCACGGGAGGAGTTGTTAAAAATTTGTGGAAGATAAAATAAAAATTGAGTTACAATTTTTATTTCTTTAAAGTAGTTATATCCTTTGAGTGGAAGTTAGGGAACTACCCATGAGAGGTTAAGAGGGTGTTGGGGCCCACATGAGACCCTAACCCCCCTTGATCTTCCCATAACCCCCTTGACCTCCCATAACTCACCTCCCACTTTAATATTTTAACTCCACTTTAACTTAAGTGACTCCTCTCCTCCTCACGTCCCACATTAATTCATGCCACCAAAACATTAATTAATTTTACAACTCAAGATCAATTAATTAAGTGTGTTGGTTTTGAATTTTGTAATTTTGAATTCATAGCATGGGTAAATAAAATAAGGTGGAGCCTTATTTTATTTTGGTTAGAAATGTTGTGTTAAGGGAACGGGAAGAGAGCACTTGAGTTTTGAAGAACATCCTCCTCCTCCGAAGAACGCTTCAACTCCTTTGTCTAAGAACATGAAGAACACCGAAGCTTCGACGAAGAACGTCGTCTCATCTTGCACCTTCTATCCACGTTGAAGGAAGCGAGACACCACATTATTCATTGGGTGATCACCGATGACGTGCCTTCTCCTCTTCTTCCTCCGCATCAAGGGAGGAGACACCACCGCGGGGAACGTCGCCATTGACGACGACTCACCCTCCGACGTCAACGGAATCGGCACCGATCTTCCGCGATGTCCGATCACCGCGACGCTTGCCTCTTCCGCGACTCGACGACGTGTGACGTCTTTTCAAGGTAGGGGTTTGGTTTTCATGTCGTGAATAATTTTAGATGTTCTTCGATATCAACGGCCAAATGTTATCAAAATAACGGAGGAGGTCGGACTGCACAAACACGACCGAACCTCCTCCCTTTTTTTGTTGGTTATCTACGTGGCTTGAAATGGAAGCGACGTAGTGTCGTCGCACCGTGTGGGAATTTAGAGAATCACGATGAAGAAGTGCGGCGTCGTTGAGCCGCGCCTTTGTGGTTGAACGAATCCGCGGTCGAAGTCGGGCCGCAGCGAAGGGGCGCGGTGCCGTCGCGCCGCGCCGGAAAACCACGAAGACGACTCGTTTTGAACGTTGAGTGCAGATCGACGGGCGACGAAGAATCGGGCCGAAATGGCGTTTGAATTCCTTCGCAGTAAAGATCGTGTCCCAGGAGGACTGTTGGCGAAGGGGCATGCGAAACGGAACACTGGAGCGTGTCCGGTGGTCCGCAGAAGGCGGCGGCGGCGCGCCGCCGGAGCAAACCGCCACGGCTGAGCCGCAGCGGTGGGACGTGAATTGGAACGGCCGGGCCGTTCTGGGATTGAGGCGGCGTGGCTTTAAGCCGCGCCAGGTTGACAACCGAGGGGGTTTGTAACCCCCTGCACCCGTCGCGCCGCGCTAGCGTGAGGCCAGCCGGGTGCCCAGGCCGGGCCGGGCCGCTCCCAGCTGGGCCGGACCCGGACCCGGTTCAGGATGACCCGGTTCGGCAGACCTGGGGGGGCGGGGGGGGGGGGGGGGGGGGGGGGTTGGGCCGGGCCCAGACCCCCGTTTTCAGACCTCTTCGGTCTTTCTCCCATAACGTGGGCTATGGACCTCCAATCGACGCACCATCAGTTGCAATGTGATCCTTGGATCGAGGTGGTCGTTTCGGTATGTTACACTCAAGGTTTCAAAGAACTTTGGGTTCGTCCAGGTTGGTTCGGATACGAAACCAACCGGGCCCTCGGAGCGGAAACACTTATATATTGAGTTCCGGACGTCAGATTGACGTGCCGTCAGCTTTGTTGGTTTCCTCTTGATGAGACGAAACTTTTGGGTTACTCTGCTCGAGGTTTGGATGCCGTCGGAGTGCGGTCGGGTTGGTTCGCTCACGAAACCAACAGGGCCCCTGGAACGAAAAAGCCAATAACTCACAGACCGGGCGTCCGATTGATGCGCCGTCTGTCTTGTTGAATTACTCTTGATGAGACGGAACTTTTGGCATACTTCTCCTGAGTTTGGATGCAGTTAGAGTATGGCCGGGTTGGATTGTACCTGAAATCCAACCGGGCCCCTGGAACGGAAAAGCTGATATCTTTCAGACCGGACGTCCGTTTGACGAACCGTCAGCGGCGTTGGTGATCACGTTGAGAAACAGTACCTATGGGTATACCCTATGAGAGTTCGGGGTACAATTGAGATACGACCGGGTTGGTTCGCACACGAAACCAACAGGGCCCCTGGGACGAAAATGCTAATAACTCACAGACCGGGCGTCCGATTGACGCGCCGTCTGTTGCGTTGAGACCCCTATGACAAGGTGGTCCTTTGAGATACTTCTTAGTGGGACTTGTGATACTTGGAGTATCGACCTATAGCTCGTGGAGCGGACCCTCCTGGAGACGAGCATACAGAGTACAGAGACCGTGTAGCTGGCTGTGACCGATGACTGCTTGTCCAATTCGATTCGGAGTGACTAGCATAGCCCAGTGGGGAGAACTACTCTGTGAGGTGGAAGAACCATGGCGGAGGAGCACTACTGTGTGAGGTGGCAGACCCGCGGTACTCGACAGGAGGAGTACCTCTGTAGGCTATTAGGGGGAGCACTACTGTGTGAGGTGGCCGACCCATGGCAGAGGAGCACTACTGTGTGAGGTGGCAGACCCGCGGTACTCAATAGGAGGAGTACCTCAGTAGTCCTAGGTTAGTGAGCAGTACCTTGGAGTTGTGACAGGACCACTGTACACTCCATAGACGGGGCTCTTCAGCAGTTACGGTTTCGATAATGAAAAATCCTGGTTTGATCTGAGTCTATGAACTTGGTGTTTACCTCATGATTGAGAAGGGTCACTTGATAACTTAGGTATATGTATGGGCATATACCTATGTAGTGGTTATCCGATGATTTCATAATCTTGTGTTTCCTCATGTTTGAGATGGGTTACTTGATAAACTTAGGTATATGTATGGGCATATACCTAAGTAGAGGTTATCTGTTGAGATCTTATTTGTGGTTATCCTTGTTGGTTTTAGTGAGACCTTGAGGGTCTCGGGGTCCTTACTGAGTATCGTTATACTCACCCCTGCACGGGCTATGCCCGCACCTCTTTGTGTTGGTTGTAGACGACGGGCAGTGCTGACGGAGGCCGAGTGTTCGAGGACTGGACGATACCCGGAGGTGGACCACCCGACGAGTCAGTATTTAGAGGTGGACTTCACAGCGAGATGACACTCAGAGGGGGTTGACAGGCGAGAGCATTGAGGAGTTGCGCTATCTGTACCTACCCTTCAGGTAGGATCCATGGTGGATGATCCAGGAGCTGCTCTATCTATCCCTACCCTACAGGTAGGATCCGAGGAGGACGACCCCGGAGCTTCTTCATTTCTTCCAGCTGTTTGTATTTTTCTGTTGTACTTTTGTTCAGTTGTAGCTGTATTTCCAGTTGGGTTTGTATTCTGCCCCATTTACTTTTCAACACTTTCTTTGTACTTAGTGTTTTACTTCTGCTTGTACTCTGTGGTGTTTTTTTACTTTTATAAAGGCAATGCCTTCCCAGTTATCGGGATTTACGCCTTTGGTGCTAGTCGCCAGCCCCTGGCCTATGGAAGGTGGGCTTGGGGTAGTCACGGCACGGTCCCCGAGGACGGGTCGTGACAATTATCTTATAAATAATAATGATGGTTAAACTATAATAATCTATGATTAAACAAAAGTGAGGAATCTAAAATTTCATATATTAAAATGAAGGTGTAATAATTTAGGAAATATTAGGATAGATTCTATTTATCATATAATTTAATACACTGGTTCTTATTTCCTGATACTCACATTAATTTTTTTTTCAATGGATGGCACCAAAATAAATATAACTAACAATGATTAGGACATACAATTTAAAGATTTTTCCAATGAGAAACTAAATAAGATTATTTATTGAGTGAAAAAACTCATCTTCATTCTCACATAAATCTCTAAAGATATGATTAATAACATGAATCATGTTAAACTCCCTATCATGGTATAGAAGGAACCACTATTCATTGATCCCTTCTTCCAATAAAATCCATTCTACATTAGTAGATCTTATATCCAATTTATTATTGATATATAGATAAATACAAAAGAAATAATATATATTTTTCTTTATTTTTTGGATTCTAAAATGGTTATTTTATATTTTAATAATTAAGAAGGTGAAGGTGAACAATGGTCGACACACATTAAGAATATAAGTAAATAGGAAGAAATCAAATCCAATTATTGGGTATAGTTTAATAAGGTATTATTCACTAAATATTTTACCCAACCTCTTTATAATAAAATTGAGAGGGGATTCCGTAATATGAAACAAAAGGAATATGAATCCATTATTACATATGATGAAACTATATCATAACTTTCAAGGTACACATATGGTTTTCTTATTTATCCTAAAAGAAATATCAATCATGTTTTAGTGTCATAAAATTGAGTATATGAAAAGAAATAACTATTTGGTACTCTGTTTTAAGACACTAAAGAAATGAATTATTTTTATTTTAGGTTTTATGATAAAAAATAGTGTACATTAAAAGTGATGATAAATTTTCTCCATAAGTACAATTTACACAATCATATATTCAAACTCTTCAACTTTTTAGTGCACTTGATCCACTCATTATTATCTCAAATCCTCACCTTGTATGTAATATAAATATGAGTGATGTCAACACACAATATTTACTTGGTTTGGCATAAAATCCAACACCTTTCTATCTTTTTTAGACAACCCAACATGGATTCTCCACTATAATATTATTATCAATTATAGTGGTCAAAGTAGATACTAGTTAGACACCCCTATAATTGATCTTTCATATATCCTTGGTTCTACACACTAACCACCAACTATTTCTCTTTAGTTGGTTAGACATGCAAACCATTCACCTTCTTCTTGATTGGTTAGAAAACCCAACCGTGAGTCTTTTAACCAACCAATCAGATACCCCAATCAAAATACCCTTTCCTATCTCTAGGTTTCTTCAGTAGTAGAAACATATAATTCATCTTTAGATGATCCTATTCTATGAGACTGTTGAATCTGACGTGATCAAGTACACTTTAAATGTCTTTATTAACATCTTGGATAAAATCTCTTGGTCTTGAATCTACTACCAGATCTAGTGTGATCAAGATTCTCATAAAATTCTTCAAATAATATGGACTATCTCTTTCATGGACTACTGAATTTGTGTCATCTTATACAATCATGGATACTAGATGTATCAAAATATCAAAAATATCTTGACATAATATATATAGATTCTCAATTTTTTTACTCGCTATATTTGTTATGTTTTAAACAATATATATTTACAATAACAAGTGCATATTTAACATCAATCTCTTATTGGTAACTCCTCAATCAATGGTAGGAGATAATTCATTATGTTTAAATCTATCATATGATTTTATAATTTATTCCTCATTTGAATTTTTATTTCAATTTTCATTTAGTCCTCATAAAGACTTTATATTTATTCTTTCAATGAAAATGTAAAAATATTCATCTTAAAAGACTCTACAAATGTCACTATTTTTAAATACATAAAAGTCTTGGGATCTCAAATTTTGTTCTTCATGAAGTATTTGATTTATCATTTCTTCTTATCCTAATATATTTCATATAAAAACCATATTATATCTCCACATACATGGCCTCATGAATCTATACCATGTTGACCTTCCTATTACTTGAATTTCAGATTTGGAAAAACAAAACTAGTGTATAAATATATAATATACTTTAACATTATAATATTACTACATGAATTCCATACATGGATTAAATTATCATATATAATTCACATTTGTTTACATATCAATATTCTCTTACATCAGTGAAAATTACTACATGAATATTGATTTGAATATGTTGTAGCATTTGTATATGATGATTTGTATAAATGACGCAATTTTTTCTACATCATAGAATTAACTTCATTAGAAATTTGGATACATTACAGAATGAGCTACATAATAAAATTTTCAATATTGCAGAATTATATATGTTGGGAATTAAATAATATTTTAGAATTAGTTATATGGAACTTCATATGTGCTGGAAGTCCCTTATGTAAGTCAAAAGAAGTCCATACTTCACTCAAATAAACTCATCTACACTTCAACCGATTTTTAGGCCATCTCAATCACATCAATACTTCCCAAAATTGTTGTAGATAATTATACTTCGTCCATTAACACATTTTGTTGATTTTTTTAAGATAAATAGAATAATACTCACAATTTAATGAATTTCCCAATTTCTTGAACATCACCACTCAAGTTATTCAAGTTATAGCTATGTATTTACTTATCCATTAGCTGTTAGAGTAACTCAACTATATTATAGAATTATATAGACCCAATATAATGATTTAAACCCTATGAATCATCATGAATCAATGAAAATACTCTAAGAATCATCACCTAAATAGTAAACATATATTGAGGCATTGAAAAACAATTTAAAACATAATTGAGAACTTTAATCCCCCCTCATAACAATTATAAATACAAAAACTCCTAAAAGTAAATATTTTTTCTATGATGAATTATTTATTATCCCCATTATTGATGAAAAAATACTAATGAATATTGTTGGGGTATTATCATATCATGTTCTACCTTTCAAGTCACTCATACTCTTCTCCTCTTTTTTAGTTTAGAGAAAGATTATTCCCCACTGTTGTCTTTGAAATGATCTTTTAATTATTCCACTCTATGTCTATAAGGGATATCCTATTATAGAAAATAATATAGATACAATAAAGGTTGTACATGATTTATTTACAGTACCAATAATGTGATATCATTATAAAAACACTCCCCTTTCATGGATTGGGGATGTATACAACTAATTCCATTAAAAATATATATATCTTGAATACATCCTAAAAACATATAAAAAAATATCTTATACCAATCATGTAACTCCATTTTTTTCTCATGATTTTATCAACCAACACATTCCTTTAATAAGTTAATTTAATATAGCAATGATCAATGGTTGTAATTGTGATTTTCATAGTATTTTTTTTTTGTTTTAATGTTTTTTCAAAATTCTATATTTAATATAAACAAAATAATGGAAGATTCCTTCTCTGTTTTTCTCCCACTAATGGGATGTGCATATTTCTTCTCAGACATGGATAATTTTTTTCAAAAGAACTCCATGGGAGATCAAACAATATTTTCTTTTTATTATCCAAAACACTGATTACACTAATTCTATTTTTTTCATGTTAGTATATAAATAAACACAATTAATAACTAATAGTGAGGGACCTATTTGATTATTCAAATACAATAATCAGGATGATATTTTACTATTAACCTAATATTCACCTTCCAAAGCTCATCACTTTGTATCTTATTTGTATCCAGAATAAGGTTTTTTCTCAAAACCTTCTCTTGAAATTATTCTATAGGTATAATAATTATCTTTACATTAGATGTTAATGAAACCTCATTGCCCTAAACTTACCACATCCTCTTCACAATTTTTCCTTTGGATAATTAGATATTTATATAGTCATTTGAATTATTATGATCTTTGTCAGTCATTTGAAAAATATTATTTTGATATTTAAAGTAACCACCACCTAATTACTCACTAAAAACATCATCTTTTTCTTTAGTCACCACTTTGGTTATTTGGATTTGATATGAACTTTTTTATTTTTCAGAATTGTTGATTTCCTTGGTCTTATCCATTTGAACTGGAATCACTAATAAGCACTCTACCTTGACATGAAAAACATAACGAGTCTCATTAAATGACTTAACCATACTTCAATCTTTAGTCCACACCCCATTCCTAGCATTGGTAAATTTTCCTTTCACAGCTGTAAGAACATAGATCTTCAATTCAAGTATGGATCTTGATTTTATGTTTTTTTAGGAAAAGGAAGATATGTGTTTTCTCAAAGTACATTCCATGTACTTGGTAGCCAGATATAGCTGTGTACTAGCTGTGTAACACCCAAATACATGGTCATGTGGTGACCTAGAAGATCGCTTAAGTCGACGGATGGTTATGGAAAATATATGACATGTAGTTTTAATGAAAATTCCATGTACTTTTCTTTTTTATTTGATAAATCAGAGTCGGGTTGCATCTCATCTTCTGAAACACCTTCTTTTGGTAGTGGTTCATACAGGGGCACAACAGAAGGGTTGACGAACTATAAAACCCTTCCAATTCTCTATCCGAGCTCTGATGAAGATGTCATTGGGTGTGTTGGAATCCCACCAGCGAGTTCTCAAAACCCCCAGAGCCTTTCTTCATATTTCTTCCTCTCTCATGAGTTATTCATGGTTTGAAATTTTTAATCATTTTTTAAATCTATGCCAAACTAGGCTGATTCAAGGGTCGATGTTCATGTATATTGATCGTATGACATCAAGGTAGGTGGTTTATGCATTTCGTTGATTGTATATGGATTATATATGCCAAAAATTCTACAAAACCACATTTGGGGTATTTCTTGATTTAGAATTTGACCTGTTTTATTAACTTCTATGGTTTTATTGATTGATAAAGGGTATTCACTTATGTATAAGACTAGATATCTTGTTTTTAGGACACCACATGTGTTTGTTTCCGGTTTTGGTTAATTTTGTCCATTTGGTCTAGGATTCATTAAGTCATACCTTGGTTTCCAAACCTTGGTTGATTAGGATGGAATTGATTGATTATATGAAATGCATGTGATATGATTTGTTAATTCTTAGCCATGTAGTAGCTATAGATTACATGATCTATTTTGATATGATACGTGAACTGTTTTTCTCCAATGGAACATGATATTATTAGACCAGGAAGACAGAGGGGACATCTGTAACACTACATGCTTCCATGGTACACTTCTTCTAAAAAATTCAATAGCTTCTGCTACACACAACACCGAGTTCGAGCGCACCAGGACCTATCAAACGGTCATTTAAAAAGCGGTTATGAATATTATTAACAACATTTTGAATGTCATATATCCCATATAAATATAAAATTTATCTTATGTGTTTCTTAGTCATAATATAAGGAGAAATTAATTTTTCAGATAAAATAGGTATTTAAAAAAATTGTTGCCTTTCTACCTTTTCATAGAAAACCCTTTTTAAATCTAATATTTGACACTTTTATATATTCAATTTTATGAAATATAAATCTTACTTATAATAGATAAATAAAAATATATTTCATATGAATTTATGGTACTTTTTATCATTTAATGGAATTTAGGTCTTTTTATTTAATTTCACATTTAAATTAAACATAAACACATGTCAATCTTTTAATAGTTTTTACTTCTTAAAAACCTGCTTTCAGGTTTTGACAATGATAATTAATTTTAAATTAATTTCTACCAATTCTGTGTTTTGAATTTGGAAAAATTGATTAAATATTTTAAATATTAAGTTCTAAATTGTGTAGATATTTACCTTTTATATTTGGAAATTTTGAATATAAACTTCAGTAATTATTCTTATTTACCATGGTTCAAGGGTAAATAAAAAAATAAGGGTAAAAATTATATTATAATAATATAAAACTACCCTAACACGGCTACTAATCCAATTGGATAAGACATATTCGATCAGGAAAATCCATAGGCCAAATTTTTTTCATTTTGGATGAACTTGGAAGTGAAAATGACATTATAGAATATTTAATTTAAAGAATAGGGAACTATAACATAAACATTTATCCTTTACTAAATCAATTTTAATATAGAGTTATATAACTTATACCTATGTATATAAATAGTAATTATTAAAATAAAAATATTTCCTACATAATTAGGTTTTATTTATTATTTTTATACATTAGATAAATATATTTATTTATGACAAAATTATGATGCATTAACTATCTTATTAATGAATGATTCAAAGAAATGAATTTATAAACATTAAAATAAATGTAATTTGAACATTTCGATTCCATAAAATATTTTTTTAGGAAATTGAAATATTAGAAATGTTTTAATTTTTTTTATAAGAAATCATGTTTTTGTGACTTTAATAAAAATCAATTACTAAATAGTTTCAAAATTGACATAAATGAGATTTTAAAATAAATACTATTTTTTTTAAATGATATAAAAATCCTAAAAATATAAATATCAAAAAAATTTCTTGTATAGAGATTAAAATGCAATAGATTTTCCACTTTAGGATCTATTAGAATTTTATAGTAGAGATATTAATCATGTATTTTAAAAATACAATAGGACATGGTAAGAGCTAACTTATTTTACAAATGGTTAAATATAAATGATTTGGTTTTTTTAATGACCTAAAAATCTCCAAAACCTATTAGTTGAAATGATTCATACCCCTATTTATCTTATCCTAGAAATAAATCTATTTGGAGCTTTTAGAAACTGAAAATTGTTTTATAATAAATTAATATTTCAAGAGTTTTCCTAAAGTACCCATCCCCTCTCTTATAAAAGGGAACCTCACTTTTCCTTTAACTCAAAAATCTAAATCCTTTTGGTTCAACCAAAACCAACCCATTTCTCCCCAAAACTCCATAAATTCATCTTAGAGGCCAAAATCTAGTCATATAGCCATCTTATGGAGCCCTTTTGTTCAAATCAAAAAGAAACACCCAAAGAAGAGATAGTTGATTTATCTCTTCCTTCAACATTATTTTCTACTTATACTTTATCTCTATATATTGTTTCCATAAAAAATAATAAATACAGTATCATCCATATAATTATATGTTAATATAATAATGGGAACACTATTTTCATCATTTTATCCATCATAAAAATAATAATATTACCATGCGTGCGTCTGTACGGCTTACCGTCTCCACGCTATGGTGTAATTTGTTATTCGATATTACTTTATTTGGACAAGTATAATGATGATTATAATAGAAATAAATAATTAATATGACATTATTATGATTATTTATAATTAATATACCATCCAGTTCCGTATCATTTAATCATTAAAGGGATGACATCGTCGCTCGTGCGTACGTACGGTCTCTCGTCTACATGGATCGATGAAATTCATTGTCCAACTTTACCATACAAGAATGATTATACAAAATTTATGTTATTCATAAAAATTAAATATGTTACATAATATGTATAATTTAATGATATATATATATATATATTTCATTCACTTACTTTCATTAAATACAATAAATAACAAAAAAATGGTTATGCATACGTGCGATCTACCATCTCCATGAACAATGCATTCCATTTTATATATCTATATATTATATATATTTATATTATGGATATATAAGATATATAAATCATGTTTAAATTTTAGAAGTAATTAAATCTTGATCTAAGTATATGATCAAGAATAAAAAGTCAAAACATGTTTGATAAACAAGGCGATTATTACCCGAAATGTTGCATTAACATGGAATTGTAAACAAAAGAGTAATATAAAGTCATAACATAATACTATATTAAATTATTAGTATTATTATGATTCTCATATAATTTTATAATATGTCTAAAAAATTATAAAGGAGTTTCAGACTCGTACGGTGAGTATCAGACCAAAGGTAAGGCTTAATTTCAAAATCTTGTTATTATATGTGATTATTTATGTGTAAGTATTTATAGCGACATATTTAACATCCATGTACATGTTTCATAAAAATGTTTTCAAAAAGAATATTTTATGGTTTAATGGAAGGGCCTCTTAAACAAGATCATCATTTTAAATATTTTAATGATTTTGTTTCTAAATCTATTTAATTAATGTCCATGTTTTTCATCATTATTTTAGGGGTTTATTTAAACGGACATGATTATTTTAAAATGTTTTTTAATTTCAAAAGTTTCAAAGTGATATTGAAAACATTGATTAAAAAATATCATTTAAATGAATTTCTTTTAAAATTGTCCTAATTTTAAATGATTTCAGGAAAAGGGGATATTTATCTCACATAGTATTAATGAATTTATTAAATTAATTTCATCTCTATTAACATACTTTGTTAGATTTTATGATTTTTTGAATTTTATTAATTATGATAAAATCATCCATATTGTATCTAAGGTTTTCATATATGTCTGACAGTGGATGGGATATTTTTTTTACCATTTAACTTTTACGGTTAATGTATTAAAATATTGTATTCTTGTTTTAATATAAATGTTTATGTTATGTTTCATCCTTTTTTATGAGGAATTTATTGGACTTAGTAAGTGACACGAAAAGCAATATATAGCCCCTCGATGCATTGGTAGATCTCATGAGAAAAAATAGTGTCTTGGATAATGCCCTGGACAAAATATTTTTGAATGGTCTTGGCGCAAGGCATTGAATATATTTTAGGATCTATGTTTTATTGGTTTTATGGTTAAAAAGTTAAAAAATAAAGAAGTGATTTTTGTCTGAATTTTCCTTCTTTGGGACATTAACTACACTATGAAAATATTTTCTTCTATTAAGTGAATATATTCACCTTGACATGTAATGTCATAAATAACCATTTTTTAATGATACTATACATTTCATTTTATTTAATTATTTATTGGGGATTATGTTTCAAAGTCACAATAGTGGAAAAGATTTTATGTTATAATCTCATAATTTTATAGGATTATTTATGATCATGTTTGAAATGATAGATAATTATTATCTATATTTAAATAAAATCATTATTTTTATTATAAAATTTTTATTTCTTGAGAATACATTTTTTCCATTAATTTTTTTATCTTTATGAACTTAGTATTTCATAAATTTGTTTTTTTATAAACATATTTTGAGATTAATACCACTTCTCTTCCAAAACCATGTCAAATACGGTTTTCAATTCTTTAAAAAATTATTAAAAAGAATTATTAAAGTCATATTTACCCATGTATAACTTTTTACAAAAAAATTGAAAGGAATATTGATTTTTTTATGAGTGCTAATTTAACTTTTTCTAAAAATATGAAAAGAATATTTATTTTTGACTTTCATGACATGACCAATAATTCATACTATCTAAACTGGTTAATGATTTCAATCATTCATTAAATGTTTTCAAATATATCTTCTAAAAAAAATTTTCCTTAATATTTTATCTGTTTTTAGATTTTAAATAAATTATTCAAAATAAAAATTAATTTGATTTTTTTTTATGTTTTGAAAACAGTTTTTCAAAATGGAAAGTCTATTTTAAACATTAAAAATGTTTTAAATGATTTTTAATGATTACTATATAATATTAAATGTCAATTTTCAATGAAAAATATTTCAAAAAGGTTTTTTGTTTTAAAATTTTATTTTCAATGAAATTTTTTCACACTCATGAAACATTCAAAGTGATTTATCTTTCAAAATCATTTTTCATCCAAGATGACATCCATTGATGTTACCTATGCCTTACTAAATATATTATACAAGGATACCATAATTATTATTTATTTTTATGAATTACTTATATTATGTAATGATATAATGAAATCAATTTCTCTCCAATGTGTTATACATGGATAAAATTATTTTGAAACCCACTTCCATTTCCACAGGTAATGCTATGATGAAATGATCAAATGATTATGAAAAATACTTCTTTTTTTGTAGGTCATGATATGATGAAATGTTAATGAAACCATTTTCATTTTATGATTTATGATACATTTAATGATTAGTGATAATTTGGAAAAAATAAATATGATTTTATTTGTTTGATAGGTGATAACTATATATCCCACCAATTAATTGGGTAAAGATTTTTATATCATGAGTCAAAAAGTGGAAAGAAGTTTATGGGATTGGTCCATTATAAAAAATAGGTGTGTTATATTCCACTATGTGAAATAAATATGTCTTGATCCATAATGTGAAACGTGTGTGCCCTGATCCACAATAGGAAATAATTGATAAGTTGTGATATAATGTGTTTATGGTCTTAGTAGTAAACCTCAAGAATAAAATAGTTTTGTATATTTATGACGGTGACTCACTATTATGGCATGATCTTATTATTCATGATTTATTAATTATGATTATACACCCTTATATCATTTGTTTGTTGAAATGATAGTTTTTTATGCCATGACTCAAGTTTATAATCTATGAGAGGTTGGTTATGAACTTAATATGTTATGTTCATGATAACATAAACTTATTCTTATCTTATTCATTCATATTATCATATATATATATATATATATTACTTTTACCTATACTGAGAAACTAAGATGACCATTTCTTATGTCTCCTTCCCCATGTTAAAAAGAAAGGATTAAGTAGTGTATGGTTAGGAGGAGTAATATGTGAGAATACCTTTGTTTAATATGTTTAAGATCTTTAAAAAAATTAGAATATTGTTGAAATGTTCTCTAAAGACACTAAAATATTATGGTCTTCACATTTGTCCACTGGACCATGTTCTGTGCTGTTTATCTAAGGTCCCAAATAAATCATTCTTTGGTAAACGTTTTTATGTTCGGATGTGTGGAGCCCACCTCAATCAATGTATCATAACTCCGTATAAAGGTCTCCAATGTCATTAATTCCAATTTTATGTGAAAGAGAACTCCATTTCGTGAGTGAATGATGAGTTTCAAGGTCACATTCACTCGTTATGTCACTATTTTAGTGAGAAACTTATGTGGAAGATGAAAAGTCTCCTCGGGCAGAGTAAGAGATGTTCAGTAATTAATTATTAACTTTTACATCATGTCTCCAAGGTGGCTGAAATTTGGGGGAGATATGGAGGATATAATTTCTAACAACTC
Source organism: Viscum album (assembly GCA_963277665.1). Lineage (NCBI taxonomy): Eukaryota > Viridiplantae > Streptophyta > Magnoliopsida > Santalales > Viscaceae > Viscum > Viscum album. Next base: position 1,332,404,941 of record OY728143.1, read on the forward strand.
TTTAGAATGGCCCTGTGGTTGATTCGGCCGAGGAGGGTTCCAAAAAGAGGACTAATTTTTGGCGAACAGAATCTGGGCAGAATAATTTCCAGCCCTCCTCCCCTTATCTCCCCACCTCTTCTTTCTTTTAAAGGGAAGGTTGTATTTGTGGAGAACATAATGAAGATGGTGTAGACTCATCATGGAATGAAGATGATGTGGTCTGATCAAGTGATGTGAGGCTAAGCACCAAGTGGTTGCGGACGGCGACAACCGACAGACACTCCCTTACGAGTTTTGATCTTAATGTGTAATCACTATTTCATATCTCTTGAACTTATATTTCTTGGATGACAGCGGTTTATTTCGTTCATGACAATATTTTCAGCTTGTGTTTTCTGGATGGTTTCCCAAACTATGAAGTAAACTAGTCTATTTCACTATTTAAATTTCTTCGGCGAGGTCCTGCTGTTGAGCATAGTGATTTCGATTAGGTTTAATTATTTGGAGGTCATCAAGTAATTGGAAACCTTCTAAAGGAGGGGAAATAATCATATTGAGGTTTTAATATGATATCCATGTAAAAAAAGGTGTTTATCCAAAGGTATTTGGGTAGGAATTTAGAGATTCATTTGGGAGATAATCTTTAAACAAGGAAGAGGTGAGTGTCCGGGAGGTTAATGCTAGTCTGTAACCACTGTTTTGATTTTGGTTTCAAACCTATTTTATTTCCTATCAATTTTATAGCTCAATTAAAATTTTTCATTCTCTTTAGTTTTAATTTATTTTCTGTTCATGTGTCTTTAACCAAATCTCCAATTTTCCATTTCGTGTGAAAACAAACAAAAAAAAGTGATAGTTTTGCAACTCAAATTGCAACCTCCTTGAGAGACAATCCAGGGACTGCTATATTGTTTTGTTTTTGGGAAAATATTTATTTATTGAGGATTTCATGACAAATAATACTCACTTAACTTATGTTATTTTCTCATGGATCGTGACTATTGAATCATTTTTCCACACTCCAATGAATATATTGTTATGTTATCTCCAATGATTTATGTTATGAATGCAGTTTTATGATATTTTTTATTGGGTATGATTCTATTTGTCATATCCTTGAACCTTATTTATTGTCCCATAAAAATATACTCATCTCTTTGACACCACTATTATACAATTAAATTCTCTTATGTCCACCCCTTACTGATCATGTAACCGACCACTTTCTTACGTTTCTTTTCCATAGTTTATGAATAAGTGTATCATGTATGATATATATATATATATAAGGTTATCATCTGCGAATAATATTTCTTGGATATATTAAATAATTATTGTAAAATATTTTGACTATGTATCAATTCTAACAAAACACCAAACTTAATTTTTATGAGGGTTTTTTATTATAAGATATATTGAATAATCAATTAAAATGTTTAATATGTATGTATGATGTTGTTGGGTCCCCATACATTGTATCAGACCAGTGATGGTTTATTTTTGTAGATTATCTTATAAATAATAATGTTAGTTAAAATATAATAATCTATGATTAACCAAAAGTATGGAATCTAAAATGTCATATATTAAAATAAAGGTATAATAATTGAGGAAATATTAGGATAGATTCTATTTATCATATAATTTAATACACTGGTTCTTATTTCCTGATACTCACATTAATTTTTTTGTCAATGGATAGTACCGAAATAAATATAACTAAAAATGATTAGGACATACAATTTAAATATTTTCCCAATGAGAGACTAAATAAGATTATTTATTGGGTGAAAAAACTCATCTTCATTCTCACATAACACTCTAAAGATATGATTAATAACATGAATCATGTTAAACTCCCTATCATGGTATAGAAGGAACCACTATTCAATGATCTCTTCGTCCAATAAAATCCATTCTCCATTAGTAGATCTTATATCCAATTTATTATTGATATATAGATAAATACAATAGAAATAATCTATATTTTTCTCTATTTTTTGGATTCTAAAATGGTTATTTTATATTTTTATCATTAATAAGGTAAAGGTGAACAATGGTCGACACACATTAAGAATATAAGTAAATAGGAAGAAATCAAATCCAATGATTTGGTATAGTTTAATAAGGTATTATTCACTAAATATTTTACCCAACCTCTTTATAATAAAATTGGGAGGGGATTCCGTAATATGAAACAAAAGGAATATGAATCCATTATAACATATGATGAAACTAAAACATAACATTCAAGGTACACATCTAGTTTTCTTATTTACCCTAAAATAAATATCAATCAAGTTTTAGTGTCATCAAATTGAGTATATGAAAAGAAATAACTATTTGGTACTCTCTTTTAAGACACTAAAGAAATGAATTATTTTTATTTTAGGTTTGATGATAAAAAATAGTGTACATTAAAAGTCATGATAAATTTTCTCCATAAGTACAATTTACACCATCATATATTCAAACTCTTGAACTTTTTAGAGCCCTTCATCCAATCATTATTATCTCAAATCCTCCCTTGTATGTAATATAAATATGAGTGATGTCAACACACAATATTTACTTGGTTTAGCATAAAATCCTAGACCTTTCCATCTTTTTTAGACAACCCAACATGGATTCTCCACTAGATGTATCAAAATATCAAAAATATCAAAAATATCTTGACATAATATATATAGATTCTCAATTTTTTTACTCGCTATATTTGTGATGTTTTAATCAATATATATTTACAATAACAAGTGAATATTTAGCATCAATCTCTTATTGGTAACTCCTCAATAAATGGTAGGAGATAATTAATTCTGTTTAAATCTATCGTATGATTTTATAATTTATTCCTCATCTGAATTTTTATTTGAATTTTCATTTAGTCCTCATACAGACTCTATATTTATTCTTTCAATGAAAATGTAAAAATATTCATCTTAAAAGACTCTTCAAATATCATTATTTTTAAATACATAAAAGTATTGGGATCTCAAATGTTGTCCTTCATGAAGTATTTGATTTATCATTTCTTCTTATCCTAATATATTTCATATAAAAACCATATTAGATCTCCACATACATGGCCTCAGGAATCTCTACCATGTTGACCTTCTTATTACTTGAATTTCGGATTTTGAAAAACAAAACTAGTGTGTAAATATATAATATACTTTAACATTATAATATTACTACATAAATTACATACATGGATTAAATTATCATATATAATTCACATTTGGTTACATATCAATATTCTCTTACATCAGTGAAAATTACTACATGAATATTGATTTGAATATGTAGTAGCATTTGTCTATAATGATTTGTATAAATGATACAATTTTTTCTACATCATAGAATTAACTTCATTAGAAATTTTGATACATTACAGAATCAGCTACATAATAAAATTTTCAATATTTCAGAATTATATATGTTGGGAATTTAATAATATTGCAGAATTAGTTTTATGGAACTTCATATGTGCTGGAGGTCCCTTATATAAATCAAAAGAAGTCCATACTTCACTCAAATAAACTTATCTACACTTCAACTGATTTTTAGGCCATCTCAATCACATCAATACTTCCCAAAATTGTTGTATAGAATTATACTTCATCCATTAACACATTTCATTGATTAGTTTTAAGATAAATAGAATAATACTCATAATTTAATGAATTTCCCAATTTCTTTAACATCACCACTCAAGTTATTCAAGTTATATCTATGTATTCACTTATCCATTAGCTGTTAAAGTAACTCAACTATATTATAGAATTATATAGACCCAATATAATGAATTAAACCCTATGAATCATCATGAATCAATGAAAATCATCTAAGAATCATAACCTAAATAGTAAACATATATTGAGGCATTGAAAAAGAATTTAAAACTTAATTGAGCACTTTAATCCCCCCTCGTAAGAATTAGAAATACAAGAACTACTAAAAGTAAATATTTTTTCTATGATGAATTATTTATTATCCCTATTATTGACGAAAAAATACTAATGAATATTGTTGGGGTATTATAATATCATGTTCTACCTTTCAAGTCACTCATACTCTTCTCCTCTTTTTTAGTTTAGAGAAAGATGATTCCGCACCGTTGTCTTTGAAATGATCTTTTAATTATTCCACTATATGTTTATAAGGTATATCCTATTATTGAAAACAAGATAGATACAAAAAAGGTTGTACATGATTTATTTACAGTACCAATCATGTGATATCATTATCAAAACATCCCCCTTTCATGGATTGGGGATGTATACAACTAATTCCATTAAAAAATATATATCTTGAATACATCCTAAAAACATATCAAAAAATATCTTATACCAATAATGTAACTCCATTTTTTTCTTATGATTTTATCAACCAACACATTCCTTTAATAAGTTAATTTAATATAGTAATGATCAATGGTTGTAATTGTGATTTTCATAGTAAAACCTTTTTGTTTTAATATTTTTTTTTCAAAATTCTATATTTAATATAAACAAAATAATGGAAGATTCCTTCTTAGTTTTTCTCCCACTAATGGGATGTACATCTTTCTTCTCAGACATGGATAATTTTTTTTCAAAACAACTCCATGGGAAATCAAAAAATATTTTCTTTTTATTATCTAAAACACTGATTACACTAATTATATTTTTTTCATGTTAGTATATAAATAAACAAAATTAATAACTAATAGTGAGGGACCTATTTGATTATTCAAATACAATAATCTGGATGATATTTTACTATTAACCTAATATTCCCCTTCCCAAGCTCATCACTTTTTATCTTATTTGTATCATGAATAGGTTTTTTTCTCAAAACCTTCTCTTGAAATTATTCTATAGGTATAATAATTATCTTTACATCAGATGTCAATGAAACCTCATTGCCCTAAACTTACCAAATCATCTTCATAATTTTTCCTTTGGATAATTATATATTTATATAGTCATTTGAATTATTCTAATCTTTTTCAGACATTTTAAAAATATTATTTTGATATTTAAAGTCACCACCTCCTAATGAATTATTAAAAACATCATCTTTTTCTTTTGTCACTAGTTTGGTTATTTGAATTTGATATGAACTTTTTTATTTTTCAGAATTGTTGATTTCCTTGGTCTTATCCATTTGATCTGGAATCACTAATAAGCACTCTACCTTGACATGAAAAAAATAACGAGTCTCATTAAATGACTTAACCATACTTCAATCTTTAGTCCACACCCCATTCCTAGCATCGGTAAATTTTCCTTTCACAGCTATAAGAACATAGATCTTAAATTCAAGTATGGATTTTGATTTCATGTTTTTCTAGGAAAAGGAAGATATGTGTTTTCTCAAAGTACATTCCATGTACTTGGTAGCCAGATATAGCTGTGTACTAGCTGTGTAATGCCCAAATAAATCGTCGTGTGGTGACCAAGAAGACCGCTTAAGTCGGGGGATGGTCATGGAAAATATATGATATGTAGTTTTAATGAACATTCCATGTACTTTTTTTTATTTGATAAATCGGAGTTGGGTTTCATCTCATCTTCTGAAACACCTTCTTCTGGTAGTGGTTCAAACAAGGGCACAACAGAAGGGTTAATGAACTATAAAACCCTTCCAATTCTCTATCCGAGCTCCGATGAAGATGTCGTTGGGTGTGTTGGAATCCCACCAGTGAGTTATCAAAACCCCCAGAGCCTTTCTTCATATTTCTTCCTCTCTCATGAGTTATTCATGGTTGGGAATTTTTAATCATTTTTTAGATCTATGCCAAACTAGGCTGATTCAAGGGTCTATGTTCATGTATATTGATCGTATGACATCAAGGTAGGTGGTTTATGACTTTCGTTGATTGTATATGGATTATATATGCCAAAAGTTCTACAAACCCACATTTTCGGTATTTCTTGATTTGGAATTTGACCTGTTTTATTAACTTCTTTGGTTTTATTGATTTATAAAGGGTTTTCACTTATGTATAAGACTAGATATCTTGTTTTTAGGACACCCCATGTGTTTGTTTCGGTTTTTTCTTAATTTTGGCCATTTGGTCTAGGATTAATTAAGTCATACCTTGGTTTCCATGCCTTGGTTGATTAGGATGGGATTGATTTATTATATGAAATTTATGTGTTATGATGTGTTAATGCTTAGCCATGTAGTAGCTATAGATTACATGATCTGTTTTGATATGATATGTGAACTATTTTTCTCCAATGGAACATGAGATTCTTGGACCAGGAAGACTGAGGGGACATCTTTAAAACTACATACTTCCACGGTACACTTCTTCTAAAAAATTCAATAGCTTCTGCTACACACAACACTGAGTTCGAGCGCACCAGGACCTATCAAACTGTCGTTTAAAAAGCGGTTATGAATATTATTAACAACATTTTGAATTTTATATATCCCATATAAATATAAAATTCATCTTACGTGTTTCTTAGTCATAATATAAGGTGAAATTAATATTTCAGATAAAAGAGGTATTTAAAAAAAAAGTTGTCTTTCTACCTTTTAATAGAAAACCCTTTTTAAATCCAATATTTGACACTTTTATATATTAAATTTTATGACATATAACTCTTATTTATAATAGATACATAAAAATATATTTCGTATGAATTTATGGTACTTTTTATCATTTAATGAAATTTAGGCCTTTTTATGTAATTTCAAATTTAAATTAAACATAAACACATGTCAATCTTTGGATAGTTTTTAATTCTTAAAAACCCGCTTTCTGGTTTTGACAATGATAATTAATTTTAAATTAATTTCTACCAATTCTTTGTTTTTAATTTGGAAAAATTGGTTAAATATTTTAAATAATGAGTTCCAAATTGTGTAGATATGTACCTTTTATATTTGGAAATTATGAATAGTAACTTGAGTAATTATTCTTTTTTACCATGGTTCAAGGGTAAATTAAGAAAATAAGGGTAAAAATTATATTATAATAATATAAAACTACCCTAACACGGCTACTAATCCAATTGGATAAGACATATTCGATCATGAAAATTGATAGGCCAAATGTTTTGTATATTGGATCAACTTGGAAGTGAAAATGACATTATAGAATATTTAATTTAATGAATAGGGAACTATAACATAAACATTTATCCTTTACTAAATCAATTTTAATATAGGGTTATATAAATTATACCTATGTATATAAATAGTAATTATTAAAATAAAACTATTTCCTACATAATTAGGTTTTATTTATTATTTTTATACATTAGATAAATATATTTATTTATGAAAAAATTATGATGCAGTGATTATCTTATTAATGAATGATTCAAATAAATGAATTTATAAAAATTAAAATAAATGTAATTTGAACATTTTGATGCCATAAACTATTTTTTGAGGAAATTGACATATTAAAAAAAATTTAATTTTTTTTTAGAATCAATCATGTTTTTGTGACTTTGATAAAAATCAATTACTAAATAGTGTCAAAATTGACATAAATGAGATTTTAAAATAAATAATATTTTATTAAATAATATAAAAATCCTAAAAATATAAATAAAAAAAAAATTCTTGTATAGAGATTAAAATTTAATTGATTTTCCACTTTAGGATCTATTATAATTTTATAGTAGAGATATTAATCATGTATTCTAAAAATACAAGAGGACATGGTAAGAGATAACTTATTTTACAAATGGTTAAATCTAAATGATTTGGTTTTTTTAATGACCCAAAAATATCCAAAACCTATTGGTTGAAATGATTCATAGCCCTATTTATCTTATCTTAGAAATAAATCTATTTGGAGCTTTTAGAAACTGAAAATTGTTTTATAATAAATTAATATTTCAAGAGTTTTCCTAAAGTACCCATCCCCTATATTATAAAAGGGAAACTCACTTTTCCTTTAACTCAAATATCTAAATACTTTTGGTTCAACCAAAACCAACCCATTTTTTCCCAAACCTCCATAAATTCATCTTAGAGGCCTACATTTGGTCCTATAGCCATCTTAGGAAGCCCTTTTGTTCAAATAAAAAAGAAACACCCGAAGAAGAGATAGTTGTTTTATCTCTTCCTTCAACGTTATTTTCTCCTTATACTTTATCTCTATATATTGTTTCCATAAAAAATAATAAATACAGTACCATACATATAATTATATGTTAATATAATAATGGGAACACTATTTTCATCATTTTATCTATCATAAAAATAATAATATTACCATGTGTGTGTCTGTACGGCTCACCGTCTCCACGCTATGGTGTAATTTGTTATTCGATATTACTTTATTTGGACGAGTATAATGATGATTATAATAGAAATAAATAATTAATATGACATTATAATGATGCTTTATAATTAATATACTATCCATTTCCATATCATTTTATCATTAAAGGGATGATATTGTCGCTCGTGCGTACGTACGGTCTCTCATCTACATGGCTCGATGAAATTCATTGTCTAACTTTACCATACAAGAATGATTATAAAAAAATTATGTTCCTCATAATAATTAAATATATTACATAACAAGTATAATTTAAGTATATATATATATTTCATTCACTTACTTTCATTCAATAAAATAAATAACGAAAAAAACGGTCATGCATACGTGCGGTCTACCGTCTCCATGAACAATGCATTCTATTTTATATATCTATCTATTATATATATCTATATTATGGATATATAAGATATATAAATCATGTTTAAATTTTAGAAGTAATTAAATCTTGATCTAAGTATATGATCAAGAATAAAAAGTCAAAACATGTATGATAAACAAAGCGATTGTTACCCGAAATGTTACATTAACATGGAATTGTAAACAAACGAGTAATATAAAGTCATAAAATAATCCTATATTAAATTATTAATATTATTATGATTCTCATATAAGTTTATAATATGTCTAAAAAATTATAAAGGAGTTTCAGACTCGTACGACGAGTATCAAATCAAAGGTAAGGCTTAATTTTACAATCTTGTTATTACATGTGATTATTTATGTGTAAGTATTTATAGGGACATATTTAACATCCATGTACATGTTTCATAAAAATGTTTTCAAAAAGATTATTTTATGGTTTAATGGAAGGGCCTCTTAAACAATATCATCATTTTAAATATTTTAATGATTTTGTTTCTAAATCTATTTAATTAATGTCCATGTTTTTCATCATTGTTTCAAGGGTTTATTTAAATGGGCATGATTATTTTAAAATGTTTTTTAATTTCAAAAGTTTCAAAGTGATACTGAAAAAATTGATTAAAAAATATCATTTAAATGAATTTATTTTAAAATTGTCTTAATTTTAAATGATTTCAGAAAAAAGGGATATTTATCTCAAAGAGTATTAATGAATTTATTATATTAATTTCATCTCTGTTAACATCCTTTGTTAGATTTTATGATTTTTTTAATTTTATTAATTATTATAAAATCATACATATTGTATTGAAGGTTTTCATATATGTCTGACAGTGGATGGGATATTTTTTTTAGCATTTAACTTTTACAGTCAATGTATTAAAATATTGTATTCTTGTTTTAATATAAATGTTTATGTTATGTTTCATCCTTTTTTATGAGGAATTTATTGGACTTAGTAAGTGACACGAAGAGCACTATATATCCCCTCGATACATTGGTAGCTCTCATGAGAAAAAATTGTGTCTTGGATAAAGACCTAGACAAAATATTTTTGAATGGTCTTGGCGGAAGGCATTGAATATATTTTAGGATCTATGTTTTATTGGTTTTATGGTTCAAAAGTTAAAAAATAAATAAGTGATTTTTTTCTAAATTTTTATTCTTTGGGACATTAACTATACTATGAAAGTATTTTCTTATATTAAGTGAATATATTCACCATGACATGTAATGTCATAAATAACCATTTTTTAATGATAATATACATTTCATTTTATTTAACTATTTATTGGGGATTATGTTTCAAAGTCACAATAGTGGAAAAGATTTTATGTTATAATCTCATCATTTTATAGGATTATTTATGACCATGTTTTAAATTATAGATCATCATTATCCACATTGAAATAAAATCATTATTTTTATTATAAAATTTTTAATTCTTGAGAATACATTTTTTCCATTAATGTTTTCTCTTTATGAACTTAGTATTTCATAAATATTTTTTTTATAAACATATTTTGAGATTAATACCATTTCTCTTCCAAAACCACGTCAAATAAGGTTTTCAATTTTTTAAAAAATTATTAAAACGAATTATTAAAGACATATTTACCCATGTATACCTTTTTACAAAACAATTGAAACGAACATTGATTTTTTTAAGAGTGATAATTTAACTTTTTCTAAAAATATGAAAAGAATATTTATTTTTGACTTGAACAACATGACCAATAATTCATACTATCTAAACTGGTTAATGATTTCAATCATTCTTTAAATGTTTTCAAATATATCTTCTAAATAATTTTTTCCTTAATATTTTATCTATTTTTAGATTTTAAATAAATTATTCAAAATAAAAAGTAATTTGAATTTTTTTTATGTTTTGAAAAGAGTTTTTCAAAGTGGAAAGGCTAATTTCAACATTAAAAATGTTTTAAATAATTTTTAATGATTACTATATAATATTAAATGTTTATTTTCAATGAAAATTATTTCAAAAAGGTTTTTTTTTAAAATTTTATTTTCAATGAAATTTTGTCACACTCATGAAACATTCAAAGTGATTTATCTTTAAAAATCATTTTTCATCCAAGATGACATCCATTGACGTTACCTATGCCTTAATAAATATATTATCCAAGGATACCATAATTATTATTTATTTTTATGAATTACTTTTATTATGGAATGATATAATGAAATCAATTTCTCTCTAATGTGTTATACATGGATAAAATTCTTTTGAAACCCACTTCCATTTCCACAGGTAATTCTATGATGAAATGATCAAATGATTATGAAAACTACTTCTTTTTTTTTAGGTCATGATATGATGAAATGTTAGTGAAACCATTTTTATTTAATGATTTATGATACATTTAATGATTAGTGATAATATAGAAAAAATAAATATGATTTTATTTATTTGATAGGTGATAACTATATATCCCACCAATTCATTGGGTAAAGATTTTTATCTCATGAGTCAAAAAGTGGAAAGAAGTTTATGGGATTGGTCCATTATTAAAAATAGGTGTGTTATAATTCACTATGGTAAATAGGTATGTCTTGATCCATAATGTGAAACGTGTGTGCCCTAATCCACAATAAGAAATAGGTGATAAGTTGTGATATAATGTGTTTATGGTCTTAGAAGTAAACCTCGCAAATGAAATGGTTTTGTATATTTATGACTGTGATTCACTATTATGGCATGATCTTATTATTCATGATTTATTAATGATGATTATACACCCTTATATCCTTTGTTTGTTAAAATGATAATTTTTTATGCCATGACTCAAGTTTATGATCTACGAGAGGTTGGTTATGAACTTAATATGTTATGTTCAGGATAACATAAACTTATTCTTATCTTATTAATTAATATTATCATATATATATATATATATATATATATTACTTTTACCTATACTGAGAAACTAAGATAACCATTTATTATGTCTCCTTACATATGTTATAAAGAAAGGATTATGTAGTGTATGGTTATGAGGAGTAATATGTGAGAATACCATTGTTTAATATGTTTAAGAACTTTAACCAAATTAGAATATTGTTGACCTTTTCTCTAAAGACACTAAAATATTATGGTCCTCAGGTATGTGTTCATGTAGTGAAGTGATTATTCATATAAGAAGAAGTGATATTTATTTTTGAAAATTCTGAGTCATTATAATCATCAATATTATGGGGATGTAACCTATATAAATATAATTATCTAGGCTCTAAATATAGAGAATAACTTATAAGTAATTTGGGATCAAAATCATTTGAATCACATATCATATAATATGATCTTAGTCCAAGGTATATCCAACCACTAAGCTCCCACTTCATGGAATATCCAACCATATTTGAGTCTATAACATGGAAGTCGATCCGTGGATCGGGATCTATAACCATGGTATCCCAAATTTATCACATTAACCCCAAGGATTCATACCATAACATGTCATAAAACAGAAAACATGATGGTTGGATGAAATATCATGCCCAAAACAACTATTTAGATCCACAATGGCCCAAAATCCTGGTACCAGTTCCATAGTGACACATGCTACTATCTCATAAACACCTGATTATCGTCATCTTATCAATGGGGGAAATGATCGTGTCCTCTTAGTATTAGTATATAATATTATCCCATACTTGGATCCCTTGTCTGAGTTATGGTTTAATGTTAAAACCCAATTATCTAGTAAATCACATCCCTTGATGTTGACATCATCAAGATAGAATGTCCTTGACGACTGCATGGGGTCTCACAATGTATGAAATACATATAAGATGGACTATGACCTAACTTAGTCCACATGGAAACTCTCTTAGTCTATTCACCCAACCCTATTTTGATCTACCCAAGGCCTCCATAAATAATATTTTTCTTGGATAATAAGTACAACTATATCTATCCTCTCCCCTCAAGGTGTCTTGTTGTCCTTAGGTATCTCAAGGCCCCACTGACCCTTATGGTACTTTCATTTTAAGTCACAACACACCTTCCTCAAAATGAGATGAAGGGATTATACAATAAGACCACTAAGTTTCCTCAATCCTATCCACTAACCTTAGGGGTTTGGATGACCCATGGAATACTAAATTAAGAGCCTTATCCTATGTAGGAAATTTTGTTGGTCACACTACTAGGACCAACGTTGCCTAGGAGGTTTAGTCTATTTTTATAAGCGATTTTGTTATACTCACCCATTTGATTTAATTTAACCATTAAATTTCATTCAAATTGACCAATTAATAAAAAGTGTATTTATTAATGTTGGTATACCAAATGAGATTTATCACATAGTCATAATCAATAAGCCATAGGATTCATGTGCAAAACCGCATTCCTCTTATGAAGCTTCTTCCATTTATCGAACTGGGCTGGAAGTAGGCTTGAAGTCATTTCTAAGCTCATATAACCTCATTTTCCATCAACCAATCCCATCACAACACCTAATAAAATAATGAAAGAAAAAATCAACTTTTTAATTATTATATCTATAATTAAGTAATTAATTTAACTCAACCTTGGAATATTTTTTTGAAAACTCACTGAGTTATTATGCCACACTATAACTGAACACAACTTCCCATGATAGGTCCATTGTGATCACATGACATCACCCTTGGAAAAATACCCATCCTGCACCATTAAATAAAAAATAATTTATATTTACTTTTAATAGAAAACTCTAATAAAAATTGATAAAGTGACATACCTTCGTCAAATAAATATGTTGTGTTTCCTAGATTTCATCTTGGGACGTCCTCTCTCTATGTATAACTAATTACCCAATAGAATTAGATGATTGCAATATTATCTAGTGATATTGAAAAAAACATAAATCAAAAAACAAAAAAAATTAAGGAGAAAGAAGATGAGGACTAAGATAGGAAAATACATACCTCAGTCATCTAAGAATCAAAATCATAATAGCCCCCCTTGAAGGGGATTTAAGGGGTGAATAAATTGGGGGATCCTTTTCTTTTTGAAAGATAATGAGAAAAAAAGTGTCTGTACTCTTAAGAAATATATAGGAAAAAATGAAAATTTTAATATATAAATAGGCTACCTAGTTTGGACACATGGTAGGGAAAACCATGGAAAAAAATATAGATAGTACTATCTCTATCCCTCAAATGAAAATGGTATGGTCACACTATTTACCAAACCATGGGCCAACCCAAAGGATGGCTCTATAACTCCTCTAAAATATTTGTAGCGATTCCTCTTGAAATTGAACATTTTCTTCAAAACCATGCAAAAACTATGTGAGGAAATAGTGCTCAGTACGTATGGAACTAAATACCATGTCTCTTCTAGGGTGCCACAAGATTTATTCTACATCGTGCATACAAACCAGAACCCTAAAAATATTGAAAATATACTCGATTATTTTCAGTCTCACATGAGGACTTGAGCTACCAACTATGAAGTAATTCATTTCCAAAATAATTACTTTTTGGTATTCAATCTCTCAAATTTCCATTTTAATCCTTTGATAGAAATTCAATCCATCATGTAAATGAAAATTCAAATTCCTTTGATATTTACAAACTTCTATGTACACACAACCTTATAACCCCCCTAAATTAATAATGTTCATCCTCATGAAGTATTTTTGGACATCGAAACACTAATCATGACATACCTCAGTCATAAATCCTCACACTTTTGGAAATGCTCAATTCCTGATCACCCAATGATCACCAAAGATCAAACTCCACCCTAAGGTTCCTAAACAACTAAATCCCGAGTCAACACTCATGACCACTAAAACACTAAGATGACACTTTATTGAGCTAATTTATCCTAATACACTATCATTTCATCATCTAATCCCTAGTTCTCCTTTATGATAGAGCTTAGTATCGAAGCTCAATTCCAAGCCATGAAGCCTCTAATATCATATTTTTTTTATCAAACCTTCCTCTAACATCCCATATAAAATCATAACATAGTTATAAACCACACAACTAATCATAAATGAGAACCCCTCCCCCAAAATTCTAATCAATAAACTATGTTTAAGGGGCCTGACTAGCCGTTTATTGTGGCTTTGAACACATCAACTTCAATTGAATGACATGGACATCTTAAATACCCCTTAATGATCAAAATGATGCGCCTGATGTAGTTTCTAATTGTCCTCATCAAATTACACAGATATATTATATTTTAACCACCTCTAGATGAATTTAATGAGAAACACTTGACTCTAGCCACTAACACGTCACTAAAACCATATCATGAATTTTTTATCCTTGGAGGCATCCAATGATCATTGAAGTATTCTCACAAAATTTTATACTTGACTCCAAATTATAAATAACAAACATATCCCTAATCCTCTAAACAATAATCACTTCATATCATACACATTGAAACGCCTTCAATATAATACTCACTTAGACTGTCACAAACCATCCAAATCTCAATTCCCATACCCAGGCTCGACCTGGATCTTTATGAAAACTAATATATGTCATTCATTGAGAAATATTAGATTAATTTTGTCTATTTATCCACCAGTATGAAAATTAAAAAATTTCATCCAATGAACGTTCCCATACCCATGACCCCTCTTATTCATGGGTTACATGCTAGCAACTGACATCCAACTCCCCACCATAGGAGATTTTTTGTCACCAAACTAACAGTGAAATATTCCAGACACCATGACCTAGGAATCATCCATAATTATACAAAAAATATGACATGGTCTACCCAGATCACTCATTAAAAGAAACATGAAACACCAATTCATCACCCTTTATCTCTTACCAAGAATATTTTACTTGGAAACCACCATATTTCAACTCATAATGAGTGACCCCACTATCAAAATCCTATATTAGGCTCCCCTCCAAATGGATTCCCATATACCAATCATAAATCAACTATATAACTACACAAGATCAATTTTAATTATAAACCTCATCATAGGGGAAGTTACTTTATTTATCTAGAAGTTTCAGGCCACTGTGCCAGGAAGGGTCTCCGCATATTTCATCAATCAATATATCAATAATGTTATTCAATGATTCCTTAACTCAATGGAACCACACGTAAACCATGTGTCATGCCACTATCTCCCCAATCATAATTAGAGTATGCTCCCATACTACACAATGTAGAACTTGAATCATGCACCTATGAGTCATGACACATTAAGATAAGGTGATTGTTCTCCATTGTATTATAGTTTTGATATAATAGATGTTATCATGGAACTCCTCTTTAAAATTAGTCACAATACCCATTCCATTATCTGTCACATTATTTTCATCCTCACAACACCGGTCAATCACTATAGTTATACATCCTCACTTCAAGGAATGTCAACCTCATCTAAATGTCCAGTCACCACATAGTGTCGTTCTAGTCACAAGAATCCACCCATTATCTAAAAAGTCTAATAAATTAAACCAAATTCATAGCGAAGACATCACTCTAGTCCCACTTTTGAAACCACACACTGGTCAATAGGGCAAGGCACACAAATATTCACTCCAATTGAAACTGATCTTGATTTCCATGAACCCTATGTTATTTATTATTAAAAATTTCATCACCCATCCTATGTAGCAAACCCCATACAAATCCCATGAATCGCACTGATCTTGGGTGTACAACCCAGCTCACCACCACTTAAGGTACCAAAAAACCTAGGCCAACCTCTCACTTGAGTTTCCCTCCAGCAACGTAAACCACTGATTAATAATGGTATTGAAAAAACTAATGCTTTCTAGGTATCCTACATATCCTTACCAGTCTAGTCTCACATCAAGATCACTCGATCCAACAACCTAGCACAAAGGTCAACCCTTGTATAAGATCATAACTCATAGGGCATCATGCATGATCTTATCTCAACCCATGGAATATATACGACAAACCACCCACTCTAGGGACTCACATATGATAAAATCACATACTAACCACTTACCATGGATTGGGCAAAAATCCACTCTGATAATATGTGCATCAAACTACTCCATGGAGGATTATTACTCACTGGTCTTGTAACAGCCTAAGTTGTTATGATTATTTATCTTTAAATAAATATCTTTGATATATTAATTTTTATATAACACAAAATTTAAATTAATTGAAATAACCTATTAAGATTTTATAATGTTAATATTTAATCATTTTTGAAACCATCATGTCAAAACTATCTTACATTGATTTTTAGGGATTTTTCTAAAAGGAATTATTTTTTAGTGAATATTGAAAATATTGATTTCTATAAAACTGCAATTTATTTTCATTAAATAATGTAATTTAAAATGTTAAATTATATTTTCGATTTTGAATCATGATATTATATCCATTTTATTTACAATATTATAATCATTTTAAAAAATAATATACAAAATATTTTTATGTTTAAAAGAATTATTTCTAGAAAACCGTTTTAATGGAATTTTATATGTTTGTATTCAAATTAATTTATAAGAATTATAGAAATTGAATATATCATATTTAACCCATATTTGGTATCATGAATCTTTAATTTGGTAAATAATTTCCATTTATTATTTGGAATTATGAAATGTAACAATTGAAAAACTTATCACATCAGTTAAGAGTATATCAGGAAATTAGGGTTAAAAATAATGTGATAATGCATTAAAAATATATCGAACACTAGGATTTACTTCATTGTATGAGTCTATTTCTTCTATAATCATACAAAATTCTAAAATATAACATTTTTTCATTTTTCTTTTATTTTGACTTTTATAATATTTAAGTAAATGATAATGTCAAAAATGTCACTCTCTTGTTTTTAATATATAAAATATTTTGTGAAAGAGATAAAAATAAATTATGTTTGTCTTTAAAGGGTCATATTTAACTATGATTTTTTATATTGAAATTTTATTTTCAATTTTTACTGATTTAATAATTTCTCTCAAATTATTAAGTAACACAGATGCAATATATATTCAAGAAATTGAAAATTAAATAAATGTTTTAAAAAAATTAAAAATAGAAACATTTTGATGAATTATTGTATTAAATGAATCATATATTTAAATATAAAATTATAGTTATTATTAAAAGGATATTACTCAAGTTTTATATTTTTAAAGTTGTTTCTAATGTCTAATGAAATGAATAATGTCAAAAATTACATTAATGATATTTTAAGAAAGTAATATTTTATTAAATTACATAAAAAATACTAAAAATAGGATATGATATGGTTATAAATTCCAACTAAAATCTATTTATGTTATAATTTTACTGTTATGTTATCAATATTTTCTTATATAGTGTACACAACTTTGTTATCATGGAAATTTTCAAAATGGTTAACAAGGGATTAAAAGAAAGCGATAAGTGTAAAAAATAATCAAAACAAGACTAATTTTTAATATATGATATTGTTTTCAATAAAAATATTATTATTGATAAATTTTATCAATCTTGATCTATTTTAACATAAAAATTTTTTTATGTCAATTTAATACTTCATGAAATTCCACGAATTCCCCTCATTTATCTTATAAAAGGATACCCCTTATCTCATTAATTTACAAGATATTCGACATACTTGATAAAAAACCCTACCCAATAATATTCCAAAAATCTTTATCCAAATTCTAGAAGTTTTCTTCCAAAATTAAAATCATATTGTCCATAAAAATAGATCCAAATGAGGTTTATCTAAGAGAAGGTAATCCTCTCAAACATGATATTTCTTTTTTACTTCTTCTTTTACAAATTTCAATTATTTCCTAAAAAATATTATATAATGAAACCATTATATTCTATATAATAAAGTGTTATTATATTTATGTAATTAAATTTATTCAAATTCTTCTCCATAAATTGGTAATCAAAACCATCACTCAGGTGTGTGGAGGACTAGTACCTCGTAAATTGATGAAATCTGCTTTTCATCACTGCCCCACAAGGCTGGTCATAATTATAGAAATAATTAATATAAATTATATAAATTATATAATAAAACCTTTGTTATTATAATATAATATCTTACTTCTTAATTTTTAATCATATGGAAGATGATAACATCACTCATGCGTACGTGTGGACTACCACCTCCAGGAAGCGATGTGATCTGTTTTTCATTTCCTCTTTACATAGATGATAATATGGGTATATTTATTGAATATATAAAATATATATTATTTAAAAATGTGAATTATTATTCATATTTATTTTGTTTCATCCTCTGAAATGTTAGTGTAGTGTCCACGCGTACATGTGGCCTATATTTAATAGTGTAATTTATTCCTTTGCCTATATATTTAATGGATGAATGTAAATATCTATATACTAAATAGAAAAGATATTTTATACTTGAATATAATTTTTGATATTTTAGAACTATGATCAATATATAGGGATTGGGTCTGTCAAATCAAAATATACATGGAAAACAATGTAGTTAACACCCCAAAAAATGATAATAACATATGATTTTTAACAAACAGGTGATATAATATTATAAATGGATCATATATGATATTATTGTTATCAATATGGTAATGTTACATAATTTTAATGAATTTAATTTAATAATAAAATAGTTTATATCACCTATGAAGAAATTCAAACTTGAGGTAATTGATTTTGTCTCAATTTCCACTCCATTGAGAAATAATTTGTAGTATGCACCTATTTATTTTTATGTGGTGTATATATTTCTAATTTTATTTATTGAACATGCAAATTTATTTATTAACGATGATTAAAATTTTAAATCTTTTTATACTATTTCATGGAGTTTTAATTTAAAATTTATCAAAGGGGTAATATTTTGTCTCACAATCTAATTATTTGGGATTTTTAAGGAATATTATAATATATCCTTAATAGATTCTATATATTTTTATAATATCAGAAATTATGAAAATTTTCCATATTTTATTAAAACTTTTCATCTCCTTGGAAATTGAATCAATAAAAAAATGTTTAATGAAAAGTAGATATCATTTCTTTATTGATGTGTTTATTTTTCTTATATGTCCATTTTTCAAAATCATTAATTAATAAGTACTTTTTATTTAATAAAATGACTTATTAAGGAAATTAAATTCTATAAAATAATATTTTAATTTTTGAAATGAATATTTCTAATATTTTCAGAAATGGTTCTGTGTTGAATTTCTTTAGAAAATTTATAAAAAAAGTTAATGTATATGGTATTAAAATAGTTTCCTGCCTCTAAAACTATTTTTTTCTATATCAAATTCTTTTAAAAGATTTCAATGTTTTTAAACGAAACTTATTAATTAAACTTTATGTCATTTTCTTCTATTATTTTCTTTTATGCATAAAAGGGTGTTATTTTATGTCAAAATCAGTATTTTTTATGAATTGATGGACACCTTTTATCTCTTAATAATTTAAAGGTTTTTATCCTTCCCTTAAAACATTTATTTTTTTGGTGGAATTTTAAATTATAAATTAAATTTTTATTAAATATATATATTATTTGTAACATGGATTTTATTAATTCAGAAAATGTATACATTTTTATATATGATTTGTCTGTATTAAATTTATTTTATTGACTGGAGAAATATTAATATTTTTTATTCGTTACCCAATTCGGATATTTATTGATAAGGAATGTCTTCCATAAATTATATTAATCATTCAATATGTAGTAAATGAATTATACATTTAGCAATGGTTGGATACCAAATATAGATAGCCTTTTAAAATATAAATGGGTCTCATGAGACAAATACAATGGACAAATTAAGAGGGTTTTTGGTATATACCTTCCTATCAATTAAACTACATTAGAATAAGGCTTTGATGGTATAAATATCATGATTTATGAGATTGTGACATCCAATATGAATAATTTTCTTCATCAACAATTTAGTTACTATTAACCATGAGATTAAAACACTAATATTATCCAAATATGTTTTTTCCACATGAGTTATTGATTAAATGGAATGTTTCGTCAGTTATTTAACTTTCTGTAATAATTATGCCTTTTTTATTCATGATTGATTCCACTGTACATAATCATTATAGAAAATCTGATCTTACCCATTATTTTTTTTCATTTGTCAAGACATAACGAAATATATTATTAATAATATCATGTACTTTAGAATATTTTTTTTATGTTATCTATTTTATATTAACAATGTAAATTTTTAATTAGGCATATATATTATTCTTTTAAGACTGCCAAACTGATTGATCTATCATGGTGGCATCCTATATATCTTATACCAATATAGTAATGTTAAAATTTTTTTATGGTTACTAGATTTGGGGATTATACAATTGGTATCAAAACATGTTTAGTAGAATAGTTGTGAACTAGATTTTAATTGAACAAAGTTATCATGAGAATTATGATAATCCATTACAGTATTTTAGAACTTTTATCATTCGATATTTTTTTATTTTATAAAACAATATTCATAATTATTACGAGATAAATCAGTATGTACCATTATTTAGTGATAGTGTGTAATGGGCGAAAGGTAATCAACTCCCATAGATAATGTGCGGATTGTATTGCTGAGCAAGCCAAAAAAATAGTGATCAAATTGAATAGATCATGTCTATATTAGGGTGGTTGACTCTGGTTATAAAGAATAACCTTTCCCAACTATAGAATCAGGTGGTTCCATAGTGTTATTTACATATGTATCAATGATTTAAGTTATTGCAGCCTCCATGTTTTAATGAATCTATTAATCCATTATTATAAGAGAAATGAATTAATCCCTTTGAAAATATATTACTATATTTGTGAAATAATGAAGCTGAAAAGGTTATTCTGGCAGTGTATTATTTGAGAGGATATGTCGAAAAATGGTGGTAACAGATCTAGGACACTAAAGTTGATGAATAAAAGGAAAACATGGAATGGATAATTTTCAAGGTGATATTCTTTGAGAAATAATTTCCGTGAGATTAGTGAGATGACATGGAGATAAATTACCTCACATTAAAATAATGAGAAGAATAAAGTGTTTCTAAGTATATGGATAACATTCTAAGGTTAGTACAGCTTAGTTTGGACTATATAAGTAATCAATAAAGGAATACTGATCATTTATTTAATGGTATTAAGTAAATTAACTAAGTTGATGTTGTTTATAAATTGTTATCCATATATGATGATATTGTATCAAGTTCCATTAAGACAAAGTATAAATTTTCTAGATCCCATATCATCGATGGAAACCAAGAGAAGAAGTGTTCGAATGAGCCCCAAGAAAAAGGGAAAACATAAATGAAGAAGATGGTAATAAAGAAATTAACATCATATAAAAATCATGGAAGTGACATCATGGAAATTTTTTAAAAGTAATGGGAGTTTGTTATAAGTATCGAGATAAGAGTCTTATATGTAATGAATGTAATATGAAGAATGAAACCATTTTAATCCAGTGCATCTACTATAAAGATATATCACATTATTCAAAATAGTTCCAAAAACATAAAGGGAACTTACTAGAAAATAATATTATGAGAGAAGTCCAATCATATATAATTACTATTGTTGTAGTGGAAGTTCCAACAAATGTGGTGAATTGTAAGCTAATCATTTACTCTAGAAGTGAAAATATTTTATTTGATTCAGGTTCTACCCACTCTTTTATATCTGAAAATTTAATAAGTGTATCACATCTTCATCTCAATTATTAATTGTTCAAATGTTAGTGAAAACTCTTAATTGTATAATAATCACATCTAAAGTACATATCTCCGCTTTGATAGAATTTTCCTGGAATGTGCATCCTATAAATCTATTTATTCTACCAATAATATGATTTTATTTATTCATGGGAATGTATTGACTATATTTTTATATATACCATATATAAAGACCCAATTTTTAATTAATAAATATTATAACTTTTTATTTGAATATTCACTATATGACACAAACACACATCTTAGGATCATAAATGTATAGTTCCTTTTGAAACATAAAAACCTAAAAAAATAGTTCATAATATTTCTACATCATCTCCACCTTAGTACCTTGTAAATAAAACCCTACTTATATAGATCATATGTAATACCTATCATCATAATATAGGTAATTGAAACATATGAAAGGTTCATCTCAGATACATAGTGAGTGTAAAAAAATGAAATTTGTAATGATAACATGATAATAAGTGTATAAGAATATAACAGTAACTTATTAAAACAATACCCTACATATCAAAGATAAAAAAATCACGAGTCTTGGAAAAATTATTGGAAGTTCATAAGACAATAATCATAAAGAAATATAATAACCCAAACCATGAGATTATAAAATTCAAATAAGATATAGAGTTGTGGAAAACACATATAAAACCATAATTCAATGCCATCCGCTAATTCATTTGTAAAATTTTAGGATTTGGATAATTAAACATGTACTTTCTTCAGACTTGGGATAACCTCTCGAATACCTTCTTTCAGGCTCGGCCTGACCACCAGTGTACTCAAATTTAGTATTTAGATAACCTCCGACATACCCTTTGAGTTCATGTATCATTAATCATAACCAAATACATGGGGTGGGATTTTTAGGTCTTACCCATCACATAATCTTTTGTTTTTTGTTCCATAAGATCACAAAATAGTCATCTTATCTGAACCCCTGAAAATAAATGGGTTTTTAAATTTTTTTTATCATATCATAACTCATGAATGTGAAATTGGTTTCATAATCATCTTATAATTATAAACATAAATCATTTAGTGAAATAATAATAATTTTATACTTGGAAAATATCCCCATTAAATCATATGATATATCAAAGGATATTATATTAGATATAAAATGATTTTGAGTGATCAATTATATAATTTATTTAGGAAACAACATTTCTAATTTAAAATAAAATTTCTAAAAATTAAAATATTATCAAAATCATTATCTTTGAAACTAACCTTGTAACCTAAAATATAATATTTAAATATCAATTAAAAAATTTGTTTAGGAAAATAACCTTTTCAATTTGAATAAAAAATTAAAAAAAAATCATTTTAAATATACTTTTCTTTGAAAAATATCATGGAAAACTATAATTTAATCTTAAAATAAAATAATAGTTCTGGCAGTGTGATATTTTTTTTATTCCATACACATTAAAATAAATATTCTTTTCACGTTTTTAGTAAAAGAAAAAAGGGACTTATTTGGAAAAATAAATGAGGATTTCTTTTTATAACATTATAAAAATTAAATCAGGTAGAAAAATTTATTTAATAACTAATTTAGATAATGTTGACATAAATTAGTAAATTTTTTTAGAAATCATTGTTATTGATGAAAAATGGTTTTTGAACCAAAAAAGAAATAATTCCAATATTATTTAAAAACATTATTTTAGAATATTGAGTATATAAATAGTGGAAAATTAAATGCAAAAAAAAGTATTTTCCTGAAATCACTTGAGGGTAATAAATTTATTGTGTTTCATGATATATATATATATCATAATATCTCATAATTTTAATTGTAATAATAAATTACCCTCATAAACAATGGTATTATAATATCAATCCCATATTAGTTGGGTAAATTTTGAATAAAAAACCTATTAAAAAATAAAACCAAATGATAATTTGAATATCATTAATATAATTATATTCTATTTATAACAATTCTATGTTTTAAATATATACATCTCATTAATTAATACAGGTGTATAACATAACATATGTTCCAATGAATAAAAGTCGACTTATCACTCCTCTTCCACTTTTGTATCTTTTGAACCATAATGTCCATGAAATAAATATCACAAAGTGGATATGTAAATCCTAATGATTTTTATGATAATAATAATAAAATAAATTGATTATCATTATATTCACCATATAAAATAAACACATAGTGAATATTTCATGTGTCTCACAGAAAATAAAAGTGCGACCGAATTCCCTTACCATATGCATCAAATTCTTTAAACCTCATATATAAAAAGTATAATTTTATTATAAATATATTAAAAACAAAAATTATCTATTTCATGGAATATATTATTTAATTATGTTCTTTTATTACCTATTTATTAAAAATTCACATTTAAAATCACGTTTCAGGTAATAACTGCTTCGCTTTTTACCCATGTTTCTTATTTTTAGTTTCATTCATCTCAATTTTATCAGGGATACATAATCTCATAAATGATAACCATGATATAAATATAATATATATTCATTAATTATATATTTATATTAATTTATAAAGTATATAAATATTATACTAAATACACCATTCAAGGAGATGGTAGGCCGTACATATGCATTAATATTGTTTCCATTTTCTCAACAAATAAAAAGAAGAATGGTAAATAATATATTAGTCGTACAGAATAAATTTCATGTTATATAGATCACATATATTAATTTAATTTACCCTCATTACTTTCCATGTAAATAATTTGTGTAAAAAATTACATTGCATCATGAGGTAGTAGTCTATCATACACATGAATGTTATTATCATATCCGCTATAGAATGTAAAGAAAAAAATGTAATTGTGATATATTAATAATAAAAAAATAAATATTTCAAAAATATTATATATATGAATATATATAATCAATCCTTATTTTCATCCATGTAAAATAGTAATAAAAAATATATCACATCAGTTCATGAGGCAGTAGTCCTCTGTACACACGAGCAATGTTATTATCATACAAAGATCTTCGACATAAGACATTATATAGCAAACCTGATTTTTCATACATTACTATTATGTCATTATAAAAATAAAAATAATTACAATATGAGGATCCAATGTTTTAGTGTCATGGGAAAACTATTACCATACATTACTTTTAGACATAAAACATAGACATTTATTTAATTCCATCTTTTCATGCTTCTTATTGTCTCTTATATTCTCCTTAATACATGTTGTCACCTAAGGATATATATCAAAATGGGTTAAATAAAAATCCAATTAAAAGGATATATAATATCATGAAACTATTTTACATGGGATTAGTATAATCATAACATCATCATCATGAGAGGATGTATTAGATAAATGCATCAAATGTGGAAATACATAAAAATGAAACACCATGTCTTAGTGTTCAACAACCACACACAATTGTGAAAAAATATATCATCTTTTTAATTCATATTTCACATTGATCATGAGATGAATAACATTTTCCAATGTATTTTATAACTATATAATTCTGGGTACACCCATTAAATCTTATCATTTACTTTGCGCTATATAATTCTGAGTGCACTTATAACAACTATTCTCTTTATTACAAAATTAAACATGATTTATTACAGAAAATTAAACTTAAGACAACTCTCAGGATCAATAAATCTAGTGTCATGGGATGTAAGGAACATTAAATAACAACATAGAACATAAAACACAATATCTTTATTGAAAACATCCTTTACTTGACAACCACATTCCTTCACACATAGCATTGCATGGGATAACCTTGGGACATGCATAAGAAAAGGGTGAGCTATAGAGCCCAGTAAGAGAGTAAATAAGGCATAAAATGAAGAATAATGTACATATTAAGAAATAATAATATCAATGGTTCACAATAGAAACATGAACATAAAGTCATCATATATCATTTTTATCCTAACAGGGAAATGCAACAACAACATTTAACATGATACTAGCATGATCCAAGGCTAGTTGCACATAGAGCATTTGTAAACCCTCATTTAACTTGAATTTTCATGAGTAAAACCTAATTTATCTTGAATTATCATGATGAAAACCACAATGAACTTGACATATCATGATACTAATATTTATCCAATGCATTAAATTGTTATTAGGGTACACTCGTTTTAATCATTTCATTTCATTCATAAGTGTGCCACATCGATCATACAACATGGATTCATTAATTATCATAATTTCTTCCATGAACAAGAGATGTGTAATAAATAAATATAATTTTTCAGTCAACAAGTAAATGTTCATAAAGGTGAATACCCTTGATAGATAAATGTGTTTGGTATTCACTTACATGAAGATTTTGGCATCAAAATTTTGATGTAACTTCAGCAGTATAACGACGTCAAATAGAAATAATAAAATGAGTTGATGTGAGGTAAAGGAGTCTCTCAAAATTTATACATTAAATTCATAGTATGGGGTTCATGGAACATAATATCCCTATATATGTAATTGAATTCATATGCATAATATAAATGAATTTCTTAAATGTAAATGAGGAGAGACAAATCCCTTACAGATTTTTTGTATTGCAACAAATGTACATGAGAGGAATTAATGAGAGAGAAAGGGGTATCAAATCATTAAAACATAAGGAGGGAAGTGTGGGGGAGGTGAGAAATCATACCCCACCATTTTTAATTGAAAATAAAAGGGTATAAAAATATAATGAAATTGAGACAAAAATGATAAAGGATGAAATTTCTTACTTGGAAGGGTGATCCCAAAATCTTGGGAGAGGCTTGGGAGAGGCATATATGGAGATTGGAGAACATTTTCAGGATTTTGGAGAGAGGAAGGAAGAGGTTGGTTGACCTCCAATGGTTTTTAATGATGAGGAAGTGGGAGCCTTTTTGGGTTTATATAGGAAAATAGAGGGAATTCTTTATTATTTAGGTTTTGGACACTACACATTTAAATAATAAAAACAACAAAAAATATCCTTGTTTTTTCCATCGTTTTTACCAAAGGGTAGTGTAAAAAATTATTTTATAAGTCAAAAATATTATCTTTTAAAAATATTATGCTTTCTTATGTAGAGGAGAGTCACACTCGCAAAGAAATCATTTTAAAAAGATAAAATATTTTATAAGTCTTGGAGGGTCTAGTAAGGCATCATAAAATTAATCAAACAAATATAAAATACCATTATACTATAGGTGAAACATATATTGTCTGAAAAAAACATTTGTTTAATTTTATTACATCACTATTAGGTCATTATGATGTCATAAAATACATTATATATTTAAACGATATTTAGTTTTTACCCAAAAAATTGACTGTCATAAATTTTTTAAAAATTCACTATTGAATAATATTGACATTATTAATCCAAAAAATGATATTAATTTTTTCTAAATAATTTTCAAAATATGTGAATTATTTCCTTTAAAATAAAAACCGATATTTATTGAAAATTCACAGGTTTTGAAAAAAACAGCATTCAAACCATAATAAAAATTACAATTGAATTCATAAAATTATTAAATTATTTATATATAATAAAAATTAATTTAGTAAAAATATATATATATTTAAAATATTATATTATTCAAAATCCATTAATTCATAAAAATATATTTCTTAATTGATTTAAAATATTAACTAAAAATATAATTTGTGCATTAAAACCCATCTACAAAGTAACAATATTAAATAAATGTATATTATTTATCCAAAAAATAAACTACAAAATAATAATGCTAGTATTTGGTACCATATCCCTTCATAACACCCACATACCACCTAAGGGAATGGTGTGTGATAGTGACATACTCTTAGGGTGGGTCAAATAACATCCCTTGGGCAGTAATCTCTATTAACTTCCTCTTCTCCCGTAGGCAATTCTGTTCAAGATTAACATGTTAAAGCTTGCCTTGGGATTGGTCAAGAGCAAAGTGTAGTGATGCTACCTCCTTTCCGAGTTCCGAAAAATGGGATTCATATGGAGAAATCTAGTTGGATGAGGCTATTTCTTCCTTTTAGAGTAAATTTTATTTGTTATAGCCCTATATTTATTCTAATCATGTGATCACTGTTCAAGGCTATATTAGCAATGGTAACAATTCTTAACAGTATTTTAAAATAGAAAAACATAAAACCATGGAAGTGTATATCTTTTATATAACCACTTAACATAATAATACTTTTAAATAGACAAACATATAGTTTCATTGAAAAAAGTGTGGGTCATTAAAATCTTCACCCCTTAAAGAAATTTCCCCCTCGAAATCTCATTTTCCCACACTTAAAAAGATGAGGGTAATTAAGCTTCATCACTTCCTCTAACTCCCATGTTGCTTCTTCACACATGTGGTTTCTCTACATGACATGAAGAGAGGCATTGTATTATTTCATAGAACTTTTCCCTTTGATATAAGATCTTCACCATATTCTCTTCATAAGAGATGTCATTCTAAATTGGTACCACCTCTATATTGGGTACATGTGATGGTTCTGGTATGTACTTCCTCAAGAGTGATCCATAGAAAACATCATGTACTTGAGATAGGTTCGGTGGGAGTTCTAGTGGATAGGCCACTTCTCTAATGTGATCAAGGATCTCAAAAGGATTGATGTACATTCGAATAATATTTCCCTTCTTCCCAAATATAATAACTCTATTACATGGTGATATGGGGAGGAATACCTTGTCCCCAAAATTAAACTCTAGGTCTCATCGATGATTATCAACATAGATATTTTTCCAACTCGGAGTAGCTTTAATGTTCTGCTGTATGGTTTTAACCTTCTCCAACATATCTTCGATGATTTATGGACCTAGGAGTTTTCACTCCACAGCATCATCCCATCATGATGGTGTTTAGAACATCTTCCCAAAAATTGATTTATAAGGAGACATTTGGATGTTAGAGTGGAAACTATTATTTTAAGAGAAATCAGTCAGTGAAAGATATTGATCCCATCCTCCTTTTAAGACCATTGAACATGATTTCAACATGTACTCATGTGTTTGGATAGTCCATATAGACTGGACATCAGTTTGGGGATGATAAGCTAAAATGAAGTTCAGCTTCATATTCAGAGCTTGTTGGAGACTCTTCCAGAACATAGAGGTGAATCTTGGATCTCGATCAGATATAATCAATAGTGGTACAACATGAATCCTTAACACTTATCTGATGTGTATCCATGCCATTTGATCCAATGATAAATTCTATCAAATTTCAATAATGTATGTGCATACTTTGTAAGATGATCCACAACAACCCAGATAGCATTGTTTTCTTTAGATGTTTTCAAAAGTCCAGTGAAAAAGTCCCTGGGGATGTTCTTCTGTTTCCATATTGGTATGGGTAATGGCAGATTCATCCCCTTATACTTCTTCCTCTCAACATTCAAATGCTCACATACCATGCACTTTGATGTGTACTCAACAATCTCCTTCTTCATGTTATCCCCCCAATAATTCACTCGGAGATCTCGAATTATATTTGTGTTTACTGGGGGAATGGAGAAATTTGAACTATGTAGATCATCTAAATGCTCATTATCTAACTATAGATTTTATTGAACTCATATTATTGTCCTAAATATCACAATTCCTTCTTCATTAACATTGAACTCCATGGATTTCCCTTTTCTGATAGTTTCTATTTTCATCTAAGTTCCCACATCATCCTTTTGAGAATTATTTAACCGTTCTAAAAGAGACAGCTGAGCAATAATTTTTTAAAGGATTGACGATGTTCCCATCCTTATGATTCCCATTTACATCTTCATCAATTCTAATAGTATTGGATCCTTTTCAATTATCATCAATGAATGAATTATTGGTTTCTTTCTAAATAGAGCATCTGCCGCCCTGTTTTCTTTCCCAGGGTGGTAATGGATTGGGAGTTCATTGTCTTTTGTCATATATAACCAGCTTAGTTGGTACATATTAAACTCTTTTTGTGTGAATATATACATGAGGCTTTTTTGTTCCATATATATTTCACACTTACCCCCAAATAGGTAATGTCGCCAAAATTTTAAAGCTATGATCATAGAATCCAACTCCTTATCATGTGATGGATAGTTTTTCTAATGAACATTAAGTTAAATTGAATCATAGGAAATGAATTATTCATTTTTCATCAACACACTACCCATGCACTTAATTGAAGCATCATTTAATACCACAAAAGTTCTCCACGCGTGTGCAATGTGAGCATAGGAAAAGTGACAATCCTCCTTTTCAACTCCTCGAATCTCTCTTCGCATTCATCACTCCATGAAAACATGACTCCCTTATGAATTATCATGGTAATAAGGCTTGAAATTCATGATAAATTTCTCACAAATCGGAGATAATATCCAACTAAACTTATAAAGCTACGGATATATGTCACTAATGTTGGCCTCTACCATCCCTCAATTGCAACTTTCTTGTAGGGATCCATATTTATCCCATTTCTTGTGATGATATGAACCCATAATAAGACCTCCTTCAACCAGAACATAGACTTGCTGTATGTTTCATAGAGTTTCTCATTTCACAAGGTCTCTAGTACTGTGCTTAGATGCTCTGAATTCTCCTCCTTGGTTTTGGAGTATATTAGAATATTATCTATAAAGACTATAATTTTTTTAAGGCACTCTATAAAGACTCTATTCATTAGGTACATGAATATTGTTAGAGAATTTGTTAGTTCAAAAGGCATTAATATGAATTCATAGTAACTGTACCTTGCATGAAAAGAAGTCAAGGGGATATCCTTCTTCTTAACCCTTACATGGTAATATCCTGACCGCAAATCCACCATGGAGAAGTATTGTGAACCAAGTAGCTGATCGAAAAAGTAATCAATACAGGGTAGAGGATACTTCTTCTTTATCATGATTTTGTTGAGCTCACAATAATCAATGAAAATGCGCATTAACCCATCCTTCTTCTTGATGAGGATAATTGGTTCACCCCATGGTGAAGAACATGAGTGTATAAACCATTTATACAGATTATCCTGTAGTTGTTTCTTTAGATCCTCATGCTCCACAACATCCATTCTATATAGAGTTTTGGATATTGGAAAATCCCCATGTATAAAACAATTCAAGAATTCAACATATCTTCTAGGAGGAAGACTAGTAAATTCCACAGGAAACACTTCAGCGAATTCTGTCACAATAGTAAGGTCTTCAAAGATGGTTTCTTCCATGTAACCAATCATTTGAGAAATATACGTATGATCATAGGGAAGTAATTTCCACTCTTGAGATGATGGTTCTAAAGAAGATCCATCCTCTTCTATGCAATTGTAAAGAATCGGGGGTTAGTTACCTCCAAATCCCTTTTTTTATTTTCTGAATAAACCACTTTTTGGACAAGTGGGAACCTCACATTCAAATTCAAAAATAGAAAACCATCCCAATAGCAGAATCCACAGTTCATACATATGAAAAGACAATGAATCAGCCTCTATCCCATCGAAAAGAAAATGCATCGAACCACAAACCACCTTTGAAGATTAAAAATTCAAATTGAATCTTTCAAATAGAGAACAAACGCACCCCCTCAGAAAGAAGAAACTCAAACCTTGCGAGCAGTAGGAACCTCGGAAAGCATAACCTCAAACCTTGCGAGCATTAGGAACCTTGAACCGTGCAAGAAACAGGAACACCCCTCTCGTTACAACCTCGACACAGTTACAGGTCGTGGGCCGGAAACAGAACCTCCATGACAGAATCAGCATCACCCTTGTTGTACATCGACTTCAAAAGTTAACACATACTAGTAAAAACACATAGCACCACTGACGTCGATGCCAAAGAAGAACCGAAATCACCTTGCAAAAAATCAACAAAAATCTCTAACCAGCACCGAATGATCCCAGAAAAGGGAGAAGACAACTGCAGTCATGCCTCCTGGAACACTCACACACTTGAACAAACACATCCCAAAGCCACCATGGAATCCATCTCACCCAACCGACCTGGAAAGGGTCAATGAACCAGGAAGCCAAAGTAGTGTGAGAGTAGACAAGATCTTCACAATGATCCACGATGAAGCCAGCCCCATCAATCCCACATAGAATAGCATCATCGAACTAGAATAGTAGAAAATTAGATGCAACTCAATTGGATGACCAAACCAGATGGTGAAACTGCCAAGGAGAACAAACACCGCTAACAAGAAAGAGAACCAAATAAGGAAAAAAGGGAATAGATTGAAACCTTGAAGAACATTGGGGATTAACTCTAAAAATAAGAATCACGACCGCCTAACTATATATCCAAAAACCTTTGTGTTACCATTGATCCAACTCCGAACAGGAGAGGAGAGGTGGAACCCTAGGTCAGAGCGGGTTTGGGAGACCGGGATTGAAAAAAACAAAGAAAAGGACCGACTCTGATAGTGTCAGAAACCCTATGTCCACCACACCCCAAATCCCAAAGCCTCGACGTAAAAACTACCACAACTCCGACCAAGAGAGGCAGAGAGAAACTTGCGGCCAGAGCAGGGTACGATTACAGAGGGCATCTACAGCACATACCTTCGTCGAAAGAGAAAAAAATGAGGAGAAATCCCACAACGACGAGCATCATAGGAGGTGATAAGGCCGAGAATGG
Source organism: Viscum album (assembly GCA_963277665.1). NCBI lineage: Eukaryota > Viridiplantae > Streptophyta > Magnoliopsida > Santalales > Viscaceae > Viscum > Viscum album. The sequence goes on from OY728143.1 coordinate 1,332,437,897, forward strand.
AAGGGTGAAGCCAGGAAATCTAGATGATGACGAGAATGAAGGGTAGATTCTGAGAAAGAGGTTGAAAACCCTAGAGGGGAGAAGAATCCAAACGCAGAGAGTGCTCTCCGTAGAGAGCGGCCCTTCTCGGGGGTCAGTTACGTATATTGAGAGTGATTTCCCTCTCACGATAATTTAAGTTGGCTCTATATAAGGAACTCTAATCCATGCCTAGTATTGCATCAAATTCCATAAGAGGGAGTATGATATGGTTTACTGGGAAGTTAAAACCCAAAAGTTTTGTAGGGGTGGAGTTATATTCACATGATGCAATGATTTCCCAATTTAGCATTTTCACCAACATCATTACTACTATAATTTTTGGTAGTGTTAGGATTTTTATGCTAAAACTTTAGTATATAAAATATTGCATATAACCATAATAAAAAATTATATTTTCTGTTCTTGAGTGAGTAATTATAATACATATCACCACTTCATTTTCAGGATTTGCTTTGGCTGAAGTGATGGAAAAAGATCTCCCTTTCTGCCTTGGAGGTTGTAAGTTGCCTTTGAAAACCATTGGATTAGAGTACTAGTTTGAAAACTACACTAGTTCTTTATAGATTAAGTAATGAAAATTTTGTTGAGGGTCAAATGGAGCATTCATACCCTCTGTCACAGTAGTGGGTTTTTTTATCAGTAGTTAATAGCGAGGTTCCCTTCTCTTCCACACCTAAAAAATTTCCTCGTTCCCTTCAGGAAATTTCTAGGGTGCTTCATTCCACACCTTTGGAAAGTTGGGTTCTGGAATATCTTAGAACGGTTGGGTTTATCCATCAGACACCCAGAATTAATGTCCACCCCAATATTCGTATCCCCAAGATACCCATGATATTCGAAAATCTCTATTTAAACTTTGAGGGAACATCAGAAAATATTCTCACAGCTCTTGAAGCCACATATCATTAGGTATTTCTGTAGGCAAGGTCTTATACCACTAAAGAAGAAGTCAACCTTGTATTTTGGGGCTATGACCAAGCTTAAAGTGTATCGGGACAACCTTGTTAAGTTTTCCTCATACGCTCTGATTAATTCGTCATATTTTTTCTTGAGGGCAAGGAAACCCATTTCCATATTAAGTTGGAGGGTGTAATGAAATAATTTATCAAGAAACATTTTCTAGAAATACTTCCATTACAATGCCTCGATCTCCTTCTCAGGATTCATATTTTTGATTAATGTCTACTATTGATCAACTTCACCCTCTATACGACAAGATGCAAGAATAACCTTCTCTTGTTCAGAACATTTATGGATGGAGAAGATATTTTCAATAGAGTTGATCCTCGATTCGGAAATTGAGGGATCATATGATCCATTAAAAGTAGTGGGCCTTTACGTCAAAATTATCTTGATCGCAACTTGTTTTTCTTAGGGGGTTGAACATTTCTCTTGACCCATGTTTCTTTTCAAAACATTAGTTAACAAAGAATGTATTGTGACAATGTTTTAAATTCCCACTCCCATCAGATTGGGAAGCTAATTAGAATTGTCATCACATTGATCTTAGCATCAGTTGTTTCCCCGAGTCCCCCTATTACTGGCCATTGGCTAGAATAAAAGGAATTCTAGGGGTAACACATAAAGGGAAATATAAAGACAAAAAGGGAACACTTAAAAATTTCATTTATTACCTTTACTTAAGAATTTATAGGATTCAATCTATGTTATTCATTATCTACTTCCCATCATATATTCTTAGGGGCATTTTTTTATTTCCTTAATAATGGTTCATACTAAGATTATGAATTTAACAAAGCATATCCCTTGGTATTTTCTTAAACAATAGTGTTTCAAGGCCCATTATTGTGCACCAGTTCCCTTTCGAGTCTATATCAAAGCATTGTTTTTGGGTTCTACCCCTAGATACATATGTGCCAAAGTCTCCTTAACTAGTTTGTATCTAGAAAATGATATATTTTTTTGATAAACCACATACACTATAATCACAAAAAATTTTGGATGCCTCTAATATACATAGTATTATCCATAAGGCTTTCACTAAAGTTTTCAAATCCAAATCCCAAAACTATCTAAACCTATCATCTGATACCAACTGTTACAACCTTCCTCTTTATTATAAACCTAAGAATGATTCATTACATAAACCATCACTTAAGAAAACTCCGAGGGTCAAGAGGTCTAGTGTTATGAGAAATTAGGAACATTGCATGACAACATAGAACATAAAACAAAAAATATTTATTGAAACCTTCTTTTACATGGCCACAACATTCCATTATAATTTTCATTGCATGGGATAACATGAGGACATGCATAAGAAAAAGTTGAGCTTTAAAGCCCAGTAAGGGAGTAAATAAATAATAACATGAAAAATAATGTACAAGTTAAGAAATAATCATATCAATAGATCACAAGAGAAACATTAGACAAAACGCAAGATACAACATGGCAATCATAACATCAAAATGTGGAAACAACATTTAACATGATATTAGCAAGAGCCAAGGCTTATTTCACATAGAGCATGAGTACACCCTTATTTCACTTGAATTAGATAAGTAAACGCTAATCGCACTTGAATTCACATGTGTAAACCCTTATTTCACTTGAACCATCATGATACTAATCTATACCAAATTCATTAGATCTCTCTCAGGGCTCACCTTCTTAATCATTTAATTTCATGAAAAAGTGTTCCACATAGATCATATAACATCGATTCATTAAACATCATAATTTATTACATTAAAAATAGACGTGGAATACATAAATATATGTACTCAATCAACAAGTTAATATGCATAAAGGTGAATAACCTTGATAGATAAATAGGTATGGTATTCACTTACACAATGATTTTTCCATAGAAATGTTGGTGTAGCTTTAGCAGCATAACGACATCAAATAGAAATCATAAAATGGGATGATGAAAGAGAAAGGTGTATCTAAAAAATTATACATGAAATGGATAGTAAGTGGATCATGTAACATAATATCCTAACCTATGTAATGGAATTTAGATTCATGATATAAAATACATTCTTGAATGTAAATGAGGAGAGATAATTCCATTACTGAATTCTGACATAGTAACAGGTGTACATGGGAGGCATTAATGAGAGTGAAAGGGGTATATCATCATTAAAACATAATGAGGAATGTATGGGGGAGGATAAAAATAATACCCAAATATTTCTAATTGAAAATAAAATTTTATAACAACATTATGAAATTGAGACAAAATGAGAAAGGAAGAAATCCCTTACCTAGAAGTGTGATCACAACTGCCAGGAAGCGGCTTGAGAGAGGATTCTAGGGAGATTTGGGCGACTTGGGATGATTCTTGTTAGAGGATTTAAGGGTTTTTTAAAGTTCCAAAGGTTTTTATTAATATGTAAGTGGGAGATTGGGTGAGATTATATAGGAAAAGTGAGGGAATTCATTATTATTTAGGTTATGGACACTACACATTAACCTAATAGAAACCACAAAACGACCCATGGTTTTTCCCAAAGTGAAGAGGATAAAATTATTTTATAAGGATAAATGAAAAACTTCTTAAAATATTCGGATTTTTTATGTGGAGGCTAGTCACACACTCAAGGAAACCATTTTAAAAAGTTAAAATATTTTATTTGTCTTGGAGGGTCCACTAAGGCATCATAAAATTAATCAAACAAATATAAAATCACATTATTTTAGAGCAAAAAACTATATTTTCCTAACAAAACTTTTATAGTATTTTATTACATCATAATTATTTCAATATGATGTCATAAAACAAATTATATATTTAAATAGTATTTAATTTTTACCCAAATATTTGACGATCATAAAATTATGAAAACTTCACCATTGGATAATTTCAATGTCCTAAATCAAAAAATGATATTAATTTTATCTAAGTAATTTTTGAAATATTTGAATGTTTAGTTATAAAATTAAAAATGACCTTTACTAAAAATTCCATGGTTTTTGTAAAAACAACTTCAAATCATAATAGAAATTAAAATTGTATTCATAAAAACTATATGATAATTTATATTAAATCAAAAGTAATTTAGTAATAATAATTTATTAAAATATTTTTTAATTAAAAAATTCACTAATTCATCAAAATTGATTTATTAATTAAATATGAATATTAACTAAAAATGTTATTTGTGATTTAAAAACCATATACAAAGTACCAATATTAATGAAATATATATTCATTATACAAAAAATAAAGCACATAACCATAGTTCCAGGGTCATAGTACATAACCCCTTATATAACCCACATATGACCTAAGGGTAAGGTGAATAATGGTGACAAACTATTGTGGTGGATCAGATAACATTTCCTGGGTGGTAATCTCTATTAACATCGACTTCTCCCATAGGTGATACAATTCAAGCTTAACGTGTTGAAGCTCAACTTGGGCTTGGTCATGAAAGAAGGCCAGTGATGCTACCTCCTTTATATACTCCAACAAATGGGCTTCATTTGAAGAAATTATATGGGATGAGTTCATCGCTTCCATTATCTAAGTAAATTGGATTTGTTAAAGCCTAATATCTATACTAATCATGTGATCCATGTTCAACGAATATATAAGAAACGTTAACAAATATTAATTGTTTTTTAAAATCCAAAAACATTAAACCATGGAATTTAATATGTTTTACATAACAATTTTACATAATTAAAAATTTAACTGCATCAAGAATAATTTTAATTAATAAATTTTTGGTCGTTACAACACCCATCACATCATAGTGTTTACATTATCATGCATGCCAAATAGAACATATATCAAACACGAACATAAAATAACCCATTTAAAGAAATTTGTTTCATTTTATAAAGCATAAATTCACAAAATTTGGGTTCCCAAATGAAATAGGGAATAACATACATGAAATAAGAATCATCAATTTTAAGTGAAGAAGAAACAAACTAGAGAAGTCTGTTTTTTGAAAGACGATTTCTTTTAGAAATAATTGTGTTCATGATAATATAAATTTTAAATAATTTATACCCCAAAAAATGTATGATAATTATGAATAAATAATATTTATGTAATATACAAACTAAAAATGGGGTGAATGATGGAAAACCCAAATAAAGGGAGTTGGGTTTGAGAATTCCCCTTACCTAGTGTCTGAATGATTTCATCACATTAATGTCCTGTATATTGATATTATATTCATTAATTAACAATTATAGAAACGTTAATACAAGTATATAATTAATTATTGTTTTATTTAGTTATTTTTTATTCATTTGGATGAGTTATAGGGTTTAATTCCATCATTCAAAACTGTTCATTTTTATAGTTTTATGATCGATTCATTTGTATACCAGAATGGAAGTTTCTTGAAAATGAGGATGAAAATCCATAATTGTTATTATATTTTATTATTGATACTATATAATCTAAAATTAGTTTACAAAGGATTTGGTTATATACCATGATGATGAATCATATGATAAATGTTAATGGTGACCGTTTTAGGTTAATTTTATTATTTTTTTAACACAACAAACTCATTTTGTTTTATAATTTAGTATTATGATTATATGTTATTTACATAACATAAAAAGGGTAATAAAATAAAATTTACAATATATATTAAACCATTTAATGTTCTCATTATCATACTTGTTTATTTTTATGGAAAATTAATGTGCATCACCTATGATGTCGGTAAATTGACACAGCACGAGCGATGATTTAATTTTTAAGATAAAAGAAATAGAGGGAGGATTTTAATGTTGGGACATCTATTACCATGCTATATTTACTGTATATGTATTCTATTTCAGTTTTTATTCAATTTGGATAATGGTATATGAGGATAGAATATGAAAATAAATTGATATTAAAAGAAAATTTATAAAAAAAGAGAGAGGATTTGCCTCTTTAATTCTTTTCTTGAGGTCCCCCACAAAGAACCTAGGCATGGTCTCTTGATGAGACCAAGAGCACTTGGATGGGGGGGGGGGGATACGGAAGATTATTGGGTAGAATGTATTCAAGGATCAGTTCTTGATAGGTGTAAGGGGAAGATGGTGTGATGGGTGGTATCTATAGTTAAGGAGAGGGTTGTTTTCTTAATATTTTAATCAATAGTTTATTATTTTTCTCAAGAAAAGAAATAGTAAGGATTGTTATGAATAAATATAGTTATGAGTTGATGTGAGTTCTAAAAAATGGTCACTTACATCATCCATGACTCAATAATGATGCAAAAATTCCGGTTTTTAGCATTTATCATAAATTAACATATTTTACTATTCACCAAAAATTCGAGTATTTCAGAAAAGTCCCCAAGATTCACCCTAATAATTTTTTGATGCGTATAATTGAAAAATGAATTTCATTTTATGAAAAAAAAATTTCTATATATGATAAATTTATTTTTCATAATGGAAATTATTATTTACTTAGAAATTACAGATATAAAATTACAACTGCTTTTGTAACACTTTGAAAAATTAATTAACGTCTCAGAAAATTATAGTAAAATAATAAGACATAAAAAAATATTAATTTATGAATAGATTTTATGAAAATATATTTTATTTTAAATTACTAATGTAATTGAAATATTTTAATGAAATATTTATGACTTATAAAAATACGAACACTTAATTAATAATCTATAAACCATTTATTTACCTAGACTATGATATAATTATACCATATTTCCACTTATTAGATGAAAATATTTATTTATCCTTCCTTGGGTTAGTTTACAATTCTTTTGGATAGTTTACTATTAATAGGGTTCATATTACTATTCCTAAGTAAAGTTACTATTTTATTGGAATCTGTTAATTAACTTCTAGAAATGCTTCTTATTTCAATAATTATTCATTTATAAAGTTTTTATTAGGGTCTTTAAGTGGTTTTATGTGATTTTTTCCATGAGAAATTATTATAAGAAGGGATAAATTAAATTGATAAATGTTTGGGTTGTTACATTCTTCCCCCTTTTGAAATTTCTCCCTCGACGTTTTGTAGATTAAAAATGAGTGTGCGTCTCCTTCATCACCGACCCTATTTACTAAGTTAATAATTCATTTTTATGGTTCCTCCAAAACAAATTGAGAAGTTGGGTTTTATTTTTTGCGTAGAACTATATATCTTCGGTCTAGAATCGCTACTGGTTTCTCCTCATAATATATATCATATTTGAGCCATACCACCTCTGAGATCAGTATAATTGAGTGACCTAATATGTAATTCCTCAATAGTGATATGTGGAACACATCATGACGTTGAGCCATATTTGGTGGAAGTGCAGGACGATATGCCATAGCTCCTATGAAATCAAGGATCACAAAGGGGTCAATGAACCTTGGACAAATATTCCCTTTCATTCCAAACCTCATGGATCTCTTCCATAGTGATATTTGAAGGATGTCATTATCTACAACATTAAACTACAATACCCTTAGATGGTTGTTATAATAGATATTCTATTGACTATGGGAATATTTGATATGCTACTGGATGGCCTGAACTTTTTTATATCATCTCACAAACTAGATCAAGTCCAAGTAGCCTTCTATCTCCAACTTCAACCCAACAGGATGTTGTTCTAAATCACTTTACATATAGAGCTTTATATGGATCCATCTGAATACTATAGTGGAATATATTTCTATAGGAGAACTCAAATAAGGAGAGATGCTGACCTCAACCACCTTTGAATTTGAAAGAGAACAATTTTATCATATCTTTGAGTATCTGAATATTCTTTTAGATAGGCCATAATTTTGTTGGTGATAGGTCATGTTGAAATTCAGTTCAGTACTCAAGGAATGTAAAAATTTCCTCCAAAATTTTGATGTAAACGTGGGATAATGATCATCGACCTTTGAAGGTGGAACCCAATAAAGTCTCACCACATTCTTTACATATATCTTTTCAAGTTGTACAAGCGAGAGATCTTCCCAAAAGTGATAAAATGAGAAGTATTAGTGAGTCGATCCACTAAAATCCATATTTCATAATTTCATTTGGATTTCTTCAGGGGGAGTATGAGAAAGTCCACAGTGGAATTATCCCATTTCCACATGGGTATAGGAAAGAGTTTCATCATCCCATTGGACTTTTGTCTCTCTAAATTATCTTGCTGAAATATCAAGCACCTTCTTTGTAATCCTCAGTCACCGTCTTTATGTTATCCCACCAGATGTGTTCTTGAAGATACTAATACATCTTGGAACTTATAGGATGGATAATGAAATTTGAGCTATGTGCATTTTCTAATAGCTCCTTCTTTTTTCTTGGTGATGAAGGCACATAGAGGCTTGTTCAAAACTAAATCACACCATAATCATCAAAATGGAACTATTGTTGCTTCCCTTTACTACATTCAGCTTCTTTTGAAACTCTATATCATCCTTTTGTGCCTCCTTAATCTTCCTTTGGATAGATGGTTTGAAAATCATTTGAGAAAGGTAGGATTTGTTCCCTGTAATTAAGAGTTCCCAATCCATTCTCTTTCATATCTTATATGATAGGGTCTCTCTTGATCCTCAACATGGATAGAGTGTTAGGTTATTTTCTACTTAGAGAATACGCTACCCTATTCACCTTATCAGGATGATAGTGAATAGAGAAATTGTAGTATTCTATTAGATCTATACATCTCCTTTGACAGATGTTGGGATAATGTTTTATAAATATATACTTTAGGCTCTTGTGGTAACTATATATGTTACACATCTCACAATAGAGGTTGTTCCTCTAGATTTTCAAGGAAAAAAACAACTTCTAGCTCTAGATCATGCATTGGGTAGTTCTTCTCATAGATCTTCAACTACCATGTGGATTTGTCTATCCAATTATACTTTTTAATGAATACACATCCCAAGCCTTTCATGGAAACATCAATATATATACCAAATTTTTTCCACTTTTTTGTAATGTGAGTAAAGGTGCAATGATCATCATTCCATTTTTCTCCTTGAAGTTTTCATCACCTTCGTCCATCCCGACATACTTCAACCCTTTTCTTGTTTATGTTGTTAGTGTTATTCAAAATCAAGAGAAATTTCATACAAATTCATGATAGTTCTCTAATAATCAATGAAAACTATGGATTTCCATGATACTAGTAGGTCTAGTTCATTCTTCAATTTCCTTTTTTTTGAAAGGTCAACAGAAATTCCCTCACTTTTGATCACAAGTCTGATGAATATGACTTGTTTCATCCCAAAGTCACAGTTTTTGAACATGGCATATAAATTCTCCATCCTAAATGTCACCAAAAATTTCCATATATGTTCTTCATTTTCCTACATTCTCTTGGAGTAGATGAGAATTTCATCAATAAACACTACCACAATGTTTTTGAAGTAATTTCAAAAGATTCTATTCATCATTTCCATGAAGCTCACTGGGGAATTAATAAGACCAAAGGGTATTAAAAAAAACATTGTTCAACTAAATTTTACATAAGTTTGTCTTCTAAATATCATCATTCTTAACCTTTAGCTAATTATATCCAAAATTATGATCTAACCTTGATAATTACTGAAATCCAATTAATTGATCAAAAATGTTGTCAATACTTCCAAGAGGGTACTTTTTATTTTTAGTGATCATGTTGAGTTCCCGATAATTGATACACAACTACATTGATCCATCATTCTTATTGAAAAATAGAACCCCTAAACCCCAATGTGTTTCACCAGGGTGTATGAACCCTTTTTTCCATGTGATCAATTTTCTACTTCTTTAAGACTTATTATTCGATATGAGCCAACAAATAGGGACACATTGAGACCATAGCTGCTCCAGGTACTAGTTCTATTAAGAACTCTACATCACGATATAGATGTATTCTAGGTTACACTTCAAGAAATGCATCACAATATTCCCTCATGATGGTAATTTCCCTTAGGTTTATACCATCCTTTGACTCAACCATTAGAGAAATTTGGGCCTCTTTATAGGGAACCAACACCCACACCGTTGAATTATATTCAAAAGTATATTTTTGATTTTCCTTGCAAATGTAAGGGAGCATGGGAGGGTTAAAAATATGAAAAGATATTTCCTTTTCCAAATATTTTATGTGTTCTTAATATAATTAGAGCTAATCCATTATTATATGTAATCAAATTCCACCATGGTATGCATTACGTGATTCAATGGAAGAATCTTCCAACTTACTCCAAATGGAAAGGAGTCCAAAAAATGTGTTGAAATTATTGAACCACTAATTGTTTTTATGGATATAACTACTTCATGGTTTTGGTGCTTCGATTCCATAGGTCACGAAATATTTCATTATATAAAGGAATGTTTAGAACCAAAATCAAATAATAATTATTCCATTATTGAGTGAAACAGAAGTGTAACTTATATGAAATAATTTTCTTCCTAAACTTTTATTGTATTGTTGGAATTATCCTTACCTTTTTCCTTTGGATTTGGTGGATGATAACATAGATTATCATTGAGAACTCAAGGTTTATCACATTTTCTTTCATAGTTACCTTTCTCTTTACAGTATTAGCATTGTAAAATGGGTGGTTCTCTCCTTTTCTCCACCTAATAATCCTACATCCTCATGTATTTTCTACATTCAGGAGATTGGTATCCTTCAATCCCATACTTGAATCATTTACCCATTCCTTTGGGGTAGTTCCCAAGAAGCTTCTTCCAACATTTTTGACATGTTGGTGGTTGAGTTTTCCCTCCAACCTTCTCATTAGATCCTCCGGTATGATTCTATATCTTTCATCTCTTATCACCATATCCTAGGGACCATTTTCAAAACTCCATATCCACTTTGAGAGAACATTGAAATACTTACTCATAACTCCCAAGTTATTTAATTTTAGGATCCTTTTGAATGTTTGGTTTTAAACAACAAAATAATCTATCAATTTTTATATCATTACATGTAGTAAAAAAACCTGAATTATACCTTGAGATCCTTGTAAAATATTCTTCATAATTCAAGAAAGATTCAGATTCATTTTGATTCAGCATGATAAATTTTCTCTCTATTTTTTCATAGATTTTGAGGGAAATACTTGTTACGAATCAATATCTTAAAGTCTTCCCTCTCTATCTCTTAAATTTCATCCCTCAGCTTTGTGTACTTAATAAAATCCCACCATTGATTGGCCTCTACATCTAGATGATAAATAGAAAGAGTCACCTTATACATTTGAGAATAATGAAAAACATAAAAGATCTTCTCCATTGAGTTGACCAACAATTTTGCAACTAGTGGATCAGAAGATTCACTAATCATTGTTGCCCATTATGGCCTAAAACACTTGATATCTAGTTTCCCCCTCTTTGGTGAAGGTGGATGTTCCACATTATTTATTTTATTGTATATAACCTGAGATAGATAGGGAAGACTCACTATAAAAGTTTGAACTCCAACTCTCAAATCAATGGGGACGTCTTTCGACAATCGCGACATTGTCCCCTGCATGGGTTGTTGGCCTGATTTCTCATGGTACCCAACATTTTCAAAAATTTAAATTTTTAGGAGAAAACATAAGTCACAAAGTATTTGTAAATATATACCATTTGAAAATTAACTCTAAATGAATATATTATGGAATATATATTTTTAGAAAATATTTTTGTGTGCTTACATATACTTAGTCTAATACTATGGGTTTTACTATGGTTCTCAAGTCATAATTACCAAATTAACTAAATTTTCATCTGATACCAACTACAGAGAACCTAATTCTTCTTACAATACTATTACAACAATTCATCAACATAAAAACATTACAAAATGAGGATCCAAATGATTAGTGTCATGGGAAAACTAGTACCATACATAAATTTGGCAACATAAAACATTAACATTTATTTAATTCCATCTTCTCTATGTTCTTATTACCCCTTGTGTTCTCCTTAGTACATGTACTCACCTAAGAATATAAATAAAAAAATGGTGAGATAAAATGTTCAGTAAGAGGATATATAAGATTAAAAATAAATATTACATGGGTTTATAATAATAATAAAATCATTATCATGAGAGGAAGCATTAGATAAAGGCATGCCATCTAGAAATACATAAAAATGAAACATCGTGTCTTAGTGGTCACCTACCACACAAACATGTTAAAAAATATAGAATCATGTTCAAACATATTTCAAATTATTCATCAGATAAATCACATTATACAATTCATAGGACTTCTATATAATTCTGGGAGCACCAATCACATCCTATCATTTACTTTTTTCTATATAATTCTGAGCAAACCCGTCTCATCATAACATCCACAAAATAATGCATGCCACGTAGAACATATATCAATATTGGACATAAAATAACCCATAAAAAGGAATGGTTTTCATTTAATAAATAATAAAATAAAAAACATTGGGTTCCAAAATTATTGAGATAATAACACACTTGATATAAGAATCGTCAACTTTAAGTGAAGAAGAATCAATATTGAAAAGTGTGTTTTTTGAGAGATGATTTATTTTCGAAAACAATATGTTTTTCATAATCATAAATAGAAAACATTTCTATAATATAAAAGGTAATATAATGATGAAGATATGATATTTAAGTAATATCCATGATGGTAATTGGGTTAAATTGGGAAACCCCATTGAAAGAGAGTTGGGATTGAGAATTCCCTTTACCTTGTGTCTGAATACTTTCTTCGCTTTAATGTCCAATATAATAAAATTATATTAATTAATTAACAAATAAAGAAACCTTTTAAAATAAATATAATATTTTATGGTTTTATTAATATATTTTATGGGCCTTTTTATGAGTTATAGAGTCTAATTTCGTCATTTGAGAGTGGTCGTTTTCATAGTTTTTATGATCGGTTCATTAGTATTCATGAATGGAAGTTTGTTTAAAATTAGGATGAAAAACCAGGATTGTTAGTATATGTTATTAATGACCCTATTGAATCAAAAATGATCTTACATATGATTTAAAGATATACCATGAGGATTATCCAATATATAAATGTTAATGATGATCGTTTAATGTGAATTTTTGCGGTTTTTCGAACACAACATACTCATTTTGTTTTATATTTTCATATTATGAGCATAAGTTACATCCAAAACATAATAAGGGTTTTAAAATACAAATTAAAATACGTTTTAAACCATTTAATTGCCTTATTATCGTCTTTGAATATCTACATGGAAAATGAATGTGAATCACTCACAATGTCAGAAAATTGACACATCACAGGTGCTGATTTTATTTTTCACACAAAGAGAGAGTGGGGGAGTATATGATGGATATTACATTACCATGATATAATTATATTAAATGTAATTTTGTGGAGTTATCATTCCATTTGGATAAAGTTATATCAGTATAGATTAAGTAAATAAATTTAAATTGAAAGGAAATTAAAAGAAAAGGAGAGAGGATTTACCTCTTGGATTCTCCACTAGAGATCATCCCAATGGCACATAGGCCTGGTCTTTTGATGAAACCCATAGATCCTAGATGTGGGAGAGGGGATATGGAAGATTATTGGGCATAATTTAGGCAGATATCAAATAATGATAGGTGTGAGGAGAATAGGGTGTGAGGGGTGGCATTTATAATGGATGAGAGTGGTGTTTTCTTATTATTTTAATAATTAGGTTATTATTTTCCTAATGAAAAGAAATATTGAAGATGATTGTGAATAAATATAGTAATTATTTCCTATGAGTTATAACCTATTGTCACATACACCATCCATGACTCATGAATGACTAAAAAAATCATGTTTTTTGCATTAATCGTAAATTATCATATTTTACTATTCACCAAAAATTCTAGTATTTATGAAAAATTCATAAAATTCACACTAAGAATTTATCAATATGTAGAGTTAAAAATAAACCCCATTATATGGAAATAATTTTTAAAAAATAATAATTTAATAATAATTAAAATCATCATCTACATTGAAAATACAGATTTTACAGTTATAACTGATTTTATAACGCTTTAAAAATTTACATAAGGTCTAATAAAATTATATAAAAATAATGTGAAATAAATATATTAATTTTTGAATATGTTTTATTAAAATAAATATTCATTTATATAATTTAATTAATCATATAATTATAATTAAATATTTATGAATTATAAAACTACCAACACTAAATTAATAATTTCTAAAAACAATTATTTATTTTGGATATGATATAATTATACTATATTTTCACATATAAGATGCCAAATTTTAGTTATACGTTCATGGGTGAGTATAGTATTCATTTTTTTTCAGTTTACTATTTATAAGGGTTCTATTACTATTCCTAGGTTCATGTTAGTACTTCATCTGTATTGGTTCCTTAACTTCTTTAAATACTTATTATTTCATTAATTATTCATTTATACAGCTTATATTATGGTCTCTAAGTGATTTTATATGATTTATACTATGTGAAATTACGATAATAAGGGAAAAATTCCTTTGATAAATTTTTGGGTTGTTACAATTCAGTTGTGTTATTATAATTAAATTGGTATAAAATTATCATATATGTCATATATAAAAATTAAATCCTTCCTTATATATATTTGTGAAAAGTGGTGATGGAAAATGAATAAAATTGGTTTGTGAGGTCTTAGTCCTCCATACACATGAATGATGATTTTGTTTCCCCTTTGATGGAATATAAGATGAAATTTTGTTATTCAATTAACTTAATTTATTTTAATTATAATGGTGATATTTCTGTTATTATATTATTATACTTAAAAAATATTTGAATGGTGGAAGAAGAAATTGACCAAAAAATCATGTTTAATAATTTTACCTATTATTTTGTGAGCCTAACTAGGTTTATACCAAAATCCATATTATAAGTGTTTAAAATGACAATAATCCCCCTATGAAGTTTATATGGAAGTATATACGGCATTGTGGTTGTTCCTGTCCAAAAAAATGGTTTTAGAAGTGTTAATAAAGGAGTATAGGGGGTGGTCTTTTATATGTGGGAGAGAAGATACACATGGAATGTTTAAACGGAATAAAGAGTACCATTTTTTTCAACATTGAAAAACGCTCTAAAATGTGTAATTCCCAACCCTTATATTCTATGTAGTCGGAATATGTCTATAAAATGGTTTTTGGAGAAGTTACTAGATTATTCTAACCATTATAGATTTAGTTTAACACATGATACCCTGTTTAAACCTTAACCGTAGTATTTTATTTTTAATATTTTTACTAATAATTTTGAACAAATATTAAGTTGAAATGGTTATATAATATTAATAATTATGATTCCAAATTTGTAATCCATTTTTTAAAATTTTATTTAAATAAAAAAAATATTTTCAAATTAAACATATAGATGAAACAATAATGTGGTTTTCCAATGAGATAATGTTCAAAACAATTAAAATATTTTTATATAAAAATTATATATTAAATTGGTAATAATGACTCAAATTGGATTAATAGTCAAATAATTATATTATATTTACTTTTAAAAATATATCAAAGTAAATTTTGACTTTTATATTTTTTGAATGAAATTAATGTTTTTAATAAAAACTTACATGTTTCAATATTCATTGAAAAAATTAACTTTTCAGAAAATTTTAAAAAAATCACTCTATAAAAATTTATAAATTATGATTCAAAAATTATGATTTCCAAAATTATTCTTAATTTCTAAAATAATTTTTTTTGGCATTATAAAAACTAATTTTAAAAATATTTTCGTAAAATACTATAAAAATATTTTTTAGAAAACTGTTGTTTTTAAGAGTTAAGTTGTATTTATTTTTATATCATGCATAGAAAACACATAATATTAATGGGAAAACATTTTTTTGATTATATAATATATAAATATCATATAAATCATTTACCAAAAATTTATTTTTTATTTTATTTGGAAAAAACATGTTTGTGGGATTAAAAATACTTTTTATGAATATAAATTTATATGTTTTCAAACGATTTTTTTAATTTATAATTAAATGGGCCACTAAAGAATTAAATTTATATAAAATTTTAAACTATATATTTTCATAATTTGGTTAATAATATTTATACAATATATTTCAAGGGTTATGTCATAACTACCATATTAAATAACAATATTTTAATTATATGTCACTTTTTTTAACAATCAGTGTTGAGTGTAAATAATGATATTGAAAAAAATTAAATTTATTTGAAAAAAATTCATAAATTCTTAGGGTGTTATATTATACCCCCCTCTCACAAAATTAATTTTCCCCTCAAAATTCATTTCTCTATTAAAAAAATTGAGGATATTTCCACGTCATTAAATCCACATGTTCCATCATAGTTTTCTCAAGCTAGTGGATTTCCCACAACACATTGTCCTGGTGAATGGATTTATTTTGTATAACATTATCTATATAATCTAATATACAACTTATTATTCCTTATATGAAATATCAGGCTCCAAGGGTATGGACTCTGAGTTTTGTACATGTGAATGGTGAGGTATGTATTAATTCAAGATAGATACATGGACAACATTGTGAACTTGATAGATTTTTAGTGGAAACACAAATTGATAGGCTTCCATCCCGATTAGATAAAGGAATTCAAAATAGATAATATACCAAAGGATTAAATTTTATTTTATTTAGTAAGAAAATTTTTATCCTTTGGTTGTTCTTCATTAAATTTCCAATTCATCACTTACTATAATAAATAATGATACATTTTTTATTAATGAATAACTAAGGGGTCACAATATTTTTAATAGAATGATAAGGTTTTTATTTTATCTATATTTATCTTCCAAATAAAATGGTTAGTAAAAGTTTTCTAATATTCATAAATATTCATTTGTTGAAGTAATAACATAATCTCTAAAACACCATCCAATGTTTTACTTAAACCATTATATAAATGGCTGACCATATGAACCTTCCAAAATTCAAAATTTATAAATAAGGCCACTAACTTTCTCCAAAAAATAACATAAATCTCATAAGTATGACTCTGTATTTTTTAATGGTCAGAAAAACAATTTATGAATACCTTGATCCTATATTCTATTGAAGCATGGTAATGACCATAATTACCATAAAATTCTAATGAGAACATAAATTATTCCTCATTCCTTAAATAAAACAACATATTATTTAATAAATTTAACAAATTAAGAAAACCTTAAACTCAATCAATGATAACATATATATATTTTTTTAATTCATTAGTCAATTCCATGGAAATAAATATTATCCTATTTACATTATCTATATAAATCATATCTTTATCCCAAAACAATTGTCTCAACATTAGGAACATATTGAAGGTTATCTTTCCTTTATCATGTGTTTTCTATAAAATATCACCTTTCCATAAAATCACATTTCCATGTCATCAGTACTGTTCATGATATTTTTACAAAAACTTAATGGAGAACATATATATATATAATTTTTCAGGTATAACATAATTCCTGAATTCCAATATATAATAACATCATTTATTTTATTTCATTATTATACCATTTACAAGTCTTCACGATCTTATTTTTTAATACCTCATTGATTTCATATTTCATTTATTGTCTCTTCATCATTAGTAACAAAACATTTATTTATACCAACATATTGATCCTCTTCTTGATATTTACCCATAGGATATTGATTTTTATAATTCCTATTTTTTCCATATTTATAACATTAAATGATTTATTATTCTATAGGGAACCTATAATTCTTATCCATTGGGCATACTAAACATTTCATTTTCCTCATCAATCACATTCTATTTCCCTTATTCACCACATGTAAAATATCATCCTGTTACATTTATACATTACATATAGTGCTTATTCCCAAATTTTTTGTAACACCCCAAGCTTCCACGGTACGCTTCTCTTTGAATAATACAGTAGCGTGTATTGTACACAACTTCGAGATTCTAACACGCCGTGACCAATCAAAGTAGCTGTTTTGACTAGAAATACCCAATTTTTAAAATTTTATACATTTTACCTATTAAAATGGACTTCATTTTTGGATTCGTAATATTGAAATTATCCTAGGATGAAATTTTGGTACTTTTCAGATTACTTTTATATTTTGATGAATAGTGAAAATTACTAATTTTTTATTAAAAAAACTTTTTTAATCGAAATAATTAATAGTGATAAATTATGAATTTGAATGGTTTTAAAGTATATTTAGAATATATTTTTACCATTTAATACAATTTTGGTCATTGGACATAATTTCACATTTAAATCAGACATAAACAAATGTCAATCTTTTGATAGTTATTATCTCTTAAAAACACGCTTTTTGTGTTGACAGCAGCAATTAATTTCTGCCAATTCTGTGTTTTGAATTTGGAAAAATGGAATCAATATTTGGAATCAGGATGTCCAAATTGTTTAAATAGGTAACTTTTATTTTTAGACATTTTGGATAATTACTTTGGTAAATATTTTATTTACCATGGTTAAAGGGTAAATTCAATAAATAAGGGTTAAAAAATAATATTATTATAATAATAAATTACCCTAAACGTTTCCTAACCTTATTTGTGGATACAGTTTTGACCTTGGGCATCTTTGGGTCGATTTGGGGACCCCATTGAGCCACTTGTAGGTGATAGGGACACTTTATATTAATTAAGTTTAAATAAATACAAAAATGACATAATCATATATCTTTTAGAAAAACAATTTTTACATAGGGTTATATATGTTGGAAATTCCACTATAAATATTCATTAGAAATATAAAAATATTTAATACATAAAAGTATTTTATTTATAATTTTTAGACATTAAATAATTTAATTTATTTATGATACAATGATGATACAGTAATTACCATAATAGTAAAAAATCAAAATAATTGATATTATAAACACCCAAATTAATATAATTTGAGACTTTTTATGAATTACACTAATTTTATAGGTTAATATGAAATATTAGAATTGATTTAATTAAATGTTTTCGATGTAATGATTTTGTTGTGATTTTTATAAAAATCAATTATTGAATAGTGTCAAAATTGACATTAAAGAGTTTTTAAAACAAATATTATATTATTAATTGATATTAAATTCCTAAATGTCTAAGGTTCTGCCAAGAGACTTATATCATGATAGGTGTATCATTAAGGGACCACTTGGGGGTATCTTGGAGGTATATAGTAAGTTTATTAACTATATAATATAAAAATACAAAGTGACATGGTAAGTGTCAAACTAATTAACTAAGAGTTAAAACTAAAGGATAAGGTTAATATAATGACCAAAAACTGTCTAAATTATATTGGTTGAGTGTTTTTCGACCCCTACCCACCTTAAACTTTAAATAATCTACTTTGGAGCCATTATAAACAGAATAAGAATTTATTATAAAATAATATTTCTAGCTTTTCCAAAGGTGCCCCTCACCCCTCTTATAAAAAGGAACTCCCCCTTCTCACTAATTCACACATTAAAAGCCTTTTGGCTCGGCCATCCCCTGCCCAAATAATCTATCAACTTCCTTCAATTAAACCTAGAGGCCTTATTTTGATCAGAAGGCCAACCTAATGATCCCTTTTGATCAAATCAAAAGGAAGAACCTGAAGAAGAGGTAATGTTTTCACCACCCTCTTTCAAGTCCCTTTCTTCTTCAAATTCTTATTTCTTTGTTATTCCCATTCTAAAATAATAACTACAGTATCTTATATATACTGTGATGTTATTATAAATATGGTACAACCATATTCAGTATTCTATCCATTCTTTTAATGACATGTCACCATACGTGTGTACGTACGACTTACCGTCTCCACGTTGTGGTGTAATTGTTATTCAATACATTATTATTTGGATGGGTATAATAATGATGTGTATTTGCTATAAATAATAAATATAACATTATAAGGATTATGTATATATGATATAACATCCAATTATATATTGTTTTAATATCAAAAGAATGATATTTTCGCTCGTGCATACGTACAGATTTCTGTCTCCACGATGTGATGAGATTCATTTCCAAGTTCACCATTCATCGACGATTATAAAAATATATATTACTAATAAGTATGTAATATATGACATAATAAATCTACTGGAGATATATATATTAGTATATATAAGTATTAATGTACTTACATATATCTTATTCACTTACTTCCGTTCAAAACCTATATGAAAACAAAAGCAGTGTTTATGCGTACATACAGACTACCGTATCCATAAACGGTGTTTTCCATTTCATATATATTTATATTATACATATTTATATTCTAAATATATATGATATATTTATCATGTTTTATATTCTATAAGTATTTAAATCATGATCTAACTGATACAATCAAGACTAACAAGTTAAAACACATACAATAAAGAAAATGATTATTACCCGAAATGTTAATTTAACATGGAAATTATTATTAAATGCGTAGTATAAAGTCATAAATGAATCATGTATGATATCATAAATATTAATATGGTTCTGGTATATTTTAATAACATACTACGATCTTCGTACAGGAGGTTAAACGTACCCTCGACTAAAGGAAAGTGCAAGGTAAGGGGTTTTCATTTCACTTCTTATTCTCGTGAGATCCATGCTATAATTACCACTATTTCATTTTGTGTGGTATATGTACTGCCCATGATTGTATTATTTGTGTAATATAATTTAAATTATGGGTATTTACATCTTCATTGTATGATCCTTCTTTCATGGGGTGTATGTTTCTTAAGTTACCAAATCCGTAAGGGTTAATTTCACAATCTCTTTATTATCCGAGGTTGTTTTTACGCATGTATCTACTGGGACCTCTTTATCATCCACATCCATGTCTCTTAAAAATTTATTTCAAAACATTATTACTATTTTACAGAATATGGGTTAAAGTCATTAATACCCTTGTTTGACTTTTTATCAGAAGTTTATAAGAGAATATTTCTGTCATTTTCCAAACAAGGTCATTTTTAATCTTTTCGATAGAATTAAGGTAAGAATGTTTTTTTGACTTCTATGGCGGGTTAGGATATTTTCTGCCATTATAAAATCTTCAAATATTTTCTTATAATCTTATAATAATATTTTTAAAGTAAATATTTTCTTTTATAATTATGTTAATTTTAAATGATTTAAAAAAAGAGATATTTATCTCAAATAGTTTTGATTTCATCTATGTCAACATCTTTGATGGATTTTAAGATTATTTGAAGTTGAGTTATTATGATACAAATCAACCATATTAAATTTAAGGTTTTCTGATATGTTTGACTATGGATGAGTTATTTTTATTCCATTAATGGTTTACGTTTTGACATTCCGTACGCTAGTTTTAATACAAATGTTTATGTTATATTTCATCCTCTTCTTATGATGAATGTGTTGGACTAGTATGTTCCGGGTTGGGGGCCGATAAAATTAAGCCCTCCGGGTTGGGGTCCGGTTACATCAGATCCTCCGGGTTGGTGTCTGGTTATTAGAGGCACTCTGGGTTGGTGTCCGGTTATTAGAGACACTTCGGGTTGGTGTCCGGTTTTTAGAGGCACTCCGGGTTGGTGTCCTCTTATTAGAGGAACTCCGGGTTGGTGTCTAG
This sequence comes from Viscum album, assembly GCA_963277665.1. Taxonomy (NCBI): domain Eukaryota; kingdom Viridiplantae; phylum Streptophyta; class Magnoliopsida; order Santalales; family Viscaceae; genus Viscum; species Viscum album. Next base: position 1,332,459,465 of record OY728143.1, read on the forward strand.
TTTTAGAGGCACTCCGGGTTGGAGTTCGGTTAGAGAGGCTCTCTGGGATGGAGTCCGGTTACATAGGCTCTCCGGGTTGGGTTCCAGTTATAGTTATCCCTTAGGTCTTGGCATGAGGCCTTGACACCGAAATTAAAGTTCTACATTATGCACATCCATCATTATGAAAGTGGTTAGTGATATTTCATGTGATTATTAGACTAGTAGTATATCCATGTGAATAAGTAAATGACATTATTTCATTTTATTTTCGCCATATTACGTTGAAGTTCAAGTTTAAAAGGATTTTTTTAGTGATACATTGCCTTTAATGTTTATGCTTATTTATGAAAGTTTCCGTTGTATTGATTACCCTTACTGAGCGTTTAAGCTCACCCCTTTCTATGTTTTATTTTTCCCAGGATTCCAAGATGTGTATTGTGATTGATATGCAGGGTTAAGCCAAGGGAATAATGGCGTTCATAAAGATTATTTATGTTGTTTTGTATGTATTAAAGTGCAATGTAACATTCATGTATGTAATCTATTTTCCAAGAATGCTAAACTAATTGGTCCTTCGGGACATGATTCCTTGTAATAATGCCAATATATTAAAATAATGCACCAACTCTAGGTTACTGGTGTCTGGGCGTTACAGTTGGTATCATAGAAAGTTTAGCAATAACCTTGGAAGCTAGATTTAGATAAACTCTGATTAGAGAACATAGCCCTAAGATAGACTTTGAGGATTAGTAGAGAAGAACTTCCTAGAATTTTGATATTGTAAAGATTTTGTGAGTTTTCCGAGCAATACATCCCTGTCTGGATATGAGAAGGTAGAGGCGGCTCTGGAACATATGTACCTAGGGGTAAAACCTGAAAACACCTCTTTGAGCTAGACTCGAACGAGAACTGGTGCACGAGAACGGGCCTTGCTGCACTCTTGGTTACGACACTCCTGGGGGATATGCTTAGGATAATTCTCATTTTCTTTAAAATCCATTATGAAGGGTTTATGAGTATATACTTTCTGAAAGAATACATTTTTATGATTATGGATTATATCCATAAACTGTTTAATTTATGTTAAGTGTTTTACAAGTTTGGTATTAGGTATTGCTATTCATAAACTAATCTAGTGTATGCCATTGTTTAGAAATGGCGCCTAGTAAAAGGAATGAGAACTCCAGCAATACACATGATCCAAAGAGTAAGAAAGATCACATATTTCATGGTCTTAAGCCAGAATTTAGAAGGGAAATAGTCTCCCACATATTATCATCATATAAGGAAATAGTATCATGTATTTATATGATAAGTAAAGAATTCTCGGAGTCCTATGGCTTTGAAGGGAATCCAGATAAGTAAAGGATGGTAGAGAGAAGGATAGATAAAGGGAATAAGGTAAAGAAGGATTTTCCCATATGTGATAACTGTAGAAAGAATCACCTTGGAAAATGATTGAAGGTAATGGGAGTATGTTATAAGTGTGGAGAAAAAGGACACCAAGTACGTGACTGAAAGGGTAAGAAAAAGGTTTTAAATGTACAATGCTTCATCTGCAAGGAGTTTGGACACTACCCGAACCAATGTCCCAGTCATCAGACTATGCCGCAAATGATGCTATTGGATAATAATCAAGTTATGATACTACCACAGATGAAGAGGAATGACTAGTGTTCTTATGTGTTTATTTAGGAATTATTTCATTGAAGTGTTTTATCAATGATGTACTGGAAATAAATAAGCATTGTACTGAAGTACTATTTCATTGAGGATTTGAGATTTTATGGTACTAAGAAAATTGACTCTATAGTGAGTTAATTTTTTTTTGGAAATTACATGGTTGAAGGAATGATAAACCTTAATATGGTCCTAATATTGAGGTACTGATTTTGGAATAAGATATGGTTGATTTGGGTAAATTATATTGGATATTCATGACTGCCTTGAAACTGATTAAATATTTTATATTCCATTATTGTTGGAGTTTACAACATTTTTGGATGAATGAAGTATATCTAGTATTCTATAAGGAATAAGGGATCATGAATGTAATCAATAATGTTTTATGGTAACTCAAGATGTTTCAGTGTTTTAAAAGAATACATGATGAAGGTATTCACATGCTATTATGGGGTAACAAGGATCTACATTATGTTTATCATTCATATAAATTTTGGACTGAGTGTTTACAGAAGTATTTTGGATAATTATAAAGGTTGGAAGGGATTAAGTTTGAAAGGTTATTTTTGGACAACACACAGACTGTGCGACGACCCGTCGCGTCGGACAAAGCTATGGGAATCGAACCTGCAACCATAGTGAAATTGGGATTTATCGCCTACCACTAGACTACGTGAAGTTCCTGGATGGTATAATGTAGTTTTTTTAAAGTGTCTGATATGTTAATTATAAATTTATTATATTTGGAACCCTATAGGATTAGAATAAAAAGAGTAATTTTGAGTTGTATTATGTTTTGGGGTGAAAGTTGTGTTTGTGGTAGAAATTTATTAATGGATAAAAATCTAATTATAAATTAGGTATATCTCCTTATGATATTATCCAATCTCATAAATAAATTCCTCAACATTAATAAAAGGAACTTAGAATAAAAATGTTGTCCTAGATGGCACCTTAGATCATCAAAAATTTATGGCTTTGGGATTGTTGGCCTTTTCCTAGCCAGGTTCTCTACCACTCTCCATCAGATATTGGTGGTTAGATTTCTATTCCATATCCATATTTTTCTACATGGAATCCTAGTATGTGTTATTTTCAGTAACCTTCATACTTACCACTCTTTATTTTAAATAGAGGCCTCATTAATCCATTTTTCGATGTGGGATTTCAACTAAGATATTTTGAAATGTCAACCCCAAGTTTCCGATACCAAGCATAAATTGCGAGGATGAAATCTATTGAAGGATGGGATAATGTAACACCCCAAGCTTCCACGGTATGCTTCTCTTTGAATAATACAGTAGCGTGTGTTGTACACAACTTCGAGATTCTAACACGCCGCCACCAATCAAAGTAGTCGTTTTGAATAGTAATACCCACTTTTTAAAATTTTATACATTTTATCATTTATAAAGGACTTCATTTTTTGGATTTGTAATATCAAAATTATCCTAGGATGAAATTTTGGTACTTTTCGGATTACTTTTATATTTTGATGTATAGTGAAAATTACTAATTTTTTTTTAAAAACATCTTTTTTAATCGAAATAACTAATAGTTGTAAATTATGAATTTTAATAGTTTTAAATTATATTTAGAATATATTTTTACCATTTAATACAATGTTGGTCATTGAACATAATTTCACATTTAAACCGGACATAAACAAGTGTCAATCTTTTGATAGTTATTATCTCTTAAAAACACACTTTTTGTTTTGACAGTGGGAATTAATTTTAAATTAATTTCTGCCACTTCTGTGTTTTGAATTTAGAAAAATGGACTCCATATTTAGAATCAGTATTTCCAAATTTTGTAAATAGGTAACTTTTATTTTTAGACATTTTGGATAATTACTTCGGTAAATATTTTATTTACCATGGTTAAAGGGTAAATTTGGTAAATAAGGGTTAACAAATAATATTATAATAATACTAAATTATCCTAAAATGCGTCCTAACCTTATTGGTGGATACATCTCCGACCTTGGTCATCTTTGGGTGGATTTTGATACCCCATGGAGCCACTTGTAGGTGATAGGGACACTTTATATTAATTAAGTTAAAATAAATACAAAAATGACATAAGCATATATCTTTTAGGAAAACAATTTTTACATAGGGTTATATATGTTGGAAGTTAGACTATAAATATTAATTAGAAATATAAAAATATTTCCTACATAATTGTTTTTTATTTATAATTTTTAGACATTAAATAATTTAATTTATTTATGACACAATGATGATGCAGTAATTACCATAATAGTGAAAAATCAAAATAATTGATATTATAAACACCCAAATAAATATAATTTTAGAGTTTTTCTGAATTAAACTAATTTTATAGGTTAATATGACATGTTAAAATTTATTTAATTACCTTTTTTCGAAGTAATAATTCTGTTGTGATTTTTAAAAAAATCAATTATTGAATTGTGTCAAAATTGACATAAAAGAGTTTTTAAAACAAATATTATATTATTAATTGATATTAAATTCATAAATATCTAGGTTTTGACCAAGAGACTTATATCATGATAGGTGTGTCACTAATGGACCACTTGGGGGTCTCTTGGAGGTATAAAGTAAGTTTATTAACTATATAATATAAAAATACAAAGTTACATGTTAAGTGTCAAACTAATTAACTAAGAGTTAAAACTAAAAGATAAGGTTAATATAATGACCAAGAACTGTATAAATTCTATTGGTTGAGTGGTTTTCGACCCATCCCCACCTTAAACTTTAAATAATCCACTTTGGAGCCATTACAAACCAAATATTATTTTATCATAAAATAATATTTCTGGCTTTTCCAAAGGTGCCCCTCACCCCTCTTATAAAAGGGCACTCCCCCATCTCACTAATTCACACATTAAAAGCCTTTTGGATAGGCCAAAAACTCCCCAAAAACTTTCTAAACTTCCCTCAATTCAACCTAGAGGCCTTATTTTGATCAGAAAGGCAACCTATGGATCCCTTTTGATCAAATCAAAAGGAAGAACCCGAAGAAGAGGTAATGTTTTCACCACCCTCTTTCAAGTTCCTTTCTTCTTCAACTTCTTATTTCTTTGTTATTCCCATTCTAAAATAATAACTCCAGTATCTTATATATAATGTGATGTTATTTTAAATATGGTACAACCATATTCAGTATTCTATCCATCCTTTCAATGACATGTCACCATACGTGTGTACGTACGGCTTACCGTCTCCACGTCGTGGTGTAATTGTTATTCAATACATTATTATTTGGATGGGTATAATAATGATGTGTATTTGATGTAAATAATAAATATAACATTATAAGGGTTCTTTATATATGATATAAAATCCAATTATATATTGTTTTAATATCAAAACAATGATATTTTCGCTCGTGCGTACGTACGGATTGCCGTCTCCACGACGTGATGAGATTCATTTCCAAGTTCACCATTCATCGACGATTATAAAAAAATATATTACTAATAAGTATGTAATATATGTCATAATAATGATACTGGAGATATATATATTTATATATATAATTATTTATGTACTTACATATATCTTATTCACTTACTTTCGTTCAATACCTATATGAAAACAGAAGCAACGTTTATGCGTACGTACGGACTACCGTCTCCATAAACGGTGTTTTCCATTTCATATATATGTCTATTATACATATTTATATTATAAATATGTATGATATATTTATCATGTTTTATATTATGGATGTATTTAAATCATGATCTAAGTGATACAATCAAGAGTAACAATTTAAAACACGTACGATAAAGAAAACGATTATTACCCAAAATGTTAATTTAACATGGAAATTATTATTAAATGGGTAGTATAAAGTCATAAATGAATCATGTATGATATCATAAATATTAATATGGTTCTGGTATATTTTAATAACATACTACGATCTTCGTACAGGAGGTTAAACGTACCCTCGACTAAAAGAAAATGCACGGTAAGGGGTTTTCATCTCACTTCTTATTCCCGTGAGATTCATTCTATAATTACCACTATTTCCTTTTGTGTGGTATATGTACTACCCATGATTGTATTCTTTGTGTAATATACTTTAACTTATGGGTATTTATATCTTTATTGTATGATCCTTCTTTCACGGGGTGTATGTTTCGTAAATTACCAAATCGGTAAGGGTTAATTTCACAATCTCTTTATTATCCGAGGTTGTTTTTACGTATGTATCTACTGGGACCTCTTTATCATCAGAATCTATGTTTCTCAAAAATGTATTTCGAAACATTATTACTATTTTAAAGAATATGGGTTAAAGTCATTAAAACCATTGTTTTACTTTTTATAAGAAGTTTATAAGAGAATATTTCTGTCGTTTTCCAAACAAGGTCCTTTTAAACCTTTTCGAAAGAATTAAGGTAAGAATGTTTTTTAAATTATACAGCGGATGCGGATATTTTCTTCCGTTATAAAATCTTCAATGCTTCCATTACAATATTATAAGACTATTTTTAAAGTAAATGTTTTCTTTTATAATTATGTTACTTTTAAATGATTTAAAAAAAGAGATATTTCTCTCAAATAGTTTTGATTTCATCTATGTCAACATCTTTGATGGATTTTAAGATTATTTGAAGTTGAGTTATTATGATACAAATCAACCATATTATATTTATGGTTTTGTGATATGTTTGACTATGGATGAGTTATTTTTATTCCATTAATGGTTTATGTTTTGACATTCCGTATTCTAGTTTTAATAAGAATGTTTATGTTATATTTCATCCTCTTCTTAAGATGAATGTGTTGGACTAGTATGTTCCGGGTTGGGGACTGGTAAAAGTAAGCCCTCTGGGTTGGGGTCCGATTACAGCAGACCCTCAGGGTTGGTGTCTAGTTGTTAGAGGCACTCCGGGTTGGTGTCTGGTTATTAGAGGCACTTCGGGTTGGTGTCCTGTTATTAGAGGCACTCCGAGTTGGTGTCCTGTTATTAGAGGCACTCCAGGAGGGAGTGCGGTTACAGAGGCTCTCCGAGATGGAGTCCGGTTACAGAGGCTCTCTGGGTTGGGTTCCCGTTACAGTTATCCCTTAGGTCTTGGCATGAAGCCTTGACACCGAAATTAATGTTCGACATTATGCACTTCCATCATTATGAAAGTGGTTAGTGATATTTCATGTGATTATTCGACTAGTAGAATATCCATGTGAACAAGTAAATGACATTATTTCATTTTATTTTTTCCATATTATGCTGAAGTTCAAGTTTAAAAGGATTTTGTTTTAGTTATACATTGCCTTAAATGTTTATGATTATTTATCAAAGTTCCCGCTGTATTGCTTACCCTTACTGAGCATTTGAGCTCACCCCTTTATATGTTTTATTTTTCCCAGGATTCCAAGAATTTTATTGTGATAGATATACAGGGTTAAGACAAGGGAATAATGGCGTTCATAATGATTATTTATGTTGTTTTTTATGTCTTGAAGTTCAATGTAACATTCATGTATGTAATATATTTTCCAAGACTGCTAAACTAATCGGTCCTTCGGGACATGATTCCTTGTAATCATGCCGATGTATTAAAATAATGCACCGACTCTGGGTAACTGGGGTTGGGCATTACATTTTTAGTATATAGAAAATGTAATTTTCTTTCATCTATGGTATCTACCACAAATACTTTCAATAAAATCTATCATTATCTTATTTGGTGATTCTAATACATGGTTAAGGTGAAATTTTTTAATCATATTTCACGATAACTAATTATGCATAATCATAGTATAATTCACTACACTTATCATTCCTTATTGTTTATCATCAACACATTTTCTATGACATTAAATGCTAACCCAACTCCGTATAGTTGAAAACATTGACTGAAACTAAAAATAATAGTCTAAGTTAATATATTGATAGTGGAAAACCACATAATGAGGAAAAAATTATAGTATCTATAAATCATAAAACCATCTTTTCAATCTATGACACCTTGGGTTTAATAATGGTTATCCATGGTCATTACTGAAATCCTTCATTATGGTTTATAAAGAGTTTTTGAATTTTAAATTCACATCCCCTTGGAGTATTAATATAGGTTCATAGTAAGGCCCATTTTCATGTACCATGTGATGATTATGTCGAGATCAATGCACAATTTTCAAAGATATTACCCCTAGGTACCTCAGTTCTAGAGTGACATCCACATGTAGTATCCAAATATGGTTGAAATTTCTTTTAAATGGCTCATTATATTCTTTCCCAAAATTTCAAGATATTTTTTTATAGATTGACCAATACTTAGACTTATCTGCATAAATATCCCTAGACATAAACCATGGAATATCCTTGGGTATATTACTAAAGTTTTTTCATGCAAATTTACTAATGTTAACTAAACCTATCCTTTGATACCAACTGTAGAGACCCAGAATTTAAATATATTAATATTACATATTTTTAGATGAATATTAATTAAGCTAAACAAACCCAAATAATATCATTGTAAAGGTATAGTGCCATTGAAATCTGAGAAAAACAAAAAACCAGTTTATAAGACATCAATATAATCCCTTACGTAGTCCTTTATAAGTAGTACCCTTATTAAACATATCACATGTAATACCCATCATTGTAACATTGTTAAAATAATCATTATAAAGGGTGATATAAGATGATCAGTAATGATAATAAATGGAAATATGTAAACATAACATGCAAATAAGAGTATGATAACATAATCATAACATATGAAAACCGTACCCTGCATATCAAAGATAAAAATTATTAGTCATGGAATAAAGTTTGGATGTTCATAATGAATTAATAATAAGTAAATAAAAGAACATGAGCCATGATAGAATATCATTGTAATAATACATAGAGTAGCGACAAACAACTGATTTCAGAAAACCGAATTTCATGGATATACACCAAGAAATTCATAAAATTGTTTATTAGGGCTAACCACTTTGTACCTACTTTTCGAATGGGATAACAACACATGTACCGTCTTCAGGACTTTTTCTAACCACCTCTGTACCCTCTTCGAGAGATTCTATAAACTCTTATGTAACCATTGAGATCATATAAAATTATTCATTACCCAATGAATTAAAGGTAGATATATGTCACACCCATCAAATAAACACTATATTTGTGTTCTATAGGATCATAAATCATAAATCATATCAAAACTCATGAAAATAAATATTTTTTAAAAAACATTTAATCATTTGATAACCCATGGAATTCAAAATGGTTTAACATTCATCCTAAGCATAAACCATTCCAGGAAAGAATAAAATTGTTATTATTGGATTGTGTCCCTTGTAAATCAAAAGTTACAAAAAATTATTTCATATTAGATTGAAAATGATTTTAAATATGACTTGGAATATGTCTGGACTAAAATATCATTTCAAATTTCAAAAGTAAATTTTAAGACAAAAAAAATTCTAAATCATTTTCTTTTAAAATAACCTTGGAGTATATAAAAGAATATTTAAATTTCAATTAATATAATTCTTTGGTAAAATAAAATTTTCAATTTGAAAAAAATACATAAATCCATTTAAATATCCTTTTCTTTGAAAATAAACTGGGAATATTATAATGTAAATGTCAAATAAATTAATGGGAATGTCATCCATAAATTGCACTAATGTCGTACACATTAAAATAAATATTCCTTCTACAATTTCAATAAAATATATGCCGGCCTTATTTATAAAATAACATGAATATTTCTTTTAAAAAAAATTATAAATGTTAAAAATGGATTAGAATTTTTTTCTTAAAACCGTTGAATAATGATAAAAAAATTTAATTCTTTTTTCGAAAAAATGGATATGGAAGAAAACAGGGTTTTCAACTGAATAGAGAAATAGAGAAGGTTTTCGATTAAAAATATTATTTTGGAATATGGAGTACATAAAGAGAAAAATAAATAAAGATTAAACATTTATTTCAAATAAGGAATTATAAGATAATAAAACTCAAGAGTTTGTTAGATATATCATTATACATCATTATTGGAAACATAATCATAAACAACCCTAATAAACAATGTTATTTTAATGTCACGAGCTTACTACATGGGTAAATTTTGGAATATAATCACCATTAATGAATAAAATCAAATGAAACATTAAATATCCTGAATATATGTAGATTAATGATATAATATGCCAGTGAGGAATTATATACACCCCATAAAAGAAGATAGTTTCATATATAATGATTGTATCAAAGAAGGAAAATTGATACAAAAATCTCTTACAGATTTGGTAACTTTTGAACTATAAACCACGTGAATGATAGATACTAAAATGAATATGTAAATAAAAATAGTTTTCTTGATATATATTTTAAAATATTTTTAGGTCAGTTTATACACTATATAAAAGAAACACATGGTGAATATTTCATTTGTCACATTAAAAATAAAAGTTAGATGAAAATGAATTACCTTAAGATTCAAATTTCTTTATATATATTAAAGTATAATATTTAATAAATATAATTTTATTATAAATTTATTCGATATACATACTTATATATACCATACCATATATGATTTACTTATGACCCTTTATTTCCCAATTATTTTAAATTCTTTGTCAAAATAACATTTCAAGTAATAACTGATTTGTTTGTTGTGTATGTTTTAATTTTTTATTTTGGGTCATATTTATTTCATAATGGATAAATAATCCCACGAATTTTAACCATGAAATAAATATAATTTATATTAAATATATAGGTATTTATATTAATACATAAATCATTGAGATAGAAAATTAAATGAATCATTCATGCAGACGGTAGGCAGTTTGTATGCATTCATGTTGTTTTAAAGTGCTAAAAAGATGAAAACAATGAAAGGTAAAAAATATATTACCTTTATTTATGCATTTTTATTTTATATATATCACATATATTCATTATATTATTCCTAATTACCTTTCATGAAAATCTATAGTGAACAATGAATCACAATGTTTTGTGAGGCGGTACTCTTCCATACACATGAATTGTGTGTTAATATCCCATATAATATAAAAAGTAATATGGTATATGTGAAATTATAATTAAAAAAATATAAAGATGTTTAAAATATAATATATATTCAATAAATATAAAATTATTCCCGTCCAAGTAAAAACAATAATGAAAAACCAAAAACATCGGATCATGAGGAGGTAGTTCGTCATACAAACAAGCAATGCTATTGTATACCAATGGTATTTGCGTTCAAAAGAAAGTTTTGTTATTATAATTATATATTTATAATAGTATAAAATTATTATATATAAATATTAAATAAATCATTATATCCTAGTGTGGGAGGTGGTGATGGAAAATGAATAATATTGGTTCATGAGGCGATAGTTTATCATAAACATGAATACTGATTTTACATCCTATTTGATAGTAGAGGAGAAGTATTTATTTAAGAAAATTCATATAAAAAAATATCATTACATGTGATATATTGTTTTTAGTATATTATAATATTTTAAAAATATTATAACGATATTTAAGAATAAATAAAACAAAAACACTTGTTTATGAATTTTAACTACTCTTCAAAAAACCTCTGTAGGTTTATACCTACATCTTTCATAGGAGGGTTTACTGATAAAAATAAGTCATATCATAATATTATAGGTAATTATAGAATGTATTTTTCTAGTTCATGTCAAGACCAATTGGTTTTTGGAGTGTGACAAGGGGGGGGGGGAGAGAAAGGTAGCTTTAATATATAGGGAGAGGGCTTACATGGAACTTTTGAAATGATTAAAGTGTACAATCATTTTTAACATTCCACGTGGTAAAAAATGTGTAATTATTGAATATTAAATATTAAAAGGTATAAATATTTCTATCCAATTGGTTTTAGACAAGTTTCTAGATCATTTAACCACTTCATATTTTAACTTAACCCCTAGGCAAACCTACTTTAAACTTAACCACAATTATTGATTTTTACTATTTTTACTATTCATTATGACAACGATTTAAGTTGAAAATATTATATAAAATAAATTATTTTGATTCAAAATATGGAATCAATTTTTCTAAATTAAATTCACATTATTTGAAAAATTTACTTTTAAATTAAACTCATAAATGCGATGAAAAATTGGTTTCCCCAAGAGAAAAATATTCAAAAGATAAAAAAGTGAATATATAAAAATTGAATATTAAAATAAATTAAATGACCTAAATATGATTAATTTATTTATATTTGAACAAACTTTACCTTTAAAACAATATCATAAAAATTCTCTTGAAAATTATTTGAATGAAAATGTGGTTTAAAAAAATAATTATTTCTAACTATTCAATGAAAATTTATCTTTTTAGAAATTACTCAAAATTAAATCCATGTTAGTTTTTAAATTATGAATTAAAAATATATAATTATTTGGAAAAGTAAATTTTTTAAATTTTTCAATGAAAATAATTTTTGAAGTGTGTTTGAAAAAAGATTTAAAACTCATTTTTGGAAAAATTTATTTTATAAGTATAACATTAGATCTATTCTTCACTCATGCCTAAAAAATAAGATGAATGCTAAATTTTTTGAACGAATATATAATTTATAAATTTAATCAAAATTATTCAAAAAATTTATTCATTTTATTTATTAATGTAAAATATATTTTTACACATAAACATAGTTTTTGTTTTGAAAAAGATGTCATTTTTCTCAAATGGTTTATTTTATTATCATATATAATTAAACTGGCCACCAATGAATTAATTTTTTAATAATGTTTAAATAATATTTTTTTGTCACATATTTAATCATGTTAATACCCTCCATTCCGATGGCTAGGTGATAACTATCATATTAAATAATAATATTTTAATATAATATCTCATTTTGTTAAAATTCATTGTTTTTAGTGATTCATGCTATCGAATAAATTAAATTTATTTAATAAAAATATGTTATAAAATCTTAGGGTGTTATCCCATATCAATTTTCATGGAAAGGAAGTGACATTCGATATTATAAATCAAACAACATCATTATTTAGGTGTGTAAATGAACATGAAATGCCAATGGAATTTACTTCTATCATATGTGTTTTACAACCTATTTATGAGTGATATTTATCTCATATGGTTAGTGATAAAATCACAATTGATGATATGCCTATTTTAGGGGATAATGATGATTTATTTTTAGAAAATTGTTCTATTCTTCCATCAAATCATGAAGTTTAGTTTTCAGTAGAACACATATATGGCGTTATTTGTATTTCAAAGACTCTATATAGAGTTCCCATAATTGAGTTGTTAAAATTATAGATGAAACTCCATGAGAATATAGATATGGGCTTAATTCAGACTAGTTCTTCACCTTGGTTTGCAGCTATTGTTTTTGTTAATATGAAATATTGTTCAATGAGTCTTTGTTTAGATTATTGGGAATTTAACAAGATAACTATTAAAAACAAGTATAATCAACCCTTTATCAATGATCCTTTTTATCAATTATGATGTGTTCAATATTTTTCATAGAATTATCTTCAATCAATATATCATTATATAAGGGTCTATAATTAGGATATACCCAAGATATCCTTCTGTACAAGGTACAGTCATTATAAATTTAATTTAAATCCATTTGGACTTACTAATGCTCCAGTTATCTTCATGGATTTAATGAATAGTGGTTTTAATGATTATCTTAGTATGATCTTGGTAGTATTTAGTGATTATAATCTTGTATATTATAGTTTTAAGGTATATCATGAATAACATTTGATAATTGTGTTGTAGACCTTTAGAAAGCATAATTTTCATGATAAATTTAGAATGTGAGGATTTGTGCATCAAAAAGGCATGTTCATGGGTAATTTAATCTCATGTGAGGCTATATAAGTGGATCCTTAAATGACATAAGTTATTGATAAATGATTGATACCAAAAATGGAAACAAATATCTGTAATTTTATAGGATAGGATAGATACTACAAATTCTTTGTGAGAGAATTACCAAGACTATCTAATACACTCACAAAGTTGACTCAGAAGAGAGTTACATTCTTCTGTACAGATGAATGTCATGATAATTTCAAATAAATAAAGGCTAAAACCTTGATATTTTAATTTATATAAATATACATAATATATTTGAAATACTTTCATACGTGAATCCATATGATTTTAAACATAGAACATTATATTTGATAGAGTATAGGACACGCAACACCATTATTAAACGACTCATAAAATATAATATTTAAATATGAATGTTATAACATATCCTACAAAATATTTGGTATGTATAAGATTAAATAATTTATAAAATATGTACAAATTTCTTAATTAATTAAAATTTATTGATAATAATCACCCATGTTTTCATAAATTTAACTTATTCATCAGAAAATATGTTTTTGTCAAGTAATATTTTTAGAGCTCTTTGTTAGAAATTAAGATAAATAATTATTTTTCAATTCAAAAATTTTGTTAAATAAAATTAAATTATTTTTTTAAATGAGAATATAAAAATGATATTATAGTGATATTATGATATTTTTTTGAAAATGTTAATTTTTTGGGGAATATGAATAATACTGATTTTTCAAATACTATTATAAATTTTCATTAAATTAAGTAATTTTAAAGTCCCATTTTAATAAAAATTTATTAAAAAATAATAAAATTATTATTCTTTATTTTTAACCATATTAATTTCATTTTAATCATCTTTATAACCAATTTTTGTATTTTTTTAAGCTTTTAAATGCATTTTTCTAAAAACTATTTTCTATAAAATTTTTATAAATATAAATTATTTAAAATAAACCCATATTGAGGAATGATTTAAAGAAAATTTCTAGATTATATTTCTAACTATATAATTTTTAATCCGTCTAATGATGGTCATTAGTTATATAGTTAATGTGATAACATCTTATACATGAAAAATACATTTTTTGAAAACCCATTTTTGACACAATTTATGGTTAAATTTATGAATAAAAACATTAAACTTATATGGAATTAATTTAATTTAATTTAATTCTTATTTTAAATTTGTTTAATTAATAATATATTATAATTTCACCTTATTTTTTTCACATCGATTATTAATTATTGTAAAATTTATTTACCGCGATTGAAGTTAAAATAGGGTTTGCATGTTAATGTAGTCGTGTTAAAGAAATATTACACCTAAAAGGAATTTTTATTTGATTAATTGGATTTAATATTAAAAAAATTTAGCTCTAAATTATATAATAAGGAAAATTTTATTTTAAACATAAAGTATTAATTTCCAAGGTTAAATAAAAACTTATCGGGTTTAAGAATAAAATTGTAAAAGTAAACATAGAGGAATAAAAATTGAAACTTTATAACAAGTTTATATTCTTGTTTTTGGGGGTTTTCTAAACCACAAATTACATAAAATCCGTAATTTATCAATTTTGTAGATTTTGGGTGTGAGACAGATTTCTCATTATTGAATAATATTTTGTATTTACAAAAATTTCACTCCTCAATTATAAAAGGGCACCCTCTACCAAAATTTATTCACAACTCACAAGACATCTATATCAAAAAAAACTTAAAAAAATCTATCTCCAAAACACACTTAGCCACATTATATAGGTTTTTGTATTCCAAAAATCCCAACCGTGCAGTCCTTAAAAAGAGATTCTTAGGAGTTTTTTATAGGAGAATGTAATTCTCTTCACCAATAATTTTTTTTCATTCTTCAATTTTCACCTTTAATTATATCTTAAAACTCAAAATAAATGAAGAAAAATATCTAACATATACATAAATTTTTTATTTTTATGTAATAATATTTATCCATCTCCACCTCCACAAAATTAATGACAAATCCATCACTTGTGTGTACAGAAGACTATCGCCTCACGAACATATTTAATTTGTTTTCCATCCAAGACTCGCATGAAATATAATAATGATGGAAATAATAAATCTTTATAATAAATATGTCATGATATTAATTATGAAAAATTTAAATACCATCCAGTTCCTTACCATTTCACGAATTAATGAAATGATATCGTCTCTCACGTGCACGTATGACCTACCATCTAAATGAAGAGATGCTTCCAATTTTCACTATCCAAATGTAAATAATGATTTTAAAAACTAATCCACTCATAAAATACAATATTTATTACATTAATATCATTATGGAGGTTATGGAATTATATTCTACCCAAAATAAATGTATCTTTTATGAAAAAACACAAATGGGATAAAAACCAATTAATAACTAAAACAATAATAATAATACAATATTCATAATGAATGAGTGGTAATATGTTATTATAGGATCATATATGATATAATAAACATAAATATTGTTTTTTATAAATTTAAAACAATACTTAAAAAATTATACAGGTGGAAAAATCATGTTCAACCAAAATAATGTGTGATGTGAGGTATTTTTCCTCAATTTCCATTCTTTGAAGGATATTGTAATGTTATACACCTAATATAATTATAAGGTGTATATAATTCTCCATTTATATGTAATATCATGAATAATTAATATGTCATGGTTTTTTAAGTAATAATTATATTTTTTTTGTCCAAGGGGTCTGATTTGAAAACTACCGAATAGTAAAAAATTTGTTATCTCAATTTCTTTTCATTGGGTTACATTGCTTCTTCACTATCATTGATATTATAATATTATATTTCTAATGTTTTTTATCATATTATTATTTTTATTTAATCTTGTATTTTAGGATTTAAATTTAGATCACATAATCGATTCATTGATTAATTATTACTTCAACATTATAATCATTATAAGGGTTTATCATCTAAAATTGTCTTTATTGGGACATATGTTATGTTATACACCTATCTTTTTTTAGGTGTATCTACTAACCATGTTATGTGTAATATCATTAATATCTTAATATTAATTTTATTTATTTTTTACTTTTAATTTATCTTTTTCTTGGGGTTTATGATTCAAATGTTACCAAAGTGGTAATGATTTATGTTTGAATAGAATTTTAATCGGGATTATTTATTATAGAAATTTCATTGAAGTAAATTATTCGATAATTGAATAAAAAAACCTTTAGTTTTATTATCATTTGGTTATTAATTAATATTTGATGTAATTTTACCATTTCCCTCACTTCGGTACTTAAAATTATAGAGAAAATGTTTTTTAATAAATTTGAATAACGTTTCTCTCTTTGGTTGAAAATCATTTTATTCTAAATCCACATTTCATAAAAAAAGTATATGATGTTTTACTATTAATATTTAATTTAATTGTGAATAATATTTAGTTTTTTTACAAAAATTAATGTAATACTTCTATATTTTTCAAAATAATATAATTTTGAGTTTTCTTACAAAAATTTGAAAGGAATCATTGTTTTAACAAACTATGCATGAATAGAACATTCACTCCACCCCGACTAGTCATTTATTGCAGAATACTTTATGAGTGTAAAGCATAATTTTTAAATAAAATTATATTTATGATATTCTTGATAATTATTGTTTTTGGAAGAAAATACATTTTCAATGTCAAAGGTATATTTTCCTCAATTTTTTTTTAAATTTATTTTTATGGTATTAATATTCATCAATGAAAATATCCCCAGATTTTACATATACTATACTAAAAATATATTATAATGAAACCATCCTTATTGTTTATTTTTATGGTTTATGATAAATTTTACCTGGGAAAGTATTCGTATTCTCTTTCGTGAATACTTTTTGAATTCATTAACTTTCCATTTAAATACTTAGTTTTTGTGATCCTTGTACATTAAATTCCCCCTAAATTTCCATATTATTTATCATGTTTATGATTATTATTTAAAACATATATCATTTACAGATGTAGTGTTTTAATTTGAATGTTACAGGATTGATCGGAAAAATATTTAAATTAGGTATAATTTATTCAATGTGGGCATTTATTGATAAGGAATTTTGTTCATTAATTAAATCGAACATTAGATATAAGATGAATACATTGAAAATGAAGTCAATTGTGGGGCATTGATTTATATCTCCCCTTGATTCAATAATAGGTATCATTAGGTGGATTTTTAAGTTAGAATTTAATTTTTTAATTCATAGTTTTAAAGTATATTGTGAAAGGTCTTAAAGGTATCAATACCATAATTTCAGAGATCATGGTATTAACTATTAAACATTTACTACATTATGAATAAATTTTTATTATCCAGGATATTATTGAATTAATATTATACTTGGATACATCTTGTGAACATGTTATTAATTAATTGGAATGTTTGTTCAGTTATTTACCATATCATATTTATTATGCCATGTCAAATCATGATTGTAAAGTTATTGATTAAATATAACTTTTTTTCCAGATATTTACCTTTACATATTGATTATACATTATTGATTATGATTTATTTATTTATGATAACTTCCTCTTTATTAAAATCTAAATTATAATTTTAGATCACCCTTATTTATTTCCCTTTCCAAAATTTATAAAGAAGGAATATTTGAATAAAATGAATGATGAAATTTTTTTAATTTAACTATATATTATTTTATGTTTTTGAATATAATGTGATAATATAGTATGTATCTGGTTTAAAAAGACTACTAATATGTTCGGCCCCTTGGGATGCACTCACTTGTGTCCAGCACCATTATATTTATTTAACCACACATATTGGGACACTAGGGTTGGAGTAATTAAAGATGATATCCGAGTGAGTTTAGTAGAATACTTGGGAACTATATTTAGGGGAAAATATATTATATAACATGACCCTATGTTATAATTTGGGGATAAATATAGAAGAAAGGACTAATGATTGTGTAAGGAAGCGATAATATTGTTTTTTTAATATGTCCATTTCTATATACAACAGGTGGATGCGGTCTAGAGAAGTCATACCTAGGGTTAATTACTTTGAATAGAGAACATTGGTCTTTGAATTGATCTCCACCTAGTGCATTAAAATAAACCTTACTATTAATTTCATTTAAAACTATCAAGGGATACTTTTAGGATAATTCACATTTTCATTATGAACCATTATGAAGGATTTGAATAGATGATAAAAATTAATGACCTAGGTTAAACATATGGTTTTTGAGATTCAATATAAGGTGATATGATTTATTCATCCTATAAACAGTTACATTTTTTCCCCAAAAGTATTTTTATTTCTCACAGATTGTTTTTTGTTGTAGTCAATAGAATGAACTCCAACGAATCTTGTAATCATTTAATATGATAAATAGTGTGGTGATTATGAGGAACCAACTGGGATGACGATTGTAGTGATAAATATCATTATTATGAAAAAAAATTATCATGATTTAAGACAAAAAATTTATAAATTATACAACTCTTTGAACACATAAGAAAAGACAAGAATGTAGCTTTCTAAGAGATTGAGTGGTGGAGAATCTGGAGGACAAAATGATCAATTTATTTTATCTTCGAAATGTAGAATGATTCAACCATGGGAATTTCTCAAATTAATTATAAAATGTTATATATGCGGAAAAGTATGGTATAAAGTGATGAATTACTAAGAAAAAGTAATGGGTTCAGATATATAAATAAATTTCATCTTAGGAATCAATTCAATTTTTGTTGTCTTGAGTGTGGGGAACCTACGTATTGTCTGAGTCAATTACATCTTTTAAATTTAAATAACCAAAACCTAGTATAATACAGTTGGTTCCTTCTTTGTTATTTTGGAATATGCTATAAAGAATCATATCATGAAAAAATGATTAGTTTATAGGTATTGGTAAAATAGACACACAATTTTTTCTTACATTAAATTTGTTTAAAAAATTTAAAACATAATTATTTTTTAGAATAAAATTATCCCCTCTAGAATATATTGGATTATCAAAAATAGTACAATTCATGGGTTCTTATGGAAAGGAAACAAAATAAGGTTAAGATAAAATTTAAAGTAAAGGTGAACTAAATTGGAAGATATCATGTATTAATAAGAATAATCAATATGAAAAGGTATGTAACTAAATCACAAGTCATTTAATAAATAAAATGATAATAATATGTAAGAAATAAATGATGGTAATAAATTCCATATAAATAATCACAAGATATTGAAAACATGACCATAGATATTATAACTGTTTTAGCAATCACATAGAATATAAATAAATGAATTTATAATGATTGAATTCAAAACATATGATATTTGAATTATCAATATTACCCTCAATATAGTTACTATCATAATATATCCCTAATAAAATCAAAATGTTTGGGTATAAACCTGTCTAATTTGGCCAACCGATTCATCCCATGAGACTTAAAGTAATTAACGGTTTATATAATATATTGAACCCACCCATCACATAATAATTCCATTTAATTATTCAAAATTAAGGGGACAATCAAATAAAAAACTTTATATTTAAGAACTATAATATTAAATATGAATTCTTTTTCCAATAAATAAATATAACCATAAACCATCTAGAGTAATATGATGGATGGTATCAAAATAGCATGTCCATATTCAGACTAATCCTAAACCATCCACATAAAGAATAAGTGTGATATTAATAAAAAATATCCCCATATTATAATAAGTAAAGTAATGTTTTTATGTCATTTATGAATTGAAATTCCATAAAAAGACATTTGGAAACATTCTTTTAGAAATAACATTTTTTATTTTAAATATACTTTTCTTTGAAAATGACTTTCTAAAAATTATTTAAAATGATAAACTTAAACCTGAAAAAGAAGCATCAAAAAAATTATGTTCATGGTTGTGGATAATTCTATATATTAAATAAAATTGAAATTTTTTTACTTTTTTACTGTAAAATGGTTTGGTAAGTTCTTTGTTCAGAAAATGATAGGAAGATTAATTTCACATTTTTGTTAAATGACAAAAGAGCATTATTTCATAAAAGACATAAGATTTCATCGAAAAATTATCATAAAGAGTTAAAAAATTGGTGTAAATTCCTTTAAAAATCATTTTTAAATGGTTAAAAACATTTTTGAAATCATTTTTTAAAAACATGGTTTTGGAAGAAACTATATTTCTGACCAGAGAGAGAAATGATGTCAGATTCTCTTAAACAAATCTCAATTGATTTAAGTTAAAAATAGTGGTATAATGGTAATATTACATGTGAATGTAAATAATAATCAATTTATAGTAAAACTAAATGGGTTTACTATAAATTGTTCAATAATTTACTTCAACTAAAATTCAAGATTAAACAATCATGATTAGAATGATATTGTAAAATAAACAATTACAATAATCATAATGTTTAAGTGAGAATTAATTAATGAATTTATTATCTGTATGAACTATAAATACTTATAAATCAATTATAAATACAATATAAGTTAATAATAATCCATTATATACTAAATCATATAATGACATAATTTGTGAAGTAAGATTTTAACCTAGTGAATGGAAATTGAGTTAAGAAATCCCATACCTTAAACTTATTTTTTGTTGAATATGTTTTAACAACTTGTATAATTATTTTAAAAAAGTTATTAACTTATAAAATAATAATATTTATATTTATAATTTCATATATTATCCTTTTATACCATCTTATCACACATTTATTAATAATCATTCATTATATTAATTTTTTGGGTTAATTGCCTTATTTTTCATATGTGTGTCATCATGAAAGATAATGTTATTGTGAATATTATATAGTTATATCATATAAAAATTAATAATAATGAAATAATTATCATACTTTTACATCAATTGTGACTTTATTCAAATAATTAAACACAGTTATGAAAAAAGAATTAAATTATGATCATGTAGACTATATGTCAAACTCACGCATGTGCAATGTTTCTATTTTTCAATGATAATTATGGAAAGGGGTAAGTATAATTTTATAATTAAATAATGGTAATAGTATCATATATACGATTTTCATTCTTTAAATGTACTTTTATAAATCATCCATGTTGTGTGGTGATGAAAATAGAGTGATGTTGCTCCGTGAAGGTTGTAATCTATACATACACAAACGATGTTATCATCTTTAAGTGATAGAAAAGGTTAGAAATAAATAGATATATATTATGTTTATATAATAAAAAATATGTGATCTATATCATAATTATTTCATTTATACCGTATATAATCATTATCTTTAAACTTATTACATTCCATGAAAATCATTATTGAAAGACGAATCAGATCACGTTGTGAGGAAGTAATCTGTCGTACACATGAGTGATGTTATCGTATAACCCTATAATGGAAAGTAAAAATATTTATATGATATAAATAATCCATTGGTATAATTATGTTATAAATATAATATATATACTTTAGATCCATCAACATACCCAACTATAAATTTTACAATGGAGGACCAAATGACATCGATTTACAAGGCAGAAGTCCTCCGTACACATGAATGATGATTTCGTAACTCATTTAATGAAAGTTTAGACCATTATAGGTCAGTAAATTATTCAAAAATAATAATTTAAGATATTTAAGATATTATATCATCATGTTTTAATAATAATTGAAGGTGGTGGAGGAAGAAATAAAATAAAGACGCTCATTAAATAACATTAACTTCTCTTTGGGTATCCTCCATAGGTTTTCACAAAAGAATTCCATGGATGATTTGTTGACCAAAATATGTCTTCAATGATTAGAGGATAGAATTTGGGAAGTAATTAGGAAATTTATTGGCGTAAATAAAGGGGTTTTAATGTGTGAAGAAGAGTGATGAGGGGTGGCTTTTTATAAATAGGGGAGAGGATAGACCTGGTATTTTTGTAAAAAATTGAGTGCTCCCACATTTATACATGTTATAAGGGTAAAAAATGGTCCATTATCAATAAATAGAGTTTTAATGAAAAAATACATCCACAAAATAGATTTTATACATGTTTGTATGTCATACTTACCCATATATTTTAATTTTAACCCATAATAAACTCATTTTTTCCATAACGATAGTAATTAATTTTTACTTCATTCGCTATTAATATTGAAAAAATTAAGTTAAAAAAATTAGAAATTAAAATATTATTCGGATTATAAATATGGAATCTATTTTCTCAAATTAAATTCATAGAATTTGTAAAATTTAATTTAAAATTAATCCAAGAGACGCGATAAGAATAACAATTTTTTATAGAAAATGACCAAACATTTACATAGTTTCTATATCAAAATTCAATATAAAAATAAATAAATAACATAAATTTTAATAATTGAATGAAAATTGAAATAATATTACTTTTAATACAATTTAAAATATAATTTATCAATAAAAAATAATTAAATAATAATGCTAATTCCATTTAAAATTATGTTTTTGTAATATTCCTCAAAAAATGAATCTTTTCAAGAAACTATTAAAAATCCCCCAAAGATAATTTTGATATGATTATTTCAAAAAATCAATTTAATTTTTGATATAATTATAATTGGTAAAAATAATTTCAAATTATGTGTGCAAAGCGTGAAAAAATTATTTTATAAAAATACTATTTTTAGAAAATATTTCTTTTTTATTTTAATTTATTATTATTTTATTTATCAAAAAATATATCACTATAATTTTCATAAATTATTCATAACTATTCATACCCTCTATTCCATAGTCTAGATGATTCTATTATAATTATATTTTAATAATATTTCACATTTAGTTTAAACTCAGGGTTGCATGTCACACAAGCTAAACTCAAAGTTGCATGCAACTCAAGATAAACATAGTGTTCCATGCAACTAAATCTAAAAATAGTGTTACATTAAACATGTGATAATATCATTTTATGTGTAATACAATATATTTTATAGATTATAATTATTTAAATATATCAAAAAGTCTCAGGAAGTTATTTTTTTCAAGGATTAGTATTGTGTGTCCCATGATCTATCAAATAAATTATTCTTATTTTAAGATATCATGTTGTTATATTATCACTACCTTCAATATATTTAATCCTCTAAATTCTAACTCAATCTTAATAATCAGATATTTTATATACTAAAATACTATTGTTTAGAACCCACATCCTAAAAAGGTGAATTAAATATCCACTTAATAAGAGAGATATAGAGGTATAATGTTATATGGAATAACATATAACTAACTGTATATTTCAAAGAACATTATTAGAAATTGATGATTTAGACATGGAAAAAAGATTAAATAATTACAGGGAATGATGGAGTTTATTAATCCTAAGAAATTTTATTATCGATGGAACGTTAAGGGGATGAAAACCATAAATATGTGATTATTTAATGCCCATATAATTCATCATATATGAATATAATAATATAATTTATTTTGTTTCAAGATCATTTTCTTAAAGATGAGGAATTATTTGATTATATAATAATAAAATTAAATATAATTACTTGATAATATTCAAAATAATAAGCACAATTTCATTCTTTAGTGGTGCTTTGATCAATATCCAATTCATCCCTTACTCCCCGAAATTAATATCTAAATATGATTTTATTATAATTGAAACACTAAAATTCAATTTTAATAGACCTTAACATCCATAATATAATTATAATTCATTCCTTATATCTATAGTTTTTATTATGAAAAAATGGTTAGTAAAAGTTATCAAATATGCATAAACTTCCATAGTGTGAAGTATTATATTAATCTCTAAAAACTAATACAATGTTAAACACAAACCAATTAATAAATGTCTAACCATATTACACTTACAATATAATTAGATCGATATATTTATAAAGGAAGTCAATGAATTTAAAAAAATGAACTTATCATTAGTATCTCAAAAAATGAAGTAGTTATTAATCATGAAACACCAAAAATGTGAATACCTTTATCATGTATTCTATAGAATCATGGTAATAACTTGAATTACCATAAAAATTATTTAAATAATGCATGCTTCCTTATTCTTTAAATTATCCTATTTTATTGTATATATTAATTAAATCAAATAACGTCATTAAATCAATAAATGATAGCATAAAACAGTTTTTCAATGAATCATTAATCAGTTATAAGTTATTTGGTATAATCCAATTTAAATTATCCATATCAAATATATCTTCATCCCAACATCATTAGCTCAACATCAGGCACATATTAAAGGGAATATTTACCTTAATCATTAATTTTCCAATAAGTAAAACTTTATTCTGAATAATATTTCTTAGACATTAGTACCATTCACCACATGATCTCAAATCAGTAATGTAATAGTGTGGCAGAAAATTCCTCATAGGTTTCATAATACTTATGATGAGAATATCTTCAATAAATTAATTTTACAAAAATTTTCATGGATCTAAATATAGAGTGGCATTAACCGTTTAACCTAAGTTACCTTTTTAAAATAAGCCTGAACATGACCCATTATCTTCTTCTAAGGTATATTTCATTGATACTTGGGGAGTTTATTTTCATAGTTACTCATTTACCTATAATTGAAATAATGAATAATAGTTTTTTATTTCTTCCCTTTCCATTCTTTTTCATAGTGAACCTTTTCTCCATAAATATAACTAAATCCCAATCCCTTCAAGAATTTCATAGGGTGATTCTTTCTATAGTTATCAAATATAGAAAAGTCATTATTTCCCTTCTTTCATTTATCCATTTTTTCTATGTCATCATCTTCTTCCCTTTATTCCAATTGAAACCAGAAGACTATAAGAATTCATTCTCTTTCTTGATATAACATTAAAATATATAATAATATAAAGGAAATTTTTGATATACTAGTACCCTTTAGTGGAATAGCTTAAGCCCTTCAAATAAATAGTCAATCATACACTCGATGTTTTGTATGTAATCCATGTATACCAATAAAACCATGTAAATGAAGCTCCATAAAATTGAACACTTTCTTTTTAATTTGTATCTAGGCTGAGGAAACTTTATTCGTATCATTTTATCTATCTTGAAGGGAATATTTATCAATGAATTTCTCCTTAAAATATTTTCATTAATTGGGGCTTATTTGTTCTTCCTTCCTGTTATTCTAGATCAATGACCACTATTGATCTATATATCCTTTGAGATAAAACACTACAAGTGTAACATTTTCCTTTTCACTATATCCCAATTCCATAAATATATTCTCCACTTACTTAATACAATACTCATCTACCACTACATAAGTATTATTTGTAAATTATTAGGGCCCCTATCACATAATGTAATCCAACATAGGAGAACATCATTTTTGAGTAGGATGATCTTTTTAAGAAATGTTATTTTCTATATCCTGATTAATCTACACAAAAATGTTGATAACATTATTATTTACAATACGAGTAGTATTAGCTTTTTCAATAGTGAAATATCTACATTGTTTATGGTTATTCATACACTTCTTCCTTCTAGCTTCCATTTATAAATAATGTAAAATACTATATTGTCTTATAAAAGTATAAATATTAAATAATAATGTATAATTCAAAATAGGGTGTATCACATGATATAAATTAAATTTTACACATTTTGAATCTCAGAATCATAAAAATTGGTTTCATTGGTCATATATTTGTTTTAAAATCCAACATTGTGATTGGAAAAGAATATGTGAATTATCCTAAGAGCATACCATGGGAGTATCGAATCAGGTGCACAATAAGGCATGTAGTTATACACCATGTGATGATATAGTCCATCCCAATGTACCCTTTTCATATTTATTACCCCTATGTTCAAATGTTTCAGATTGATTTTCCACATGTAATATCTATATTGGGATGCATTAAAAGAAAAACCCACCTAATATCTACCTTATGAAATTCTTTGGATGTTATTTTATTCATATCAAAAAATTTAATCATAGGGTTATGATTACTAATATATATTTTCCCTAAATGTGGGTCATAATAAATCTAATAAACCTCCTCCAATACCAACTATAATGACCCCAAACCTATTAGATTGGTTCCTTTGTCTAAATAATTAATTTGGTATAAGCTACATGGAATCACATCTCAATGGACTAAGTAAATTATTAGTTTTGGTAAACTAGATACATACATGAGTCTGAAATTAAATTTAATTACCCAAATTAAAATATAATTTTTAAAAAATGATATTATCCCCTTTATAATATAATTTCATATAAAAAATATACTTTATGTATTCTGGGGGAAATGAAACAACAAGGGTGAGCTCCAATTGTAAGAAAGGGTTAAGTACATTAGTTTCTAAAATGAATTAATAAGCATAATCTACATGGAAAGGTATATAAGTAAAACCTGTTCTATTTAATCATTAACTTGAGAATAATATGGTTTGAATAAATGATGATCAATTAATTCCACATAAATAATCAAATAAACTTGAAAACATAACCATGTATATTTTAAATAATTGAATAATCACATTAAATATCAATAATTGAATACATAAGGAAGGAAATCATAATTTTGGATATCTAAAATATTATGATATGCCCTCAATAAATTTATTATCTCGATATTTCATTTATATATTTTAAATATGTGGGTATAAACCCATTTGAATTGGCCAACGTATTTTTCTCATGAGACATGTCGATGCATCGAGAGGCTATATAAGTTCTGGGCCAAAACCCATCACATGCTATGTCTGTACAATTCTTAATATAAAGTAGATGAACATAGAAAATATTAAAATTAAAATTTAAAAACTATTATACAAAATTTTAATAATTTCCAAAATTAATAAACACAACCATTGAAACATCCATAGTAATGAGCAGAATGATATCAAAATAGCACATCTAATTCAAAATGGTCAAAACCCATCAATAGAAAGAATAAAGATGATATCAATACAACATATCCTCAAGGTATCATATGTAAAATAATGTTTTTATTTCATTGATTGATATAAATACCATAAAAATATATTAAAAATCATTCTTGAGGAAAATATAATTTTAATTTTGAAAATCCATTTGAAAGACATTTTTTCTTGAAAAAAACTTCTATAAATATTTTCATTAAAAATAACCTTAATAAATTGTTAAGGTAGATTAAATTAAATTATGATCATGATTTCAGGAAATTATATACATTTTATACAAGTCCAAACGAACATTATATTTTCATTGTAAAAATTCTTGGTAAGTTCTTTTTTTAGAAAATGACAATAATACTACTTTCATGATATTGGTAAAATACAAAACGTAATTTTCCTCAAAAATTTTATATTACATTGAAAACATATTGTAATGATTAAAAATATGGTTGAAAATTATTTTAGTAAGTCATTATGAAAATGTTATAAAAATTATGAATATATTTTTAGAAAAAACTGTTTTGGAATAAAATAGTTTTCTTGATGAAGTGGGAAATGAAGTCAGATTTTATTAAAAAAATTATCAATCAATTTAGATAACAAATAGTGGGAAAATAGTTATATTACATGTAAATATAATGAATAAATGTAGAATAATATAATTTAATGTAATTATTAATAAATGGTTTTATTGTTTTGATGAACTAGAATTAAAGAATAAACCATCTTGATTAGAATGAGATCGTGAAATAAACCCATACAGTAATAATAAATGTTGAACTGAGAATTTATCAATGAATTGACTATCTGTTCAAACTATAAATAGACATAATTTTTTTAAATACAATGTAATGTAATAAAAAATTAGTATACACATAATCTTATAATGACATAGTCAATGAATTAGATGTTTAACCCAATGAATATAAATATAGTTAAGAAATCCATTAATTCACATTTATTTTCAGTTAAAAAAGATTTTACATATTTTATAGTGGTCTTAAAGAATTTATTAACATATAAAATAAACATATTAAAACATATAATATCATATATGTTCCTTTTAAAACATATTATCACTCTTTTTTTATAAGAATTTATTATTTTCATTGTTTCAGGTATTAATTTCCTTCTTTTCTCATGTGTGTTTCATCACGAGTTATCCGTTTCTCCTAAATATTTTATAGTTATAAATTATCAGTAATAATAATCATGAAACAATTATCATATTATAACACACATTATATACTCTAAACCAACCATGAAGGATGATTTTTTTAAATTTAGTACATTACGATCATAGAGACGTTAAGTCGTATGTATACATGAGATTCATTTCCATTATTCAATGATCACTATAGAAAAAGGGTATGTAATAGTTTATCATTAAATAATGTTTGTAATATATCATATAATATATTATTAATTTTAATATAGTTATATATATATCATTCATATGGTGTGGTGATGAAAAGAGAGTCACATCGCTTCATCAAGGAGGTAGTCCACGTTTACACGAATGATGTTATCATCTCTATGTGATTAAAAAGGAAAGAAGGAAAATACTAAATTTATTTTATATAATGATAAATATATCACGAGTATAAGATAATTTAATATTTATAACATATAATATTTAACATTATCCTTATTACATTCCATATAAAGTGTTATTCAACATTTAATCACATTCAATGCTACAAAATAAGTCTTTCATAGAACTTGAAATGGACTTTATCAGTACTAGAAAAACGCTAATAATGTGATCAATGTTAAATTCCCTGGAATTTTATCAGCTATGATAATGGGGTTTCTGATCAGTGTTAAAAAAGAGTTGATGAATAGGACATTTATCATCAATTTTAAAAT
The DNA here is from genome assembly GCA_963277665.1 of Viscum album. Lineage (NCBI taxonomy): Eukaryota > Viridiplantae > Streptophyta > Magnoliopsida > Santalales > Viscaceae > Viscum > Viscum album. The sequence continues at coordinate 1,332,488,790 of OY728143.1, forward strand.
TGTTGATCAAGGTATCATTTATCAGTGCTTTAATTTAGCACCACTTATGAAGTACTTTATCATCGCTTTTTATAATAACTAATAAATTCCTCTTATCAGAACTTATAATTTTTTTACCAGTTCTTTTAAAAGCACTAATAAAGGTCCATACCACATCATGCTATTACAACACACCACATCACCCGGAACACGCAAAAAACACATCAGATATCAACCAAAACATGTCCCCATTTAGATTTTAAATGAAATGGAATTTACCACACAAATACTAGAAAGAAAAGTATCATAGACCATTAAAACATTGGTTTATAAAATTTCATAAATAAAAATTATTACATACATTAAAAAAATCCTAAATGTCAATGTTACCATGATATCCATTGTCTTTTTTTTTTCGAAATGCATACACTGCAAGAGTATTTTCGAAATAACCAGCTCAACTCAGAAAAAATATCCACCTGTATAAAAAAATGTTATTATGTGTAATAATAAAAAGATATAAATTAGACATAAGTAAGAAATAATACATTTATTCTATGGTCAATTATTTTACTCTAAAAATATCTTGATTAGCTCTATAATTGAGTAGATAATACATAATTACTCTTCTAGGAAAGGCATAAAACATGGACATAAATCTTCAAAAAGAATAACTATATATGGAATAATTAATATTAATTCAATGTTACATTATATAAGTTTTTGATAAAATAGCGATTGTATATTGTGACATTACCTTTGAATTTATCCAAAGGGGTTCCTTCATTATATTTTTTTTATTATGAGGTATTGGTAACAAAATCATGTTCATAGGGCATTGTCCATATATTTTTTTGAAAATTTAATTTAGAATATTTTAATTTTGTAGAGAAAATATAATATTATGAGGAAAAAAATAATATATTACAAAATTACAGTATCATTAAATTATATTTCATTTTTTAAAGGTTTCAAGCATTTGGTTTCTCTTTTTTGAAACTAAATCCACTCTTTATGGTTCCTGTAACGTACAAGACATTATCTTCATTGGGAATGGCATGAAATAATTGTGATGTCCCAATGAAAGGTTCATCCTCGATTGAATTTTCATCTAACTCAAAATTTGTTTTGTTTGCCGGCAAGAATGTTAACCACTTCATGTTTGATGGATTAAATACATGAAATACTTTCACTACTTGTGTTTCCATTATGAATGGCTCATCTTTTTTCCCTTCTACACTGAAATTCACCTTCACAAAGCCCATTTTATCGACTTTCACTACATTGATATTGTTAACCCATTTGCAATAGAAATGTGAAACATGAAATTTTTTATAATAAAACACATACATATGGTTGAAAATGATAAAATATGACATATTTTCCTAAATTGGATTTCTATATTGGAACTAGATAAAGGTATCGCTTCAGCCCCAAGTGTAACACTACTATTTTTCATTATACCGAAGTCAACATGTTCTTTTTTATAGAATGTAAAACCATTTATTACAAACCTATTGTAATGTATAATTTTTGAATTTGATATTATAGATAGCCATTGAAGTCCTTTAGTAATTGAATTCATATTTTCAAATAACTCCCTATAAATTTGTTCTTTGAACTATCCTATAAGCTGTTGATTATTTTTATCTTATATCCATATTTAATCCCTTGATGGATTCGAATCTATAATAATTTATTTATGGGAATAAATGTATGGATCAATATCTTCAATATTATCTAATATGTAAATATTTACTTTTTCTCTCTCTATTAAGGTAATTTTATCAATATATCTTCTAAAAATCCCTTCACCCATAAGGTGTTTACTATTATGTGGCTTTTGGAGATCGATTCATTCAACATATGATAGGTAATATGTATATAATTCAATAACATATTCAAAAATATATCTTTCTATAATACTACATTCTAGCTCACTTCAATACTTGACATACCCTTTCAAAAAAAAATCATATACCACTGAATAAGGTAAATCCATATGTAATGGAAAGGACTAAAAAGTTAAAACACTCTGACAAAGTGAACCATCAACCAGACCATTATATCAAATAATGATGGAGGTAAGAATTTTTTAAATTCCAAAAAAATAATTTAAATCTCATTATTCATGATTGGAAACTTCAACGGGTCTACAAATTTATTACATATGGCTATGAAAAAGAAACATATTTTGGTTAATGTATGTCATACATTTTGATGCAGAATTCAATGAAAACCAATAGGCATGAAATATTTCATCAAAATTGTGTATTCATGTGGTTTTAGTCATTTTAACATTAAATTAGTCATTGACATGACATTATTGATTTCTTTTTGAATACCCATGTGCATCATTTACACTCATAAGGATAGGGAAAAATTGAAATTTTTCCTCTCTAGATAGAGTGTCAGCTTATAGAGGAAGAAAAGACTTAATTTTACCCTTCATCGATGCCTACTCTTCCCTTATACCGATTTCAATGAGGTCCAACCTATCCTTGATGCCATATTTTATTTTACATTGAACATGTAGTAACATTCCAATAACATTAACATATACGTTTTTTTTCTACATGCATGGTATCAAGAAAATTTTTGTTATAAAAAAAATTCTAATATAGTAATTCAAAGAGAATTAATTTCCTCATACAAATTGATTATTTCATGATTTTTTAAAATAGTTTACTGAAAACAGTGTCAATATTTTTTAAATTTTTATACAGTTGATTGCATGTTGATAGAGATAGGTTTTTTCACTGTTCGATATTTAAATTGACTACTGTCATCTAGGATCAATATTTATCTACTCGAGGTAAAAATAATTGATATCCTTAAAACATAGTCTTTGAGGAATGTTTCAACCAAAATGAGTTTATGATTTTTTTTCAAAAATGTCACACTCCAACATTCCATTAATGATATAGCCTAATAAATTTACATAAGCGGGGAAGTTATTTATCATTCTATATAATATGACCTTAATGTGAATTCTTCACTTATATGAGAATCATACATTTCAACACATATATCCACACATAGATTTTCGATCATTTTTAAATGGGGAATAATGGACATCAATATCTTTAATAGGTTTTTTGTCCATATATAAGTAGAGAATAATTTTTTTGTGATTCATGTATAACCATTGAAGAATGTTATAATCTACCAACATTATGGTCCATATAATATGAGTAATACTCTATAAACCAAAAGGATTTATTCAATCATTAGATAACACAAGATGAATGTTAATTTGCTTATCTCCAAATTCAGAAAACTCATAATCGATTTTCAACCATGGAGGAGAAACTATTGGATGACGTAGGATCCCCTCTTTAATTTTTCTATCTACATTCCATTTTAATTGTCTTGTGGTTTCTTAAAATCCATATAGTATTCTAAACCATGGAATGATAGGAATGTACCATACATATTTAGAATGACCTAAATATTTTTTTTATTGATCTACACATCTCTTAGGGAATTTAATGAGTGATTCATGGTCTTTGTGATTGAATATGCCCTCATTTGGTGGAGCATGTATTTTTTTAAAGATCATTCCTATTGAATGTTACATTCATTTAGTGTCAGATGTTTGTCAGTATAGTTCATTTTCTTCTGGTATCATATCTTTTGGAAGACCAAGTAGCCCTATAAAACAATTGTCACTGCATCCATTGCCAACATTAAAATTATATAAATTTAATAAAGCAAATATATTTTTTATAACTAGTATACACCAGTTTCTTGGAAAGACATTTTAACTCCAATTTTTTTTTGGAAAATCATGAAGGTCATCTTCAATTTAGATTGTCATTTATTCCAAGTTTTCCCAATCATTCTTTACAAAGGTATTCATATCAAATGATTCATAAACCACAGTATCAACCCAATTGATATTCCCATTTAGTATTTCCCCATATTTAGTTCAACATTAATTACATTGATCTATTCAATGAAAAATCAAATGATCTTGCAACTCTTCCAGACAAATATTTTTATAATAATAACAATGCAAATACAGACTGAGGATTTTAGAAAGGATTTATGCATTATCTTTTGCAAACAAGAGGAACTCTTTAACTCTATCTTCATAATTTTTTTTTCAAACAATTAGTTTACATCCATAATTGGTTCATATCCATCCTATTAGATTCATAAAAGATTAAATTTATACAGTATATAAATAAATACACATAAGATATTCATTATCAAAAGTGAATGTTATAGACAATTCTAATAAAGGAAATATGGATCATTTCTACAAGAATATCTAAGCACCTAGATATTAAAAATACAATAATAATGGTAGTTAGAATTTGAAAAACAAAGAGGGGGATGAAGGAAAATAATAAATGATATTGTCATTAAAAATTATAGGTGTAAACTGGAAGACAAATTGTGTAATGACCCTAGTATGAATTACCCAAACAACACGAGATCATATCATCTTATGACCTCTAACACACCTCAATTTTTCTTAAGTATGGTAAAAACCTTAGGTGTAGAAAAAAATAAATGGGAGGTTCCTCCCCAATAGAAATAATTAGAACCAGAGTTTGAACAAAATTCTAGCATGACCCTTGGGGTTAATGGACAAGCAGACCAAAAATAATCCTTACCCAATATAGACTTACCTATTAGATAAGAAACTATAGAAATAAATGATGTAACAACTATATATAAAGAAATACATGTCAACCCATAATAAAAAATCAATCAATTATTGTCTATAAGAAATATAAAATAGATAAAAACATGATATTCAAAAATAATGTGAACTAATGGAACCATAATGATTCAAAAATTGAAGGATTGATTTGATAAAACCGCATGAATTTAACTAGGGGTGGCCCTTATGAATTTTATCCATAGGAAAACTAAAGACCATAGTGATTTCTATGAGAAACTAAATCCATTGTTGCATAAAACCAATATAGTAACATGAATCACTCCACTAACTTGGTTCCTGAAAAATAACATTTGAAGTTTCATATCCACTATGGTGTCCATGAAAGGTGTCGAAATATATATAGTCATTAGGGGACCACTATTTCTCATCATATTAGTAGCCAATAAACAATAATATACATGAACATTTATACACATTTATATACATATATGAAAAAGAATATTTTGTAACAAGATTTGAAAGATTTTAGCAAAACAATAGTGAATAAATCCATGGTTCAGTGTCATATATGAACAAAATATCATATATCATTAGTCAATAAAAAATGTACCACAAATCATTCCTCAAATAACAGATCACAAAAAAATTGTGAATAATAGATAAAAAAAATCATAAAATAAGAAATCAAAAAACGAAACCAAAAAACATAAATCAAATCAGAAGGCCGATATTTCTAAGTTAAAGAAACTTCAACACCCTATTTAAATGTTAAATGAGATGTTCAGATGTATTTGAGTGGTGTGATTCGACCTTCGATTCACAAAGGAGGAGTGCTTTCAATGGGTGGCTTCTATGGAAACCTTCTATATCACAACATGTTCGTAAAGGGTTATGGATTTCAAAATATATCAGGAAAGTTTTATCAGTGCTTACCAATAAGCGATGATGAATATTAATTTTATCGGGTAATTTTGTAGTGATGATAAATCATCATCTTTATCAACTAGAAAAAAGAACTGATAAATATTATTTTATCAGCACTTATTACCGAAGCATTATTAAATAATTTATAATTATAATTATAAATAAAAAGGTAAATATTTATAAATACATAATAAATATATATAATTATAAATAATGTAAATATATTTCGTTTTAAATATATTTATGGAAATTTTATAATTATTTATTTATAATTATAGATATATTTTAAAAAATTATTATTTGTATAATTATATATTTTTATATATTTATACATATATATTTAATAAAATTTTACAAATAAAAATATAGTAAATATATTAATTATTTATGTAGGTTTATTATAAATCAAATAATTTATTAAATATACATAATTGTATATTTTACGAGGTATGAAAACTAGGAAGGACAATGCCATTGGGATTCATTGAAACGGATGGCCATGCCTATTGAGGAGGGTGGTATTGGGCTGTAGAATGTGGTTGAATCCATTCAGGCTATGCCGTCTAGACTAGCTTGGGATCTGGTCAGTGGAACCTTATTATGGGTGAAGATCATTAAAAACATGTGCAAGGAAGATAGACGAAGTTCGGATAATCACAATAGTAGGTTGTCTAGCCTTTTTTATGAATGAGTGCTCATATAAAGGTCTTTGAGGATCATGTGAGATGTATTTTTGGTTGTGGCTACATGAACTTGTGGATGTATAACTGGGAAGGATATGAACTTTTTTTCTAGGACGCATGGCACCAAACATCAGCTTCAAAGAGGCCACCTAGCATCCTTCTTTTCTGAATGTTATCCTCAACTCCAACCAGAAGGAGGTATATAATTACATTAGGTTGGTATAGGAACCTGACCATTGCATGTTTGTAGGATCAAAATATGGGAAATTCTATAGACGTGTTTGCATGAATCTGACGCATGTGTGGGACATTGGAGATGAGTGGAATTACAAAATGTGGTGAAAATTGATACATAAAAAACTAAATTTTCTTTTTTTGGAGACTATTAAATTTGTCTATTCTTACGGAGGATAATATTCAGAATAAAGGATTGGCTTTATATTCCCATTCCCATTGTTGTACATACTCTAAAAATGAATTAGTTGAACATTTCATTTTCAAGTGGGAATGATATAGAGTGATATGGGGCTTCTTGAGGTAAAGTATGAAAATTAGTGGGCACGAGGTTTCAATCATAAACATCCTTTATGACTAGTTTCTAGGTGATGGACAGACAATGGTTGAATTCAAGGATTTAGTTATGGTCTTTTGTGGTGGCTTGATGTACTCTATGGGAAGTGAGGAGCAAGGTTAAAGATGGCATCAAACGATCTCATAAATTTCTATCGATGTGTGTTTAGTTTCGGGTGGAAGATAATTTTGAAATCATTAAAGGGGGATGAATGTAGAATAATTAGGAAGATCATCCTTACATCTTTCATGCACAGAGGCATAGTGATTATGCAATGGAGGTGGATATGTTGGAATTCGCGCACTTCAGGCTTAAATAGAAGGTGAAAAAAATATTTTATGGTTTTGGATATGAGAGGGGGATGCCTTATAAGGGACATTAGGGGATATGTTCTTCTTGATTTTAGTTATATTTATGGAGAAGGCACAAAAATAGGGGCAAAGGCACATGCTATGGACACCGGGTTGTCACTTTCAAGAGCTTCAATATTCCGATATCTAAAGCGGAGTCTGACTCACCGGTTTGTGTTGGGCTATTACAAAAAGAGGGAAATGTACCATGGGAGTTAATGTATTTCATCCAAAAATCCCAGAACCTCCATACCCAAGGAACATTAATTCATCACACGTGGAGGGAGAGGAATGGTGCAGCTGACTCTCTTTCCAAAAAAATGTATGTTAGAAGAAAAGTTGATTTTGTACACCATCCCAGGATCCTTACATAAAACTTCTATGCTTATTACTGAAGGAGATGCGTTAGGTATTCACCATTTTCTACCTCCTTGAGGTGGGATTGTCTTTGAATTTCTTTCAATTAAACTATAACTTTCAGTCAATACATTTATAAATATTTATATTTACAAATATTTTTTTACAAAAACATTTTTAACATTATTAATGAATATATAATTTGGAGTGCATGGTTATATTTTTAAAGTGAATGAAATTAAATAAATTAAGAATATAGTTACAATTTAATGATTTTGAAAAAATGGATAAGTTCTCTGTGTGTGTATATTATATATAAAAATTTATTAATTAGATATATGTGAAATCCATATAACACATATGTGATCTATATTTAGTAGAAAAGTTAAACAACATTCTATTATATGTAAATTACTATTTAATTTGAAATTATATAGGACTATTCAATGAATATATAGAAATTTAGTGTAAATCACATAAATATATGGTAACAAGTAAGTCATATTTATATTAATTAATACATATCTATATATTTAATATATAAAATTTAATAACATTAATTATCATAATTATATAATTAATAAAATTTTAATATTTTACAATATATAATCAATCAATTTTCTTTATCAATATTTATTAATTTAATAAATTTTTTAATATTTTTACTAATAAACAATTTTCATTCTCAATTTATTTAATTATATATTTTTTGTGCTAAACATAAAGCACGGATAAAGAGAACCCTTTATCAGAGCTAAAAATAAAGCACTGATAAAGGATACCCTTTATCCTCATTAAAAATAAAGCATCGATACAGGTTTTTTGATTAGGGCCTTCATTAGCACTTATAAATATTCCTTCTTTCGTAGTTTTCTTCTCACATTGAAAAATAATAGCATTGTTAAGGGCCTGTTTTGTAGAAGTGATTTCTTGGCAAGGCAGTAGACTGCTATACACAAGAGTGACGTTATCATATCACAATAAAAAGGAAATTAAAAATATGTATATGATATAATGACTATGTAGGTCTAAATATGTTATAAATCTCATATATATATATATATATACTTTAAATGGATCATCATACCCAACTATAAATGGTTGTATTGGAAGAACAGAGGCCATCAGTTCATTATGATGTTGTCCTCTGCACATACAAATGATGATATCGTAACTAATTTGATGGAATTGCAGGTTTTTTAGGCCACGAACATATCATAACAACATCCTAGTATATGGACGATAATGAGGTTATTATATAATGAATTTTTAATAATAGTTTAAGGAGTTTCGTAATGAAATAAAATAAATATTCTCATTGAAGAACATTGTATCTTTTTTGAGTACCCTCTTTAGGATTATTCTAGTTCCAACCTAGGATGAATTTATTAAAACAATAAGGATTACATGATTAGTGTAGGGATGTTGGGATGTGATTTTGGTAGGTATTGTATTATTCAAATAGGATTAATGTTGTTAAAAAAGAGAGTATAGGTGGTGTCATTTTATAAGTGGTTAGAGGACGCAATTGTTAATTTTGAATTGAATTGAGTGCTCTAAATTTTTACACATTTCATATGGATACAAACTGAGAAATTATAGATAATTAAATGTTTAATGCCAGAAATATGTCCATAAAATAATTTTTAAAAATTTTATATGTCATTTTCATCAATATCATTTTAGTTCAACTAAACATAAACCCATTGTTACATTAACCATGATAATCAATTGTTGTTTACTTCACTATTCATTTTGATAAAAATTTAAGATGAAATTATTATAAATTATAAATTATTAAGAGTAAAAATATTTAATCCACTTTCTCAAATTCAATTCACATAAGTGGAAAATAATAATTTAAAATTAATCCCGTAGATGCGACAAAAGAGAAGGGTTTTAAGGAAAGAAATTCCAAAAGTTTACAATGTTTTTATAACAACATTCAATATTATAATTATTCCAATGACCTAAATTATATTATTTTACATATAATTTTACTAATTTTACTTGAAAACCAATTCAAACAATAATATAAATTATAAATTATTTAAAAGAAAAGGAATTTTTCAATTAAAATATAGTATTTTTCAGTATTCATCCAAAAGTGAAACCTTTTAAAAAATACAAAAACATCACTATAACATAATTTTATATGATTATTTCAATATTAATATTATTTTTTAAAATAAATTTTCTTAAATTAAACTAAATTAATATTAGATTATGTACCCAAATCACATTTAAGCCATCTTTTAAAAAAATACAGTTTTTCAGAAAAAAGTTTATTTTTAGTATAAATGATTATTTTTTATTTCTAATCAATAGAACATCATGTTTTTTATAATTTATTTATCACAATTCATAGTTTCCATTCCAATGGCCTGGTGATAACTAATATATTTAAATTTTAATATTATTTCTCAATTTTTTATACTTGGTGTTGCGTGTAATGAACACGAAACTCAGTGTTGCATGTAACAAAATATACACATAGAATTACATGTAATTAAATATAAAATCGCTATTTCTTATAACAAATGATAAAATAATAGTTTTATGTAATTATTTATATTTGAGATATTTAATTTATTTAAATTTATCCTAAATCAATAGGGTGTAATATTTTCATCTGTGGTTGGTGTTGCGTGTATCATAAGCTATTGAATAAAATTTACTTATTTTAAAATTCGAAGGTGTTACAATAAAGGTTAACTCCTAAAAAAGTATGTAACTATTTTTATGTAAAACATGTTGAAATATTTATGTATTATGTTTATTGAATTATTTTATATATGTATTTTTATCAATGGTATTTTTATTATAAGAATTTTGAAACAACATAAGACTATGTAATTTTTTTTAAAAAACTTATATATCGCCATCCAAGGTTGACTCAGGAATTATGGATTTGATCATGGGTTTATGAGTTTTATGTTGATCATAAGTTCAATTTCTAAAGATCCCCTTTTGTAGGATTCATACGATGGGGATCTTATCATGATTAAGGTTATTTTTAGAGAAACTTATGAAATTAAAATTGATTGGATTAGTATATATTTTAGTGAATATGTTATTTAGTGATTTTTTTTACATTTCGTTGATATAAGATTAATGTTTTTGGTAACATTTATTGACTATCATATCTTTGATGGTTTGGTAATTAATGGACATTAAAATTTTGAAAATATTTTATGAATAATATTAATATATTTTTGGAAAAACAAAAAGCAGAATGCATGGTGACAACCCATCACATTTGACAAGGTCGCGGGATCTTGAACCAGCAACTTAATAGAGATAATGGTGTTGCGTGTAGAAATATTCTACATGATGTATTGGTTAGTATGAAATTGGTTTTAATGAAATCATTTTATTAATTAATAATTATGGAATGAAATGAGTAGAATTTGGGGTGTCACTATTGAGGTTCTAGAGATTAATATATGTTATTCATTCATATTATATGACCCGTACTAATAATTTTGATTTGATTAAATACTAGAAGAGTATATTGTTTTCCATTTGTGAATTATGTAATCTATTAAATGTTTTTTTGAGAGAATCATCAAGAAATTCCTTAATTGGATATTATTTACTTGGAGTATGAGGGTATGTTGAAATTGATAGTAAAACTAATGGAAAAATTGTAAATATGAAATAAAAGGATATCAAGTAATTATATTTTCTAGTGTTCTATATATTCATAGTAAAATAATCACTCAAATCTAGGGAAAAATAATGATAAATAATTATCTTATTAAATTTATATCTAAATAACAAATTTTCATTTAACACATCATAGAATTAATTTTTTTTCTCATATTTATTTTTTATAATCATTCAATTTGTTATAATCAATTATCCCAAGCACAATATATAATTATTTACACTTTTCTTCTATTAAAATTTTTTAAAATACCCCCAATTTTCTCCTACTTGGAATTATGGTAATATGTTTTCAAAAAAACCTTAATATTTCCCTTTCTCCCATTTAAGATGGTGTTTTATTAAGACTTTTACAATGTGGGTTTTTAACAAAGTAATTTTCAAATTCAAACCCTTGATTTCAAAGTTCACGTTCAAATTGAGAGGATGTAATTTATTAAAGGTGGGGAGAATGTTACACCCTTATATTATGAATCATATTAAATAAATTTAATCTATTCAATCTAATTAGCTACATGAATACTAGATATTTTAAAAGGAAACTATTAATTTTGAAATTATATTTGACATGCAACACCAAGCTTATACATCCCATAAAATATTTATTTTTAAATATGATATTAAAAACATTTTCACTATATTTTATGGTATTTATTGGAATAAATTAATTATGAAATATATAAAAACATAATAATCAACAAAAATTTATTGATAAAAATCAATCAATTTTTATTAAAATCATTTTATTCTTCAAGAAAATCATTTTTCTCAAATTTTTATTTTTACTGATATTTATGAAAAAATAATGTAATATTCTGTTTGATAATTTTATAAAATAAACATAATTTTATATTTTAAAATATTCTAATTATCATATGGTGAAATTGTATAATTTTTTTGAAAAGGTTTATTTTTCAGTGAATTGTGAAAAATACAAAATTTTAAAATATTATTACTTCTCTTAATTAAATTTATTAATATTAAAGTAAATTTAATATTGAAATTGATTTAAAATTAATATAAGTATTATTTAGTTTCATATTATATAATTAATTTAATTTGAATCAAATTTATACCCAATTTTTGTATATGTTTATTTTTTCTCTTAAGACACAATTTTAAACTGTTTTAAAGAGCATAATGTTTCTTCATTTTAATTTTTTAAGATAACCCATTATGATGAATTTTTTAAACGAAATATATGTATATTATATATCTAATTACATTAATTTAAATCTATAAAATGATTATCATTATTCATATACTTAATGTATGATCATTTTATTCATGAGAAATGCATTCTTACAACACATTACGTACACTTTTCAAAATTTAATTTTACATAGAAATAGTGTTTTTATTTGAAATATTAGATTAAAAATTTGAAAAAAATAGGTCTAAATTATCTATTAAGGCTCATTTTATTTTATTATTAATGGAAAAATTACAATGTTTAAAAAACTAATTACCATGGTGAATAATAAAACAGAAAAATTAAGGAAACAAAGAGGATAAAGAATAAAATGATTAATTAAGGATTTTATTATGTTAGATTTGTTTATCAACATTAAATTAACTAAACGTCATTATTTATAAATTTTTTATGAACAAGGTATGAGAGTGAATTTTAATTATTGAATAGTGTTTCGGGTTTCGGTCTCAAAACGCCTAACGGTTCTGTATCTGATGACGCGTGGACATGCTTTCCAAAGGCAGGCATTCACCGGATGCTCTGACCAGTGACTCTTAAGAACTCACATTGGTCGAGAATATGGGAAGTCAGGCTCATCGCACCCTTTTGGGGGGAATTATTTCCTGTTTCGTGACTCTCTTATAAATTTAAGACGTATTCATATGTTCGAGAATCTTTGGTTTATACCCAAACATAGTATCCACGGATTTAACCCTGGTGGGCAATGGTCAACTGGACGCAGGGGGTTTGGAATCATTTAGTCCTGAGGTTTACCATCCCTCTTTGGATTAATGACCCCGTGGAGTCGGAACTCAATGAGGTGACACAAGGAGTGGCGTAGTGAACCGATGTGAAGATAGTCGGATCGACCAGTTGTTGGGCTTGAACCTCATGGAGGGTTCCTACGTACCCTGCCTAGGGGATAGAGATCAATGTCCACATAGTTCAAAAGGGGAGCGTCGGAGAACCGATGTGAAGGTGGACCTGAGGGTCCGTTGGTGATCGGTCTTGAACCTCATGAAGTATTCCTACGTATCCCTGTGGTAGGGAATCAAAGTCCTCATAGTTCATGTTGTCTTGGGACTTACACTATGAGGTGGCCCAGGGTGATGGATTGGGGCTTACACTCTGAGGAGGCCCATAATGATGGACTGGGGATTACACTCTGATGAGGCCCATAAGAGGATTTCATGGTCAATGCTTACTCTAATCCCACGTGAGTCATGCTCGGTGTGAGAAACAGGAGGCATCAGGGACTAAAGGATCACGTCACGAAAGGTTCGTCCGCGAGAAGTGGAGTGGGGCTTACGCGTGAGGGAGACCCATTAAGTCGGGGCTTAATCCGGGTTGGATGCCCATAATGTCTTCCTCATGTCTGGCCATGAGGTAATCCCAACCCATTTGTGGGTTGAGGAATATAATGGGGGCCAATGCCTATGCGCAAGTGCACAAGCGGGAAAATTCCAAGGCCGTTGGAATCAGTCCAAACAAAGGGAGATGAAAAGTGTGAATTACATGCCCGACATTCGGAACACAATGATGGTGGCATGGTGATGGAGGATAACTGTTGAACATGTTCGAAACACAACATCCATATCGCGTTAGCCTGGAATGGGGACAAACAAATGAGGGTCGACTACTGACCGTGTTCGAAACACAGGACCTGACTCGAAGTGTTGCCCAATGTCTTCTGGGGCATTGGCCCAGGAAGGTAGGGGTCCCAATGCGGCATGGGACCAAGCCATTAGGGGGTCCCTTCAGACATGGAAGAGAATGAAGATCCGAATGAAGGATGTGAAAAGTGTGAGGCAGAGTGATGGAATGTTTGAATGGAGTCCATCGCTCTTGAAATTATGCCACTGTAAACATGGCATGAGGCATCTTATGCTTGGAGCATAAGGCATCTCTTGCATGGAGCAAGAGACATCCAATTATTGAATGATGGGGAATGCTACAGTTTATAGTCATGTAGAGACTATTGTTTCCATATAGTTTAACATAATATAGATAGGACGAGGGACATACAGTTTAATGTCATGTGGTAAGGATGACTAGGTAGGAGAGACCTAGAAATGGTTGGTGTGGGACTTATGCAAGGGCGGACCTTTCTGGATGGACCTAGAAAAAGGATCTAGGTAATGGGGTTATAGGAGATCCATGAGGAGTAGCTCGAATCATTATATGTATAGGACGAATGTTGGGGTGGCGCAAGGGTGTAAAGTATAATACTGTTAACACAGCCTGAAAAGTTCGTGGTGCAACTCTCCCTTTTTCATTCAAGTAAGTGACGGGACCGACTTGGAGGGCCGGGACCGCAGCCCGGCACTGAACCCGAGTGGCGGTGCGGGGGCGCAGCCCCCTGCGGTATGGACCAACGAGTGCATGGGGTTTTCGCATGGGGCTTACCGTGAAGGAGCTGGCCGCGAGGTGCTGGTCGGGAGGGACTAGTCCTGGAGGAGCTGTCCAAGAAGGATTGGCCGCGAGGGATCCACATGTGGTTCGCGGTTTAGTTGTACATGAAGGGTGTCCATGGAGGAGCTGGCCGTGGAGGATATGGACATCCGCGAAGGATGGTGTCCGCAAAGGATGGCCGCAAAGGAGGCTGTCCGCGAAGCATGGCCGCGAAGGAGGCTGCCCGTGAAGGATGCTTTCCGCGAATGATGGCCGTCCATGAAGGGTGTCTGCAAAGGGGTTGGCGCCCGTACCACTTCACACCCGTAGAGGGGTTTCCACCTCAATTTCACAAACGACACTGGTCCGTGGAGGGGGTGGCCTCGTGTGGACTATCCGCGCAGGAAATGACTGTATATGGTTCGTGGTTTGGTTTCTCCCCTATGAGGAAGAGTGCATCCGCGGGCGATATGGGGTCTGTGGAACATTACCTATGGGAGCGATTTCTCCAGCGTCTCCCCACGGGTTTTCACCCATCCTTCCTCCCTTTTCTCCTTTTCTGGCACCCCTTAGTGATTATTTATAGGGTCATGAAGAGGCTGTACCAATGGGCCCGTGGCACTTTCTGCGGAAGCCCATGAATGAATCCCCATCTGTGAACGACTCGTTAAACCGATATTTGAGGAGTCTTGGCGGGGTTGCTTCACGGCGGCACACCAATCCGCCTCTATATCGTGAACAATGAGGTTCGCAGTGGCATGGGCACGTTGTCGCGGTTCACTGCGGTGGACTGGCCTTGCATCTGGCGGTCTTCCTGGTTCTCGCCCGCGTAGGCGCTCCGCCCCCATCTCGTAAACAACAGCATCCGTGAGAGGGAGGTTCACTGAACCGGCCGCGTACTATTTCTGGGAGCCGGTATGCGGAATGGTTTGTTCCTTTTTCAAGTCTTTGGGTAATTGGATTTCTGCCTTGCAGAATTTTTAGGACCCTACAAATAGTTTTGGGTTTTTACAAAAATTTTCACTTCTCCTTAATTATAAAAGGGAACTACTTTCTTTCACTTAATCAAAACTATCAACCCATTTGGATGGACAAAACCTTAAAAAAATATCTTCCCAAAATCATTATACAAATTATAGAGTTTCATTCCTTCCAAAAATAAAAACACATTTCTCTTTAATAAGAGATCTAAAGGATGTTCTTCTACAAGAATGTAATTGTCTTTACTAAATTCATTCTTTTGATTTTTTATTTTTCCACCTTAAATTATGTCTTAAAAATTACAATAGAATAATAATATTATATCTCATATAATTATATTTTATTATGTTTTAGGTATAATATTTATCTATCTCTTCTTTAACAAAATGGGAAAAAAATATATCGCTCGTCTGTATAGAGGACAACTACCTCAAAAATTGATGTAATTTTTTTCCCAACACCGACTCAAATAAATAGTCAAAATGAAAAAATAATTACAATGTATAATACATATGGAATGATTTTAATTATTTAAAATTAATATAACATCCAATGCCTTACCATTTTACCCATTAAAAGAATGATATCTTTTCTCATGCGTATGTACAACCTGCCCTCTCCATGGAGAAATAGAACTCATTTTCCTTGTACAACTTTGAATAATGGATTTAAAAAAGAATACAACAAGTAGATATGATATTTATAACACTAATATAATTATTAAGGTGACATAATAAAATAAGATACACAGGAACAATAACTTTTATGATAAAACAGTGATGTGAAAAAAATGCAATTAACACCCTAAAGAATAAAAAAAATATTATTGTTGAATAAGTGGTAAGATGTTACATGTGGATTATATATGATTTTTAAACATGAATACAGTTCTGATATAAATTAACTACATTTTTAAAACCGTTATACCAAATTTTACAGTGAATTTGACCTAAATAAAGTATTAGGTAATGAATATTGTTTCAATTTACTTTTATTGAGGCCAATTGTAGTGTTATGAACCTAATTACCATATGATGAATATATAACTCTCATTTTACATGTAATTTCATTATTAATTCATAATTAATTTCATTTTAATTTTTAATTTTACTTAATTAATACAAGGGTATTTTACTTCAGTATTACCTAGTGGGAAAGAATTTCATAACTAAATTTATTTTCTTTGAGTTACATTGAATCTCTATTGTATTTAATATTCTAATATTATGTGAGTATAGAATTTTTATTATATTATTTTATATTTAATATTTTTCTATGTGTATTTACATTTGATACACATAATCTATTCATTTATTAATTCTCACTTTAATGTTATGATCATTGAAAGGGTTGGTCTTTTCAAATTATCTTCTATGAGAAATATGTTATGTTATACACCTATATTAATTTATGATGTTTATACACTCTCAATTTTATATTTTATATATTTAATTTCTTAATATTCATTGAATTTAATGTTTTATTTGATGTTATAACTTCCATGGGGGTTATTATTCAAAATTTACAAAAGTGGTAATGATTTAATTTTCAATCACATTTTAATCAAGGTTTTTTATTCATGAATTTAAATTAAAGGAAACTATTTTATAATTTTTTAATTAACACCTTTCATTTTATTCTCCATAGCTTATTATTAATGTTTTCATGTAATAATAACATTTCCTCTCTTTTTTCGTAATATGATTGATATTTTTTACCAAAAATATTTCTTTATTTCTCTCTTCAATCAAAAATACATTAATTCCATATCAATGTTTTTGTAAAAAAATTTCAATTTTTTTTTCATATGATTGTTTTAATTAAATTTTACCCATTATCTTCATTTTAAGAAATATTCTAAAAGGAATCTTCTTATAGTTTTCAGAACAAGGTACTTTTGAATTTTTTTACAAAAATGTCAGTGGAATATTTACTTTAACACACTCAGCATAAACAAAAAATTCATTCCTCCATCTCCAGTCATTTATTTAATGATTAAATTATATGTTTAAAGAATATTATAATAAATTTTTTACCAAAATTTCTGAATTGTCGCTGTTTTTTTAAATGCATCTCAATGTTAAATTGATATTTTCCTCATAAATGTTTTTAAATATCTTTTTATGGTATTTATATTAATAAATGATAATAGTTCTTGATTTTAAAAATTATTCACTAGAGATATATTGAAATGTTATCATTATAATTTTTTTCAGATGGCTTACAGTCAATTTGACCACATAATATATTGAAATTATCTTTCTCGAATAATTTTTATAATAATTAACTTTCCCTTGAAATATTAAATTTATTGTAATCATTGGACATTAAATTTCCCCAAAATAGCAAAAATATTTATCATATATATGATTTTTACTTAAATAAAATATCATTTATACAAATGATGTTTTACATGAAAGTTATATGACTGAATGAGGAAATATTTATTTTATTTTTCAAATACAAACATTTACTGATAAAGCATATTTTCCATGAATTAAACCGTCCATTAAATATATGAGGAATGCTTTGGACATATCACAATGTTTGAGTCCTGTAATTATATAGACCCTTGTTATTTCGACAAGTCTCATGATGAAAATAATTAAGATAACATTAAATGGGTTTTTAATTCTAGTTTTAAACAATCTTCTAAAATGATTAACGATATAGATACCATGATGTATTTGATCATGAAATCAAATATTAATCATTTACATCATTAATAATTTGATTGTTATTATATATGATATTAGTACATTAACATTATCCATGTATGCATTTTGTGCTGATGTTATTGATTAAGTGAAATGCGTGTTCAGTTATTTACCTTTCCAAATTTATTATTCCTTATCAAATCATGATAATCATGTTAGTTATTAAATGGAATTTGTTTTCAAATATTTACCTTTCCAAATTTTTTATGAATGATTTATTATTCCTCATTTATTTATAATACCTTTCTCGTTATGTAACATTTACAAAGAATTTGATCTCCCAATTGTTTTGTTTCGTTTCCAAGGGATATGAAGAAGGAATCATTATATGAGCTAAAGGATGTGAAATTTTTTACCATTACTCTATTTTATTTCATGTTTTAAAATGTAGTGTATTATTTAAGTAATTTTCTAGTTTACTAATAATGCTAATCTGTTATGTCTTTTTAGATGTGATCATTTGTATATAGAACCAATGTAATAATGTAAAAGTAAACTCTAGGATAATAGGGGTGGGGACTTCACATGGAGAGAAGGTTTGTTAGTGTACTTAATCATACACTATCCTATATTGGAGATGTGTTTTTTTATATAGTAATTAATCAAAATAATTATTTGGTTGTGTCCTCACATAGAAATAAATGGCGACATCATATGCCTCTTGAAAATTTAAAATTATGGAGAAATATTACATCACTCATGATTTGGAGATGGCAGCTGTAATTATTTCATTGAATATGTAAAGGAAATATATTTTTGGTGAAATGTGTGATATATAATGATCATAAACATTTAAAGTATATATTTACATATAAATAGTTTAATATGCTCCATAGAATATTGTTTGAGTTTATCAAGTATTATGAATACTCAATATATTACCAACTTATTAACTAAAACAATGTGGTTGATGCCCTATGTCAGAAAGATCATTCATGGATATCCATTATGATGATCAAAATAGATACAATATTTATTATTTTTTAGAATTGTTATATTGAAATATTGTGAAAAATGGACAGATCTTATCTTTCTGGGATGAATGTTCAATCATCCATCCATGATATGATTAAGAAGTTGACAAATGAATATTTAAAATTATATAAGAAGGTGGGGAATGTTCTTGAGTTCAAACATGATCATGTTGGGATGATAAAGTTCATGAACTAAGTATATTCCTCTTCAATTCAATAGTTCTAGAAGGATCTATTTGATGAATCTCATAGTTCATCATTATATACTTATCCTATATGTGCGATGATATATAGATGTATAATGAATATTTATGGAGGTACAACATGAAAAGGGATATTTCCGAGTATGTATCTCGATGCTTGTTGTGTCATAAATTTAAGGATAAGAGATATAAATATACGAGTTTTTTAAAACCATTACCCATTCCAAAATTTAAGTGCGAAAACATTACCCCTGATTTCATTGTCGATCTCCCAAAAAAATCAAAATTATGTAATTATATCTCTTCTGTAGTCAACATAATATCTAAATTAGTTCATTTTATAGCTATTAGATAATATTTATCACATAATAAAATTTCTCGATTATACGTTAGGGGTGTTTTGAGATAATATGGAGTAGCACTCTCAATTGTATCTAATTAGGATCTGATGTTTACCTTGATGTTTGGATGAATCCATCAAAAGGATATTAACATCGATTTGAGATTTGTACTACGTATCATCCCCAAATAGGTGTCCAATCTGAGTGGACTATTATATTTCTATAAGACATGTTAAGAGCCTGATATGTGGATTAAAGATGTTTTTGTGATCAACACCTTATTTTGGTAGAATTTTCTTACAATAATATCATTCACTTGAGAATTCACATGGATCCTTATGAATAATTCTATTAAAGGATGTGAATAACTCAAAAAAGTTGAAATAAAAATCAATAAATAAACCTATTGGGACCTGATCTAGTTGAGGAAATGTAGATAAAGTTATATTCATTCAACAAAACATAAGGGAAACTCAATGTCAAAAAATAGTTTTGCTGTCAATCATTGGAAAGATCTATATTTTGAACATAGTGTTAGGGTATTACTATGATTATCTCCTTGGAAAAATTTTATGATATTTTGAATGAAGGGAATGTTTATCCATAGATATATAGGTCCATTTGAAATTTTAGATCATATAAGGACGGTAGGATATAGATCGTTGCCTCCACCAAATCTCTATCAAGTTAATGATGTGTTTTATATATATCTCTGGAGGATGTGAACACCTTATTCTTTACATGGATTGAAATATTAGTACATACCACTTGAGAATTATCTTTCTTATGGGGGACAATTACTAGAAATTTTGGATTATTGAGATAATGTGTTGTGAAACAAGACCACTATCCTTGTCTAAGATTTGTAAAAAAATACATGTTTGAAGAATATACCTGGGAGCCTATGGATGTGATGAGGAAAAATTATCCTCATTTTTTGTATTAGAGTGATTAATATCAAGTTTGATGTTATTATATTGGGGAAGAATGTAACAACCTCTGATTTTATGATATATTTCTCTTTAAATAAATTTCATTGATATGTTTCATAACAGGTAACACAAATTTTAAATGAACCATGAAATATTATTGAAATATTGATATGTGAAAATTATATAGTTTTTTAAATCATCAGATCGAAATTATCTTAGGTTGAATTTTTTTGATTTTTCTAAAATGATTTATTTTTTAGTGAATAGTGAAATACATATATTTTTTAAATTATCAATTATTTTAATTTAATAAATTAATTTAAAAAATTACATTATATTTTGGATTTAGTAATAAATTTATGTAATATCTATTTTATTTACATTAAAATCATCATTTTATATTATTTTTTTGATAAAACTATTTTTAGGCTTAAAAATTAATTTTTTCAGGAAAACTACTTTTTTCATCAAATTTTCTGATTTTTTGGAAATTAATTTCCTAAAATTATAGGAATGAAATTTAATCAAAATTAAATATTTTTAATTGGGTTGTTAAAAACTGGAAATATTTCCATTTTCTTTTTAGGAATAATGAATCGTAACTATCATAAAATTAATCACCTTGGTTAATTGTAAATGAGGCAATTAATGTTAAAAATAATGTAACAAGGAATTGAAAATATATCAAAAAACTACATTATTTAATTGAATTATTTTTTTATCCATTATGACTCATTCTTTTACAATACTACCTTTTTTCATTTGCCTTTGATTTTGACCTTTATATCATTTATATAAAGAATGATGTCAAAGATATCACTCACTAGATTTTAATATATATAATATTTTATGATAGTGATAAAAACCCTACATTCACGTAAAAATGATTATTTTAAATATGATAGAATTTTTTTATCATGGAAATTTATTTTTATTTTTTTATAATTGAATATTTACATTAAATTCTTGCACAATGCTAATGCATTATTTATTCAATTAATAATTTTTTTATCCAAATAAAAAAGTAATAAAATTATGAAGAATTTTATATATTCATACAATATATTTTTGATGTGTTAAAGGTTTATATTTGAATCCCATATTTTTTTAATATTTTAAAAGTCAAATTAAATGAATAGTTTCATACATGACATTAATGATATTTTATATTATATTTTATTAAATTATTTAAAAGACATAATAATATTTCACTATGAAAAGGGGGATAAAATGTTGTAAAAAATGTAAAATATACTCCATTTATGGACAATTTCCCTTTTATTGTAAAATTTTGTAATCCTAAGTGTAAAAACAATGTTATTGAGATAATTGTCAAAAAGATTAATGGGGGGGGGGGGGGTTTAAAAAATAGATAAGGATGAAAAAAACATATAAAAATCCATTTTTTATTATATTAGATTATTTATACTCATAATAATACTGTATACTAATTATTTAAATTTGGATCCATTAGCACATGACAAATAATTTACATTAATTTAAAATATTAGTAAATTCTGTGAATATAAATCCCATCACTTATAAAAGTACACCCTTCTTTATTTTATTTACACAACATTAGGCAACCTAGATCAACCAAAACCTACCCAATTATATACCCAATATCATTTTATGTACTCTATAGTTTATTTTTTTCCCAAAATACTAACCCTAGAATCCTTGAGATGAGAATAAAAGGAGTTCTCTCTAAGAGAAGGTAACTATCATAAATAAGCTCTTTTTTTTACATCTTCTTTTAACACCTTCAATTATATTCAAAAAATTAAAATATAATAACTATAGTATCTTACATATACATAAATTTTATTACATTTATGGAATAATATTTATCCACCTCATCCTCCAACAAATTGGGATCAAAACCATCGCTTATGTATACGACAGACTACCACCTCATGAACTGATGCAATTTGTTCCCCATAACCACCATCCATTCCTAGTAATAATTTTCAAGACCCATCCCAATCGTTCTCAATCCATGAATCCCCATTTATATCTATAATAAGAAAAGAAATGGATAATAGCACAAATTAGGCATGTCACTAACATGGGAGGCCTTACCCTAAATAGCGGAACTCAAGCACACATATCCAAGCCTATAGAATGCTAAAATATATGAAAAAATTGAATAAAAATTATTCATACATCTAAAACCCACAACCATAGTTTGATAAGAATTAAAATAATGTAAATAAGTCCAAATAAAATCCCACAATATAATATGAAAACATAACCAACATGAAAGTAAAGATGGGGATATATGACCAAATACAACAAGAACACACCTCAGTCTGTCCTGTCTCACAATGAATTGTTTAGTCAGGGTCCATTTAGGATGTTTTTAAAGGGTCAATAATCTTCAAAATACATGACCCATGTGAGAAAATTCCGTGTGTGGGTGAGTATAAAAATACCTACCGGGACACACTGAAACCAAAATGGAAATCAGAAAAGTATAATATTTATCTCTAAATAGGTATATGTCTACAAAATATTTAATAATAATATACAGATATAAAAAATAAATTCACACAATCCTAATATAATGTAACAATCATAATGGTATTCTTGGATTCCAGCTCGAATATTCCACATAGAACATTCCCAGGAGTTCACACTCCATGAGTCATATATCACCAAATAAGTCCTTCCAAGAGGCGGTAATAATCGAGTCTCTCCATTATAAGGACATGTTATGAGTTTGAAGAGATATGATATGAAAAATAAGATCACAACCAG
The DNA here is from genome assembly GCA_963277665.1 of Viscum album. Classification (NCBI taxonomy): domain Eukaryota; kingdom Viridiplantae; phylum Streptophyta; class Magnoliopsida; order Santalales; family Viscaceae; genus Viscum; species Viscum album. The sequence continues at coordinate 1,332,512,450 of OY728143.1, forward strand.
AGCCATGGGAGATACCAACAACTTAATCAATAATAACTTGATAAGTAGGGAATCAGTGACCTCATAGTGTTGGTCATGATGATACCATGAACAACACCTAGAGAAAAAACATGATAGAGGATCCCACATCAATCCTCATGGAAGTATTCCAAAAACAATATCCAAGAAGTCATGTAGAAGGTATTTCATTCCTATGTATAGGTGGTTATTCCAGACTAACCCTTAGAGAAAGTATATGGAGAACATACTCTAACAAAAAATTATAAATATATAGAGGATAAAAGATCATATCCATCATTTAATGAGTTTATGACGTGTAATAGAGGTACACGTCAAGTACCTTCATACCTAGAACATTTTTGTCTAAACATCTTGTGTCCTTTACAATTTAATAGTACACCACATGTGGCTTTCCATGTATTTCTAATCATGTCCCATTACATGACTTATCCCATGTTTGAATAGTCTAGCCATGTCAATGTATGGGTACAGGGCATGCCAATGGAATTGTACCTCAACCTATTTCAATGTACCCTCAGAGGTACATGCTGATACATTGTGGATGGATCAAATTTCATATGACATAGTCAAATATAGTGTTATTATTATCTTTCTCCCAAAACCCAATCATTTACAAAGGGGGTCCCATAATACCTATAGTGATAAATTTTCCATATTCTTATATCTCATTCATGCATTGTCGAACGCTCCTCCAGCAACCGTTCCAGCCTCACCCCTTTCAAAAAACTAAGTAATGTATTCATATGAGCCTTTTAGTCATTTAATATTTGGATTCTTCCATTGAATTATTTTGAGAATATCCTCATACATCATTATTCATTTCACACAGATGAACACAAAAAATGGGTACCCAAACAACACGATCTGTTGTTGCCTCTATTATTGCACCACCAACATCTCGTGCCGAGCCCGAATCTACATTATTGAATAATTTTACAAATAAATGGGAATGAAACTGTTGATTTCCATGGTGTTTTTCAAACCACAATACAATTTGGAATTCCCGTGATGAAAGAATAATTGGGGGAGAAAAGAATAAGAAACAATCATGAGGAATGGACTGCGATCAATGTTCATGTCGACCTTGATTCATTGTCATTAGACAAAGAATGAAGAGATAAATGATCACAAAGAAAATATCCAAATTCATGAATAAAACTATCCAATCTTGTAATATGCACGATCCATAGATCAATCTATTGGTTGATTGATCCATGTTTGTATTTAAAAATTGAAAACAGGGAATGAATCCGAATAAACAAACATATCACCTATGTTTAGAACATGTAATGATGGAGAATGGTGTTTCCCCATCATCATTGGGAAGATCATCATATTTTTTCTTTCACAGGTCATCCATCTTTGATCCGGTCAATGTTCACCCATAAAATCCCCACCAGTGGGGATCCAATGGTTCTCTAGATCTCCATGGTTTAGAGGTTAAACATAAGAATTAACCATAACCATATATTTAAATATAAACCTTATTTATGCGTGAAATAATTAATACAATAATTTCTTTAATTTCTATTATTTATTTTTACGCCCACCAAACATTTTCCAAAAATACCCCATGATTAAAAGGTTATGTCATTCCTCGAGTAAAAACCATTTTTTTTGACTCAATGGTTCCCACATATTTCTAATCATGTCCCACATTTATAAGTCTTTGACTAATTCAGGAAATCATAATACTCATGATATTTTTAATGATTAATATATTTGAAACATTTATTCCAAAAATTATAGACCATGGAAACACATTCCTTCAAAGAGCCTAGTCATGAAAATAATTCATACAATATCCAAAAATAATTCACTGAAAATCACAATAATTACATTATACTCACCTTGGGGGATTTGACCCAAAAATCCAAAATAGATGAAATACAAAGAGATGTTAGTAGCGAGCATGAATCTAAACCTCCCACTCCCAGGTTATCTAATATGATTCTAGGGTTTACACCATAAATGCACAAAAGGAATCATTCACCCAATAAGGATCCTCAAATGATGATCCTTTATCCCTACTGGGTATTTAGTAAAGGTATCTTCATCCTTGATGTCCATCTCACAGATGATGATCATTTGAGATGTATCATGCATGAATCTCTTAAGTTGAAACTCGTGGAGGGAATCATGTACCCTATTAAACTGTAGTGGTAGATCTAAGGGGTACATCACCTCACCAACAATATGCAGTATCTTGAAAGGGAAAATGAATTTAAGGGATATCTTTTCATCAGATAAAGATATATAAAATATAAATTGATGTGAAACCCATAGTAAAACATGGTATTACACATTAAAATATAAGGACCACCAGTTTCTATCCACATAAATGTTCTGATAGCTCTGTGAAATCCACATCCGCCCCTGAATGATCTTCACCTTCTCAGTAGTAATTATATACTTCTCTAGTGCTATACGTGCAACCTCAACTAAGCTAGCATATCAAAGTTGTTACATATAAGTTCTCCCATACAAATCTTGTAATGGTTCTATAATGATTTTGGAATTGTATAAATTGATGTACACAAACTCAAGTATTGTTAGTTGATCCTTTCAACTAGAACCAAATTCTAACATGCAAGCCCATGAAATGTCCTCCAATACATAAATGGTCCACTCTTTTTGGATGTATGTCTGGGGGAAAACATTGTGATCAATCATAACTAATTCCCAAAATCCTCCAATAATCCCTTCCATAACATAAATGTGAAGAATCATAGTGGTAAAAATGAATCCTCAATTCAACGCTATGGAATCATGTTTCCTTATACAAATAAAGGATTCTCATTCTCTCAATTGATATATACTCCCAAATAACTAGAATGTTTACTGAATTAGTGAGATAGTCTATGATAACCCAGATGGCACCATGTCCCTTTGATATATGTGGTAAGCTCATCATTAATTCCATGTATATGTCACCCAACTTCCACTCTATAACCATAAGAGTCTAAGAAAAAACATCTTGAATATGGTTCTATTCCTTCATTTGCTGACTAGTAAGGCATCAAGAGACCAACTCAATATCTCCCTTCTTCATCCATGGCCACCAAAACTGATGGCAGAGTTACTGGTACATCATTTCAACTCCTGGATGTAATGGTAAAAGAGAAATATGAAACTAGCTCAGAACCTTCTCCCACAATGTCACTTGTTTCATCATGTATCCTCCAAAATGAGCAACATGCTTCCCACCATCATAAAATCCATCAATAGCATGTCCAATGGATATCTAAGTATGCAGTGTCTGACATTTAGTATCCCCAAGTTCGGCCTTCCATACATGATTTGAAATTGGATAGTTAACATCCATCGACTAAAGGTAAGCTGTTATATCACCATCTAAAAAGGATAACTACAACGAGGCCTATTACTATGATGCCTCATGTAGGAACTATGAAAAATATCTCCATCTGAGATATTTTTCTACCAAGTTCCCTTTAAATTTTTTAAAAAAAATATTGAAGTCATAATTCTAGAGGATCTCTAACCATCTCCCCAATCTGATGTTAAGATCATTATGAGATAATTTATACTTGTGACTCTTATAATTAGAATATATGATAACCCACTCTCCCATAAAGTAGTCTCATCTCATATTTAGTGAGAACACCCCCACCGCTAACTCAGGATTATGGGTCATGTAGTTCTACTCAAGTGGTCTCAACTAACATTAACCATAGGAAATCATCAGCTACATCTGAATTAGAACAATACCAGGTCTGGTCCCTGATACATCATAGAACACAACATACTCAATTTCATCTTCTAGTAATTTCAAGAAGGGGGTGATTTTCAATCTCATCCTCACCAAATTAAAATCCTTCTAGAACCTATCGATCAACACAAAAGGATCTCCCTTTTTGTGTCAATGAAATCATGGGTACTGATATTCTAAATAAATCAGGTATTAATATATGGTAATTTATTTCCAACCCAAGGAACCTCTAAACGTTTTTTATGTTCTTGGGTGGTTCTGAAGCTATCACTGGCTCAACCATGGCTGGGTCTACTACTACTCTATCTACTAATATAATATGTTCTTTGTAAAGACCCGTAAATTTCAAGGAAATTTTTTTCTTAATTTTCTTTGGAATTTTACAAGAGTGCAGTTTCTGACGGCACCTGATTCCGAGGTCTGGTGTTCCCGGAATCATTTTCCGAAGTTTGGCTCGGGTACGTTCAGTGAACGAACAAGCGGGTTTTTCTAACTTTTGAACCAGTGCCTGGAATCGAATTCTGAGGGCACCGATGAAATCACAGCGCCGGTATTTGCTTAGAAACGCCTCTTCCAGAGTTGCATTTGCTCGGGTGTGGTTTTTAATTTTTGAGCTTAAGGTTAAGAAATAAAATAAATTGTTCGACAAACTTTATTTTATTTCACTTAAGCCACTTGAAGCCACTTGAAATCCACTTAAACTGAGTTGAAGTGGATAGGGTACTATCCAAAAATATCCTACCCTCTTGGTAGGATATTTTCGAGGTGGGGGCCGCACGAGCCCTGCCGTTTCTTTTCCACTAAGTAACGCACCCGTGAAAACCCATCATAATGAAAGTCAACTGACGCGTTTTCTTAAATCCTTAACGCACCATTTAATTGGACGGTTTATTTCATGAATTAAATGGGTGGTTTATTTCGTTGAATTAATTCAACGAATTGATGGGTCGTTACTTACCTTTTTCGTTTGTTGGCGTAATAATAAAATAAGAACAACAAGTCTTTTTGGAGGATTACTCGTTGTGAGATTTTGTTAGAGGTTCTTGAGCCTTCATCCTCCTTCGCGAAGAACGTGAAGAACGCGAAGAACACCGACCTCCGACGAAGAACTCCGAACCCGCGGAAGTCGACAACGCGACGCCGTGTTCCACGACGCCGATGTTCCCTTCCGGCAACGTTCTTCTGCGACGTCTCTTCCTCCGCAACGAAATCTTCGATCAGCTGTTTGAGGTAAGAGACTTCGGGATTCTCTTAAATCTCCCTTGTGTTTCTTTTAACAAAACAAGGATTTAATTTTATATAATTAAATTAAATCTATTGTATCTTGGTCCGTTGAGTTCGCCGACTCAACGCCGGATTCTGCGACGACGCGACGATCCCCTCCTTCCGCGACGAACAAATCCGCGAAGAACATGCGTTTGACGACGACTACGAGGTAGGGGTTGTTGTGAATTTTATTTCCTTTTTCCAGTGATCGTTTCTTTTAAAAGTGAAGAACCGGACAATAAGCACAATTTTAATCCATTAAAATTTGTTGATTCATGTGTTGAATATGATTTCTCCCATTGTTTATCTCTAACGCAGAGGGTGTGGGCCAAACGAACACGGCCCGACAACCCTCCGCCGTTCTTCGTTGTTGTGCGGATTGAAGGGCGACGACGGAACGAGCCACAACGGAAGTTTGATGATTATGCAGTGAAGAGTGAGTCCCGGGAGGAGCAGCGGCGCAGACGGGAACAGAATCGGACCACCAGAGCGACTTTGGGGGCCCGCGGAAGCCGGCGACGGCGCCCCGGCGCGCCGTCGGCTGTCCAGGGCGACACCCCGCGGGTGCCGCGGGGGTGTCTCGCAGGGGCGGCGACTCCTCCCCGCGTCGCTCGGCTGTCCAGGGTGACAAACCGTGGGTGCCGTGGGGGTGTCACGCGGGGGCGATGGCTCCCCCACCGCGTCGCTCAGGTCGTCCAGGGCGACACCCCGCGGGTGCCGCGGGGGTGTCACGCGGGGGCGGCAGCTCCCCCCCGCGTCGCCGGCCGCGCGGCCGAGCCGGGCCGGGCAGGCCGAGCCAGGCCGGTTCGACCGGCCGGGCCGCGCCCTGGCCGGGCCGGACCGGGTCTGGCCGGGTCGACCCGGTTCGGCCGACCCAGGGGGGGGGGGGGGGGGTCGGGCCGGGTCGGCCTGGGCCCGGACCCCCCGTCTTCGGACCATTTTCGGTCAAATGCCCGTAACATGAGCTACGGGCCTCCGAACGACGTGCCGTCAGCGGAAACGTGATACTTGGATCAAGACGGTCGTTTCGGTATATCGTACTCAGGTTTCAGAATACTTTGAGTTCGGCCGGGTTGGTTCGTACACGAAACCAACCGGGCCTTCGGAGCGGAAACACTCATATCTTGAGCTACGGACGTCCGATTGACGTGTCGTTGGCTTTGTTGAATTCCTCTAAGTGAGAAAGATCTTTTGGATCACTCCACCTGAGGTTTGGATGCAGGTGGAGTACGGTCTGGTTGGTTTTGCCTTAAAAACCAACCGGGCCCCTGGAACGAAAAAGCCAATAACTCTCAGACTGGGCGTCCGATTGACGCGCCGTCTGTGACGTTGAGTTCCTGTTGACGATACAGAACTTTTGGATACATCAACTTCGGAATTTGTGTCAGTTGATGTATCAGCCTCTCGGCTCGTGGAGCGGACCCTCCCGAACGAGCTTGCTGTGTGCGGGAACCCTAGTGCTGGCTGCGACTGCTACTACGACTGCTACTTCGACAGCGACGACCGTGCAGAGATCCTCAGTGGACTGCGGCGACGACCGTGCATAGATCCTCAGTGGACTGCGATGAAGACTGTGCAGAGATCCTCAGTGGACTGCGATGACTACTGCACTCAGCGATCCTACGTGGATCAGTGCTACAGGTCCTGTGTGGGCCCGATCTTGTGTGGGTCTGATCCTGTGTGGGTCAGCGCTCAGCGGTTCTGTGTGAGCCCGCACCTACAGGTCCTGTGTGGGCCCGATCCTGTGTGGGTCATTGCGGGGGTTAGTTACCTATCGATCCTTTGTGGGTCCGACGACTTCTATGGATCAGTGACCATCTTTATCGTCATCCGAAGAAGTATACCTGTGTTGAGCTATCCTATGTGGATTTACTGTTTACTCTCCTTTGTGGATTGTGTTGAGCTATCCTATGTGGATTTACTGTTTACTCTCCTTTGTGGATTGTGTTGAGCTATCCTGTGTGGATTTACTGTTTACTCTCCTTTGTGGATTGTGTTGTGCTATCCTGTGTGGGTATACATTTTGCTTTCCTGTGTGGACTGGGTTGTGCTTGGGCTCGGACGTTGGAGCCGAACGAGAATTGATGACTTAGGTATATGTATGGGCATATACCTAAGAAATGTCGGTTGTTACTTCGTGATTGTATATTTCCTTTGTGGATTATCCTTTGTGGATTTCGGGAGACCTTAAGGGGTCTCGGGGTCCCTACTGAGTAGCTTATACTCACCCCTGCACGGGATATGCCCGCACTTCGTTGTGTTGGTTGCAGACGACGCACAACGCTGATCGTGGTGGAGGCGTGCGGAGCAGGAGAGTACCTGGTGGTGGACCACTGGGCGGGACATACTCGGAGCGGTCAGGTGGACCCGAGGAGCAGTGGAGGCTATCTGTACCCACCCTTCAGGTGGGACTTCCAGAGGACGGCTCGACGCTGCGGCTTTTCTTTTCAGTTGCTGTTTTCCCCTTTCAGTTGTACTTTACAGTTGGGCTTGTATTTCCAGCCCCTTTTACTTCAGCACAACTTGTTACAGTTTTACTTAGTGTTTACTTTTCCGCTTGCTTACTCTGTGGTGCTTGTTTACTTTTCAAAGGAAATGCCTTCCCTTTTGTTGGGATTTACACCTTGGTGCTAGTCGCCAGCCCCTGACCTATGGAAGGCGGGCTTGGGGTAGTCATGACACGGGCCCCGAGGATGGGTCGTGACAAATTGGTATCAGAGGAGTTCGGTTCTACCGCAGACTCTGATCTTTCTTCTATGTGAGGCAATAGTGTTTAGTGTATTGGGTGTGGTTATCAGTCCAGGGAGTCCAGTGTTGGTGCGGCGGCCGACGTATCCGTACACCAGGACCCTGACATCTGATTTCTGACTTAATGCACGAAAACATTGATTGCATGTGTGTTTCAAGTTTTCTTTGTGATTACTTATGTCAGCTCACCAGGTATAATGTTCTGACCATGGCGCACTTTTTTCCTTTTTAGGATGGCCCGACGACAGCAGCCAGCTAGGGTTCCGAAAGTAGAGCAGGACGACAGCCCGCCGAGCGACGAGGCCTCGGTACAGGGCCCGTTGACAGTAGAGGCACCAGCGATATCTTTACCCGCCGAGCCCCCGATTCTTCCAACACTGACCGCTGACAATGCACGTCTCCTCGGAGCTCTGCACGAGTTCCAGCCCCAGCGACCACCCAGGTTTCGTGGGGAGACGGACCCCCAGGCAGCCGAGGACTGGCTGGAGGCGGTCGTTCGAGTTTTCAGGCTAATGAGGACACCAGTAGACCTCATGGTGATCCTCGCGGCGAGCCTACTGCACGCAGCAGCGGGACAATGGTGGAGCCTGATGCTCCAGGTGCACGATGAGGCCTCTCTCATCTGGACGGACTTCGAGAGCCTCTTCCACTCAGAGTTCGTCCCGGCCACCCTCCGTGCGGTGCACATTCAGGAGCTTTTTCAGCTGCGGCAAGGCCGCTTGACGGTCTCCCAGTACGCGGCGAGGTTCACTGATCTTTCTCGCTACTCGAATGACATAGTACGGGACCCCTTCTTCCGGGACCGGACCTTCGAGCAGGGATTGAGACACGAGATCAGGGCATCGCTGATCTCCCTCAGCATCCCGACCCAGGCAGGAGTGCTAGAGCGAGCCCTTCTGATCGAGATCTTTCTGGCTGAGTCCACAGCGAGACCTACCGCAGGGCGGCAGGTAGAAGAGTCTTCGGTAGCTGGTAGCCGACGGATGAATCAGGGTTCCAGGAAGATCATACCTCACGGCAGACGACCTCAGGACACTGGCTCAGAAGTGCGGGGCACACAGCGCGGAGCCAGTCTTCCGAGAGGCAGGCAGTGCTACTCATGCGGCGGGCATGGCCACATGGCTCGTGACTGCCCGACCCGCCGTACCGAGGAGCAGCAGATGGTGGAGGGGCCACCCAGGAAGAGGCAGAGGGTCGACCGTGGCGGTCCGCAGGGAGGAGGCGGACGAGGCAGAGGAGCTGGACGAGCAGCAGTTGGTGGGCGACGCTATGAGGCTCTGCCACCACCACCACCAGGAGGCCCGCCCCGAGCACAGGGAGCTGGCGGGCAGAGACAGGCACAGCTCCAGGCAGTAGAGGCCTACAACCACGGCGCGCCAGAGTTGATTCGAGGTACGATTTGTGTCTATTCCACCCTTGCTGCAGTTCTTATAGACACAGGAGCGAGTCACTCTTTCATAGCCGCTGCCCTTGTTCCGAGCTCGGAGATTCCGAAAGAGCCGTTGGCTCGATCCTTATGGCTAGAGACTCCTACGGGAGCAGACTCGATGATTATGCACTTGTGCCAGCAGTGTGAGCTTACTCTAAGAGGCGAGAGATTCGGCTGGGATCTTCTTGTAGCGGCGTCTAGGCCTTACGACGTCATCTTGGGAATGGATTGGTTATCTACAGTCCATGCTCAGATTGACTGTTTTAGGCGCAAGGTGCGATGTGTACGCACCGACGGGAGCAGGTTCACCTTCACCGGCGAGAAGGGAGCCTTCGCAGCATAGGATGGACTCACGCAGAGGAGAGGGCAGCCCATCACTCATCAGTTGGCTAGCCTCATCCTTGGAGCAGTTGATGTGCGGAGTCCTAGTTTTCCTGCAGTGGTGGATCAGTATGTGGACGTCTTCCCCGACGACGTTCCGGGGCTACCTCCTCGCAGAGAGGTAGACTTTTATATTGATCTATACCCCGGGACAACCCCGATATCCACTCCAGTGTATCGGATGGCCCCCGCTGAGCTTCGAGAGCTACGAGTATAGTTGGAGGACTTGCAGGGCAAGGGGTTCATCTGACCCAGCGTTTCCCACTGGGCTTCCCCGATTTTGTTCGCCAAGAAGGCGGACGGGAGCTTGCAACTGTGTGTCGACTATCGTCGCCTGAACCAGGTGACAGTGAGGAACAAGTATCTGCTACCGAGGATTGATGACCTCTTCGATCAGCTCAAGGGAGCACGGTGGTTCTCGAAGATAGACCTCGGGTCAGGCTATCATCAGCTCAGAGTTCGAGACGAGGACGTGCAGAAGACGGCCTTCAGGTGTCGGTATGGCCACTATGAGTTCTTGGTTATGCCTTTCGGTGTAACCAACGCTCCAGCAGTGTTCATGAGCCTCATGAACAGGATCTTCCAGCCATACCTCGATCGTTTTTTCGTGGTCTTCATCGATGACATTTTGGTGTACTCGACCACCGAGGAGGAGCACGCCTACCACTTGCGGGTTATACTAGACACACTCCAAGAGCACCAGATTTATGGAAAGCTCTCGAAGTTGCAGTTCTGATTACGTGAGGTCCACTTCTTGGGGCATGTCATTTCTGAGGTGGGAGTTGCAGTGGATCCCTCGAAGATCGAGGCAGTGCTAGCTTGGGAGCCACCCAGGAGAGTGACGGAGGTGCGGAGTTTCTTGGGTCTAGCCGGATACTATCGGAGACTTGTGCCGGACTTCTCCAGAGTTGCGGCGCCACTCTCAGCTTTGATGAAGAAGGGGAAACCCTTTGTGTGGTCAGACAGATGTCAGCAGAGCTTTCAGGAGCTGAGGTAGAGATTGAGCAGTGCACCTATCTTGAGGTTGCCTGAGGAGGGAGTTGGATACGTAGTCTACTGCGATGCATCAAGGACCGGACTTGGGTGTGTCCTGATGCAGGAGCGGGCCGTGATTGCCTATGGATCACGTCAGTTGAGGCCGCATGAGCAGAACTATGCTACCCATGACCTGGAGTTAGCAGCAGTGGTCTTCGCTCTGAATACATGGCGGCACTATCTGATGGGCGAGCGCTTTACAGTCTTTTCTGACCACCATAGTCTCAGGTACATCTTCTCGTAGAAAGACCTGAACCTGAGACATCGGCGATGGCTCGAGTTCCTCCAGGACTATGACTTTGAGATAGTCTATACCCCTGGGAAGGGGAACGTGGTAGCCGATGCCCTTATCAGGAGGACAAGCATCCAGCTACTTGAGGAGGCGACAGATAAGCTAGCCGCTTTGCAGATATCTTTCGTGGATAGGGATGAAGAACCCTTCCTTCAGTCTCTCACAGTCACTCCTCCACTACTGCAGCGGGTCAGAGAGGCACAGCGTGAGGATGCTGACTGTGAGACATGGCGTGCACAGATATCCTCGGGATAGGCACCTGATGGCTTCTCCTTTGGAGTAGAGCACGACGTCCTTTTCAGAGGACGTACCTTGGTACCAGTTGCTTTACGAGAGGAGGTGCTGAGAGAGTTTCACACTTCTCCTTTGGCGGTACATCCTAGAGTGGAGAAGATGTACCAAGATCTCAGACGACAGCACTGGTGGCCGGGCATGAAGAAGGTTGTGGCAGAGTTCGTTTCACGGTGTCTCACCTGCCAGTAGGTGAAGGCAGAGCATCAGGTACCAGCAGGCTTGGTACAACCCTTGGAGGTCCTGGAGTGGAAGTGGGACAAGATATCTATGGACTTCGTGACTAGACTTCTATGCACTTCCAAAGGTCACGAATCTATTTGGGTGATTGTTGACTGACTCACCAAGTCAGAACACTTCTTACCCATCAGAGAGCAGGGCTCAGTGGAGAGCTTGGGGCGTGTCTACGTTCAGGAGATTGTACGGCTTCACGGTCTTCCATTGACTATCATCTCCGATCGGGATGCTCGTTTTACTTCCCGGCTTTGGAAGGGGTTGCAGGAGGCGTTCGGGACGCAGCTACGTCTGAGCACCGCCTTTCACCCTCAGAAGGATGGTCAGACGGAGAGGACCATTCAGACCCTCGAGGACATGCTCCGCGCATGTGTCCTCGACTTTGGTCGCAGCTGGGAGGACCACCTACCCTTGGTAGAGTTCGCGTACAACAACAGCTACAACTCCACCATCGGGATGGAACCATACGAGGCGTTGTACGTCAGGCCTTACAGATCTCTTTTGTGCTAGACAGACCCTGGGGAGTCAGCACTTGTCGGACCAGAGATGGTCCGGGCCACGACAGAGAAGGTCCAGGTCGTCCAGGAGCGGATGAGGATAGCTCAGAGCCGGCAGAAGTCATATGCTGACAGGAGGCGGAGGCCACTAGAGTTCGAGGATGGCGACCACGTGTTCTTGCATGTCTCACCTCGACGTGGATTACGGAGATTTGGCTGAGGTGGAAATTTGTCTCCACACTTCATCAGACATTTCCAGGTCCTCAGCAGGATTGGCAAGGTGGCTTATCGCCTGGCTCTACCACCTGAGTTGCACCGGGTGCACGACGTCTTCCACGTATCTTAGTTGAGGAGATACGTGCACGACCCGACGCACATCATTGACTATGGGGAGCTAGACGTGGATGACAGGGCACTTTTGCGGAGGTCCCGGTGGAGATAGAGGATCGACAGGAGCGGGTCCTACGTGGGCGATCAATTCCTCTTGTGCGCATCAGATGGCAGCACGAGAACCTCCTGGAGAGCAATTGGGAGCGGGAGGCTCAGATGCGTGCTCAGTACCCACATTTGTTTCCGTAGTTTTGGATGTATCTTTACGGGGACGTAAAGCCCTGAGGTGGGAGTAATGTAAAGACCTGTAAATTTCAAGGAAATGTTTTTCTTAATTTTCTTTGGAATTTTACAAGAGCGCAGTTTCTGACGACACCTGATTCCGAGGCCCGGTGTGCCCGGAATCATTTTCCGAAGTTTGGCTCGGGTACGTTCAGTGAACAGACGAGTGGGTTTTTCTAACTTTTGAACCGGTGCCCGGAATCGAATTCTGAGGGCACCGATGAAATCGCAGCGCCGATATTTTCTTAGAAACGCCTCTTCCAGAGTTGCATTTTCTCGGGTGTGGTTTTTAATTTTTGGGCTTAAGGTTAAGAAATAAAATAAATTGTTCGATAAACTATATTTTATTTCACTTAATCCACTTAAATCCACTTGAAATCCACTTAAACTAAGTTGAAGCAGATAGGGTACTATCCAAAAATATCCGACCCTCTTGGTAGGATATTTGTGAGGTGGGGCCCGCATGAGCCCCGCCGTTTTTTTCCACTAAGTAACGCACCCGCGAAAACCCGTCACTATGAAAGTCAACAGACGTGTTTTCTTAAATCCTTAACGCACCATTTAATTGGGCAGTTTATTTCATGAATTAAATGGGCGGTTTCTTTCATTGAATTAATTCAACGAATTGATGGGTCGTTACTTACCTTTTTCGTTTGTTGGCGTAATAATAAAATAAGACCAACAAGTATTTTTGGAGGATTACTCCTTGAGAGATTTTGTCAGAGGTTCTTGAGCCTTCATCCTCCTTCGTGAAGAACGCGAAGAACGCGAAGAACGCCGACCTCCGACGAAGAACGCCGAACCCGCGGAAGTCGACGACGCGATGCCATGTTCCGCAACGCCGACGTTCCCTTCCGGCAATGTTCTTCTGCGAAGTCTCTTCCTCCGCAATGAAATCTTCGATCAGCTGTTTGAGGTAAGAGACTTCGGGATTCTCTTAAATCTCCCTTGTGTTTCTTTTAACAAAACACGGATTTAATTTTATATAATTAAATTAAATCTATTGTTTCTTGGTCCGTTGAGTTCGCCAACTCAACGCCGGATTCCGTGACGACGCGACACCCTTCCGCGACGACGCGACGATCCCCTCCTTCCGCGACGAACAAATCCGCGAAGAACGTGCGTTCGACGACGACTACGAGGTAGGGGTTGTTGTGAATTTTATTTCTTTTTTCCCGTGATCGTTTCTTTTAAAAGTGAAGAACCGGACAATAAGAACAATTTTTATCCACTAAATTTTTTTGATTCATGTGTTGAATATTATTTCTCCCGTTGTTTATCTCTAACGCGGAGGGTGCGGGCCAAACAAACACGGCCCGACAACCCTCCGCCGTTCTTCGTTGTTGTGCGGATTGATGGACGACGACGGAACGAGCCGCAATGGAAGTTTGATGATTCCGCAGTGAAGAGCGAGTCCCGGGAGGAGCAGCGACATAGACGGGAATAGAATCGGACCACCAGATCGACTCCGGTGGCCCGCGGAAGCCGCCGGTGGCCGGAGGCGGCGGCCTCCCGGCGCGCCGCTGGCTGTCCATGGCGACACCCCGCGGGTGCCGCGGGGGTGTCGCACGGGGGCGGCGGCTCCCCCCCGCGTCGCTCGGTTGTCCAGGGCGACACCCCGCGGGTGCCGCGGGGGTGTCACGCGGGGGCGGCGGCTCCCCCCCGCGTCGCTCGGGTCATCCAGGGCGACACCCCGCGGGTGCCGTGGGGGTGTCACGCGGGGGCGGCGGCTCCCCCCCGCGTCGCGCGGCCGCGCGGCCGAGCCGGGCCGGGCGGGCCGAGCCAGGCCGGTCCGACCGGCTGGGCCGTGCCCTGGCCGGGCCGGACCGGGTCTGGCCGGGTTGACCCGGGGCGGCCGACCCAGGGGGGGGGGGGTCGTGCCGGGTCGGCCCGGGCCCGGACCCCCGTCTTCGGACCGTTTTCGGTCAAATGACCGTAACTTGAGCTACGGGCCTCCGAACGATGTGCCGTCAGTGGCAACGCGATGCTTGGATCGAGTTGGTCGTTTCGGTATATCGCACTCAAGGTTTCGTAATACTTTGATTTCGGCCGGGTTGGTTCGTACACGAAACCAACCGGGCCTTCGGAGCGGAAATGCTCATATCTTGAGCTAAGGACGTCTGATTGACGTGCCGTCAGCTTTGTTGAATTCCTCTAAGTGAGACAGATCTTTTGGATCACTCCGCCCGAGGTTTGGACGCATGGGGAGTATGATCGGGTTGGTTTTACCTTAAAAACCAACCGTTCCCCTAGAACGAAAAAGCCAATAACTCTCAGACCGGGCATCCGATTGACGTGCTATCTGCGACGTTGAGTTCCTGTTGACGATACGGAACTTTTGGATACATCAACTTCGGACTTTGTGTCAGTTGATGTATCATCCTCTCAGCTCATGGAGCGGACCCTCCCGAACGAGCTTGCTGTGTGCGGGAACCCTAGTGCTGGCTGCGACTGCTACTTCGACAGCGACGACCGTGCAGATATCCTCAGTGGACTGCGGCGACGACCGTGCAGAGATACTCAGTGGAATGCGACGACGACTGTGCAGAGATCCTTAGTGGACTACGATGACTACTGCACTCAGCGATCCTACGTGGATCAGTGCTACAGGTCCTGTGTGGGCCCGATCCTGTGTGGGTCCGATCCTGTGTGGGTCAGCGCTTAGCGGTTCTGTGTGAGCCAGTGCCTACAGGTCCTGTGTGGGCCCGATCCTGTGTGGGTCATTGCGGGGGTTAGTTACCTATCGATCCTTTGTGGGTCCGACGACTTAGATGGATCAGTGACCATCTTTATTGTCATCCGAAGAAGTATACATGTGTTGAGCTATCCTGTGTGGATTTACTGTTTACTCTCCTTTGTAGATTGTGTTGAGCTATCCTATGTGCATTTACTGTTTACTCTCCTTTGTGGATTGTGTTGAGCTATCCTGTGTGGATTTACTGTTTACTCTCCTTTGTGGATTGTGTTGTGCTATCCTGTGTGGGTATAGGTTTTGCTTTCCTGTGTGGACTGGGTTGTGCTTGGGCTCGGATGTTGGAGCCGAACGGGAATTGATGACTTAGGTATATGTATTGGAATATACATAAGAAGTGTCGGTTGTTACTTCGTGATTGTATATTTCCTTTGTGGATTATCCTTTGTGGATTTTAGGAGACCTTCGGGGGTCTCGGGGTCCCTACTGAGTAGCTTATACTCACCCCTGCACGGGCTATGCCCGCACTTCGTTGTGTTGGTTGCAGATGACGCACAACGCTGATCGTGGTGGAGGCGTGCGGAGCAGGAGAGTACCTGGAGGTGGACCACTGGGCGGGACGTACTCGGAGCGGTCAGGTGGACCCGAGTAGCAGTGGAGGCTATCTGTACCCACCCTTCAGGCGGGACTTCCAGCGGATGGCTCGACGCTGCATCTTTTCTTTTCAATTGCTGTTTTCCCCTTTCAGTTGTACTTTACAGTTGGGCTTGTATTTCCGGCCCCTTTTACTTCAGCACAACTTGTTACAGTTTTACATAGTGTTTACTTTTCCTCTTTCTTACTCTGTGGTGCTTGTTTACTTTTCGAAGGCAATGCCTTCCCTTTTGTTGGGATTTATGCCTTGGTGCTAGTCGCCAGCCCCTGGCCTATGGAAGGCGGGCTTGGGGTAGTCATGACACGGGCCCCGAGGACGGGTCGTGACATTCTTTAAAGTGGACCTCATGTGTCCAAAATTGGTACTTTGAGAGTTTATTGTATGGATATTTCTCTCAAAGTACATCCACAACCATCCTTGAGTGCCTCACATGCTCCACCTTGGACACTGAGTACACAAGTATATCATCGATGAGGAAAACTATGAACCAATTTATAATGGTTTGATAGATCTGGTTCACGAGTCCCATGAATACTACTAGATAATTATTCATTCCAAATTTAATCACCAAGAACTCATATTGATCACAGAGACATATGAATATCATATTTGGTATATGCTCACCCCGTACTCATAAACAGTGATAGCTTGACCTAAGGACAACCTTCAAGAATCATCATGGACCACTCAACTGATCAATAAGGTCAACAATACACTATTGTGGATACTTTTTATTCACGGTCACCTGGTTTTAGTGTAGATAGTCCACACATAACCTTAATATCATGTCTTCCTTCTTACAGAACAAAACTAGAGCTATTCGGGTTGAAACACAAGGTGTAACAAATACCTTCCTCTATAAATCCACTAACAACACCCCATGCTCACAAATCTATGTGTGAGGAATCTGATATATAGGAATATATATCAGGGTCATCCTATTATTAGGTCAAAGAAAAATTATACCGCTAGACAAGGAGGTAATCCTAGAACATCATTAGAGAAGACATCCTCGAACTCTACGACCACAGTAGGGAATTGGGAACTCATAACATCCATTTAACCAAGGCTCATTCTAGAAAAATAAAGTGTAATTGGATGAAACATTCTATGAATGAGTCCATCATATTCTTTTTGGGTTTCTATTTCACCGAAAAATGAAAATATAGTCTCATTGTTATTGGAACACCACATCATCCACCTAAAATAGTCAATCAGGGCATGAACTACTGATAGAAATTACATACATAAGACGAATTTTTAAGGCCTCATCACTGCTAGAATGATATAAATAAATAAAATATCATTTCAAAGAGTTAAGTCACACTATTATAACAAGTGGGGAATCATTGAGTCATCTCTAGTCAGAGTCTCCAAGATCAAGGGTCAATCAAATGGATCAATTGGAATATATATGTATTGATCTAGAATTGTAGGAATAAAGGAATGATTAGAACCTATGTCTATTAGTAATGATTCTAAATCATAAAAAACACATATCACATCGTAAATCCTGCTTGGATCCTCAAGGTTTTAGGATTAGACTCCCTGCAGTTTCCCCCGACCATATCCTCTTGTTATTGGATCCTAACATATACCTTATGGGGGTGGTGGTGATAACAATCTAAAGCATCTACCACCTCCAGATACTCCACATTCCTTAATTAAATTCCCTCTAACTTTTAGAACTTCTTTTTCCTACCATTTTCTCTACCTCTGCAGACAATCCAACATCTCACCGTTAGATGTATAGTAGGGCATACATTCTCATGCAAGACGTTCCTTGCCATCACATAAGTAGCACCATCTCTCCTTGGGTCTACTAGACCCATCTTGTAATACATAAACCATAAAACCTATATCTAGGTCCCTCCTCCTAAAAGGTCATAAATGTTTAGGTCCCTGATACTGATGTTGGATCCCTTCTGACAAAGTGTTAAATTTTGATTAACCATAATAGGAAGCTACTGTCATCATCTACTCAGCTAAAAAATCTTAACCACCAAAGATTTATCTAGAAACCCAACAAAAGTTGTAATTCATTTAGGAATAATGTTTTCATGGGTATATCTACAAAATCCAAACTCGAAGGTCTGAGCCCAAAAGAGCTGATCCAAAACCATATCCATTGAGTACCTGATGTGTTTGGTAAACCATGATGAATACGCAGCTACTATCATGTTTCTCTGCTAAAGCTGATGAATCTCCAGGATGAATACACCTCTGAACATAGATAGGGATACCTCCTCTCAAAAAAAGAAATCAAACTCTGACTATGATAGAGTCTCCTCATTGTATGACTGAGTCACCAACCCCACCATCATCCTACTGATCCATGAATAAGGCTCACCTCCAGGACCACCATCTGATCTTCTATTTTCCATCTCAAATGGAATACTAGTGTCACCACATAATTAACTTCCTTAGATTCTTATGGGATAGGCTCTCCTCCAAACCTGACGGGCACTATCAATGAAACTCATGAATTTCACTGATCCTACACACCACATCTTCTGGTACTTCAGGTACAATCTTCTTGTTAACAGATTGTGGCATATATAGTGCACCACTAGGAATTAACACCTATATAACTGAACCTTGTATCAATTAATAAACAATGAAGGTACCATATTCGTGTTCCTAATGTTGAATCCTAGTTGGCATATGTCATGGAGGAATCCTAAAATAAACAAGATGTACCATAGTCAATGATTATATCTGAAGAGATGACTCAATAAGGACATGGAAACCACAAACCATTACTATATGATTCATTTAACATTTTTTCATTGAAAAATATGTTATCATGTACCGAGTTGAAGGGAATGTGATCAGAGTCCTTTTTTATGGATACATTGGCTTCCAAATCAACAATGGGATCTCTATCCTGAAATATAAACTCAAAACACTTAACACTATTTCACATAACTAATATCACAACCCCTAGTCCGATGGTAGACCAAACTACTCTCGTACAACTATTCCATGATCAGTTCCAATGGGGCTTGTTTCGTGACTCCCAAATATAGCCTCCAATATGCTAAGGGATAGTGACTGGCATTCAGTAGGAATATCACTAACATGGGAGGCCTTAGACTAAGTATCTGTTCACATTCACACAACTCCAATCACATAAATTGATAAAATTTATAAACAAATTAATGACCATACATTAATGCTTCTAAATCCCATAACCTTCAATTGACATGATGTAAAGTAATGTAAATATTTCCAAATAAAATCTCACCATAGATAGTATCCATACAAGTCCAATATAAATGTAATGATAGTTACTGATGTAAAGATACCATTGGAACAGACCTCAATCTGTCTGATCTAACTAAGCACCATCCGGTCATGGTCCATCAATTACTCTTTCAATGTTCCGATCGTCTACACAACACATGACATGTGGGGGAAAATCCTATGTATGGGTGAGTGTAATAATACCAAGTAGGACACCCCAAACCCACAAACATGAAATGTAGAAAATTCATATCTATATAGTTATATATCCCCAACCCATATGATAAGAATATCCATATAACCACATTAAAGAAACACGGTCACATGTTAATGTCACAACTGTAATTACATCCTAGTATTCCATCTTGAAGATTCCACATTGTATGCATCTATGAGGACTCACTCCAAAATGTAGATAACACTGATGACAGTTGTCTGAGAGGTAGTAATCGTTGGGTCTTAAAATTGTATGTATATATTGGGATGGTGAAGAAATACGATACAAAGTTTAGGATCACACCCAAGGACATGGGGGATACCAACAACTCATTATGGAATAAATTTAGAAGTAGAGGATAATCACTTGTATAATGTTTCTCATGAATATACCAAGATCTCTATCTAGGGAATGAAGATGGTTGAGGATCTCACTCTGGGCCTTAGTGAACGAATCCAACAACTCTATCAAAGAAGTCTTACTAAAGGTA
The DNA here is from genome assembly GCA_963277665.1 of Viscum album. NCBI lineage: Eukaryota > Viridiplantae > Streptophyta > Magnoliopsida > Santalales > Viscaceae > Viscum > Viscum album. The sequence continues at coordinate 1,332,532,286 of OY728143.1, forward strand.
TTAATGTCTTATGTGTATAAGGAGATTACATAATAACCTTATTAGAATGGATATGGAGAACATATCCTAAGAAATAATTTCATTGATACAAAAGATAAGGGATACAATCCAACATTTAAAGATTACACATTCTGTATTAGGGGTAAGATATGTGTCCCTTGGACCCCGCATCATGGCCATGTAAATGTCCCATTTCTGTGTCTGTGAAATAGTACATGGTGTGATATATCTTATATATATGCCTGTGTACTACTATATGGATAGCTCATGTATGCTCGGCATGGCCTTGTTTGAGTAGGGGTACCCAGAATTCCAAACGTCTAGGTGCTTCAATTCATGTCAGTGGACCCTCAATTGTACACACCAAGCCATTAGAGAGTGTCACATGCCATGGGACATGGTCACATGTTGTGTTATACTTATATTTCTCATGAAAATTTGGCCACCACTAAGGGGGTATGACACGACATGTAGCTCAAAGTTACATGTTGTGTAGTGAGAAAATTAATAGATTCTCAAATCTGTTTCACTATTTTTTGTTGTTCCTCTGGAAACCATTACAGACTCACCCCTCATTAGAAACCAAGAAGATCATCATCTGAACCTTTTAATCATCAAAGACTAGGATTCGATCCATGAAACCATTTGTAAAATGGTCCCATAATTTATTCTTCATTATGATGCCAATAACATGAATATCAGGTATCTACACTTTCTGATCTGCTTCCAATTCCATTGTTGAACCACCTTCATATTGTATCGATCTTGTATCTTCCATATTGAATCATCACAAAAATTAATAGGTGTGTAACTATTTATTGAAGTATTGTATGTTGAACCATAGGAAAATGGGTAACTCTTGTAATTAATTAGAAATATAGGGGTAAAGAATAAGAAACAATGACGAGGAATGACCATGGTTGATATTCATGTCGACCTTGATTCATTAACTTTAAAATGAAGAATGAGGAGATAATAAATAACCACAATGAAATTCCACTAATTACTAAATAATATTAACACATCCCACAATATTCATGGTATACAGATTAATCTATTTGTTTATTGATTAGTGTTCATCGTAGAAATAGACAATATAGAAAAAATCAGAATAATGAAAAATCATACATTAATTTCGATTGATCAGTGATGTATAATAGTGTTTTGTCACGATCTTTGTAGAGATCATCAGATTAAATCTCACTCCAGTAGTTAATCTTAAATCTAAATAAATTTTTCTCATATAATCTCCACTAGTGTCTCTTCAATTGTTCTATGGATCTACAGGGTTTAGTGGACAAACCAAAAAATTCTTAATAACATAATATTATTAAGAGATTCTAGGTCATTGCATCAAAAAATCAATAAAATAATTTTCTTTATCATTTTATTTAATGTTAAAACTATGGTGTTTTTTCCAAAACCACCATGCACTGACATAGTTTATGACATTCCCTACGTAAATCATGCATTCTGAACTCAATATCCCATACAAATTTCTAATCTAGGACCCCATTAAAAATTTATTCCACCATTTCAAGAAAACTACATGCCATTTTTTAATATATTTAATATATGTCAAACATTTATTCAAGACACACCAGGCCTTGGAAACGTACGTCATCTCGGCGCATAGTATTGAAAATAATCCATACAATACCCAAAAATAAAACATGGAAAATTCGGCTCATTAAAATAAATATATAAATAATAGATATAAATGATATATATGACAAAATAATACTTCTGTAATTATAATAACACATCCCTATTATTACATTTGTATTTATTAAATGATGATAATGTCACTCATTCATATGAGTGGATTACTACCTCCATGAAGTGAATTGATCTATTTTTCATTTTTACATTACATGGATGATAAAAATGAAATATTAAAAAAATATATGAAATATTTGATATAAAATTGATCATGTAATGTTTAATTATTATTTTTATTTCTCTTTTCCATCATCTTAAAAGTGAAATCAATGTTCATGCGTATATACGACCAACGGTCTCCATGAATGGTGTATTTCATTTACATATCTCTATATTTTATGGATGAATATATATATATGTATATATATATATATATATATAATATGGTTTTTATGACTTGATTATAATTTTATAGATGATGGAACCATGAGAAATGTACACGGAATGAGACTATTGAATCAAAACTTACATGGAAAACAAGGCAGCCAACACCAGAAATAATTATAAAAATTAAATACTATTAATAAAATAGTGAGTAAATATTATAAATGGAACATATATGGTATTATAGATATTTTTATTTTATTTTTATCTAATTATAATAAATTAAAATTTATTATAGAAGAAGTTACAACACCTAAGAGGAAGGTCGAAGTTAAGGACATATATTTTCTAAATTTCCACTATTTGGAGACATATTTGGTATTATTCACCTATTTATTTATATGTGGTCTATGTACATACCATATTATTATATTAAAATTAATATATATATATAGTAATTTTTAATAATTTTTTAATTAAATTTTATTATTTATAGGGGTTAAAATTTAATAGTTACCAAAGCAATATGAATTTATTTTACAATATAATTTATTCAAGTTTCTATAATTTTAATTGAAAAAATATTACAATATATATTTTATAAAATCCATATATTTTTATATTCTATAAATATTTTTTTAGTTTCCAGAGTTATTTTAACTTTTCATCTCTTTTTACTTGAATAAATAAATTTATATTTTAAAATAATAGCATATATTATTTCTCTTTTGATCGGTATATTTTTCTTCTATGACCATATTTTTTAAAAAAATTTCATCAAAAGAGTTTTTTTATCCAAATTATTTATTAATTAAATTTTAGGTTATCTCTAAATTTTTAAAGGTTTTAAATGAATCATTAATTTTTTTATAAAGGAAATTTCTTTAATTTCTTTTAAAAAAGTGAGAAATGAATGTTTTATATCATATATAGAATTAGCAGATTTTCTCACCGCCAAAATAATTTTAACATCTATTATATTATTCTATAATATTTAATTTTTGTAAATAAAACTCATTAATTAAATCTATGTTTTTATCCTTATTTAATTTTCTCTCTAAATGATATGATTTCATTTCAGAACCAAAATTTCTAATTTATTGATAGACATGTCATATCTATTATTTATTTTGTGGTCTTTAACTTTCTCTTAAAATGACCAATTTATTATGATAAATTTTTATTGGAAATTACATTTCTATTAAATATATATTATTTTTATCATAGATATTATTATTTTTAAACTATATACCATTTTTAATTTCCATGTTTTTTTTAATTTTATTTGATTGATAGGGGTATCTTAACATTCAATATTCCTTAATCAGAACAAATATAAGTTGATAAGGTATATTGATTATAAATTAAACTGATAAATCAATATATGAGGAATGAATTTGAAAAGAAATTATGTGTGGGGATCAGATATGGATAGGCCCTTAATGTATCGATATGTCTCATGAGACAAATCAGTTGGCGAAATTAAAAGAGTTTCTTGTGCATACCTACTCATTCATTAAAAAAATTACACATGGATTTGATGGTATATATATCTTAAGTTTTTAGATCATGAAATATAATTATAATCATTTCCTTTATTTTGAATTTAGTTATTTCTACCCATTAAATTAATGTAATGATGTTATCCATTGTTTCATTTCGTTTTCAATTTGTTGATTAAATGTAATGTGTCTTGATTTATTTAGTTTTCCATATGGATTATACCTTATTAATTCATGACTGATTCTATTGTACATAACCCTTACTAAACATCTAATATCTCAGTTTATTTGTTCTCTTTTCCCCTTGATATGAGGAGGGATATTATTAATAATATCAAGGATGTGAGAATTTTTTATGATATGTATTTTATATTTCCAATGGAATATTTGAATAATGAAGGTATTTTTTTCTTCATTAATGATAAATAGATCGATCATGCCCGGTGAGATCCCTTGTAAGTTATACCATTATAATTATGTGAACATCAACTCAGGGTTACTAGAATTTGGGATTATACAAGTCAACTCTTACAATATCCAATGGAATCATCCCATAAGATCCATGTCTATCCACCCCCATGTGGTTCAGATAGATATAATTCTGTTGCATGATTTACGAGAAAATAATATACATGTTTTTTCATACACTATAAATAACCAAAAAAATAAGAACACCCAAAAAGGGTTCATAATTATAAATAAAATTTCATGTTGACCCATAAGTGGAACTACTCCTTCAATGCATGGGGATTGTATCATTGTTCTTGTAGTTGATCATCTCACCATATATCCACATAACTGTCCATTTGAAAAACATGCCTATGAAAACCATCCTATCTTAGTAGAATTCAATGAAGTGCTTATATGGGAAATGTTGTTTGTTATGTATTTAAAAATTTAAACAATTGAGACTCCATCATTGGTTAAATAACACACTACAAGGATCGTATGTCATGTGAATCCTACATGCCAGATATAATTCATTATATGCAACTTTCCTCCAAAGGATAAGATTTAAAATTAAATTAGTGGACCTTGGAATATGGTACAAAATCGAGGAATCCATAATAAATCATCAACCAAAACCACATGTACATCACTCAAGGATGAAATCCAATGCAACTATAAAATAAAAAACCAAGAATTTTAGTTTCGAAATCCTAGTAACATGAGATTATAAGTAGAAATATTGTTCTTGATTCATGAACATGTTATCTATCACATGATGAAAAACATTCATATTTTTCCTACATAAAAACTACAAAAAAGATAAGAAAAAATAAATTCAATTCTCTAATACCATTTTTTAAATTAACAAAATGACTCACCCTATTAAAAGTTTCTAGATTGATTCACAACATGAACTCAAGTGAACTTCTGCATACAATGGAGGATGTCGATATGTATTCAAGTTTTAAGGTCATACAGTGGGGAGAATATACCCCCTTTTATAAAAGTATATAGTAACTGGAAAAATATCGATGTATCATGCATCATATAATAGACTATAAAAAGTAGAAATAAATAAGAAACAAATGATACAAAAGAGTGAGGTTGTTCGCACCAAAATATGTAAGGAGGAAAAGGATGTGAAGAAGTAAACCAACACTATAGACACTGCCTCACGGATCCCTACAACACTTTAGATGGTGAAAATCCTCCTCCCTTGTGAGAATCGTAGAGTATAGAGGCAGTGGGCTCTGTGATCCGAAAGACATTTGTGAAGACGCCACAGAGTTAAGAGGTTGGGGGTCAGTGATATAAAAGACATTTGTGAAGACTTTGTGGAGTAAAGACGAGGGAGACACCACGATACAAAAAATGTTTGATAAGAAACTTTGGAGTAAGGAGGTGGGAGGCACCATAATCTAAAAGATTTTTGGGAAGCCGCCACAGAGTAAAATTACGGGAGCCTCCATAGTTACAACAAAGTTCCACGTTGCTTTGTGCTGAGCGATCGCTGCATCAAATGACCTCTTGCCTACAAATACCGGTCTCCCCTGATCCCAAAGGTCAGATCCTCTAACCTTTCACCTTCTCAGATCTCAAATCATGATAAACCTTCTACTCTAAAAAAATGAGATCTTCTAGGTACTTCAGCATCGCGATGTGCCTTTCCTTTGGATTAAACATGACCCCTCTTCAACTAGGGATTCCCTTCACGGAGCCCACATGCCTTCTCAATGGAAGGAGATCCCTAAATGGATGGGGGTGTTTTCCAAGAACTCATGCTTCATGATGCACCTTCCACGCACATGTCAACCACATGATAAGGTAGGGTCACCATGCTTCATGAGGAACACTTCTTCGTAGTGATATGCTATTCATGGCACCCTTATTTTGAAAAGACCTTCTTCGTGAAAGTCATTCTTCTTTGCAATGCACCCTCCATATGAACTGATTCCCTATTTCCATGCTAGGCCATTCCACTTCATGAAGCATACCCTTTTGCAAAGTCCCTCCCCCATGTGGAGAACTAGAGCTTCGCAATATCCTTTCCTTTGAACCTATTTGCTTCACCAAACATTTTCCCATGCATCCCTATAGGCTCGTACAATGTGATTTCAAAGTATCATGGTTGGTTCTTTACATAGAATTTCTTAGCCTCAATATTCTTTTCATAGGAATGCTAACAACTATTTCTTCTTTCCATATCCATGCTAATATGGGCCCCTCAGTGGATCACTCCATGAAACCTTGTCACCAAGGCACTGTTGGTACATTCCCTTCACCAAGGGTGAAAACGTGCTGGTAATGTATGTCCTAGTGGTGCGGAGTGATCCCGCCTCATCTGAGATGCATGAATTTTTACTACAAAGCACCATCATCCCCATAAAATGATATTAAACTATGGCCTCACCCCATGCATGATACACAGGTTTCCCCATATCAGATATTCTCTATTCCCACTCGTCTCCATCAGAGTGCGATATTCTTTATATGGAATGTGATCCTCTCTACTAGAGCGGTGATTATCCGCGGGGAAGGAAATCCATTCTATTGTAAGCCCCTAGCTGTTCTTCTATGAGGAAAAATCTATACTCCTCTATTCATTGGTTCCAAGGACCATAGGAGAGAGGGGCACAATGACATTTGTTATCCCATCCTTCTCCCTTTATGATTTGTCTCCATCGGGCCTCCATCCAAGATTAAGTTTCAATCTCCATATCCTTGGGCTGCTAACCATGAGTGAGCCCATGTTTCCTCTTTGGGTTTCTAACCACGTCTAAGCCCCATTACACTTCCCATGGATGCACCTTTCAGGATTTTATTGTGAGGTCTTTTTTGTATCTTGTTTCTCACATTGATCATCACTCTCATGGGATTAGAGTAAGCATCGACCATGACATACTCTCATGGCCTCCCTAGAGCGTAAGCCCCATACCTACTCGAAGTACATGGACTTTGATCCTTTCCAAGGAAAGGTACATAAGAAGCCTCCATAAGGTTAAACCCCATAATCCATTGGCTCTAACACATTCACATCGGTTCAAATTCATCCTGCATGACATTAATATTTATCAGCCCTTCCAAACTATGTGAACTTTGTTCCTTTCCAAGGAAAGGTTCATAGGAATCCTATTTGAGGTTCAAGACCAACACCTACTTTCCCTGACCCCTTGACATCTGTTCACCTTCTTCCCGCATGATGGTAAACTATATTCATCATCTGAACTACATGGAATTTAATACATGCCTCCCTGGTAGGGTACGTAGAAAGCCCTCGAAGAGGTTTGAGCCCAACACCCATTAGTCATGACCACTTCACGTCAGTTTGCCATCGTTCTGAATTACATTAAACTGTACACCCATTTTCGTCCTAAAAAATGTTAAATTGTTCCCATTATAACTATGTGGTATTTGATTATTTTCTCCTAGACGAGGTACTTCTGAAGCCTTCCTGAGCTCCAACCCCAATCAATGGTAAGTCATTGTGTTTCCAATCAGATGTAAGTTGTTGTTCCTCTTAATTGATGGTATTACATTGTGTTCTTAATTTGTGGTAAGCCATTGTTCCTCCAAATAAATGGTAAGACATCATTTTTTGAATCAGTATTAATTCGCTTCTCCTCAAAATGGTTTGTAATCTGTTGTGTTCCCAATCAACAGTAATCCATTGTTCCTCCCAATCGATGGTAATCTATTGTGTGCCCCAATCTAGTATAAGTTGTTGTGTTCTCCAATCTGTGGTAATCCATTATACCCCATCTAGCTATAATTTGTTTTCATCACCACACAACATTAATCCATTATAAGATGAACTACGTGGGTTTGATCTATGTCTCCTAGAAAAAGTACCTAGGAATCCTTGTTGAGGATCAACCCCAAGATCTGGTAAACTTTGTTGCCCACCCACCCCTATTGGGACCCACATCTCTAGTCCACCCCAGGAGCAGAAAACCAATCCCAGGATGCTAACCACGTGTAATATCCAACATGAATTTGGGTCTCTATCCTCTGCAGACACCCTGATTCCATACCCCAACGAACTACAGGGACTTTGATTCCCTGCCATTGGGATACGTATGAAGCCTCTTCAAGGCTCAAGCCCAAGATCACTGTTTCCATCATGATGGTTCCATCTCATCCTTCATAAAATATCAACAATCCATATTCATCTTGATTCTTACCTGGGCCACCACATACCAGTGAGATCATGTCATCCACCATCATGATGCTCCTAGAAATAATCAGCCGAATAACCATGCATTATTCTCAACACCAAGGTTCCCTCCAAGGGTTTAACCCACCTAATACACTCCATTCACAGTTCTTATCACTCTGATATGTCTCCTCCAGACATTATACACTTGGATTAACTTATGTTAACCATGAGAAGACGAGGAAAACCTCAAAGACATGCCTATGGCATAAAATTCCCCACATTTGATGTGGGAAGCCTCGGGCTTCTACTCCCACAAGAAGCCCTACCGTAAGGGGTAAATACCCAAACATGTCATTGTTTTAGTGTCCAGACACACCAGTGATGTCCAACATGACTACTCCCCTGACTGAAGGTTTCTACCCTAGCTGCACCCCTCAAAATTTCCTGAAAAAAGTGGCATAATTAACCAGCGTCCATGAAGACATGGAACTAGGAAGAGTTTCCTGAACAATGTATTAAGTCTATGATGGAGACCCGGACTATGTAACAAGTTTCAAGGAGGAATTCATGGAAGGAGGAACCGAAATCCTATCATCCCATTTTGATTAAGGAGAAAAAGTCCTGGAATAAGCGACGGATGCCGCCCACATTTAGAAAGTGGGATTACGGGGCAATAGCTGCGTGCCCTCCGAAAGAAATGGATTTTCACCCTGAAAAAATCGTCTGAAACATAAATGGTTAATCTAATGTGAAATTAATCTTCTAAATATAGTGATTAGTTCAATTCAAGACATTAGTGGATTGACGTGTCACCAGATATATATATCAGGCGCCAGGTCCCACCAAGCAAATAGTTGGCCTGGCGTGAAACTCAACAGAAATTTGGACAGTTGAATGTTGGACATCCTGATCTGTGATGTTATCAGAGTGGATCCTTCTTACTAACCCTAGAATACAGAATATTGATGGGTAACTAGACATTTATTTGCTTTTTTAGCACTAATTGTTAAATCATTCAGCTATTTAGGACCAAATCTGTCTTCACAAGAAACCAATCACCAACCACCCACCGAAAAAGGGGTAGGGGCAACGTCAATGCAGTAATATCTCTTGACCTCATCTCCCCTATGGCGACTTCAATTTCCATGGCTTCTAGGAACCCACACTCAATATCTCTATCTAAAATTATTTAGAGAAGGGTGATAAATGACATCGTATAATGATTTTAGGAAGAGGGGATTATCCCAACCCGTGATATGGCCCAATAAGACATAGAGGCTACTGCTCCTCTCCACCACCGCTGCCCCAAGGGCCTTGATGGGATCCACTTCTCCACACACTGACGTATAATCATTTTAGGAGCATCTCCCCAAAATGCATTGATGACTCCCTCCCCTATGCCAGTGAGGTGAGGGATATTCTGGCAGGCCCGACAGTGATCCAGTTCCAGGGGATCCCAAGGATGGCTCCCACCATGTGGCATTAGTGCTTCCAACCATCCCCATGTGGTGAAGAGTAGGTAATATATGCACCTTCCCCACCTGCCACAGTCTAATTAGCCCATCAGCAACATCGGGCGTAGGGAAAGGATGACGGCCAGTGAGGGGCATCACCATCAACGATGACAATAGACCATACCACCACTGACATATACCATTCATCCCCTATTTCTGTCGAGAAGGGTAACTTGTACATCCGACCTGTATTGGGGCCCCAACCACCACACAGATTGGATGGGTCGACTCTCCTTGTCGCCGACATAGGTAGCACCCACTGCAAGCTGACCAGCGGTAATGACACCCAGTATGGAGGTCCTCCCTATACAATCACCAATGAAAGCACAAAATTTTCCTACTATATACCTCATCATAGAGGTCCTCCCCATGGTAGAATCAATCCAAAGAAAGGTCATACCCACTAAATTGACACCCAATGTGGAAGCCTCCTCTACACCCGTGACCTCAGGTATAGAGCCATTCCTCTTGTCATAGGTTGTTGGTGTAAAGATGCTAAAAGTCCAGTCAACCATCAGTGTGGGGGTCTTCCCCAATTCCTTACAGTAGTTGATGAATGCATTTCTCATCTTGGGAATCAGATAAGCTTAGGTTTTACATTTTTCATGGGCACCCAGTACAAAGATCCTCTCTATGTTAAGCTTGACCAGTACAAGAACCCTCCTCACACCCACATTGCCAAAGGAAATAAACATAGAGGCCCTACCCATTCTCTTAAAATATTCGACGAAGGTCCAACCCACTTGAGAACTTCCTATGAAGATTCCCTCCAAGCATTAGCTAGTGGACACTGAGGTCCTCCCAGTGTTTCCTTTGACATATGTTCGGGTGTTCCTCGCACCCCATCTCACTCTGGGGGAAGTCCTCTCGGCTACAACATCAATTCAACTGAAGGTCCATCCCACGGCAAAAATATATCTTATCCCAAAGATCCATTCGAAGGTAACAGGGAAAGTCTCTGGCACCATAAAAAGAGCACTGAGAAGATTCGGACCGTAATTAGGCTTGTTTGCTTCTTGGATTCTGAGGAGGAATGTGATTCAGCAATGGAAGCCTCACCATGATCCTCTGTGTTGAGGGTTGGGGTAAGAACACAAAATATTATCCTTATCATTCCAAAATGTGAGGATGATAGGATTTCTACCTCCCTTTGGAGATATATCCAAGAGGAGGAAGATTTGGCCCCTTCTATGGTCCTGGGTATGGAAACTTTCCTATCATCAACAGAGTCATTATCTACCTAAACATGAAATCATGGAGAGGTATTCTAGGGACCAGTAAAGGATGACCAACTGCATAGCCCACCATCAATGCTCGTAGCCCCTACACCGGAAGCCATGGCTGCTATCCCATATAACAGAAATGTAGTAGCTCATTTGTCGCATTCATCGTCAGACATCTCAAGATGTGGTGGCTTGTAATCCCATTCTTTGTATTCTCCACCGGCCATTCTACCATATTTGTGGTCAACTACAGTTCCACTACTAGTCCCCTTGCCTCCCCTGTTTGATGAGTGGGGAAACCAAGGTCTAGATACCGAGTCTAGGCCAATGATATTTTGGGACATCCTTAGAGAGAATCATTTCCCAGAAATGTTCTGGCTGATTGTGACTGTGAACTTCAGTGTCTCAGGATCTCTTACCTAGGAGGAAGTCATGTGCCTTCACCAAACCCTATGTGTGATGCACTTCCATCTCCATTATTAGCGAGAGGCTTACCCCAAGAGTCAGACACACTCAGTGGGAATCGGCTGATAATGTCGTAAAATCAATTTGGTTGTACTCCCTATGGCCTAGTGACCCGATTCTCGTAGTCACTACTGGAGGTTTACCACCATGTTTAGGTCCGTGGTTGGGGGTTGTATGCTACCCTACATTTTAGTTCTATCTGGCACCAGCCCAACCTACCATGAAATATTGAGGATATCCCTCAAGGTAGAGCCGCAGTTAACAAAGCTGACCTATTAGTGGGAAATAATGAGCTAGAGCTCCTCTGAGAGAACATACCTCCTGAGGGAGTATCACACCTATTGGATATATTAGGAAGGATCACTAGCTAGCTGAGAAATTTTCTAGGGCATCATGTACCTACCGTTTCATTATCCCTTGAACAGAATCCCAATAAGTGTAAAGAGTATCTTGGGGTTGTCAAAATCTCTGACCCATCTAGATCGGTGTAGAAGGCAGAGGATGATCTTGAAAAGGCCATGTTGTGTCAATAGCACATGGAGCACAAGAAGAAGGTCGATGAACTCCTTGTTGGAAGTGTCATGGAACAAAGACTGAACTACCGTGATCCTCAACCAGGGTATCAGGGGTAGGTACAACATTCCCATGAAGAATTTCCTCTAGGTGACCCTAACCATCCAGCCCATGCAGACATGATAGAGGCTGGAACTTATGGAAAGAGGGTGTGGTTGGTGTCACGAACTCCACCTGAGCAGCATGATAATCCTCATGACCCAGCTCAGGTTCCCCCATCTGCTTTGCACGTCATCCCACCGGCCACTCCATGAGCTGTTTGGCCTTCTTATAATGTTGAAGAACCTACCAACACAATGGTGGTCAGGGATCCTTGTCAAGACAGAAACCCCACCCAGATGATCCGATGGCGAAACTCATTTCTCACCTCGAGGCATTGGAAACTCCGAAGGTGGCATTCCTGCCTAATGAAAATCCATATCTGGCAAGGGTGAATGATATTCCATCACCCCCGGGTTTTGGGAATCCAACCTTCTCCCCCTTCAATGGGATGGGAGACCTTATACAGCATATAGCCCACTTCATCTCAAGGTGAAGACACATGTTGTGAACTCAAGCACATTAAGAGACCACCATTCGTTGGTGTTTCATGCCAACATTGGAAGGGAATGCATTTGTCTGGAACAACCAGCTACCCATCAGGTCAGTCTCTAGCTATGAAGATCTATGAAGGCAATTTCACAACCAGTTCAAATCTACCACCCAAAAGACGAGTATTGCAGAACTTTTCATGTGTAAGTAGAGTCCTAATGAGCACATTGTGGGCCTTGTTGCCCGATGGAAAGGCCTCAACTACTCCTTGGATATGTCTCTGAATCAGGAACATCTACTAACAATATATTTGAGGAATGTCAAGACCGAACTAGTCCCCTCGCCCATTACCCATAAATACCCTGGGGGATTCCGAGACTTCACTAATAAGGATGAGTATCTAGAGGAAGCCTTCAGCAGACCATGTAGGCACGTCTATTGCCTCATGAATTTATTACAAGAAGAGCCTCTATGGATGAGCCCACCATGGTGGCCCCAAAAGAGGCCCCCTAGGAAACATGAATTATTACTAGTGGAGCCACCTCCACAACCCCGTAGGGGCCCTCCGACTAAGGAATAGCCTCCAACCTAGCAGTACCCACCACTGAATCAGTAGGCGCCCTCGACTAATGCACCGCCACCACTAAGGTGAGATAACTAGGTCTAGCCTCCTCAACAGGCTACTCCAGCACCTCATTAGGGCCAGGATCCTAGACCCCCCTTCTTTGATAGGAGAAATCAGACCTACTCATTCAAGAGGCCCAAGTCCCAGGTTATTTCTGAAGCACCTTGGAACATGGAATTCTATGTTTTCCAAAATGAAGGAGGCCAGAAGAGGCAGATCTCACTAATCTCCCCTACTGCTACGAATGTCACCGAATCTAGTGGAACACCCTCAAATAGTGCTATGTGTTTAAAGACTATCTTCAGGGCCAGTTATATAACAATATATTCAGGTTAGGACTAGGTCTGGAATAGGTGGAATATATCTTCGTGAAGCCAAATAGTGGCAGTGACAATGAAGGTGAGTTGAATCAGGTTTCTAACCATAGATCCTAGAAGTACGAAGACTGGATGACTCATAATGCAGTCTCTTGTTCCCATGGTATTATTAATGCATGTCTAAATATACCTGAGATTTCAGAAGACATTGTGTCACCCACATCTAGTACTTCTGTGTCAACAGCTCTGCCCTCCTCTTCCCAGAAAAGAAAGCATTAGCGGTGAAAGGTAAAATAAAGTCCCCCACCTATGTCATTGTCATCCCAAACTCACAGTGACATCATATCCCTAGATAAGTAAATTCCTTCTATAATACTTCTAGTAGTGTAGGATTTTTCATTCGACAATCAAGGGTACACCATGGTTAAAACCATGGAGCTGGTATACCCCTACATGATTTCTAATGGAAAGGAGTGCCAGGTGGATCCTCCCAATGTTCCCAACCCTCTCTAGTGCCGACAAAATCGTGGATATATGGGTCATCATAGTGCATCAATCAGTACTTCCAGTTAGGTTGTACATTCCACCGAAACTAGATAGCAGGCCCAACACAGAGCTGAGCACATGCAACCATCTCCTCTAGTTTCATCAGATCCACCTTCACAACTGTTTGTGTTACTTGATCAAGCAGATCCACCTCGACCATGTCATGATCAGCCATACTCTATTGCAGACTGACTTCATTCACCTTTCCCACACCGGTAGTCACTCCATGAGGTTCTAATAGCATGCAACGAGACATTCCCAATACTTTTCAACCACCGGTTCGGCTGGAAGGGCTAGTCATCACCCCCACCGCAGAACGACCTTCTGTAAGAATTATTTCACACTTGGAATAGAAGTATGATATCTTTATGAATCATCCCATCATGAATGTAAAGATCTCTATCCTTGAGGTCCTTTTCCTATTAGCGGATTTGTGTCAAGCCCTCACTAAAGCTTTAAGAAGTCCCCACCAGTTTGAGAAGGAGGTAGAAGATGCATAAGCCTACCATGCTGAGGTAGTCGAGGGTGCTGAATATCAATATATTATCTCTTTATCTGGAGAAGATGAAGGCACTCCCATAAAGGGGAACATCGGCCCATTGTACATCATTGACCACTTCAATAGAGTTGGGATTCATCATTGTATTATCGGCACAGGATCAGGGATTAACCTAATCTCGACCTAGAAACTCTGAAATATGGGGTTATCCAAGGATGACCTGAGTACCTCTGACCTAAAAATCCAAGGTTATGATAGGATGGAATAGACACCTGTCTACAGGATCCACCGGAAGACCTAGTTCGGTGGTCTGGTAGCTAGCACCGACTTCATGGTTGTATCCCAAGACACTGCATATAATGCATTGATGGGTAGGCCATGGCTTCACTTGCGTACGAAGGTCCCTTCATCATATCACAAGTTTCATAAGTACTCCCTTAATGGTTAAGGGGAAGAACTACAAAGTGACTTGCCTCCCTTTGCCACTTGTGAATCCCACTACCTAGATGATGATTATTATAAGACTAAGGACAATTAGATTCAGGCTAATGAGGTTGAACACGCTATGGCTGAAATTGACCCATAGACTGACCCAGATGATGCCTATATCATTCTAATCCATCGATTGGAGGCTATGATCCCATATACGGGGAAATGATTTGTTGTTTCTGAAATAAGGGGAGAGAGAATTCCCAAATATATGGGATATTGGATTATCACATTATATTCTTACACTAATCGGGATCACATTATCCCAGATCCCCCTACCCCAATAAGGTATCAGGATGTCTGTCCAATTGAAAAAAATACACCATACATTTTTGTTCCACTAGGCTAGGATAAACCAGCTCAAGACGATGAACCACTATTTCTTCGATATCATAAATTTTGGCCCCTTGTGCCGAAGACCAGATGATATTAGATAGATACCTTTCATCATTATGGTTTTTACAGAATAAGAGTCCCTTGATGTTGTGAAGAAGAGGATTTAAGGGATTCTACTCCTTCTTTGAAAGAGGGTGTCTCCTCCACGGTTGATGAATAGCTACATGTGAACCTCAGTAGTGGGAAGGATCTAAAACCCACATTGATCAGTGATGCTATTCCTGTCGAGGAGATCCAAAATTACATGGACTTCATGAAGTAGAATTGTGATGTATTTTCCTAGAGTTATGAAGAAGTATCAGGACTATATGCTTAGGTTTCCATACACTGTCTTAGTCTTCTGGAAAATCACTGCAGGTACAAAAACCTCCCATAAAGATTAATCATTCTCATGGTGCCATGGTTGTGGCCAAAGTTGAGAAGCTAATCAGATCCAACATCATCAAGGAGTTCCAGTACCCTATATGGATAACCAATATTGTTCTTGTTAGGAAGAATAATAGAAAAATCAGATTCTTCATCAAATTATAGGATCTCAACTGTCACTCTCCGAAAAATGATTTCCCCATCCCGTGACAGATTTGTTGTTTGATACTATTGTTGGTTTCTAGGTCCTCTCCTTCATAGATGGGTATTTTGGTTATAATTAGATCTGAATGGATCCCATGTATGAGGAGTCTGCAATATTTAGGGTTCCATAAGGTATATTCTGCTACAAGGTAATTCCCTTCAGTCAAAAAATGATGAAGCCAGCTATCAGTATACCATGCACTGTATATTTAATCTGACCCTTGGGGCATTGGTGGAATGTTATGTGAAAGATCTTGTATTCAAGTCTCTCTAGTGTTAGGACCATATCCAATATCTTCAGAAACTATTTGTCTTCCTCCATTCTCACCACATGTAGATGAACCCAATGAAGTGTTCCTTTGGGTTTACCTTAGGATAGTTTCTCAGCTTCATTGTCAGATATAGGAGAATCGATATTGACCCGAAGAAGATCAAGGCCATCTTCCATATGCCTCCACCAAGAAACATTCAAGAGCTTTGAGGATTTCAAGGCCAATGGCCTACATATGATAATTCATTGTGAATTTTTCTAGAATGTGTATTCCCTTTTCTCAGATATTGAATAAATTAATTTTCTATCAGTTGGATGAAGAATTTCAGATTGCTTTCATGGATTTCAAGAAGTATCTGATCAAGACTTAGGGCGTGATGCCATCCATGTCTAGAAAGCCACATGTCCTTTATGTGACTGCCCTGGAATGATCTATCAGTGTCCTTCTCGCCCAGAAGAAAAATGAGGTAATGGAAAAAATTCTATACTATTTCTGCTTCATGCTCCTTGATATGAATACAAGATACTCCCATATCAATAAGAGCTGCATTACACTGGTATTTGTAGTACCGAATTGTAACATTACTTTCAGTACCATGAGGTACGGGTAGTGCTCCAAGTGGATTCGATGATGTACATTCTGGATCACTCAATGTTGATATTTTTTCTAGCCTAGTGGGTATTTATCCTCTAGTAGTTCTACATAATATTTTTTCCTCCGAATGATATTATGGTGTAAGCATTGGAATACTCTGTTACAACCCATCCAGCCCCCATAGACGAGTCTCAAGACCCTGAATTTCTTGATGATGTAATCCTATCAGTATACCATGTCATTCTATGTTGGAAAATTCACTTTAATGGTACTTCCCAAATCCCTAATGGAATAAGGCTCAGTGAACCCAAACTCAACAGAGCGGGTCGGAGTATCATCTTTATCACTCTAGAAAAAGCTATTTTTCTATATTTATTCCGGCTGTCAAAGGGTTGTACCGAAAATGAGGTGGAGTACTAGGGTCTTATCACTTGCCTCGATCTTGACCTTGAGATCGACATTCCCCACTTACATATGAATGGGGACTCCAAACTAGTCATCCGGAAAATCAACGGTGACTATGTTGTCCAAAAACCATAGCTCGTACCACTGCTGGAATGCACCCTCCAGTTGATGGCCTAGTTCCCATATCGGTCAGAGGTTACTCATAAACATCGATCCTGGAATGGAAAATATGACACCATAGATAGCCTAGATGCATCTGTTGCAGAACTTGATCAGGACGATTTGATTATCCAAGCAGCACACAAGAGAATTATCTCCACCGTCATTCCAGACAATGATGATAGCCCATGGGTATGACACCTTACCACTGGTGCATCCATGTCAGGACCCTTAGGTCCCCCTAATGTTTTGCTAGAAGTAACTCTCGATTGGAGGAATCCCTATATCGAGTACCTCCATCATAGAAAACTCTCAGAAGATCTATCTGAGCACAAGTGAATCTGATGTCGCGTGTTGCAGTTTACCCTCCAGAGCGGTCCCGATCCCGAGAAGATCCTCTACAAGAGTGGGTTTGAAGTGGTTATCCATAATTACATTCAATAGGTTGATATTTCACATGTCTTGCAAGAGGTTCATGCTGTTTCATGCAGGGATCATCATACAAGGCTGAAATTATCTCACTAGATCCTGAGGATGGGGTATTTTTGGCCCTCTAACAGTGATTTCATAAAGTTTTCCAAGAGGTGTCATGTGTGTCAAATCCATTCCAAATTTGTGCTTTGGCTGCCAAAGCAATCAACAATACTAAGTACCCTTGGACCTTTGTGGTCTGGACACATGATGTCATGGGTCTATATCCATCGGTGACAGCTCGCCAGTGCAGGTTCATCCAGATCGCTATGGATTTCTTTTCTAAGTGGGTTGAGGAAATTCCCCTCAAGGAGGTAAAGGGCCATTCTATAATTGAATTTGTAAGCTCTGACATCATCTACTGGTTTGGAATCCCTCATGCCATCCTCACCGATAACAGAACCAACTTACAGGAAGCCGTGTTGAAGAAATTGTATGCCAGATAAAATATTTTTTCTAACCATACCTCCCACTATCACGCACAAGAAAATGTGCATATCAGGGAGTTCAACAAAACCCTATCTAACATCCTATAGAAAATGGTTGGACATAATAAGAATATTTGGCCAGAAAAACTCACCAACTCCCTCTGGGCCTATCAGGAAATGACCCACAATTCCACATAGGTGACCCCATATTCCCGAGTGTATGGAACTTTGGTCGTCCAGCCCATCGAGAATCAATTTCCTTCATTACTCATAGATTTCTATGACCAACAATCACCAAATAATGTAGCTAAAATCTGTCTGGATAAATTGGAAGCACTGGATGAGAACATACTTTTTTCCCTACATAATCTAGAAAGGCATCAGAACAAGATTGATAGAGAAGTCAACAAGAATGTTAGCCTCCAATATTTTTTCAAGGTGACCTCGTGTTGGACCTGAAAACCCCAATGATACCAGGTTGGGAACCACCCTAACAGGAGCCCAAATGAGAAAGACTTTACATCATTTATAAGTTTTACCCTAATGGTGTGTACACTCTTGTTACCATGGATGGCGACTGTGTAACTCTTCCCACTAATTCCAAATTCCTCAAGAAATACTTTTTTGGTGTGCGCGGTCCTACCTGAGCTTAAACTGTTGCATCCTTCATGAAATTAAACTTATTTACCATCCCATATGACGATAAACTGCAAAATAGTCTGAGATATATAACCATAAACTATGATCCATATGGTCCCACATGGCCTTAATCTATTATGTAAATACCACATGATGCAAAAATGTGTTGTTCATATAGAATGAAGGATGTAACACTACTCAACATCTGTCCTCACCGAACAACTTTAAACTACATGGAAACTTCAAGAACTATGTATGGCTTGATTCCCCTTCTCATGGAAAACATTGGAACACTCGGACGCCTCGTCTTGAGTCTAGCCCTGAGACATTTCCCATTGACTATACCCCCTGGGTATAGTTTTCTTGGAGGATCCCGCATGGTGTAGTTTAGTCTTCATTGGCCCTCACTCATGTCGGGATTACGATGATCACACTATGTACCCCTCATCTTTCTTCTATTCTCCCATGTCCTCACCGCATGATGCTAAACTGCATGGCCTTAAGAACTACATATGGCTTGATTCCCATTATTATGGGATACATAGTAACACCTGAATGTTTCATCCACAGGCCCAACCCCGAATTCAAGATCTCCCCTTGGGTCTAAACCCATGGTGTGGGGCATGCATTTTCCCTCATTCACATCGAGTTTATCATGATTGCACCATGTATCCCTCTCTCTAAAGATCTCCACCTGTTTTCTTAACATGCATGACGTTAAAATACATAGTCACATTCTTGCATCACACCCCCTTATTTGTGTTTTTATTATCCATCACATTCAAAAGGGCCCCAGAATGGTACAAATACTTAGACTAAGGGAATTTCTATCATTTCGAGCCAACATCCTCGAGGATCTCCATAACCTAATTGATACAAATCCTATGTTGCGAACATGGTTAGTGGTCGACGATAATTTTTTTCTCCTATTATAGGTTACAAAATTTACATGTTGTGTTTAAAAAATGGTCAACATTAATCCTTCATCATTTCCACCACCCCCATATGTCCCAAATATTGGGTATAGTGACTCATGTTTTCATGTCATGCCTTCAAAACATCAGCCTGCCTTAGGCACGAGTGTTAGTATGGATTCCAAACCCTTATTTATTGGGGGAGATCTAGATCCCAATATTTGTTTCCCACACCATGCATTGTTCAAGTGGGATTTGGAATTTTGTTAAGGCAATACCCACATAAAGGGTAATGTGTGCATGGTCCAAGTTCTATGACCATAAACTATGATCCCCATCATCCTCATCACATGACATTAAACTGCCAAATGGATTGGAAATCTTGTCTCAGATCCCTCAACCATTAAACTGCCGAATAGCTTAAAAGGTTGAGGGATCTAAGACAAGATTTCCTGGCCATTCGGTAGTTTAATGTCATGTACACTCGTGCCCAAGGCAGACAGATGTAGGGTCACCCTAACATTTTTCCTTTGGGTCTAGCCCCATTTCTTAGAAACCACTTTATCTTAATGTCCCCTTCGGCTGAGTTCTCCCAGGAGAGGGGAAAGTTGTGTGGTATGTGCTTATGTACTAGTTCACATTGGGTTTGTCACAACTACACCACATACCTCTCTCTTCTGAGATCTCATTTTCCTCCTATTCTATATTCATCTTTTCGAGTAAGCTTCTATTATGTTGTGCCCCTCGACCCTCTTTGAGAGTTCACCAATGTTCCAAAGAGCACTCTAATTCATCACCTAGAGTGTTGAATCCCACACAGACATGTTATTGCAGAATCTCAGGCTTCAAACTCACCTTTATTTAAGTTTCCATCATCTTTCACATCTAAAAGGCCCCCTGAATGGTATGGATACTCAACCTAAGGGATATCCTATCATTTTGGGCCAACATCCTCATGGAATTCGAGCGATAAATTGGTACATGTCACGCGTTGTGAATATATTCAATGATAGACACTCATTTGTGGTTTCCCTTTCATTTCACACGATATGGATGTTGTGTTTTGAACATAGTCAATAGTAATCCTCCATCGTCACATGACCCCTATCAAACCTTAAATATCGGTTGTTTGATTCACATAATTTTCCATTTTATTATGTCCAAGTGGAATTTTGATACTCTTGGTACTATCCTTATGTGCACTTTATCAAGTTAGGAGGACAAAGCCATGTTGAGGTGTCATTTAGGGCCCTGCTCAGATTTCCCCTTTGTGTGTATTCCATGTGATGCAAATACCTTCTCTACCCTTGTTTCCCACATCGAGTATAGCTCATGTGGGCTTAGGGATTCGGTCGAGTTTAGCACCTGTTTGGAAGAGTCTCGTTTCTCTATGGTCCAAGCTCTAAGACCTTAAACTATGATCTCTCTACATCCTTTACACAAGATGTAAAATTGTATCACAGTCATAGAACTACGTAAAACTTGATTCCCATCCTTGTGGGATACGTAGAAACACTCTGGCATCTTGTCCTTAGGTAAACCTTAGGTCACACATAATTACCTTTTCTGTTCATCCTTTTGGACCTAACATTCACAAGATTTTTGGGAATGACATGTATAAGATTATGTCATCATTCACATTAGGTTTTCAATAGTCATACCATGTACTCCCCTACTAGGAGATAGTGTCTCAAGCCTCTCATCTTTTATGACATTAAAATGCTCTCTTAGAACTACGTATGGATTGATTCCCATCGTCATGGGATACGAAAGAACACCTAGACATTTCATCTTCGAGTCCAGCAACATATTCCCTAACCTTTTCTATCCCCTTGGTATGTGGTTTCTTCCATGGAATCACGTGTCGTGTGGTACAGGCTTATTTCCTCATTCACAGTGGGCATGTTTCATCACAGTGGGCACATTCCTTTTTAAACATAGTTTCTTCTGTATGTGTTCAAGCCATATGACCATAAAATGTGCTTCCTATACCCACATGAATTTAAACTATTGTATCTTTATTACACAATGCTAAAATTCATTGGTGGGTCTGATCATATGAACCTAAACAATGACATCATCCTCCTAGCTTCACGATGAAAAAGAGCACTACATTGTGATGTCCTCACTCGAACAGACATCATGTTTGGTAGCGGTTATCCACCATACCATTTTTCAATGCCTACATATGCCTTGATTCATGTAGTGAATCTTAGATCCTCCATCATAGGATTATCTCTCCATAAAATACACACATCTATCCTAAAGAACACACATGATCCATCAAATGCAGCTTATTTTGGTGTATGGGCCGAACCCACACAACAATATTGTCCCTAGAAATGGTACCCCACTTTACAACCTCTGCAACTACATATGTATTGATCCCCATCATGATAGAGTATGTAGGAACACCCAGTCACATTTCCTCAGGCCCAACCCAACATTCATTCTCGGTCCCTCGACGAAAAACCTCCTCAGGGAGCACATAGTGTGATATGGACTCCTACCAATCATATTCACATCAAGATTTTCAGTTACCACACCACATGTCTCCCTCCCTCCTTTCTATATATGGTCAAAGCTCTAAGACCTTTAAACTATAATCCAACCACCTTTGTCATAGGAAACCAAACTGTGTAACATTTTTCAAATCTTCGGGTGGCTTCATTCCCATTTTCATGGGATATGTAGGAATTCCCAGACATTCTATCTATTTGTCTAGCCGCAACAATCATAAATCCTGCCCCATTTTCATACCCTCGGCCCTAGCTCATTTGGATGCATTTGGTGTGGACAATACCTCTTGGGTTCTCATTCGCATCTAGTTTAGCGAGTACTGCTCCATGCTTTTTCCCTGTCCCTTCCCAACTTGGTCCGAGTTCTATGACCCTAAACTAAGACCTCCCTATGGGAACTATGCATCAGGTTCGACTACATCGACACCCTATGAGCATTTCATTAAATCAGGTCCCCTCTTAATGCTCCACCATATGGACTTATGTTAGGAGTGTGCAACCCCAGACCCCTTTTCCTTGGAAGATGATTCAACTCCATCCATCTGATTCATCTTATTGTTGCACTCAAATGCATCGTGAAAAAAAGCCTAATGTGTGGAATTTTCACATGGATATTCCCTTGTTTCATGTATAAGCTTCATGAGCCCTTTATTTGGATCCCCATCTTCTTCCATGTCTGAAGGAACCCCCTTTATGGCCTGGTCTCAATCCTAATTTTCTCTCCTACCGTCTTGGGGCAATGCCCCTGAAGATGTCAGAAAACATTTAAGACACTTATCATGTTTTGAATATGGTCAAAAGTAAACCCTCATTTTTAAATCCCTATTCTATGCTAACGCAAAGAAAATACTGTGTTTCGAACATGGTCATCAGTTATCCTCTATCGTCACGGCACTATCATTGTGATCAAGATCTCATGCATCATGATTCACATCATTCCACTCCATTATGTTCAAGTGGAATCCCACCACACTCATTTCTATTTCCCATACGCATTTAGGTGCGTTAAGAAGGCAAGTAAGTAAGATCAGAACATCACTCACCTAGTGGCCCATTTCCCCTAATGTGTGCCTACATGTACCAGGAAACACTCTCAAATAATACTTGTTTCCCACATCAAGCATGACTCACGTGGGCTTTGTATTGTTGGTGAGGCATGTACTGGTGAAACTATGCCACATAATCCCTTCATCCCATATAGAAATAAACTATGATTCTAGAACTGCGTTCGTCTTGATTCCCATCCTAATAAGGTTCGTAGGAATGCTCAGGCACTTTTCCCTGGGCACAACCTAAATTTCACTTTCGGTCCCTTGACATTAAAAACATCCCCGAGGATTCATAGTGAGGTACAGACTTCTTGTGTCCTCATTCACATTGGGTTTATAGCTAATGCATCACAGACTCCCTTTTGGGGTCTCCCCCATTACCCACCATCCTATCTTATGATGTTAAATTTCATGAGTCCATATTTCTTCAACACATGACACTAAACTGCGGTTCGACTCTAGACAATTTCAAGATGCCCCATGTTAAACATGGGATGTATCAATTTCCTTTCCAAAGAGGATTTTCCATACCAGTGTTGGTCTCTGACCTTGTAGTTGTTCAAAAACTACATTTGGATTTATTCTCATTCTCATAGAATATGTAGAAACGTCTGGGCCTTTCAGCTCATGCCCATACACAGGTTCA
Organism: Viscum album; assembly: GCA_963277665.1. Taxonomy (NCBI): domain Eukaryota; kingdom Viridiplantae; phylum Streptophyta; class Magnoliopsida; order Santalales; family Viscaceae; genus Viscum; species Viscum album. The sequence continues at coordinate 1,332,556,284 of OY728143.1, forward strand.
TTAACCCTACTGGCCCCTTATCCGTGATATTTTCCCTCATAGTATAACCTTTAAACTATGTGCACCATCCTCACAATGAGGCGTTTAAACTCTGTGTCTATCATCCTTATTGGTATGATGATAAAATTACAAGGCATTCTAGGTCCTTGTCATAAAGGTCACGTTTGGATTTATGTTTGATACCAGATTAGGATGATGTACCCACCTAATATGTTTTCACTGTTGTGGAATAATTTTAGGAGTGTTGGACTTTATTCGAACAACCCATCACTCCAGCCTCCACACATTGTGTACACCTTATTTGGACCCTCGTCCTATTTCACATATGAAGGAACTCCCTAACAATATGGATTCTCAGCCTATGGCTCACCTACTATCATGGGATGACGTTCTAGAAGACTAATGGTTGACATTTTGAGTCAAGCCCCGAGTTTGGAACATGGTCAGTAGTCAATCATCATTTGTTATCCCCATTTTAGGCTAACTCAATAGGGATACTATGTTTCAAAAAAAGTTATCTGTTATGCTTCATTGTCATTCCACCACCACAGTATTCCAAAATTTAGGTATCGTGATCCACACATTCCACTCCCCTATGTTCGGATTTATTCTAATACCCTTGGCATTACCCTGCTCGTGCACTAGAGCACATTGGGAAAATGGAACTTCGACTATTCTAAGGACTTCATCCTCTAGTCAGGCCTTCCCCAGTCTTCCTGGATATTTGGATTCATTTTTCAAACCCTAGATGCCTAAAGCTCGGTCGACACTCTCATATTCGGATGGAATAACAAGGTGTTGACCCTGTGTTTTTCACATCGGGTTCGAACCATGTGAGCTTAGAGATTGATCACTAGATATTTCATGAATGTAAGAGATGTACAGTAGACCCAAATGATCGACGAAACCTATTCATACATCCAGTATAAACAATCAATGCATGAATGTACATTTAAAATATTACACGCCTTACATCACCCGATGATCAGCCCCTCCCATGGATGATTTGACCTCTTTAATAGAGAGTTCAAGCTCCAAAACTCTCTGGATTGAGGCATCCAGGATCTGCTATCGCCTGTTAACCTATTGATCCTCCTTGGTAGTGCTGGGAGATAGTTTATCGGCGGAAATCCCGGACCACACTTTATCAGTTCTTACAATAGCCATCTCCTTGGAGTCTTGCTTCATTCTTTCTTTAGCCTCTACTAGCTAGGCCTTATGTCATGATATAATACCTGACTACTCATTGAAAAAGGAGGAATACTAATTATCTGTTGCCTGTAGCTATTGGACCTCACTTTTGGCCTCCAGGAGCCTCTTAATGTTCACTGATTTTCTCTGCTTCCAACTTACACTAAGTCTATGGTCATACTTTTGTGTTTTCTCCACCATGAGATCTCAGATGAGAATATGAGGATGCTAGGAATCCACTCCACAATCACATAGTTAACACTTCAAGGACCAATGCCTCCCCATTTGTTCTATCCATTAGCAAATGAGGGTTCTCCCCGATGAAGCGCTTGATTAGTTCCCATGACTAGCGATGGACAATTTTTATATAATCCTCATCAGATGTCATCTCTTCCTGGTCTACGGGGTCAGTAGGTTCATATTCATGGAATTATCCAAGAAAATTATAATCCAGATCTTCATCAGGTGTATGATTGGTTATGTCTGGACCCTTGTCGTCCGATTGATCCGCATCATCGATTCCAACTCAACAACTTCAGGTGGGGTCCTGCTAACGGTCCCACCTATGATTGGGAGCACTATATCTTGTTCAGTTTGGGTGTTCGTTTCCACAACCACTGACATCCCCCCAGAAAGGCAGCGCTAGTACCTCTAGCCAACCTTGCAAACACAACTTATGCCATTTAAAGAACTGTTCATAAAAAAGTTCACGAGCTTCAATTGACTTGATCAATGGATGACTATTGGAAATCCCATAAAGGTGACATAAAGAAGTCGAATAGTCGATCTTGCTCATTAGTTGTTACCATTGGAACCACAAGTCATGTACTTTCATATATTATTGGTAAGTCCAAAAACTCTGGAAGAACCACCATGGGTTTCACCTCCCTACAAAGATCAATAGTTGCCATAGCCATGAGCGTAAATCACAAGGACCCCATAGCCACATCTACTATTGGACATGAGATGGTTATTAGTATGAGGCCCTCCTACATAGTTCAGATATTTAGTTGAGATGTCTTAAATGACTTGGATGAAGGCTCATGGAAAGTGGTTTAGTATTTTAACTCAAGGGCCTATGCATACTATCCCATCTCTGGGTCTGAGTCACCGACTACACCCTCCACCAGAGGACTCCCTCCACCAGCCTCTCCCCCATGGAGGACTCATCTGAGACTTCCAGTAGGGGGAAGAATTCTCTCAATTCAAAAACTGAAAATTATGGAGGGGTTGTTCGATGCAGAAAAAACATTACCTGGTGAGTCATTAGATGTAGAGGATGCCAGGAAAACATGATGTCTTCTATCTTGGGAAGGTACTTCTCCCCCTCCACCTGAGATACCGCAAATCGGGCCCTGACAAGACTGATCCCAAACAAATCCATCCAGAGGTGGTTCAGATGGTTCTACATCTTGGATGGGTTAAGGAATTTACTGTTGACATCCAAGATATCCCAAGCCTCTAGAAAGATAGTATTATAAGGTATATCTATGTGACGCAGCTGCTTCCCTAGATCCTAGGTGGATATCCTATGGAATCCCCTTGGCGGCCTCCCCTTCGGATGACTCTTCTCCTCTGGGATCACTGGGTCCACTGCCGCCGCCTGACTCTCGACCGGTGTGGGTGTAGCATCCCACATTTTTATTACATAACATCTCATTAAATTTTACAAATAGAGGATCTTTAAAGTCTAGTGTCTTGGAAATCAGGGACATAAAACATTAGAATAACCTAAAACATTCTTATAAACCACTTGTAAGGATTCTTCATTGTTCATCATATGTTCATTATAGCATCTCATAACCTGGGAGCATACATCAAAGGAAAGGGTGAGAAGAAGGCCCAGTAAGGGAAACAAGAGAAATATTTTACATGTGAACTTGAGATACATCAATAAAGTCATGATAAATAACTTTAAGGCATGAGAAAGAGATCACGAGGCATATCATAATAAAAAAACATGTTTCATAACATGAAGATGTGGCTACAACACTTAACTTAGACAATCATTTCTGTATCACCAAGGTCCATCCCCAAGGTGTCATTAAAAAAAATTACTATTGTTATTCAACAAGGTATCGTTAAAATGGTCATCTCTAGAGATTAAGTTTTTACCCAATGCATTGGAGCGCTATCAGGGAGTACCCTTAATTTTTCTTTATTATCATGTGAAACATATATAATCATCAAACATTTCACAAATAACCTATATAGAATAATAGATATGGGTATCATTTCATAGTCATAACATTTTAAAAACTTCTTTAAAGACATGATCTTTATGTCATTTTAAATCCACAGAAAACGAAAGTGGGTTTCTGTATGTAAATCCCAGAATTAAAATAGAACATTTTGATATAAATGTTAATAACCATGTATAAGAATGAGATATGAGTATTCATTTAATAAAATAAAAGAATATGAGAAAAAGATAGAGACATTTTGAGACGAAAATTCGACAACATAACGACTATGTTATAGGGTTTTAGAAAACATTGAGAAGGGAGGGGACGTGGGTTACCCACTCATAAATGATCCAAAAAATAGTAGAGGGGTAGAATATAAAGGATATAAGAACATTATAATGAAATTTTAAAGACATACCATATGAAATGAAAAACTTGAAAGGAAGACAAAAATAAGATTTCACTTAGAAAAATTCAGCAGCCTAACAGGGTCACCTTAAAACTTCTAAAAAATGACTTGATGAGATCAAATAGGCTCTCTCATCATATGAAATTAAAGAGGGTAGTATGATGGATATGGAATATCATACCCTAATATAAGAAAAGTAACTTGAAAGATTTTACATGAAAATATAACTTGGAAATGATAACGGTGAAAGAATCCGTTACAAAAATTCGCCAGCTTAACGGTGCCACTTAAACATTCTTAAAATGAATTGATGAGAGAAAGAGGGGTTGTCTCATCATATGAACATAAAAATTACAGTAAGGTGAATATAAAATAAAATATTCCAGAATATGAACATGTATCATAAATGAAATGACATAAAAGAGAGTACTTGAAAAGAAGGAGAGAGGTAGGATCCCTTACAAAAATTCGGCAGCCTAACGACGCCACTTAAACATTCATAAAATGAAATGATGAGAGCAACATGGGGTCTCTCATCATATGAACATGAAAAGAAAAGTAGGATGAATATAAAAGAACATCCCCAAATTAAAAACATGGAGCTTAAAATAAATGACCTAAAGGAGAATACATGAAAAGAAAGAGAGAGTTAGAATCCGTTACAAAAATTCGGCAGCCTAACGATGCCACTTAACCATTCATAAAATGAAATGATGAGAGAAATAAGGGGTATATAATCATATGAACATGAAAATGACAGTAGGATGAATATAAAAGAACATCCCCAACATAAGAACATGCAGCTTAAAATAAATGACATAAATGAGAATACATGAAAAAGAAGAGAGAGGTAGGATCCCTTACAAAAATTCGGCAGCCTAACGACGCCACTTAAACATTCATAAAATTAAATGATGAGAGAAATAGTGGGTCTCTCATCATATGAAAATGAAAATTACAGTATGATGAATATAAAATAACTTCCCCAACATAAGAACATGGAACTTAAAATAAATGACATGAAGGAGAATACATGAAAATAAAGAGAGAGGTAGGATCCCTTACATTGAAGAGTAACTTCGAAATCTTGATGTTTGGGACCTTGGTAGGATTTAGGTCACCTTGGGATGACTATTTGGGAGGTAAGGAGACCAGAACATCGTTGAGGAGGATTTTGGAATGGAATGGATGAGAGAATGGCTTGGAATTTATAGGGGAAGTGAGGGGACAAGACATTAATGGACAAGGGACACGTCATTGGTGGTATTGGAAAAACCATGCGCTTTCCCATGGTATTGGCCACATGGGAAACCTCATACCTTATGTTAATATTCATAATTAGACCTGAATTATTACATAATTATTACATCTTTAATGATGTCATTAAACACACAAAACTCTAAAATAAAAATTCATTATTCACCAAAAATTCAACTTTTTCAGAAAAATCCAAAAAATTAACCTTAACATAATATCGATGATCAGAATTCAAAAATGAAATCAATTTTATAAAAATAATTTTCTAAATATTTTTATTTTTATTTTTTAAAAAAAAGCACTATTCACCTGAAAAAACTAATACTTAACCAATAATTTCTGAAATAGTTATTTACCTATTTTATTGAATCAAATTAATTAATCAAGGTGCCTAAATTATATTAATACTTTATTTAAGTGAGATTACTAATCCATTTGGTCACATTACTAATCCTAATCATAAAATCACTATTCATAAATTACAATTCATCAAAAATTAAGTTGATCTTGTTAGACTCTAAATTTCTTACTGAACATAACTGTAGAAGACCATTTTTTGAAAATCATTACACATTATTAATTATTTATGGGTTACATAAATATTTTTAAAATGTCCTTTTAATAAAATTCATCAATAATATGCATTTTATATTTATCCATACAGTTAAAAATTCACAAACTTTACCATAAAAAGAAATCACAATTTTTATTTAAATCAAAAGATTACATAGGGAAGTTACGGTCTCGTTATATATCCCCTTATAACACAAGAATAGGACCTAAGAGTAAGGTGTTCTAGGGTTATAGAATATTAGGGCGGCTCGGCCAACATTGACCGAGTAGTGATTTCTATCAGCTTGAATTTCACGAAAATGATTCCATTCCAGCTTCACACAATGAAGTTCGGCTTGGGTTTGGTCTAGAGAAAATCCCAAAGGTGCTACCTCCTTCCCGAGTTCTGTTAGATGGGCTTCGATCGACCTGAGACTACTGGATGGGGCCATCAAATCTTTTTTCTATATTAATTAATCAATATCACTTGTATTTAGAGACAATAATCCCAACATTTAGTTTCCAACGGTCTTATTGACCAATGGTCATATTACAATCAAAACCCAATGGTCTTATTTTAATTATACTCATTTTATTAAAGGAAACACATTTGTTGATTATAAAATAAAATAACACCAAAAGTTAGGAAAAAAAATTTATTCAAAATTTTGGGTCGTTACAATCTTCCCCCCTTAAGAAATTGCATCCTCGCAATTTTAAAATTGGTCTTGGAAATTTCATTGAATGTACCACATTGGAAAAGAGTCAGTAAAACTATTACATTAAAATAAAGAAAGGGATTTACAAAGGTCACTCGAGTTAATCCATACTAGGATTCCATGTAAGAAAACTTGGATATGGAAGAGAAAACAAAGGGTCAAGTTCTAATGGAGAGTGATAGAAAACAAGATTAGGATAAAATTAACAACAAAATATCTGAAACATAAGATGTGTTAAACAGTCCAGTAGAAAATATAAACCAACAACGTTTTTGTTTTACATTCCTTTTCATAATTTTGAGGAATTAATTTACTACATAGAATAAAAACATAAGGAAATATATTTACCTTCAAGTAGAGTTTCATTCCTAAATAAGTTTCCACCAAGACTAATCTTATTTCCAAACAATGAGAATTCAAAAATACTTGATCTCATGAAAAGAACAGGAATCATCTTCTAGAGAATCACATAATCCACAACAGAATAACTATATTTTTCCATTGTCTTTAGTAATAAACTAAAACTAGAAAGGTTAGTATGAGATCATATAATCCCCAAAAAAGGATAATCCTATATAAAGAGAAATATGACTGTTAATCTCCAAAATTCAACAAAAGTACCCAAAGTTCTAGAAAGACCATTCAATACACAACAAACCTTAAAATTCTTCAGAATAATCCAAACTAATATTGGAACCCAAAACTCAGAAGGATTTAATCACATAGTCTTCCCCAATAAATTTTAATATTTATCTCTAAATAACATCGACGACTATTAAAGTCTCATACTAAAGTGTAATTAACCTATTCACATATTCTCTATGCAAGGTACATAATTTTCCAGAAATAACACAAATCACCATATGCCCACAACAGATACATAACTTCCTATAAAAAATCAACCATTCCTCCTCAATTTAAATCCTATAGTATTTTATTACCATTAGGCATATAGTACTCCAAAAGAGAAAAAATCCTCCAAAATAGCCTTTATCATTTAATCACCAAATCATTTTCCTATACAAAGGATATCCATTTTATAAAATATAAGTTTCCAAAATCAACTTATTCTTGATCCATAAAAATAGCAGGTGCATTAGTCAATATTAAGGGAATAAAAAAAACTCATAATGCCCATATCTTGATTGGAATGCAGTTTTTTGGAATATCATCATTCTTCACCCTCAATTGATGATAACCAGAATGAAGATCATTCTTAGAGAAGAATTGATTCTCACGAAGTTAGTAAAATAAGTCATCAATTCTTGGAAGAGAGTATTTTCTCTTCACTGTGATCCCATTCAGTTCTCTATAATCAATGTATAGGTGCATCGATCCATCCTTATTCTTCACAAAGAGAACTGGTGCTCCCCAATGAGACACACATGGTAGGATAAACCCATTCTCTAAAAGATCTCAGAGTTGTTTCTTTAATTCCTCTAGCTACACATTTTCCATCCTATAGGGGGTCTTTGACATCGGATGAGATCGAGGTATGAGTTCGATGGAGAACTCTACCTCTCTTTCTCAGGGAGGTCCGGGTAACTCCTCAGGAAATATGTCAACGTATTCCTAGATGATGAGGACATTTTATAAAAGAATAAATCCTTCGTGAGATACTTATTTCATTTAAGAATATTTTACCTAAAAAGGATTTTATTTCTTAAAACTTAATTCTTAGACAATTACATTTTTTCTATAATTCATTCATAATGATTCATAAAAAGCTTGTGATTAACCAAACATATCCCCCGGGAGTGTAGTAACCCAGAGTGCATCAAGGCCTATTGTCGTGTACCAATTACCGTTTGAGTCTAGATCAAAGCTGTGTTTTCGGGTTTTACACCAATGTACTTCTATGCAATAGCCACCTCTACCTGCTCTTATCCATATAGGGATGTATTTACATGATAATCCACTTACTCAATACTCACCAAAATTCCAGGAAGATTTTCTATATTTAAACATTTCTATAGGGTTCTTCGTAAAGTATTTATATCCTAATTTCCATAAATAACTAAACTATCCTTTGATTCCAACTTTAGCATCCTGCATTTTTATTACATAACATTTCATTACATTTTACAAACACAGGAGCTTTAAAGTCTGGTGTCTTGGAAATCAGGAACACAAAACATGAGAACAACATAAAAAATTCTTCTAAACCACTTGTAAGGCTTCTTCATTGTTCATACAAAGTTCATTACAACATCTCATAACCTGGGAGAATACATCAAAGGAAAGGGTGACCAGAATGCTTAGTAAGGGAAATTAGAGAAACATTTTACATGTGAACTTGAGATACATCAATAAAGTCATGATAAATAACATTAAGTCACGAGAAAGAGATCATGAGGCATATCATAACAAAAAAATGTGTTTCATAACATAAAGATATGGAGAAAACATTTAAATTAGACAATCATTTCTGTATCACCACGGTCCATCCCTGAGGTTTCATTAAAAAAATTACCAAGTTTATTCACCAAGGTATCGTTAAATTTGTCATCTCTAGAGATTAAGTATTTACCCAATGCATTGGAGCGCTATAAGGGATAAACCTTAATTTTTCTTTATTATCATGTGATCCACATATATCATCATCAAACATTTCATAAATAACCCATATAGCATAAAGGAAATTGGTTTAATTTCATAATCATAACATTTTAAAAACTGCTTTAAGGACATGATCGTTATGTCATTTTAAACCCACATAAAAGGAAAGCCGGTTTCAAGTATGTAAATCACAGAATTAAAATATAATATTTTGATATATATGTGAATACCCCTATATAATAAAGAGATTTGAGTATTCACTTAATAAAAAAAAGAATTTTAGAAAAAGAGAGACAATTTGAGATGAAAATTCTGCAGCATAACGGCTATGTTACAGGGTTTTAGAAAACATTGAGAAGAATGGGGACGTGGGTTACCCACTCATAAATGATCGACAAAAAAGTATAGGGACAAAAAATAAAGTATATAAGAACATGGTAATGAAATTTTAAAGTCATATCATATGAAATGAAAAACATGAAAGGAATACAAAAATAAGATTTCTCATATAAAAATTCGGCAGCCTAACGACGTCAATTAAAAAATCTAAAAAAATGATTTGATGAGATAAAATAGGGTCTCTCATAATATGAACATAAAGAGGGAAGTATTATGGATATGTATGATAATAACCCAACATAACAAAAAGAACATTAAAGACTTGACATGAAAATATAACTTGGAAATGAGAAGGGTGAAATAATCCCCTACAAAAATTTGACAGCCTAACAACACCACTTAAACATTCTTAAAATGAATTTATGAGAGCTAGAGGGGGTGTATCATCATATGAAATTTAAAATTACAGTAATTTGAATATAAAATAACATCCTCCAACATATGAACATGGAGCATAAAATAAATTACATAAAATAAAGTACTTGAAAATAAGGAGAGGGGTTGGATCCCTAACAAAAATTCAGCAGCCTAATAGCGCCACTTAAACATTAATAAAATGATATGATGAGAGAAATAGGGGGTATATAATCATATGAACATGAAAAGGATATTATGAGGAATATAGAATAACATCCCAAACATAAGAACATGGTTCTTAAAATAAATTACATAAAGGAGAATACATGAAAAGAAAGAGAGAGTTATGATCCCTTACAAAAATCCAGAAGCCTAATGACGCCACTTAAATATTCATAAAATGAAATGATGAGAGAAATAGGGGGTCTCTAATCATATGAAAATGAAAATTATAGTAGTATTAATATAAAATAACATCCCCAACATAAGAACATGGATCTTGAAATAAATTACATAATGGAGAATACATGAAAATAAAGAGAGAGGTAGGATCCCTTACAAAAATTCAGCAGCCTAACGACGCCACTTAAAAATTCATAAAATTAAATGATGAGAGAAATAAGGGGTATCTAATCATATGGAAATGAAAAGGATTGTAGGATGAATATAAAATAACGTCCCCAAAATAAGAACATGGAGCTTAAAAGAAATGACATAAAGGGGAATACATGAAAAGAAAGAGAGAGGTATGATCCCTTTCCTTGAGGATTAACTTCGAAATCTTGATGTTTGGGACCATGGGAGGCTTGAGGGCACCCTGGGAGGACTCATTGGGATGTAAGGAGACCTGAACATCTTTTAGGAGGATTTTTTAAGGGAATTTATGAGATAATGGCTTTTTATTTATAGGGGAAGTGAGGGGACAATGCATTAATGGCCAAGGGACACCTCATTGGTGGTATTGGCAAAAATATGGGCTTGCCCATGGTATTTTCCCATGGTATTGGCCACTTGGGACACCTCATAACTTATCTTACTATTCATAATTAGACCAGAATTATTACATAATTATTACATCCATAATGATGTCATTAAACACCCGAAACTCTTAACTGAAAATTCACTATTCATCGAAAATTCAACTTTTTCAGAAAAATCCAAAAAATTCACCATAACATAATATCGATGCTCTGAATTCTAAAATTAACTCCATTTTATAAAAATTATTTTCTAAATATTTTTAATTTAATTTTTAAATAAAAAACACTATTCACTCGAAAAAACAAATACTTAACCAATAATTTCTAAAACAATTATTTACTTATTTTATTGAATCACATTACTTAATCACGGTGCCTAAATTATATTAATACTTTATTTGTAATGACCCAAAGTATCATTAATGGAAAATCCCTCTTGATCTTATTAAATGTCTCTTTATATAAAATCTTTTTATAAAATGTCAACTTCTTTGGTTTTATGTTAAGAATTTTGACCGTTGCTAATATATTTGTTGAACAGTGATCACATGATTAGTATAAATATAAGACTTTAACAAATCCAATTTACTCAGAAGGAAGCGATGGCCTCATCCAGTAGAATTGCACCATATGAAGCCCATTTGTTGGAGCTCGAAAAAGAGGTGGCGTCTTTGGGCTTCGCCCTTTACCAAGCCCAAGCTGAGCTTCATCATGTCAAGCTCGAACGTGACCGTCTACGGGAAAAGTGGAAGTTGATTGAAATTACCACTCGAGCGATGTTATCCGATCCACCCCAAGAGTCTGTCACCATCACACACCTTACCCTTAGGTCTTATGCGGCTATTTTAAGGGGTTATGTAACAAATAAGTAGTACTATGTTCATGTACATTATTTTTTGTATATAATAATGAATATAATTTCTACTCATTTTTGATACATCGAAATAGTTTTTAAAGTACAAATGGTGTTTTTAGTAATTATTTAATTAAGAAATCTATTTTAGTAAATTAAGGGATTTTTGAATTAAAGAATATTTTAATAAAATAATAAAATAAAATTAATTTTTATTAAATATAAATGATCTTATAATTTTATGAATGAAATTAAAATTTTTATTAAGGTTTGAAAGCCATTTCTGTCAAAACTCGTGAATTTTTGATAAATGTCGGTTTTTATTTTAAAATTGAAAATTCACATATTTAGAAAATTATTTAGATAAAATAAATGTTATTTCTGGAATCAGGATGTCGAAATTATCCAATAGTAAATTTTTCATAATTTTCTCAGACAGTCAAATTTTTGGGTAAAAATTAAATACCATTTAAATATATAATGCGTTTTATGACATCATAATGACCCAATAGTGATGTAATAAAATACTATGATCTTTATGTTCGGCCAATATATGTTTTACCATTAAAATAATGTGATTTTGGGTTTGTTTGAATTACTTTTCAAAGCAGTAATGGACCCCTCAAGACTTATTCAACACCTTGTCTTTTTAAATTAATTTCCATGAGAGTGTGACTCACCTGCACATAAGAAACCCTAATATTTTAAGATGTTAGGACTTTGGCCTTATAAAATATTTTTTTCCTCTTCCCTTTGCAAAAAACCGTGGGCAAAAACCATGGGATGGTTTGTGGTTTGGATTAATTTAAAATAAGGGGTCCCAAACCTAAATAATAAAGAATTCTCTCACATTTCCTATATAAACCCACCCAAGCTCCCACTTCCTCCTCACTCAAAACCATTGGAGTTCGTCCAACCTCTGCCCTACTCTCTCTATAATCCTCTCAAGGTGCCTCAAGCTCCCAAGAAGCCTCTCACAAGCCTCTATCTAGCCTTTGGAAGCACACTTCCAAGTAAGGGTTTTCCCTTCCTTTCTCATATTTGTCAATTTTCTTTAAGTTGTATTACCCTTTTAATTTCAATTATGAATGTTGGGGTATGGTTTCACACCTCCCCCATACTACCCTCTTATTTTTTGAATTATGGGAGACCCCTTTCTCTATCATTAAATGTCTCCCATGTACACCCGTTACTATGCCGAAATTCAAAACGGAACTTCTCTCTCATCTTTTAGATTCAAGCAATAATTTCGTATCATGAATCTAAATTCCATTAAAATTGTTGGGAAATGTATCTATATAACCACATTATTGTACATTACATGTAAATATTATGAGGAACCCATTTCTCTCTCATCAACCATTTTTTATGAATTCTTATGTCGCGCCGTTACGTTGCCGAAATTGCACCGATTTTCTAAGCCAATGCCATTGTGTTGTGGATACCATGCCCATTTCTCCATCAAGGGTAACCACCATTATGCACCTTTACTTTTTGATTACAAATTTTCATGTATGAATTCCACATTCCTTTATCGTGGAATAAATAATTATGTTTTATGAATCCATGTTTTATGATCCATGTGGCACACTTATGCATGAAATGAAATGTTTAAGAAGGGTGTGCCCTTATAGCGATCCAATGCATTGGGTAAAGTGTAGTATCATGATACGTCATGGGAAATGAGTGTTGAATCATGATAATTCAATTTGAAAGAGGGTTTACTCATTCTTTATATGCAATGAGGATTTACTCATGCTCCATGTGTAATGGGCCTTGGCTCATGCTAATTCCATGTTAAGTGTTGTTTCCACATTTCCATGTTATGATTATCATGATTTATCATGCCTTTATGTTCATGTTTTTCTTATGCTCTATTGATATGACTATTGTATAACATGTATTGTACTCCTCATTTTATTCCATGTGTACTCCCTTACTGGGCTTTATAGACCACCTATTTCTTATGCATGTCCTCAGGTTATCCCATGCACTGCTAAGTACGAAGGAATGTAGTGTTCATGAAAAGGAAGTTTTCAATAAAAATGTTGTATTTCATGTTTTAAGTTTTTATGTAATGATCCTAAGCCCCAAAGACACTAAACCACTCGATCTTCTTTGTCGTATCAAGTGAAGTTTTATGTAATAAATCATGTTTAAGTTGTAATAAAAAGAAGGGTTGTCATAGTTGGTATCAGAGGATAGGTTTAGTTATTTTTTGGATTAGGAAACCCTAGTAAAGCCTTAGATACAAGACTAAGTATGTAACGCCCCGACCCTAGTTGCCCAGAGTCGGTGCATTAATTACATAATTGGCATGATCACAAGAAAGATCAAATCCCGAAAGACCGATTGGTTTAGTAGCCTTGGAAACACTAGATATAATCATAAAGTTTTACATTACATTTCAATGTGAAAAACTACTACAACAACAAAGTCTTCATATCCACACTATTAACCCCTCATAATATCCCTGCAAGTCATTCATAATTTTACTTCTTCACTACCTGGGAAAAATAAAACATAGAAAAGGGGTGAGCTCAAATGCCCAGTAAGGATAACAATATAGAGGAAACTTTCATAAATAAAAATAAACATTTAAGGCAATGTATAACTAAAACAAAAGCCTTTTAAACTTGAACATTTAACATAGTATGGCATAAATAAAATGAAATAATGCCATTTACTTATTCACATGGATATTCTACTAATCGAATAATCACATGCAAAAATCAATAACCACTTTCATAATGTTGGAATGCATAATGCCAGACTATCATAACCACATAGCCAAGGTCTCGTGCCAAGACTACAAATAAGATTTTGTCAAGGCCTTGTGCCAAGACACTAGTTTGTCTCATGAGACCTACCGATGCATCGAGGAGCTATAGCGGGATCCACCCGTCACTTACTAAGTCCAATGCATTCCCATATGAAAAGGTTTAAACATAACATAAACAATCGTATTAGAACTAGCATACGAAATGTCAATACTTTCACCATAAACTATGAATGGTATAAAAATAGCACATCCACAGTCAAACACATCACAAAACCTTCAATACAATATAGAAGTTTTGTATCATAATAAATCATCTTCAAATAAGCTTAAAATCCATCAAAGGATGTTGACATAGATGAAATCAAAACTATTTTAGAGAAATATCTCCTTTTTTGAAATCATTTAAAAGTCACACATTTATAAAGGAAGTAATTAAAAAGAGAATTTTAAATCAAAGTGTCCCATACCACTTTGAAACTTTTGAAAGGAATTAACATTTTAAAAACATTCATGTCCATATAAATAAATCCTTAAAAACCATTTTGAAGACATGGACATTAATTAAAAATATTTAGAAAGATAAATCTTTAAAACATTTAAAATTCTGATTTTGATAAAGAGTATCCTTCCAAAATTCTTAAAATATTCATTTTGAAATAATTTAAAAGTCACATAATTATAAAATAAAACATTTACTTTGAAAATATCCTTGTAATATTGTAAGGGAAGCTTTTAAAATTTTATAACGGCGGTAAATAGTCGCAGCCGCCGTATAAGTTAAAAGAACATTCTTACCTTAATTTTGTCGAAAAGGTTAAAAATCACCTTGTTTGGAAAATGATGGAAAGATTCCTTTATAAACCTCTTATAAAAAGTCAAAAAAGGGTATAAATGAATTTAACTCATATCTTAGTAAATAGTAAAAATGTTTTGAAATTCATTTTTAAGAAACATGGATGTGGATGATAAAGTGATCCCAGTAGATTATTACGTATAAACAACCTTGGATAATGAAGAGGTTGTAAAGTAAACCCTTACCTTGTACTTTTCCTTGGTTGGGGTAGGTTAACCTCCTGTATAATGGTGAAATAATTGTTATTAAATTATACAAGAATCATATACATTAATATGATATCATATATGATCTTTTAATATTGATTTGATAATAATATCTTAGTATTATCATTATATCGGGTGTTAACTTAATTGTTGTCTTTTATATGTTTTGTTACGTAAGACATGTTTGTAAAGGATAGGTTGTATATTATTCATATCCAGAATGATATGAAGTCCTTAAAAATCATTTTTAAATCATCAAATGATAATTATACTTGAATGGATACGATGGAGAATGAATCTCATCGCGTTCGTGGAGACGGTAGTCCGTACGTACGCACGAGCGACAATATCAATCTTTTGATATTAAAATAATATATAAATGGATGGTATATCATATATACAGAATCATTAACATGTTATATTTATTATTTACATGAGTTACACATCATTATTATACCCATCCAAATAATATTATATTGAATAACAATTACACCACGACGTGGAGACGGTAAGCCGTACATACGCACGTATGGTGACATGTTATTCAAAGGGTGGATAGAATACTGAATATGGTTGTACCATACTTATAATAACATCACAGTATATGTGAGATACTGGAGTTATTATTTTAGAATGGTAAGAACAAAGGAAGAGGAAGTGGAAGAAGAAATGAACTTAGAAAAGGGTGGTGAAATCATTACCTCTTCTTCGGGTTCTTCCTTTTGATTTGATCAAAAGGGCTCCTTAGGTTGGCTTTCTGATCAAAATAAGGCCTCTAGGTTGTATTGAGGGATGTTGGGAGAGTATTTGGTCAGAGTTTGGCCGAACCAAAAGGCTTTGAAGGTGTGAAGAAATGAGAAGGAGGAGTGCCCTTTTTATAAGAGGGGTGAGGGGCACCTTTGGAAAAGCTAGAAATATTAATTTACAATAAATTCATATTCGGTTTCCAATGGCTCCAAAGTTGACTATTCAAAGGCTAAGGTGGGTATAGGTCGAAAACCACTCATCCAATAGAATTTAGACAGGTTTGGGTACTTATATTAACCTTATCTTTAAGTATTAACTCTAAGTTAATTAGTTTCACTTTTACAATGTCTCTTTGTATTTTTATATAATATGGTTAATAAACTTACTATATACATCCAAGAGACCCCCAAGTGGTCCATTAATGATGAACCTATCATGATATAAGTCTCTTGGGCGAACCTTAGATTTTTAGGAATTTAATATTAATTAATAATATAATATTTGTTTTAAGAACTCTTTTATGTCAATTTTGACACTATTCAATAGTTGATTTTTTTGAAACTCCTAACAGATTGATTACTTCGAACAAAGTAAATTAAATAAATCCTAATATATCATATTATCCTAGAAAATTAGTTTAATTAATTAAAAGTTTCTTATTATATTTTTTTGGGTATTTATAATATCAATTATTTTAATTTTTCACTATTATAGTAATTACTGCATCATCATTGTGTCATAAATAAAATAAATTATTTAATGTCTAAAAATTATAAATAAAATATCATTATGTAGGAAATCTTTTTATCTTTCTAATTAATATTTATAATCTAAAATAAAACTTATATAACCCTATGTAACAATTGTTTTGCTAAAAGATATATGCTTGTGTCATTTTTGTATTCATTTTAACTTAATTAAAATAAAGTGTCATTATCACTTACAAGTGGATCCATGGGGTCCCAAAATTGACACAAAGATGCCCATGGTCGACCATCTATCAACCAATAGGGTTAAGACACGTTTTTAGGGTAATTTAGTATTATTATAATATTATTTTTTAACCCTTATTTACCGGATTTACCCTTAACCATGGTAAATAAAATATTTACCGCAGTAATTATTCAAAATGTCTAAAAATAAAAGTTACCTATTTACACAATTTGGACATACTGATTCTAAATATGGAATCCATTTTCCTAAATTCAAAACACAGAAGTGGCAGAAATTAATTTAAAATTAATTCCCGCTGTCAAAACAAAAAGCGTGTTTTTAAGAGATAATAACTATCAAAAGATTGACACTTGTTTATGTTCGGTTTAATTGTAAAATTATGTCCAATGACCAACATTATATTAAATGGTAAAAATATATTCTAAATATACTTTAAAACCACTCAAATTCATAATTTATCACTATTAATTATTTTGATTAAAAAAGTTGTTTTTAATTAAAATTTAGTAATTTTCACTATTCATCAAAATATGAAAGTTATCCGAAAAGTACCAAAATTTCACCTTAGGCTAAATTTGATATTCCGAATCCAAAAATGAAGTCCATTTTAAAATATAAAATATATATAACTTCAAAAAGTAGGTATTACTATTCATAACAGCTAGTTTGATTGGTTACGGTGTGTTAGAACTCGAAGTTGCGTACAACACACGCTACTATTTTATTCAAAGGAAAGCGTACCGTGGAAGCTTGGGATGTTTCATTTTAAATTTTTTGATGTCTCCATTTAGTCAAAAAGTTTAAAATATTGTATTTAAAAAGGTTTCACTATCAAAAGTTGATAAAAGTGCAATACTGAAAATGAATATGTTCTTGCATTATGACTAAGAAACTCATAATATGGATTCTAAAATTATAAGGATTATATAAAGTTTAAAATTTAGTTAATACTATTCATGACCTCTTTTAATGGCTTTTTTTTGGTAAGTCATGGTGCAATTGAACTCAGTGTTGCGTGTAGTGCAAGTTATTGAATTATTTTGAAGAAATTACACACTATGAAATCTTAGGGTGTTACATTCTCCCCTCCTTCAATAAATTGCGTCCTCGCAATTTGAAATTGTTCTTCAAAAATAAAAGGTTGAAAATAAAAAATATCTTTGTGGGAAAACCCACATCGGAAATTGGGTTACTAAAATTTATTCTTAATATGAGGAAAAGAGAAATGAAAGGGTCACCACCAAATTATGATCTCGATTAGGAGAACATTGGTGGCAATTAGAGACATATAATTGGAGGAAAAACGTAAATATTTATAGGTAGTGATTGAGGTCATCAATCACAAACAAGTATAAAATTGAGGTCCTTAAACTCATCAATCTATGGTGATTTGAAATACCATCGGTTCAACAAAACATAGGGTATTAGGATAACACATTTTTGACGTTTCAAAATATCTTATTTGAAATCCCACATCGAAAAATGAATTAATGAGGCCTATATTTAAAATAAAGAGTGGAAAGTATGAAGATTACTGGAAATAACACATACTAGGGTTCCATGTAGGAAAATATGGATATGGAAGAGAAATCTAACCATCAATTATCTGATGGAGAGTGGTAGAGAACATGGCTATGAAAAGGCCAACAATCCCAAAGCCATAAATTTGTGATGATTTAAGGTACCATCTAGGACAACATTTTTGTTCTAAGTTTCTATTATTAATGTTGAGGAATTTATTTATGAGATTGGCTAAGATCATAAGGAGATATACTTACTTTATAATTAGAGTTTTGTCCATTAATAAATTTCTACCATAAACTCATCTTTCACTCGTAAAAAAAATTATATTTATACTATTCGTACAGGGTTCCAAAATAAACGAATTTATAATTCATCTACCAGATCTTTTAAAAAACTACTTTATTTAATCCAGGACATCTCGTGGGATAGTGGTAGGTGATACACCCTTGTCGCCCTTTGGTTGCGGGTTCAAGTCTCGCAGCCTTGCCGGACGCGACGGGTTGCCGCCCGACCTCCGAGTTGTCCTTTTATGGCAATCCAAAATAATCCAAACTAGAACTATCCAAAATACTTCTGTCCAAACTCACAGTCCAACATTCATAAGGAAGGTAAACATAATATAGATACTTTTTACCCCGTAATAGCATATAAATACCTTCATCATGTATTAACATATTCCTTATTGATTACATTCATGATCCCTTATTCCATATAGAATGCTGGATATACTTCATTAATCCAACAATGATGGAATATACAAATCATTAATCAGCTTCAAGGTAGTCAATAATATCCAATATAATTTATCCAAATCAATCATGTATTATTCTAAAATCACCACCTCGGTATCTGAACCATATTATGGTTTATCTTTCTCTCAACCATATATTTTCCAAAAATTTAACCTGCTATTGAGTCACTTTTCTTTTTTTCTACACAATCTCAAGTCCTTAATGAAATAGTACTGCAGTACAATCCTTATATACTCCATAATTATTATAACAAGTATATTGTTGATACAACACTCAATTGATATAATCAACATAATAACTCTAATCATTCCTCTTAATCTGTGGTAGTATCATAACATGATTGTTATCCAATAGCATCATTTGCGGCATAGTCTGATGACTGGGACATAGGTTCGCGTAGTGTCCAAACTCCTTGCAAATGAAGCATTGTACATTTGAAACCATTTTCTTACCCATGCAGTCATGTACTTTGTGCCTTTTTCCTCCACACTTATAACAAACTCCCATTCCTTTCAGGCAAGTTCTAGGGTGTTTCTTTCCACAGTTACCACATATGGGAAAATTCTTCTTTTCCCTCTTCCCTTTATCCATCTTTCTCTCTTCTATCTTTTTCTTCTCTTGCTTCCCTTCAAAGCCATAGGACTTAGTAAACTCTTTACTTATCTTATCAACACATGATATTATTTCTTCATATGATGATAATACATGGGAGACTATTTCTTTTATAAATTCTAGCTTAAGACCATGAAAGATATGATCCTTCCTTCTCTTTGGATCATGTGCATTTCTGGAGTTCTCATTCCTTCTACTGGGCGCCATTTCTAAACAATGGCATACACTAGATCAGTTTATGAATCAAAATACATAATCCTATACTTATAAAACACTTAACATAAATTGAACTATTTATGGATATAATCCATAATCATAAAAATGTCTCCTTTGAGGATGTATATACTTATAAACCCTTCATAATGGTTTGTAAAGAAAATGAGAATTATCCTAAGCATATCCCCCGGGAGTGTCGTAACCAAGAGTGCAGCAAGGCCCGTTGTCGTGCACCAGTTCCCGTTCGAGTCTAGCTCAAAGCGGTGTTTTCGGGTTTTACCCCTAGGTACATCTGTGCCAGAGCCGCCTCTACCTGCTCGTATCCAGACAGGGATGTATTGCTCGGAAAACTCACAAAATCTCTACAATACAAAAATTCTAGGAAGTTCTTCTATACTAATCCTCAAAGTTCATCTTAGGTCTACGTGCTCTAATCAGAGTTTATCTAAATCTAGCTTCCAAGGTTTGTACTAAACTTCCTCTGATACCAACTGTAACGCCCCGACCCTAGTTGCCCAGAGTCGGTGCATTAATTACATAATTAGCATGATCACAAGAAAGATCAAATCCCGAAAGACCGATTGGTTTAGTAGCCTTGGAAACACTAGATATAATCATAAAGTTTTACATTACATTCCAAAGTGAAAAACTACTACAACAACAAAGTCTTCATATCCACACTATTAACCCCTCATAATATCCCTGCAAGTCATTCATAATTTACTTCTTCACTACCTGGGAAAAATAAAACATAGAAAAGGGGTGAGCTCAAATGCCCAGTAAGGATAACAATATAGAGGAAACTTTCATAAATAAAAATAAACATTTAAGGCAATGTATAACTAAAACAAAAGCCTTTTAAACTTGAACATTTAACATAGTATGGCATAAATAAAATGAAATAATGCCATTTACTTATTCACATGGATATTCTACTAATCGAATAATCACATGCAAAAATCAATAACCACTTTCATAATGTTGGAATGCATAATGCCAGACTATCATAACCACATAGCCAAGGCCTCGTGCCAAGACTACAAATAAGATTTTGTCAAGGCCTTGTGCCAAGACACTAGTTTGTCTCATGAGACCTAACGATGCATCGAGGAGCTATAGAGGGCTCCACCCGTCACTTACTAAGTCCAATGCATTCCCATATGAAAAGGTTTAAACATAACATAAACATTCGTATTAAAACTAGCATACGAAATGTCAATACTTTCACCATAAACTATGAATGGTATAAAAATAGCACATCCATAGTCAAACACATCACAAAACCTTCAATACAATATAGAAGTTTTGTATCATAATAAATCATCTTCAAATAAGCTTAAAATCCATCAAAGGATGTTGACATAGATGAAATCAAAACTATTTTAGAGAAATATCTCCTTTTTTGAAATCATTTAAAAGTCACACATTTATAAAGGAAGTAATTAAAAAGAGAATTTTAAATCAAAGTGTCCCATACCACTTTGAAACTTTTGAAAGGAATTAACATTTTAAAAACATTCATGTCCATATAAATAAATCCTTAAAAACCATTTTGAAGACATGGACATTAATTAAAAATATTTAGAAAGATAAATCTTTAAAACATTTAAAATTCTGATTTTGATAAAGAGTATCCTTCCAAAATTCTTAAAATATTCATTTTGAAATAATTTAAAAGTCACATAATTATAAAATAAAACATTTACTTTGAAAATATCCTTGTAAGATTGTAAGGGAAGCTTTTAAAATTTTATAACGGCGGTAAATAGTCGCAGCCGCCGTATAAGTTAAAAGAACATTCTTACCTTAATTTTGTCGAAAAGGTTAAAAATCACCTTGTTTGGAAAATGATGGAAAGATTCCTTTATAAACCTCTTATAAAAAGTCAAACAAGGGTATAAATGAATTTAACTCATATCTTAGTAAATAGTAAAAATGTTTTGAAATTCATTTTTAAGAAACATGGATGTGGATGATAAAGTGATCCCAGTAGATTATTACGTATAAACAACCTTGGATAATGAAGAGGTTGTAAAGTAAACCCTTACCTTGTACTTTTCCTTGGTTGGGGTAGGTTAACCTCCTGTATAATGGTGAAATAATTGTTATTAAATTATACAAGAATCATATACATTAATATGATATCATATATGATCTTTTAATATTGATTTGATAATAATATCTTAGTATTATCATTATATCGGGTGTTAACTTACTTGTTGTCTTTTATATGTTTTGTTACGTAAGACATGTTTGTAAAGGATAGGTTGTATATTATTCATATCCAGAATGATATTAAGTCCTTAAACATCATTTTTAAATCATCAAATGATAATTATACTTGAATGGATACGATGGAGAATGAATCTCATCGCGTTCGTGGAGACGGTAGTCCGTACGTACGCACGAGCGACAATATCAATCTTTTGATATTAAAATAATATATAAATGGATGGTATATCATATATACAGAATCATTAACATGTTATATTTATTATTTACATGAGTTACACATCATTATTATACCCATCCAAATAATATTATATTGAATAACAATTACACCACGACGTGGAGACGGTAAGCCGTACGTACGCACGTATGGTGACATGTTATTCAAAGGGTGGATAGAATACTGAATATGGTTGTACCATACTTATAATAACATCACAGTATATGTGAGATACTAGAGTTATTATTTTAGAATGGTAAGAACAAAGGAAGAGGAAGTGGAAGAAGAAATGAACTTAGAAAAGGGTGGTGAAATCATTACCTCTTCTTCGGGTTCTTCCTTTTGATTTGATCAAAAGGGCTCCTTAGGTTGGCTTTCTGATCAAACTAAGGCCTCTAGGTTGTATTTAGGGATGTTGGGAGAGTATTTGGTCAGAGTTTGGCCGAACCAAAAGGCTTTGAAGGTGTGAAGAAATGAGAAGGAGGAGTGCCCTTTTTATAAGAGGGGTGAGGGGCACCTTTGGAAAAGCTAGAAATATTAATTTACAATAAATTCATATTCGGTTTCCAATGGCTCCAAAGTTGGCTATTCAATGGATAAGGTGGGGATAGGTCGAAAACCACTCATCCAATAGAATTTAGACAGGTTTGGGTACTTATATTAACCTTATCTTTAAGTATTAACTCTAAGTTAATTAGTTTCACTTTTACAATGTCTCTTTGTATTTTTATATAATATGGTTAATAAACTTACTATATACATCCAAGCGACCCCCAAGTGGTCCATTAATGATGAACCTATCATGATATAAGTCTCTTGGCCGAACCTTAGATTTTTAGGAATTTAATATTAATTAATAATATAATATTTGTTTTAAGAACTCTTTTATGTCAATTTTGACACTATTCAATAGTTGATTTTTTTGAAACTCCTAACAGATTGATTACTTCGAAAAAAGTAAATTAAATCAATCCTAATATATCATATTATCCTAGAAATTTAGTTTAATTCATTAAAAGTTTCATATTATATTTTTTTGGGTATTTATAATATCAATTATTTTAATTTTTCACTATTATAGTAATTACTGCATCATCATTGTGTCATAAATAAAATAAATTATTTAATGTCTAAAAATTATAAATAAAATATAATTATGTAGGAAATCTTTTTATCTTTCTAATGAATATTTATAATCTAAAATACAACTTATATAACCCTATGTAACAATTGTTTTGCTAAAAGATATATGCTTGTGTCATTTTTGTATTCATTTTAACTTAATTAAAATAAAGTGTCATTATCACTTACAAGTGGATCCATGGGGTCCCAAAATTGACAAAAAGATGCCCATGGTCGACCATCTATCAACCAATAGGGTTAAGACACGTTTTTAGGGTAATTTAGTATTATTATAATATTATTTTTTAACCCTTATTTACCGGATTTACCCTTAACCATGGTAAATAAAATATTTACCGCAGTAATTATTCAAAATGTCTAAAAATAAAAGTTACCTATTTACACAATTTGGACATACTGATTCTAAATATGGAATCCATTTTCCTAAATTCAAAACACAGAAGTGGCAGAAATTAATTTAAAATTAATTCCCGCTGTCAAAACAAAAAGCGTGTTTTTAAGAGATAATAACTATCAAAAGATTGACACTTGTTTATGTTCGGTTTAATTGTAAAATTATGTCCAATGACCAACATTATATTAAATGGTAAAAATATATTCTAAATATACTTTAAAACCACTCAAATTCATAATTTATCACTATTAATTATTTTGATTAAAAAAGTTGTTTTTAATTAAAATTTAGTAATTTTCACTATTCATCAAAATATGAAAGTTATCCGAAAAGTACCAAAATTTCACCTTAGGCTAAATTTGATATTCCGAATCCAAAAATGAAGTCCATTTTAAAATATAAAATATATATAACTTCAAAAAGTAGGTATTACTATTCATAACAGCTAGTTTGATTGGTTACGGTGTGTTAGAACTCGAAGTTGCGTACAACACACGCTACTGTTTTATTCAAAGGAAAGCGTACCGTGGAAGCTTGGGATGTTTCATTTTAAATTTTTTGATGTCTCCATTTAGTCAAAAAGTTTAAAATATTGTATTTAAAAAGGTTTCACTATCAAAAGTTGATAAAAGTGCAATACTGAAAATGAATATGTTCTTGCATTATGACTAAGAAACTCATAATATGGATTCTAAAATTATAAGGATTATATAAAGTTTAAAATTTAGTTAATACTATTCATGACCTCTTTTAATGGCTTTTTTTTTGGTAAGTCATGGTGCAATTGAACTCAGTGTTGCGTGTAGTGCAAGTTATTGAATTATTTTGAAGAAATTACACACTATGAAATCTTAGGGTGTTACAAAGTATAATTAAAACATCCCTAAGTTTTGGTAAGTACTAAGTAAGTGGTTTATCAAACAAATACATCCCTATCTGGATACGAGCAGGTAGAGGAGGCTCTAACACAGATGTATCCTAGGGGTAAAACCCGAAAACACCGCTTTGAGCTAGACACGAACGGGAACTGGTGCACGATAACGGGCCTTGCTGCACTCTTGGTAACGACACTCCCGGGGGATATGTTTTTATAAATTCACAAGCATAGTATGAACCCTTATTAAGGGAATTAAAAAAAATGCCCCTAAGAATATATGTTAGAAAGTAGATCATGAAAAGCCTAGATTGAAGCCTATAGAGTCATGAGTTAAGGAAATAAAAGTTTATTTATAAGTATTTAACTTTTGTCTTTGGATTAACCTTTATGTGTTACCCCTAAATATAATTTTATTCTAGCCAATGGCCAGTAATAGGAGGACTCGGGCTAACAACTGTTGTGAAGATCAGTGTGATGACTGTACTAATGAGATGCCCAATCTAATGGGAGCGGGAATCACGAACATTGTCACGCTTCTCTCTCAGCGAACTCAAGTTTTGAATAGAAAAACAGGTCAAGAGGAACATTCAACCCCCCCTAAGAAAGAACAAGTCGCTATCGAGAGCTTCATGAGACAAAGACCTCCTACTTTTAGTGGATCATCCGATCCCATGATCGCTGAACAATTGATCAACTCCATTGAAAAGATATTATCCACCCTTCAATGTTATGAACAAGAGAAGGTTCTCCTAGATTCTTATCATATGGAGGGTGAAGCCGATCAATGGTGGACGTTGATCAAAAATACGAAGCCTGAGGAGGATATCGAGGCGTCGGAATGGAAGGATTTGTAGAAGATATTTTTCGATAAATACTTTCCCCGCACCCTCCAGCTTAAGATTGAAAGGGACTTCCTTTCCCTCAAGAAAAAGGATGAAGAATCTGTTGGAGTGTACGAGGCAAACTTTACAAGGCTTGCACGATACGCTTCTGGCTTTGTCGTTACCCCCGAATGCAAGGTTGACCGCTTCTTTGGTGGGCTGAAGCCTAGCTTGCGGAAAGCATTAGTGATCTATGACTTCGACAGCTATGAGGAAATTGTCCAATGTGCCCTCAAGGTCGAAATGGAGATCGGGGAATCACAGGGGTATCATGGGGACAAGAAGCGTAAGGTGGAATTCAATACTGGTGGTCTGATGGATAAATCCAACGGTGCTAAGAAGATCTACCACCCCACTTGCCAAAAGTGTGGGAAGAAGCACCCTGTAAATTGCCTTAAGGGGATGAGAAAATGCTTCAGGCGTGGAAGAGAAGGGAACCTAGCTATTAACTATTGGCAAGAAAGTCCCACGGCTGCGACAGAGGAGAGGAACGCTCCGTTCAAACCTCAACGCCTTGTTCAATGCTACAAATTCAAAGAACCAGGTCATTTTTCAAATCAGTGCCCTAATCCAAGGGTTTTCGAAGACAACCAACAACCTCCAAGGCAGCAAGGAAGAGATTTTTCCATCCCTTCTACCGAAGTGAACCCCGACAACGAAGTGGTGACAAGTACTCTAGTTATTCATTCAAGAATAGAAAACATAATTTTTGATTCAGGTTCTACGAATTCTTTTATATCTCGAATGTTTAGTAGAACAATCCCAGGACCACCACAAATCATGGAAGTAAAGATGTCGGTGAGTACGGAAAATGTGGCAATCATTGCATCCCATGAATATAAGTCCTCCCCTATTATAGTCTGTGGATTGAATTTCCCGGCGAACCTCGTCATACTCCCTCTCGTGGAATTTGATTCAATTCTTGGCATGGATTGGCTTTCCTTATATATAGCCAACATAAATTGTCGGGAGAGGGAAATCACACTCCTTATGGAGAATTGACCCCCTATTCTTTACAAGTGTCAGGAGGAAGATGAATCTACTTTAGCTCCATCATCTCAAGCATGGATATTACTGCCTTATGATCATGCATATCTGGCTCAGATGATTGAGTCCAAGGAATAAACCATCCTTTAAAAAATGCCTATTGTGAGGGAATTCGCAGAAGTGTTTCCCGAGGAACTGCCTGGTCTTCCTCCAAGAAGATATGTTGAGTTCTCAATTGAACTTAAACCTAGGGTGCTACCAATATCCATGACTCTGTATAGAATGGCTGTTGTAGAGCTTGAAGAGCTGAAGAAACAACTACAGAAGAATCTGGATAAAGGGTTTATACGCCCATGTGCTTCACCATGGGGTGCACCAGTCCTCTTCATCAAGAAGAAGGATGGGTCAATGAGGCTTTGCATCGATTATCGTGAACTTAACAAAATCACGATAAAGAACAAGTATCCTCTCCCAAGAATCTATGACTTGTTCGATCAGCTGCGTGGAGCACAATACTTCTCCAAGGTGGATTTGTGGTCGGGATATTATCAAGTAAGGGTGAAGAAGGAAGATGTCCCCAAGAATGCTTTTTGTACAAGGTACGGGCACTATGAATTCATAGTAATGCCTTTCGGACTCACCAATGCTCCTGCAATATTCATGGACTTGATGAATAGAGTCTTTAGATATTACCTTGACAAATTTTTGGTAGCCTTTATAGATTATATTATAATATACTCCAAAACCAAGGAGGATCACGAGGAGCATTTAAAAACTGTACTAGAGACTTTGCGCAAGGAGAAGATCTATCCAAATTACAACATGTGTGAGTTCTGGTTGAAGGAGGTCTCATTCTTGGGCCATATCATCACAAGAAATGAGATGTCTGTGGACCCCTCCAAAACAGATGCAATTGAGGGTTGGCCGAGGCCAACATCGGTAACAGATATCCGCAGCTTCTTGGGGTTAGCTGGATATTATCAACGATTTGTGAGGAATTTCTCATGATTGTCCAACCCTCTTACCAAGCTAACTCGGAAGGGAGTAAATTTTTCATGGAGTGATGAATGTAAAGAAAGATTCAAGGAGTTGAAAAGGAGGCTTATCACTACACTCATGCTCACTTTACCCACAAGTGGGGATCTTTTTGTGGTATTCAGTGATGCTTCAAAGAAGGGCTTAGGATGTGTGATGATGTAGAATGATAAATTGATATCCATTGCCTCAAGGCAGTTGAAAATCCATGAGTGAAACTATCCAACGCATGATCTGGAGTTGGAGGCTGTGATCTTTGTCTTGAAAATCTAGCGGCATTTTCTCTATGGAGAGAAATGTGAGATATATACTGACCAAAAGAGTCTTAAATATATATTCACACAGAAAGAGCTTAATATGTGATAGATAATATGGATCGAGCTCATCAAGGATTATGACTGATCAATACATTACCACCCTGGGAAAGCGAACAAGGTGGAAGATGCCCTAAGTAGAAAGGACCCAACAATTCTATTAATGATGAGAATTGAGAAGGATCCAATCTTATTAGACTTGATGAAGATGGACATGGGAATCATAGAGAAGGGAACATCATCAATCCTTTCACAAATGATTTCTCAACCGTCTCTTTTGGAAAGGTTAAAGGATGCTCAAAAGGATGATGTGGGAATTCAAGAAAAAGTGGAAGCTATCAAAAAGGGGAAATCCTCGGAGTTTAATGTTAATGAAGAAGGAATTGTGCGGTTTGGGAAAATAGTATGTGTTCCATCAAGTCTGGAGCTGAAGAAGGAAATTTTGGATGATGCACAGAGTTCAAATTTCCCTATTCACCCAGGGAGCACAAAGATGTATCGAGATCTCTGAGAAAACTTTTGGTGGGATAATATGAAGAAGGAGATCGCCGAATATACATCAAAGTTCCTGGTGTGTCAGCAAGTGAAGGCAGAGAGGCAGAAGTCTAAGGGGATGATGCAACCATTTCCCATACCAGAATGGATATGGGAGAACATCACCATGGACTTTGTCACCAGACTTCCAAGGACATCCAAAGGAAACAATGCAATATGGGTTGTTGTCGATCGTCTTACAAAGACTGCACACTTCATTGTTATTCGAGAGGATTTATCATTGGATCAACTGGCACAGATATATATCCGGGAAGTGGTAAGGTTGCATGGAGTACCACTATCTATTATGTCTGACCGAGATCCAAGATTCAACTCTAAGTTTTGTTAGAGTCTTCAACATGCTCTGAATACTGCACTCAACTTCAGTACAACCTATCATCCTTAAACCGATGGCCAATCCGAGCGGACTATCCAAACACTTGAAGATATGTTAAGAGCGTGCTCAATGGAATTTAAAGGAGGATGGGATCAACATCTTCCTCTGGTTGAGTTCTCTTATAACAATAGTTTCCACTTAAGCATCCAAATGGCACCATATGATGCCCTATATGGGAAAAGGTGCAGAACACCGGCATGTTGGGATGAGGTCAGTGAACGTAGGCTGCTTAGACCAGAAATGGTTCAGGAAATGATGGAGAAGGTGAAAACCATTCAGCAGCATATCAAGGCAGCCCAGAGACAACAAAAGAGTTATGCAGATAATCGTCGACGAGACCTTGAGTTTAAAGTTGGAGACATGGTGTTTCTATGCATATCTCTATGGAAGAAGGTCATGAGGTTTGTAAAGAAAGGGAAGTTAAGTCCAAGGTACATCGTCCCCTTCGAGATTCTTGATCGTGTCGGGGCTGTGGCCTATCGACTAGCACTTCCACCTACTATGGCCAAAGTACATGATGTCTTTCATGTATCCCTCTTAAGGAAGTACATACCGGACCCTTCACATGTACTCTCTTTTGAGGTGGTACAATTGGAAGATGATCTTTCTTATGAGGATAAACCAGTGAAGATATTAGATCATAGAGAAAAAGTTCTACAAAATAAGAAAATGCCCCTCGTCAAGGTGTTGTGGAGAAACCAGAAGTTTGATGAAGCGACTTGGGAGTCGGAGGATATGATGAAGCTGAGTTACCCACATTTGTTTTAGTGTGGGAAAAGGAAAATTTCAAGGGCGAAATTTCTTAAGGGGGGAATATTGTAACGACCCAAAGTTTCATTAATGGAAAATCCCTCTTGATCTTATTAAATGTCTCTTTATATAATTTTTTTTATAAAATGTCAACTTATTTGGTTTTATGTTATGAATTTTGACCGTTGCTAATATAGTCGTTGAACAGTGATCACATGATTCGTATAATTATAGGACTTTAACAAATCCAATTTACTCAGAAGGAAGCGATGAACTCATCCAGTAGAATTGCACCATATGAAGCCCATTTGTCGGAGCTTGGAAAAGAGGTGGCGTCTTTGGGCTTTGCCGTTGACCAATCCCAAGCTGAGCTTCATCATGTCAAGCTCGAACGTGACCGTCTACCAGAAAAGTGGAAGTTTATTGAAATTACCACTCGATCGATGTTATCCGAGCCATACCAAGAGTATGTCACCATCACACACCTTACCCTTAGGTCTTATGCAGCTGTTTTAAGGGGTTATGTAACAAATAAGTAGTACTATGTTCATGTACATTATTTTTTTATATAATAATGAATAAAATTTCTAGTCATTTTTGATACATTGTAAATAGTTTTTAAAGTACAAATGGTGTTTTTAGTTAATATTAAATTAAAAATATATTTTATTAAATTAAGGGATTTTTGAATTAAATAATATTTTAATAAAAAAATAATATTAAATTGATTTTTATTAAATATAAATGATCTTATAAATTTATGAATGCCATTAAAATTTTTATTAAGGTTTGAAATTCATTTTTGTCAAAACCCTGTGAATTTTTGATATATATCGGTTTTTATTTTAAAAGCAAAAATTCACATATTTAGAAAATTATTTAGATAAAATAAATGTTATTTCTGGAATCAGGACTTTGAAATTATCCAACAGTGAATTTTCATAATTTTCTGAGATAGTTAAATTTTTGGGTAAAAATTAAATACCATTTACATATATAATGTGTTTTATGAAATCATAATGACCCAATAGTGATGTAATAAAATACTATGATCTTTATGTTCAGCCAATATATGTTTTACCATTAAAATAATGTGATTTTGGTTTTTTTGACTTACTTTTAAAAGCATTAATGGACCCCTCAAGACTTATTCAACACCTTGCCTTTTTAAATTAATTTCCATGAGAGTGTGACTCACCTCCAAATAATAAACCCTAATATTTTAAGATGTTCGGACTTTGGCCCTATAAAATATCGTTTTCCTCTTCCCTTTTCCAAAAACCATGGGCAAAAACCATGCGATGGTTTGTGGTTTGGATTAATTTAATATAAGGGGTCTCAAACCTAAATAATAAAGAATTCTCTCACCTTTTCTATATAAACCCACCCAAGATCCCACTTCCTTCTCACTCAAAACCTTTGGAGTTCATCCAAACTATTCCATACTATCTCTATAATCCTCCCAAGGTTCCCCAAGCCCCCAATAAGCCTTTCACAAGCCTCTCTCTATCCTTTGGAAGCACATTTCTAAGTAAGGGTTTTTTCTTCCTTTCTCATTTTTTTCAATTTTCATTAAGTTGTATTACCCTTTTAATTTCAATTATGAATGTTTGGGTATGGTTTCACACCTCCCCCATACTTCCCTCTTATTGTTTTAATGATGGGAGACCCCTTTCTCTCTCATTAAATGCCTCATATGTACACCCGTTACTATGCCGAAATTTCGAAAGGAACTCCTCTCTCTTCTTTTACATTCAAGCAATAATTTTGTATCATGAATCTAAATTCGATTACAATTTTTGGGAAATGTATCAATATTACCCCCTTACTGTCAATTACATGTAAATATGATGAGGAAACCCTTTCTCTCTCATCAAACATTTTTTATGAATTCTTATGTCATGCCTTTACGCTGCCGAAATCGCACTGATTTTCTAAGCCAATGTCATTGTGTAGTGGATACCATGCCCATTTCTCCATAAAGGGTATCCACCTTTATGCACCTTTACTTATTGATTACAAAGTTTAATGTATGAATTCCACATTCCTTTATCGTGGAATAAATGATTATGTTTTATGAATCCATGTTTTATGATCCATGTGGCACACTTATGCATGAAATGAAATGTTTAAGAAGGGTGCGCCCTTATAGCGCTCCAATGTATTGGGTAAAGTGTAGTATCAGGATACTTCATGTGCAATGAGTGTTGACTCATGCTAATTCAAGTGCAATGAGGGTTTACTTGTGCTTTATGTGCAATGAGGATTTACTCATGCTCCATGTGCAATGGGCCTTGGCTCATGCTAATTCCATGTTAAGTGTTGTTGCCACATTTCCATGTTATGATTATCATGCTTTATCATGGATTTATGTTCATGTTTTTCTTATCCTATATTGATATTCCTATTGTCTAACATGTATTGTAATCCTCATGTTATTCCATGTGTACTCTATTACTGGGCTTTATAGCTCACCCTTTTCCTATGCATGTCCTCAGGTTATCCCATGCAATGCTAAGTACGAAGGAATGTAGTGGTAATGAAAAGGAAGTTTTCAATAAAGATGTTGTATTTCATGTTTTAAGTCTTTATGTAATGATCCTAAGACCCAATGACACTAAACCTCTCAAAAATCTTTGTTGTATCAAGTGAAGATTTATGTAATAAATCATGTTTAAGTTGTAATAAAAAGTAGGGTTGTCATAGTCTTTAAGTGTGATTACAAATCTATTTGGTCACATTACTAATCCTAAGTGTAAAATCACTATTCATAAATTACTATTTATAAAAAATTAAGTTGATCTTATTAGACTCTAAATTTCTTACTGAACATAGCTGTAGAAGACCATTTTTTAAAAATCATTACACATTATTAATTATTTAAGGTTTACAAAAATATTTTTAAAATGAAATTTTTCTAAAATTAATCAATAATATGCATACTATATTTATCCCGACATTTGAAAATTCACAAACATCACCATAAGAATAAATCACCATTTTAATTTAAAACAAAGGATTACAAAAGGCAGTTACAGTCTCGTTACATAGCCCCTTATAACACCAGAAAAATAACCTAAGAGTATGGTGTGCTAGGGTGATAGAATCTTGGGGCAGCTCGGCCAACATTGCCTGACTAGTGATTTATATCATCTTGAACTTCTCACAAAGGCGATTATGTACCAGCTTCACACGATGAAGTTCAGCTTGGGTTTGGTCGAGATCAAAGCCCACAGGTGCTACCTCTATCCCGAGTTCTGCCAGATGGGCTTCGATTAGCTCGAGACTGCTGGATGGGGCCATCGAATCTTCTTTATATATTAATTATTCAAGATCACTTGTATTTAGAGAAAATAATCGCAAATTTTGGTTTTTTATAGTCTTATTGACCAATGGTCATATAACATTTGAAACCCAATGATCTTATTTAAATTATACTCATTCTATTAAAATAAATGGCTTTGTTGAGTATAAAATAAAATAACACACAAAGTTAGGAAAGAAAATTTATTCAAAATTTTGGGTCGTTATAGCGGGTCCTGCTGCCACTACAGCCCCACCACCATGAGATGTCCTCACCACCTTCTGGTCCCGTCCTCAATGTTGGGGAGGCACCCCGTCACCAAGATGGATGGTTTTCTACTTCAGCATCTCCACTAGGTAGGACACCTCCCAGCTCGTGGAATACTCTATCACTAACCCGTAAACAACTATGGGTGGAGGTGGCTTGTTTTGAATCTTCCCATCCTCCCACGTGAACATGATCCACATCTTCCTAATCACTCATGGGTAATCCTAATAGCTCGCCCCAAGTAGACCTGTTGGGTCAGCCACTACCTACACCAGAATTGCCTCGTGAAGCGGTGCGGGGTGTAGGGCTCATAGAGAGAACTAAAGTCAACCCGCTCCACTAGGAATCCACCCTAATAGTCCATACTGTAGGAACAATTCTCTTATGTTCCCTAGATTCCATCAGTGAACACACATTTCGAAAATATGAATAGGTGGATGTTGAACTCGTCTGTCTTCCAGATCAAATTCACCACCATCTATAGAATTAACATGGTCAGAAAACACCCCACCGCATTCAGAATGGCCAGTTAGAAATATGATCCTGGAGAGGAAAGAGGGTTTGGATATTTATATATTTCCCTAATACGTGCCGCTACCCACCTGTACATAAGACGGAATGGCCCAGATATCCTATGTGGCTTCTTCCCCTTGCTGATGTGCCATAAAACCTTATATAGCTTGGTGAGCATCATGATCCTGATGATAACCCATCCCACTGTCTCCAACATGGGCGTTATGATGAACGTGATCAATCACATTCCCATGTTTTTATCCCTTACCGACATGATCTATCCATATATAAGCACCAAAATGAATGCACCCATCCTAACAACCAATTGCTACTTAGTATTGATGCTAAATCCCCACATCTTCCATTGTTTCTCCCCAATTAGTCACTAGTATGAGTTTCCCTTGCCTCATTGAACCACCTTCGGGTAGGTTCATGGCCTCACATGAAACTGTCCATCTTCAAGGAGATTCAAAAATAGCTTGAGCCACCTCTTGAAATGGACGTCCCTTGCCAAATTTTTTTCTTCCCCCAACTCTAGGTCTATCAATTCTCTTGCTAGAGGAAACATCTACTCTAGGTCCTCCCATGAATTCACGATGGGGAGGAACTTGTTATACTTTTCCCCCAGTATTGGGACCCCTGAGATCTTTTTCAAGTCCCATAGGCTGATATTTACCTCTCCATGATGCAAATGGAATGTGTTGGTCCTCGATGACCATCTGCATAACAAATCTAGCATCAACTATTTTGGTCGGTTTATATGGAATTGGGGGGTCCATGTCACCTTGTACAGGTCCACTTTCCTTAGCTCTGCCCCCAAATACTTTCACGTGGCACAAACCCAGTAGGCCCAGGCCCAATCATCTATGGAGTTTCCTTCCTAGCACAGATCCCACTCGTTGGTCCATCCCCTTCTCTAGGTTCCCTAGGGATGCCTCCATAATGGTGTGGTATAGTGGGGGAGATGCATTTGGATATAGTTCCTTCTCGTCAATGTTATTCATGTGGTTGTTAAGGAAATTCGCATTGACAGACATGGAATAGTCCTGAGTATGGACATCAACCACCCAAAAAAACTAGTATTGGCAAGGTGTACTCTAGAAATAGTAGTCCAGCTCATCCCTGCTCTCTTCAACAATGAAGGCATCATCCCTCTGGCCGAACCCATATAGAGGCAACCTTTTGTAGAGTGGGTAGTTATTCTGGCTCTCTAAATGTAGCTCCAATTGTGATTTGTAGTCCGAAAGGATATGGGCATTATTTCTGGTACCCAAGATGTTATCCATTTCTTCCCTTCGGGAAACATCCACAAGGACCCCCCCCTGAGAGATTCCAGGTGAGATATTCAGTTTTAATGTTTTGGTTTTTTTTCTTGTTTGCAAAGATCTTTTGCGAAGCGTGTTAACGTAGCTCGGTCCCAGAAAAAGTTCACAGAGCCCTACCCCCTACCCAGAAAACACAAGCCACATAGAACACACATGTCGAATCAAAGGAATCTCTGTGCTCTCTACCCACATGCCATCTCTCCACAATGTGACCCTCCTTCGCAAGCTTGCTTTATGACTGGCATAAATTTTTTGGTGATTGACCCTTAGACTAAAAACCTTGTTTTCTTCTCGACTCAATGTCTGAGGGGGGAATTTTCGGTTCCACAATATGCGTAAAGGAAAAGGACACAAAGAAATAAACCAACCCCATAGAGGCTACCTCATGAATCTTGTTCGAGGTTCCCAACAACACTGTGGATGGCGCGATGCCACCTCCCTTGAGGGCGCTACGAATTAAAGAGGAAGGATGATCTGTGATCCAAAAGACATTTTCAAAACCTCTTTCTTGTAAAGAGGTGGGAGACTCTGTGATCTGAATAACGTTTGCGAAGCTTCCAAGCAGTAATTAGGAAAGAGGTTCTATGATCCAAAAGAAATTTGAGAAGCCACCACATCGTAAGGAGGTGGGATTCTCTGGGATCCGAAATACATTTGAAATGCTTCCATAGAGTAAAATGATAGGAGGCTCCACGGTTACGAAAAGAGACCCATGTGGCTTCACACCTACCGATCCCTAATTTTTGACTCCCCTTTCCTATAAATACTAGTCTCCCCTCGAGCCCAAATGAAATATCCTCAGAACATTTTCCTTCTGAGCTCTCATATCACTATGCACCTTCTTATCTATAAAAAATGAGCTCTTTGAGGTAATTGAGCATCATGAAGTGAATTTATTTTGGCTTAAAAAATGACCCCTCTTCAAGTAGGAATTCCCTTCGTTGATCCCAAAATCCTTTGTAATGAAAGAAGATCCTTAAGGGGACTCAGGTCTTCACCATGCTCTCCTACTTCACAATGTACCTTCCATGCGCATGTGAACCACATTATACAGCGGGGTCACCATGCTTCACAAGGCACACTGATTCGCAGTGCTATGATTTGCAAGGCACCCTTGATTATTGAATCCATACTCCGTGGAAGCCTTTCCGCTTCACAAAGAAACTTCCATATGAAACTATGTGCTATTCTCAAGACAGGCCACTCCACTTTATGAATCATACCCCTTCGTGAAGTGCCTCCCCTACGTGGAGCACTAGATCTTTGCAACCTCATTTCTTGTGAACCTTTTTGATTCACAAACCCTTCTAATGTTCAGCCCTCTAGGCTTGTAAGAAGTGATTTTAATGTCCATTAGGTGGAGCTTTATGTTGGGTTTCATAGCCTCATAATTATTTTCAAAGGCACACTAATGGATTTTTCTTCTTCATATAGCCATGCTAACATGGGAACCTCAATGGATTACTCCACGACACCCCCTCACTGTGGCATTGTCAGTGCCTTCCCTTCACCAAGGGTTAAAGCGTGACGGTTATGTAAGTCCAAGAGGTGTGTATTGAACCTGACTCATCCGAGCTGTAGGATGTTAAACTTCAAAGAACCATTATCCCCACACATGATGTTAAACTGTTTCCTCACCCCATGTATCATACGTGGGGTTCCCCATCTCATACATTCTCTAATCTTGCTCATTTTCACGAGAATGCGATATTCCTCCAATGGAATGAGATCCTCTTTGCTGGAGGGGCGCTTGTCTATGGGGAAGGGAACCAACTTTTTGTAAGCCACTATACTTTCTTGCAGGAGGCAAAAACTCTACTACTCCTCTATTCTTTGATGCCAAAGACCATAAGAGATATGGGAATAGGGATTGTCGTTATCCCACCCCTCTCCCTCTAAGCATTTTCACCATCAGGCCTCCATTCAAGAGAAAGTACAAATCTCTATCTCACTAGGCTGCTAACCATGCGTAAGCCCATATTTCATCTTTAGGTCACTAACCATGAGTAATCCTCATTCCAATTACCATAGAAGCAACTTTCATGATGTGTTTTCCAGGTCTTTTCTGCCTCTTTTTTCTCACATTGATCATGAATCACGTGGGCTTAGAGTAAGCATCAACCGTGACATCCTCTTTGGGCCTTCCTAGAGCATTATCCCCAAACCATCCCGAACTACATAGACATTGATCTTTTACAAGGCATGTTATATATGAATCCTCTTTGAGGTTCATGCCCATCATCCATTGGTTCCGACCCCTTCACGTCAGCTCACCTTTGTCCCACATGTCATTAAACTGTATCAACCCTTTTGAATGATGTGGAATTTTATCTTTTCCAAGGAAAGGTATGTAGGAAACCTCAATGAGTATCAAGACCAACACCTACTTATCCCAAACCCTTCATGTGAGTTCTCATTCTTCCCTCCTGATGTTAAACTATTTCCACCATCCAAACTACGTGGACTTTGATCCCTGCCTCCTAGGAAGGGGAAGCCTCTCTGAGGTTCAAGCCCAACACCCATCGGTCCCGACCACTTCATATCCGTCCACCCTTGTCCCATTTGACGTTAAACTATACACCCATCCTCGTACTACATGGAATTAAACTGTACCCATTCAAACTATGTGTTCCGTGATGATTGTTTCCCAGACAAGGTATGTACGAATACTTTCTGGGATCCAACCCCAATCAACGGTAAGCCGGTGTGTTCCCAATCAGCGGTAATATGTTGTTCCTCCTAATCGATTGTAAGTCATTCTTGTTTCAATCAGAGGTAATCTGTTGTTCCTCTCAATCAATGGTAACCCATTGTGTTCCCAATTAATGGAAAGTTGTTGTTACTCTTAATTGATGGTAAGCTGTTGTGTTCCTAATCAGTAGTAAGCCCATGTTACTCCCAATCATCGGTAAGCAGTTTTGTTCCCCAATCCAGGGTAATCTGTTTTGTTCCCCAATTAGCTGTAAAGTTTTGAACCCTGTCTTGTGGTAAGATTTTATCATCCCCAATCTATGGTAAGCTGTTGTAAGATGAACTACATGGGTTTGATCCCTCTCTCCTAGATATTATACATAGGATGAATTTCTGAGGTTCAACCCCAAGCGCTGGTAAACATTGGTGTCTCTCATACTGTGACCCACATATTTGCTCCACCCCAGAAGTATCATACAATTCTCGGGCTTCTAACTACGTCAAATCCCCAGAATGCCTTTGGGTTTATGTCCTCTGTGCACACCCTGATTCCATGCCCCACCAAACTACCTGGATATTGATTCCCTACCACAATTATAAGTAGAAAGTCTCTTTAAGGCTCAAGCCCAACATCACCATTGTACTCATGACAATTTAATATTATCCTTCATCTACTCCCAACAATCCAGATTAATCTTGATTCTTACCCGAGATTCCACATCCTTGTAAGATCAGGTCACCCACCTTCTTGATACTCCTAGCAACAATCGGGCTACTAACCACACATTATCCCCACATCAGTGTTCCCTACAGGGGATGCACCCACCTGATCCACTCCCGTCAGTGTTCTAATCTGTCTGATCTGTCTCTACTATACATTATACTCATGGAATACTCGATGATAAACATGGGAAGCTGAGGAAAACCATAGAGAGATGACTATGGCATAAAATTCACCACATTTGATGTGGGATTACTCAGGAATCTATTTCCTCAAGAAGACCCATTATAATGGGTTGATACCCAGACACATCAGTGTTCTAGCATCCAGACACTCCATTGATGTCCAACATAACTACTTCCCCGACCGAAGGTTGCTGCCCTGGCTGGACCCCGTTGAATGTACTAATCGAAGATGTGTAAATAACCGGCGTCCATGAAGACATGACACTGGGAAGAGCTTCACGAACAACGTCTTAAGTCTACATGGGAGGCCTAAACTAGGTAACAGGTTCCATGGAGAAATCCATAGAAGGAGGAACTGATATCCCATCATCCCATTTCAATCAAGGATCAAACATCCCTGAATAAGCGACAGATGTTTCTCGCCTTCGGAAAGTAGGAATGTCGAGCAACATATGTGCATCCTCTAAAATAGAAGGATGCACACCCTGGAGAAAGCATCAGAAATAGAGGTTTTAATGTATAATTTTGAACTCCCAAATCAAAAATTTAATCTCTTAAATATTACAGTATAAAATCACCTAGTGTTTTCTACCAAGGATACTACATTTATGAAGTCCCTTTGTAAGAATTTTATTATGATTACTACTGATATTATGATTTACTATTTTATTTATACAGTGGATTTATAACTAGAAATGAACCCAACAGGAAAACAAACAAATTGAGAAATAGAGGAAATTTGTGAGATGTGGAAATAAGATATCAGAAATGGTAAACCTAATTTCCCTAGTAATTCATCTTGTATATTAATTCTTCATTTCATAAACATTTTTACTCAATAAACTCCCCTAATACCCAGATTGAGATCTATAAATTTTAATCTCTTTAATATTTAAATTTAAAGGACAATAATAAAATTTCAATTATTGACCTCATTTTTATAAGATCTTCCCAATGTATTGAACAATTACCAAACTCTATGACAGATTCAAAATCCCATAGTGATCACAATTCTTGATCAAGAATTGACAAGTTTAAACAATGATAGTCTACCATAAAACACCTAACCAAATAGAGTTATCAATCCCCACTTGATGAAAAAAAAATCAATTGACTATAAGTCAGAAAAAGAATTGAAGAGAAAGGAAAAAAAATGGTAGAAGAAAAAATCATTAATCATAAATAATATATTTTACAATTTCAATTATGGAGAAAATTTACCCACTTAGAGAAGAAAATATGAATCTCAGAAACAAATCTCTAGTTTAATTAATAAGGTATGTGTGCTAAAATATTTATTCAATCATGTATGAGGAATGTTAATGACCATTCATATTCATATCCATGATTAGGAATGGATCATATTTAACCTATCCATAAAATAACTAGAATCACCAATCCATCACTCTGCTTCCTTCAACAAGAAATGTGTTCACAACTACTGTATACTTATATCCAGAATGAATCCCCTTAATTATTCTTCTAGAATTTTTTAATTTGATTCAATATCATTTAATTAATTCCCCAAATTTATTTTTTGACTGATAAGTGGATGAATTAATTTTACTATCCTTTTGGCACTGCCCAATTCAAATTATAAGAACTCCCCAAACCAACAAATGCCAATTTCACATGTTTATAATTATTCTAGTTATATCCAATTAACACCAATATAGCTGGAAATGTTATAATTATGTTACATGGAAACACTTCTATAGATATTCAAAAACCATCCACATAAATACTTCTCTAAATGTTGAAAACTAATGTCCCCATTACTTTATTACTCAACTCAAGTTTACATGGTCTCCTACTTTGACCTGCCACGTTTGAAACTATTTCATCTTCATTATTGGGCCATACTATGTGGTTGAGCTCATATTCTTCTTTAGTGGTGATAATGTGAATATCACAAGTTTGGGGATTAATAACATTTTCCATTAAAATAAAATTTATAGGAATTCAACAAATTCATCCCTCAGTTCAAAATTTTGTTCCCAAAAGTCATCTCGAAGCACCAACGCTTTGCATCCATGCCCAAACTTTTAGGTCACTTAAACCATTGAGCCATATTTCTCGACATAGATTTGATCAGCATAATAAATATCATACCTACCAACCTAGATGTTAAACTTATAATATATGGAAGAAATTATATAACATCATCAAGCACCTCACATTCATCGACCATTGAATCCAAAGCCACAACATTAGGGAACTATAGGGCCCCTCAATTTTCATCGAACACGTAAAAAAAATAAGAGCTAGTGATTGTAGGTTTTCCATATCAGGTCATCACTTTAAATCTATACATAATTCAAGATTTGGATTTTTTTAGTGACCTTGGTTGAAAAATCACAGACACGATGTGGTTCCCTTCATTAGTCGGGGACTCTATCTTTGGTTCTTCATGCAGGCAAGGCCTGAGTTTTGGTTTTACATTTTCAAAATCAGCCCTGGTTGTCTTCCTGCTCATAACATTTGAGACCCCCACTTGAATATTAAATAAAGGATAGACCTTATATAATTTTTTACTGAACTTATGGATTCCATATGAGTTGAATCAACAACCAGCCTGGGATGAACCTCACTGTAACATACAGAGATTCAAAAATATTTTTTTATTCGATTGAATATATGACATGAAACACCATGCCTAAATTCCTTAGGAAATATCTTTATTTAAATTAACTCTCTTAAAAAACTTGAATTACATGAAACATTTATTTTTTCTTTCATTACATGAAATAGTATGTTTAGCTTGCATTACATGAAATATTCTGTTTAACTTGTGCTTTATACACCACCAATTTTTAATAATATGTGAAATATTATTAAAATATTATTATTTAATATTAGAGTTTTCACCAAGAAATTATAATGGAGGGTATGGATATTAATAACTAAATTTTGAAAATTATGTTTGTATATTTATTAGAAATAAAACAACAATCATTTAAAAAATTATTTTTTATTGAAAACACTATTTTTATAAAATGTTTTTTAATCACACTTCATAAACATAATTTAAAATTATTTTTTACCACTTCTAGAAAATTTATTTGAAAAAATTAACAGTACTTCTATATTAAAATATTAAAATTAACTTAGGGTAATGTTTTTTGTTTTTTGAAATATATCATTTTTTGATGAATAGTGAAAAATACTAAATTTTAATTGAAAAATAAATATAAACTTAGATAAATTATAATGTTAAATTATATATTTAATTATATTTAAGGAATTCCTAATTTAATTTTATATTATTTAATCTATCTTAATTAAATTTATTAAGTTTTATTTTGAATATTGATATTAAATCTTTATAAACTTTTGGATGTTTTCTATCTTTAAAACGTAGCTTTACTTTCCGGTTTGTGGGATTAATTTTAAATTAAAATTTTAAAATTATATGGATTGAATTTTTAAAAATTTATTCTATATTTAGATTAAAAATAGATATAATTTCAAATAAGGTAAAATTATTATTTGAACAAAATGAAAATTGAAAATGGTAAATATTAATCACTATAGTTAAGGTAAATAATGGATTTAATGAGGGTTAAACTAAGATTATAAGGGTTAAAAATGATCTAAAAAATTTTATAGAACTCCTTTAGTTGAAATATTTACACCTTTTCACTTATATGTTCTATAATGGACTTTTTTTTGGCTTTTTTCATTATAAAAACGTTTGTATGATGTAATTGTTTTCACAAAATACTAATGTGGCACTCACCTCACTTATAAAAGGTTACCTTGTATCATTTCTTATTCACACCTTCACACAATTTAGGGTATGAAAATTCTTCCCAAAATCACTTAAAAACTTCCCTATCCTCATAATAAATGCCTTATTTTGGTTAAAAACTTACGTAAGAAGGATTTCGGTGTAATCCTATGGACGATACCTAAATAAGAGGTAGTGTTCTTCAATGAGATACTTTAGTTTATTTCATTCTATAAATCCTTCAAATATTTTTAATACCTAATGATATAAAAACCTAAGTATAATAAATATTCTAGTATTTTTTCGAAATAATTTAATGACATGTAAACATATCCACTTCCATCAAATGGGTTATGAAATAACCATTCATGTGCATGGCGGACTACCGCCCCACGAACCGATGTTATTCATTTTTATGTAACCACATTTAATGTTTGGATATTATGACAGATATAAACAATATATATGATATTTGTTATATAATTATGAATTTTCAATTATTGTATCATATATAATTTTTTTATTTTCTATTCTATATTTGATACGACAACATCAATCGTGTGTACAACAGACTACCGCCTCGTGAAGTGATGTGATTCATTTTTCACTAATGTTTTACTGGGAAGGTAGTAAGAATGTATTTAATGATTTTACGTGATATAAATGATATATTTATGATATCAATAAAATACTTATCATTATATATATAATATTTTATTTTATTATTACCTTTTAACTCACTTAAAGATGATAACATCATTCGTGTACGTGTGGATTGTTGCCTTCACGAAGCAATATAACACTCTTTTCATCACCACACCCCATTGATAATATTTCAAAGTAAATAATATTTTATTTATGATATTATGATAATTATTTAATGTTAAAATATAACTTACTGAATTTATATATTGACCATTGATAAATGGATACATTACTCATGCATTTTCATGACCTTCCATCTCTATGATTATAACATGATTCATTTTTCACAACCCTCTTTCATGGTGAGTTTTCCAAATAAAATTGATATAAAAATAAATATTTATATCATTATTATTATTATTCAATTTATATAACAGTATACTATACATAATAATTGGATCATTCATGATGAAATACACTTGAGAAAACAAGGTAATTAACACATGGAATTATGATGATAATGAATGATTATTAACAAACAGGTAATAAGATGTTATAAAATGATCATATATGATATTAAAAGTATTATTAATGTTATTGAAGAAGTAAATAACATGTATTAATCCACTATAAATTATTTTAAATCTTATTTAATCAACAGGAAGTGTGCTGTAATGGATTTTGTATAAATTTAATTTCATTGAGGCATATCGAAATGTTAAGCACCTAATTTATATTATACGGTGTATACATAGCCACTATGACATGTTATGTCATGATTTATTAAAATTTCATGTTTTTATGGCTTTCAATTTGAATTATTTATTTCATGGGGATTTTACTTGAAAATTACAAATTTGTTATGAATTTTATAGCTCAATTTATTTTCAATAGGTTATATTACTTATGATTTGTCATTAATATTAGTAGATTATGTGATTAAATAATTTTGAATATTTTATGTTTTATTTAAACTAGTTTTATGGCTATTTAATTTTTATACAAATAATATACTCATTGATTAATTCTAAATTCATCATTATGATCATTATAGAGGTTCATTTCACAATCTCATTCTAATCAAGATTGTTTATTCATTATTTCAATTAAAAGAAATTATTTAATAATTATCTAATAAACCCATTTTATTTTTTTATCCATAGGTTTTAATTATATTTTCAAGTAATTTTACTATTTTCCACCCTTTGGTAGTTATAATTATTTAGAAAATGTTTTTATCAAAATATGGCTTCTTTTCAATCATCGGTTATAAATTCGTTTTCTTTAAAACCCATGTTTTCTATAAATGTTTTAATAAATGTTTTTAAAATCTTAAACATGATTTATTAAATACATTTACCCCTATTTTATTTTTAAAAAATACTTTCGAGGGAATATTATTTTCATTTTCTTAACAAGGAACCCTTTGATCCTTTTTTACAATGTGAAAGGAATGTTCTTTACAACTTGTACTGTAAGTGTGGAAATACATTTCTAAATTATTGCCTTCTATTTTGAGAATCCTTTTCAATTTTATATCGTTATTTATAATGATTTTTTACCTAATATAATTTCAATTCTTATTTTTTTTGAAATTTATTTTAAAAAAATGGATTAACAAATTTTATTGGGTTTTGAAAAGTGATTTCCAAAATTAAAGGTATATTTTCCTTAATAA
Organism: Viscum album; assembly: GCA_963277665.1. Taxonomy (NCBI): domain Eukaryota; kingdom Viridiplantae; phylum Streptophyta; class Magnoliopsida; order Santalales; family Viscaceae; genus Viscum; species Viscum album. Next base: position 1,332,601,212 of record OY728143.1, read on the forward strand.
TATCTCTTTAATGATATTTTTATAGTATTTACAATCATCAACACAAATAAGAATTATCCTTACACAAATGTGAATATGTTTTTTTTATACCATCCTTATACCTTCTGTGCATGGTTTATGATCATTTTTACCAAGGAATGTGTTAAAATTCATTTTTTGAATCATTTTTGTAGCCATTAACTTCCCCTTCAAATATTTACTTTCTTATGATCCATAGGAATTAGATTTCCCATAAATATCAATATTATTTCTCATTGATATATTTATTTCTTAAACCATATACCATTTTTACATATGGTGTTTATTTTATTTGTTTAATGGGGAAATATTTATAAATCTATATCCTTTACTCAATACAAATATTTGATGATAAGGAATATTAAAAAATGAATTAAATCGATTATTTGATATACGAGGAATGATTTGGACCTAAATTGACAAGTGGGATTATATATTCCCTCAATGCCTCAGTAATTCTCATGAGACAAATAAGTAATCTAGCATTATACATGTTTGTACATATTGTTTAAATTGTCATGTGAAAGTTCTTGATAGTAGAGGTATCATGATACCTAAGGTTATGGTTTTTAATGATTAACTGTTTCCATAATTGAGAATTTTATTTTTATTATCCATAATATTTTCAAAATGATATTATCTCTAAATTCATTCCAATCTCTGTTTATTGTTTAAATGGATCTTGCTTCCAGTTATTTACCTTTTCCATATTAATTATTCCTTATCCTAATTTTGATAGTCATAATATTGATTAAATTTTATCTATTTATAGTCATTTAACTTTCCATATTCATCATGCCTAATCTAATTTTGATAGTCAGGTTATTGATTTAATGAAATATTATTCAATTATTTATGATGCCATATTGATTATTATCTATGATATTTTCATATTGATATTATCTATGACTCCACATCCATATTAGTTTATTTATTACCTGGAATGGGTGTTTAGTTAATTCGATTTCCATATTGATTATGCTGATTAATTCATGATACACTACTCAAAATGGGGTCTTTCCCAACGGTTCTGAACCATTGGGAAAGCCTGCAAAACTGTTGGTATATGTTATACCAATGGTTTTGGAAACCGTAGGGAAGTAAACCATTGGGAAAACATATCCCAACGGTTCACAAAGAACCGTTGGTATAGGTTAGTAAAATTAACCTATGCCAACGGTTTACACAAAACCGTTGGTAAAACTAAGAAAATAAAATCTTTCCCAACGGTTTCTAAACTGCTGGAAAAAATGCCTAGAAACCTTTCCAAAAGGTTTTTAAACTGTTGGGAAAGGGTTTTTATCAATGGTCAGAAGCCTATTTCAATGTTTTGAAACTGTTGGCATAGGCTATGCTGTGAAAATTACACAGCAGCCTGCAATTTGTACAACTGCATCTAATGATGTCCATTCTGCATCTTTCCAATTACTATACTTGCAATAACAAACTAAGACATACATATAGAGAACAAATTCATAAAAATTTAACATATAATGCATTCTTGAACTATACACATCCAGAATTAAATCATAATTCATAACGTAATTATAAACATACATAACTGATTTAGAATTCAATTTAAAATTTAGATGAAAATTATATGTGGAATCTGGAATTCAATTCAAAATTGAATAAATACATAATTTAATTATCAATAATCAATAAAATACATAAAAAACGGAATAAGTATCAACAGAATCTGAATCCATTTGTTCAGTTTTTCGTATACAAGTTGTTTTTACTAAAAATGATGTCTATTTTAAACAAAATACATACACTTGGAGTGATCCCAGCCACACCATGCCTCTAATTGAGGTGGGGTTGGCTCGTACACATTACATATGACCCATGGATCATTGTCCTCATGTATCAACATATTCTGAAAGCGTTTGGTCGGTTTTTCATATGCCAGTTATTGTTTTCACTTAAAATGTTTTTCATTTCAAAAAAAAAAATGAGTCACTTTGAGTGGTGTCGGCCACACCATGCCTCGGATTAAGGTAGTGATAAATTTTACACATCACATATGACTCATTGATCATTGTGATAATGTTTCAACAAATTCAGAATGCGTTTGGTCTATTTTACGTATGCCAGTAGTGGTTTTCAATTAAAATGTTGTCCATTTCAAATAAACGTGAGACACATTGAGTGGTTCCGGCCACACCAGGCCTCAGATTGAGTCTAGGATGACTCTTACACGTCACATATGACACATGGATCGTTTTACTAATGTTTCAATGGAATCTAAATTCATTTGGTCATTTTTACATATGTTAGTTGTTGTTTCACATAAAATGATGTCAATTTGAAACAAAAGAGAGACAATTTGAGTGGTTCCGGCCACAACGTGCCTTGGATTGAGGAACGGTTGACTCTTACACATCACATATGACCCATGGAACTTTTTCTTAAAGTTTAAACAGAATATAAATGCATTTGGTCAGTTTTCTGTATGCCAATTGTACTTTTCACTAAAAATGTTTTTCATTTCAAATAGAACTGAGACACTTTGAGTTGTGGTGGCCACACTATGCCTCAAATTTAGGAGTGTTTGACTCATACACATCATATATGACCCATGGATCTTTTTACTAAAGTTTCAATGGAATCCTACCGTGTTTTTTTGGTTTTCCATATATCAGTTATTGTTTTCACTTAAAATGATGTCCATTTTAAACAAAAGAGAGACACTTTGAGTGGTTTCAGCCACACCGCACCTCAAATTGAGGCGGGGTTGACTTTTAAACATCACATATGACCCATGTATCATTTACCTAAAGCATAAACACATTAATAATGTGTTTGGTCGGTTTTCCATATGTCAGTTGTTGTTTTCACTTAAAATGTTTTTCATTTAAAAAAAATGAGACACTTTGAGTGGTACTGGTAACACCATGAATCAGATTAAGGCAGGGTTGACTCATAAACATCACAAATGACCCATTGATCATTGTTCAAAACTTTCAACACATTCTGAATGCATTTGGTCAGCTTTCCGTATGCCAGTAGTTGTTTTCAATTAAAATTTTGTCCATTTCAGATAAATGTGAGACACTTTGAGTGGTACCGGCCACACCGGGCCTTAGATTGAGGCGGCGTTGACTCGTACACATCACATAGGACCCATGAATATTTTTCCTAAAGTTTAAACGAAATAATAATGCATTTGGTTGGTTTTCCGTATGTCATTTATTGTTTTCACTTAAAATGAAGTCCATTTTAAATGAAAGAGAGACACTTTGAGGGGTTTTGGCCACACCGTACTTCAGATTGAGGAGAGGTTGACTCGTACACATCACAAATGACACATGGATCATTTTACTAAAGGTTTAACAGATTACGAATGCATTTGGTCAGTTTTCTGTATGTTAGTTGTTGTTTTCACTTAAAATAAAGTCCATTTTAAACTAAATAGAGACACTTTGAGTGGTGCCGGCCACACCGTGCCTCATATTGATGCAGGGTTGACTCATACATGTCACACATGAACCATGGAACGTTTTACTAAAGTTTCAATAGAATCTGAATGCGTTTGGTCGGTTTTTCGTATGTCAGTTGTTGTTTTCACTTAAAATGTTTTCCATTTCAAATTAAAGTGAGACACTTTGAGTGGTGGCAACCACACCGAGCCACGTATTGAGGCGCGATTGACTCTTAAATGGGAAAATTTACCCATGGATTGTTTTTCTAAAGTATCAATACAATCTGAATACGTTTGGTCGGTTTTTCATATGCTATCATTACTGGAAATGGACAATTTCCTAACGGTTCTGAACCATTGGGAAAGCCTGCAGAACTATATCTTATACCAACGGTTCTACAAACTGTTGGTAAGTAAGCTATTGGGAATGCTTTTCCTAATGGTTTACATAGAACTATTGGGATAGGTTAGAAAAATGAACTTATCCCAATGGTTTGGCACAACCGTTGGGATAGTTTTTCCCAACGGTTTGGCTTGAACCGTTGGGACAACCAACCGTATGAAATCTTTTCAAATGGTTTCTAACCCATTGGGAATGGATTTTTACCAATAGTTCATAGAGAACCGTTGGGGAAAAATACTGAGAATACTATGCCAACGGTTTGAAACCGTTGGCATAGCCTATGCTGTGCAAGTTCCACAACAGCCTACAATTTGCATAGCAGGCACAGAGTAGGGTTTCCATTCCCTCTCATTTCCAATTACCTCTCATTTTAAATTATTTTACCTGTAATAATCAACTAACACATACATGTACAATTACTGTACCTATAATAACCAACTAACACATACACATACAGAACAAATTCAAACCCATTTAACATTTAATGCATCCTGGAACAATACACATCCAGAATTAAATCAGAATTCATAACATAATTATAAACATACATAATTCATTTAGAATTCAATTTAAAATTTAGATGAAAATTATATTTGGAATCCAAAATTCAATTCATAATTTGATCGGTTTTTCGTATACCAGATATTTTTACTAGAAATGATGTCCATTTTAAACAAAATACATACACCTGGAGTGATACCAGCGACACCATGCCACGGATTGAGGCGAGGTTAACTCGTATATGCCACAAATGATCCATGGATTATTTTCTTAAAGTATCAACATATTCCGAAAGCATTTGGTCAGTTTTTCGTATGTCAGTTGTTGTTTTCACTTAAAATGAAGTTCATTTTTAATAAAAGAGAGACACTTTGAGTGGTTCTAGCCACACCATGCCTTAGATTGAAGGGGGTTGACTCGTACACATCACAAATGACTCATGTATCATTGTGCTAATGTATCAATACAATCAGAATCCGTTTGGTTGGTTTTCCATAGGTACGTAAAATGTTGTCCATTTTAAACAAAAGAGAGACACTTTGGGTGGTTCCAGCCACACCGCGACTCAGATTGAGGCACGGTTGACCCATTCATGCCAAATATGACCCATGGATCATTGTTTTAAAGTTTCAAGAGATTCAGAATGTGTTTGATCGGTTTTTCGTATGCCATTTTTTCTTTTCACTTATAATCCGGTCCATTTTAAACAAAAGAGGCACAATTAGAGTGGTACAGGCCACACTGTGCTTCGTCTTTAGACGTGGTTGACTTGTACACGTCTCAAATGACCCATGGATCATTGTCCTAAAATATCAACACAATCTGAATGCTTTTGGTCAGTTTTCCATATGCCAGTTGATGTTTTCACTTAAAATGATGTCCTTTTGAAACAAAAGAGAGACACATTGAGTGGTGCCAGTCACACCGTGCCTCGGGTTGAGGCGGGGTTTACTCTTACATGTCACAAATGACCCATGGATTGTTTTCCTAAATTATCAACACAATCTGAATGCATTTGGTCCATTTTAAGTATGCCAATTATTGTTTTCACTTAAAATCTTGTCCATTTAAAACAAAAGAGAAAAACTTTTTGTGGCGTCAGCCATACCATCCCTCAGATTGAGGCGAGGTTGACTCATACATATCAAATATGACCCATGGATCATTCTCCTAATGTTTCAATAGAATCCTAATGCATTTGGTCTGTTTTTCATATGTCAGTTGTTGTATTCACTTAAAATGATGTCCTTTTGAAACAAAAGAGAGACACTTTGAGTGGTGTCGGCCACACAACACCTCGGATTGAGGAAGGGTTGACTCGTACACCTCAAAAATGACCCATTTATTGTTTTCCTAAAGTATCAACACAATACGAATGTGTTTTTCCGGTTTCGACTACCCCACGCACGCTTTTCAAGCGCGCAAAACACCTAAAAACACATACTCAGCCGTGCCGCCCAATCCGTGAGTTCGAATGATGTATCGTCTCCTTGTACACATCAAAAATAATAATTAGGGTATTTTCATTTTATTTAAAGTCATTCTGAGGTCATTCGGCCGGTTTTAACAACCCTACGTGCGCTTTTCAAGCACTCCAAACACCTAAAAAAGACATATTTAGCCGTGCCACGCAAACCGCGCGTCTGAATGATGTGATGTCTCCTTGTACACCTCAGTAATAATAATTAGGGTGTTTTAGTGTGATTTTAAGTCATTTCGATATCGTTCGGCTTGCATTTGACCGTTAAACGCATGTTTTGGCCATTTACGACAGGCAGAGTGCATTTTCGGCCAATGCGGTCACACGACACCTCTGATTGATGTGTCATCTGGCCGAACATTTTAAAATTCACCAAACCTTTGTTGTCGTCCGATTTCATGTCATTATGAGGCCGTTCGGCCGGTTTCGACCTCCCCACGCATGCTTTTCAAGAGCGCCAAACACCTAATAACACATATTCAGCCATACTGTGCAAACCGTTTGTCCGAATGACGTTCTGTCTCCTCTTACACCTCACGAATAATAATTAGGGGTTTTTCGTGTGATTTAAAGTCAGTCCGATGATGTTCGGAATGCATTTGACCGTTAAACGCATGTTTTGGCCATTTATGACATGCAGAGTGTGTTTTCAGCTAGCGCGATCACATGACACCTTTGATTGACATGCCGTCTAGCTTACCATTTCACAATTACCCAAACCTTTGTTATCGTCCGATTTCATGTCATTCCGAGGTCGTTCGGCTGGTATCGACCACCCCACGCGCACTTTTCAAGCACGCCAAACACTTAAAAAAACATATTCAGTCGTTTCGTGCAAACCACGCGTCCGAATGAAATTCCATCTCCTGGTACACCTCACAAATAATAATCAGGGTGTTTTCGTGTGATTTCAAGTAATTACGATGTCGTTCGGCATGCATTTGACTGTTAAACACATGTTTTGGCCATTTACGACATGCAAAGTGCGTTTTCAGCCAGCGCAGTCACATGACACCTCCGATTGACATGCCGTCTGGCCGACCATTTCAAAATTCACCCACCCTTTGTTGTCGTCCGATTTCATGGCATTGCGAGGTTGTTCGACTGGTTTCGACCATGCCACGCGTGATTTTCATGCACGCCAAACACCTAAAAAACACATATACAACTGTACCGTGCAGACCGCACGTCCGAATAACGTGTAGTCTCTTCATACACCTCACAAATAATAATTACGGTGTTTTTGTGTGATTTCAAGTCATTTTGATGTCGTTCGACATGCATTTAACCGTTAAACGCATGTTTAGGCCATTTACGACACACTGAGTGCGTTTTTGGACAGTGCAGTCACACGACACCTCCGATTGACGTGCCGTCTAACCGACCATTTCAAAATTCACCCACCCTTTGTTGTCGTCCAATTTCATGGCATTCCGAGGTCGTTCGGCTGGTTTCGACCACCCCACACGCGCTTTTCAAGCGCGCCAAACACCTAAAAACACATATTCAATCATGCCGCACAAACCACGTGTCCGAATGACATGTATTCTCCTCGTACACCTCACGAATAATAATTAGGGTGTTTTCGTGTGGTTTCAGGTCATTCTGATGTCGTTCGACATGCATTTGACCGTTAAACGCATGGTTTGGCCATTTAGGACACGCGAAGTACGTTTTCGGCTAGTGCGGTCACACGACACCTTCGATTGACGTGACATCTAGACGACCATTTCACAATTCACCCAACCTGTATTTTCTTCCGATTTCATGGCATTCTGAGGTCGTTCGGCCGGTTTCGACCACCCAACACGCACTTTTCAAGCGCGCCAAACACCTAAAAAACACATATTTTTCCATGTCGCGCAAACCACATGTCCGAATGATGTGTCGTCTTCTCTTACACCTCACGAATAATAACTAGGGTGTTTTTGTGTGATTTTAAGTAATTATGATGTCGTTCGACATGCTTTTGACCGTTAAACGCATGTTTTGTCCATTTACGACAGGCGGAGTGCGTTTTCAGCCAGCGCGGTCACACGACACCTTTGATTGAGGTGCCCTCTGGCCAGACATTTCACAATTCACCCACCATTTGTTGTCCTCCAATTTCATGGCATTCCGAGGTCATTCAGCCGGTTTCGACCAACCCATGCACACTTTTTAAGCATGCAAAACACCTAAAAAACACATATTCAGCCGTGCCGCACAAACCGCACGTCCGAATGATGGGTCGTCTCCTCGTACACCTCATGAATAATAATTAGGGTATTTTCCTTTGATTTCAAGTCATTATGATGTTGTTCAGCATTCATTTGACCATTAAACGCATGTTTTGGCCATTTACGACACCTGGAGTGCATTTTCGGCCAGTGCGGTCACACGACACCTCTGATTAACGTGATGTCTATCCGACCATTTCAAAATTCACCCACCCTTTGCTGCCGTCTAATTTCATGGAATTCTGAGGTCGTTAAGTAAGTTTCGACCACCCTAAGCGTGTTTTTAAAGCGTACCAAACACCTAAAAAACACATATTCAGTCGTGCCATGCAAACCGCATGTCCAAATGATGTGTTGTGTACTCGTACACCTCACGAATAATAATTAGTGTGTTTTAATGTGATTTTAAGTCATTATGATGTTGTTCGGCATGTATTTGACCGTAAAACCCATGTTTTGGCCATTTATGACATGCAGAGTGTGTTTTTGGTCAGCACGTTCACACGACACCTCTGATTGACGTGCCGTCTGGCCGACCATTTCACAATTCACCCATGGATAATTTTGTTAAAGTATCAACACAATTCGAATGCTTTTGGTCAGTTTTGCATAATCCAGTTATTTTTTTCACTTAAAATGTTGCCCATTTCAAATTAAAATAAGACACTTTGAGTGGTGCATGCAACAACGCGCCTCAGATTGAGGTGGGGTTGACTAGTACACGTCACAAATGACCCATGAATCATTTTCCCAAACTATCAACCCAATCCTAATGTGTTTGGCCAGTTTTCCATATGCCAGTTGTTTTTATATAAAAGAGTATCCATTTTAAACAAAAGAAAGACACTTTGAGTGGTACCGGCCACACCGTTCCTCAGATTGAGGTGGGCGGGGGGGGGGGGGGGCTGTCTGGTAAGGAGGGTGGGTAATGTATCTAAAAATGTATCTAGGTATCATACATCGAATTCCGACAGGACTCCGAACCGACGTGGGGTGTCGTCCTGGAGAAGGGCCAAATAACGGCGTTACTGCGGCGTGACCGCTGTGTGACTGCGGCCTAACCGCGGCCTGACCGCGGCGTGACCGCGGCGTGACCGCATCGTGACCGCGGCGTGTTGGCCTGGTCCAGCAACATCCATGGGGTAGGATCTTCCTGCTAGGATTCCAAATAAATCCTATGTAGTTGTCCATCACATTATAGAAATTGATCATATGTTATAAAAACAGACTCTTGATTAAGAAATCCGAGACCAACATTTTACTTTACCCATTCCAATTACATAATATATACAACAGCAAATTATGTTTTTTGAACAAATAATTTAAAGGAAAAAAACTCCTCACAATAACCCATAAAATCCCATATAGCATCACTCACCTCCAAACCATTATAACATCATTAGGCTTCCATATTTGGTAAAAAATAAAGAGTTATACCGAATTCAAATATACATATATAACAGAAAGCCCTCAAACCACCCAGACAGCCCCCGTACCACCCATACAATCCCTTGCACCACCCAAATAGCCCAACCACCCTCCAGACAGCCCTCCCTCATCCCAGACCTCCCCCACTCCCCAGACAGCACCCCGACCCCCCGGACAACCCCCCCTCACCCCGGACAACCCCCCTCACCACGAATATCCCCCCAACCCCCGGAAAGCCCCCACCCCAGACAGCCCCCCCGACCCCCCGAACATCCCCCCTCACCCTGGACAACCCCCACCCCCTCTGATTTCCCCCCCCACCACGGACAACACCCCCCACCTCAAACAGCCCCCAACACCCGGACAACCCCCGCACCACCCAGACAGCCCCCCACACCTCCCGGACAGCCCAACCACCCCCAGACAGCCCCCCTTCCCCCCTCAACCCTAACAACCCCCAACCCCTGGACAACCCCCCAGACATCCCCCCTCACCCCGGTCAGCCCCCTCACCCCGAAAAGCACTCCAACCACCGGACAACCCCCACCCCTCAGACAGCCCCCCGGACAGCCCCCCCTCACCCCAGGACAGCCCCCCACCCCAGAAATCCCCCAACACCCCATGAAACCCCTACCCCCCGGACAGCCCCCCACGACTTCCCGAACAGCCCCCAACCCCTAGACAACCCCTCACCCCCGGACACCCCCCCGACCCCCAAGACAACCCCCCAACCCCCTAGAAACTTTGTTAAAAACTAATAAACACATATAAATGAATTCGCAAGTAACAATTAATTACAAGATAAATAAAAATCATAAAAACACATACTAAGAAAATATGGAATCCAACCGTAATAGAATCTAAGATGGTTCACCTCCATCGGAGGGTTAAAGATTAAATTAATTAAATGGATCTGATGGGATAGAGAAAATCTTGGTTAAATCAAAACAGAAAAAAAAGATACACATCAAAATTAGAACACAAAACTAAAATATTAGATGAATAACAATAATAATAAAGTAACAGTTAAATATTTTAAGTATATAAAGAATAATATACCTGATTTGAGATGGATCTGATAGAGATTTAGTAGTTCAGATGGGGGAAGTCGAGAGAGGGGGGCGTCCACTGCTGCACATTTACTTCTTTTCGTGAATGAGGAGGGTCTGCATAATTGGGGAAAGCTTTTCCCAATGGTTTTTAAAAACTGTTGGGAAAGAGTTACTATACCAACGGTTCATAGAGAACTGTTGGTAAATCCTCTTACAAGGAAGCCTTTCCCAACGGTTCTCTAGAACCGTTGGTAAAGGGTCTTCCAAACAGGTCTATACCAACAGTTTTTTTAAACCGTTGGTATAGGCTCCCTTTCCCAACCGTTTTTATAAACCGTTGGGATAAAAGTGTTGGGAAAATACCAATTTCCAGTAGTAATATCTTGTACTTAACCATTAATTAGAATTCGATCTCACCCTTATATTGTTTCCTTTCCTCGGAATCCATGATGTTTATTATAGTTGATATACCAAAACATACTAGAGGGATTAATGTTATTCCAAAACAATGTGTTGTAAATTGTATATTGAAATGGAATGAAAAACTAAATTATGCTTTATAATTTACTAAGACTAATAAAATATTCAACAATTTTCCATGAAATTACTTATATCATATGAAAATATAGTAAAGAATACACAATCTCTGGGATACTGTGGTTGGGGTTTATACACTGAAGATAATCTTCTTCAACATGCCATCCACACCATTAATCATATTCATCTTAAAAATTGGTTCCATAGCTCATATTTGACTGGTGTTCATACTTATTTATCATGATCATATCTATTTTTCAATGATCTCAACCCTAGATCCTATACATTCTCAATAGAAGTTCCCAATTATTCTTCATCAGAACATGAGATCATCAATGGATTCAATGCTTTGATTGAGTCAACTCCATAGATCTTTAGAGTGATCATGTTCATATTCAACACATACCCGGAAAGTCATCATCCGGTAGATCGGAATAATCTCAAGCATCAGAGGGGGAATTAACATCTCAAAAAGTGTGGTAAGATTAGGAGAATTAAATACAATATTCTTATAGAAGATTTTTCAGATTGAGTTTCGATTATCATGTAATGTGGCTTTTTTATGTGGGGTTCATATTATGAAGGAATTATTAAATTATATTACATTGTGGATAATTTATGTTATGTTCAAAAAACGTATCTTACATGTGTGTTATATATTATTAAACATGGAGAATTATTTTATGCCTAAATGTTATAAATTATCTTATTTGAAAGGCTCCAAAATTATCTTATGGGAGTTCTAGAATTATATTAAATGGTATTTTTATCATATGATCCAAGGGCCGAATTTATCCTTACTCCTTGAAATGAAAATAATAATAAATGAAAAGATAATTTAAAAATAAAAAGATTAAAAACAACAAAATTTGTTACTAAGTTAACATAGATGATTATAAATTTAAAATGAATTAAACATTTAATTGAAGAAACTAAAAATTTAATTACATAAAATTAATTAATTTTTTTAAAAATACATAAATATCAAAAAATCAAAATATTAAAATAATAAAAAACTGCTATTTTTCTCCCAAAAATACATATTTGAAAAAAATAAATATCAATAATTTCAACCATAAAATATAAAAACATTTTAATCTTCCAAATTAGAATATAATTTTTCATTTTGGGAAATTATTTATCAAAATTACAAAATCTATAAAAATAAATAAATAAATTATAAATACTATATAATGAGCACATTTAACCATTTAAATTTAATTATTCCCTGAAATTAATTAATATAAATTCAACAAATTAGACCATATAAAATTCCACCGCAGTAAAAAATTTCTTTTCAAAAAACAAAAAATCATTCAAATTTTGTGGAAAGAAATAATTATTATATTTGATATACTGGATGATAGAAAAATTGGGTTTTAAATATATTTTTCCTTTTATTTTTATCATGAAGGGAAAATATTTACCCTCAATAAATTAAGTATTTTTAATTAAAAATGGATTTTTATTTTATAATTATTATTAAACATAAAAAATTTAAATTCATATTTAACCCACTTCAATTTAAATTCATCTAAAAGTACAAAATTCCTTTTACCTCTAATAGAACTGGATTGCATAATTAGTAATAAATTTTTTTGACACACTTTGGGATGATAATAATTAATAAATTAATATGGGGTGTAAATAACATCCATTCTATTAAATAATAAAATAAAAATTTCAACTTAAATAAGGATTTTCATTTTATAATTCATTTTAATCGATAATTTATATGCATAAATCCAAATTTAAATATTCATGGGAAATGATAACTATATAACAATAACACAATCATTTACCATATTTAACCAATTTGTAAGATAGAAATGAAAAATTAATTACCCACCTAAATCCAAGGGGTATTGGACAATTAACCTCATCAAATAGCTATTAAACATTAAATCTTCATAAAAAATTAAACCACTTAAAATATTTCATAGAACATAATAAATAATAAAATTTTAAATATTTTTGAGGTTTTTTAATGGGTTTACATTGTGAAACACATTAGAACATTAAAATACCCATCCCCCACAGTAAATATCAATAATGTTCCCAATGTTGAATCTATGGTTAAGAAACATGTGAACTCAATTTAAAATTAAAAACTATATTCAGAAATTTTGAATAAAAAAATCATGTTTCAAGGGTTACAATAAAGATAAAATTGTATTCCCAAAAAATACATATAATTAAAAATAAACTATATAAAAAAATGTTTACAAGTGGTTACCAATTTAAAAATTTATCTCAAGAATAAAATGAGTAGACTAGTGCGTGTTCAAAGAATTGTGCGGTAACATTTCTAGTAAAGTAAAAATTATTCAGCACCAATGCAAAATACAAGATTATCCTTACTAATAGTAATAACCAACATAGTCGAATAATAATTTTCCGAATGAAATAATTCATCCATTTCTACTCCTCTAAAAACTGTTTATGTCCAAAATGGTAGTAATAAGAAAAAAAAATTTAAGCATCGTAATGAGAATAATATTTAACTAAAAATCTCCATGAATTAGAAAATTTGTTTTCCATTACATAGAATCAAATACACTGATTATTTGTTTTTATGAAGCTCCTCATATTAAATTCAAATTTCTTAAAAATGAAATTTGATTAACATAAGACATCAAAAAAATCTAAAATAAGTAAAATAAAAATGGTGTTGAATAGTTGAGGGTGTTAGTCCAATTATCTTCTAGTCTTATATTATTATTTTCTATGTAGTTCATAGATTTGTTGCTCTAAATGATTGAGAGAGGGAATGAATAAATTAATTGGGAAAAAATGAACTTATCTTCTTAAATATAACTTTGTTTTCCATATTTTGTTATAAATAAATAAGAATGAAACTAAAATTTCTTTTGAAATTAAAAACATTGAATTAAAAGTAAATGTAAAATAAAAATATGGAAGAGATATATTGGGTGAAACCCAGAAAGTGGTGTTTCCTTTTATTTTTTTATATAGATGTATAGCCCATTTTTTATCACCAATCCATTAGAGGATGGGGATACTATAGTAAAAACTACTAAATTTTATCTTTCCCACATTCTTTATTCATACCTTTCATATCTGGTTCTCCTCAGAAATAGTATGATGTACCCAACCCCTTTGTGTTGTGGTAAACTTATTTATTTAGGGGTTAATAAATAATAAAATGGACCCCTAATTATTCTTTTCTTGGGGAAGAGGATTCCATAAATTCCTCCAAATCATTTAGAGATATCCTAAATAGAATAATAAAAATATTCTCTACTAAAAATTAGACATCCTCATATTATATATCTATAACCAAATAATCCTCTATAAAGACTTCCTATGGTTAAAATTCAGTCTCCTCCTTATCATCAAACCACTAAATATCATCTTTTATAATCACTTCAAACTCATCCTACTCTTATGAAGTGGGTGACAATTCTACATTGAAAAAAATAATTGGATTGAGTAAAAATTATAGATTTAAAAGGATTTAAACATGAAATGTTAGCATGGTAAATATGTCATTGAATAAAATCAGTTGGAATACCATGTTCATCTTATATGTCCTTGGTAAAATAAATCATATCCTGAAGTGAATTTCAATAATGGTCATCCATAAACTCATGGATTTCTTCTTCATAATTTGGAATGTTTGTCTCTCCTATGTGGAACTTGGGAAAAAATGTCAGAACTCTTGATGTTATCATTTCAACAATTATATAACTTGCGGATTTAAATATTCATTAATTTTTTAACTAATTATTTTAAATTCAATTCAATTTAATGTTTTCAAAATATCCCTAGTTTTTTAATAAAAACATATAACTATGTAGCCCAATTATGGGTCAAATTCTATTTTTTCTTATTGATTTTATAAGATATTTTTTAAAATATATTATTTAAATATATATATTGTTTTCAAAAATACAAAATTCCTCCCCATAAATAGAACCAATTAAACAGTTAGGTTTTTTCATTATTTTTACCTCCTATTTCAAACATTTAATATACTATATACTGAAGTGTAACATTATCTATTGTTTTCTCAAAATGGGACTGAATTCAAGGAGTTCCCTATTCATTATATTATTATTATTATTTACTATTATATTTCTAAGGGGGATTTCTAACTAAAAATTATACTACTGAAATCATCAAAACTAAATGGAATGAAACCTATAGAAAAAAAAAATTAAAACAAGATAAATTGTCTGAGAAGTGGAAATAAGATATCAGAAATGGTAATGGGAATTTCCATAGTAATTCTTATAGATTGTCTGTTCCTCAAAGCATAAAAATATTTCACTCAATAAAGTCCTTCAATACATAATTTGAGATCTCATAACGTGTATCTCATTACGTTTTAAAAGACATGGAAAAAAATATGAATACAATTATTAACCAACGTTCGTTAATAATAGGTGAATGTATTTAGTGATCGATAAACACCATAGTTGATTTTAACTCCCATTGTACTCACCATTCTCGATCATGAATTTTGATGTTTAAAGGAAAATATTTGGCTACCAAACACCTAATTAGATTGATTTAATTATCCACACTCAATGAAAGCAAAAACTAATTAGCTATATGCAGATCAAATAATGTGAGAGAAAGGGAAAAAATATGATAGAATAAATAATCATTAAACGTCAATTGACTATTTATTAATTGAAATTCTATAGAAAATTTATATAATGAAAGTAGAAAATATGAATCTATAAAATAAATCACTCATTGAATCAACATTGTATGACCACTAAAATATTAAGTTGATCATGTTTAATGAAGGAAATTGTCCATTGATCTTATCTTCAATGACAGGGAAAATATCTTCTTTGATCTATCCAAAACAATTCCTGGATCACCTCTCTATCGCTCGGCTTCCATCATAGTAAAATGTGTTCCCTTATCTTGTCTTCTTCCATTGAGAATGAATCCCCTATTTTCTTCTTCTGTGTCCTTTTAATTCCCTTCCATCTCACAGACTTAATTTCCCCACATTATTTGGTAATCAAAAAATGGAATAATTTATTTAACTAGACATTAGTCATTATTGAAATCACATTATCCAAACTCCCTAAAAAACTCCTTCAGCATAAACTAGTGCATAATTATTCCATATGTATTTATTTAACTTTATTCCAACTGGGAAGTTGATAAATCCTTTTTAATCTCAAAAATTATATAGAAAGTATTGAACAAACCACATGCCTTTATATCCAACAACGCAACACGAATTTCCATAATGCTCGATCACTCAATAAATGTTAACATGGTTGCCTAATTTAACCAACCATTGTTTGAAATTTGTTTATATTAATGATTGGGTCATGCTAAATGATTGAGATCTTACACTTCTTCGGTTGTGATAACATGATGATCACATGAGTATGGATTCATCACTTTGTCCACTGAACTCACATGTATAGGTATTCTACAATTCATTCCTAAATTTCATATGAGGTATCTAAAAGTAAAATAAAATAAGATTCTCTTCCATCCATTCTCGTGATTTTAGGAAACATGAACTACCCAATCATCTTCCTCGACTTGTCTTCAAATTTTATCAACTATAATAAACATACCATAATTGTATTAAATAATTAATTATATGGAAGACCATTACATCACATCTTGAAGCACCTCAAATGCATTGATTGGTGATTCTAAATCCATAACATTGGGGAACCAGAGTCCCCCTCAATTTTCATTTAACACCCATAAACAGAATCCATAACTACTGATTGAAGGTGTTCCATCTCGGTTACTTAATTTTCATGTAGGAAAGGATTGTATTTTGGAATTCATATTAATTTTAAGCCTTAGTAAATATCATTCTTCTCACATTTGAGACCCTAAATCCGGATTTTATGAAGGTTATACCTCACCAACTTTTGGTTTGAACATCCTGATTCATGATGAGTGACATAAGCAATTAGTCACGGTTGTGGATCAATCTTAACTTCTTTGACACTCCATCAACAAGAATGATTATATTCATATAAAATAGTGGTATTAGAGATCGGGATTGACTTTTGTTCTTGAATATAGTTCATATTATTCTTTATTTTTCAATGAGATTAGTCTTGGGTCTTGTTCATCTCTACAGAAGTTCCCAATCCATTATCATTAGTACATAGTCTCATTGATGGCTCCAAAGCTTGGAAAGAATCATCACTCTTGCGCTCAAGCCATGTCTAGTTCATCATTAACTCATAATAGAGTAGTCATCATCTAAATGTCCATCTAAATCTCAGGTTTCAGTAGCATGATCTCCTTCTCAACAAGTATGATGAGATTGGGAGAATGAAATAAAATATTCATTAGGAATATTTTGTTGGCTTTAGTTTTGGTAATCACTTAGGATGAATTATCCAGAAAGAGATTTATCTTAAGATGAACATAGAAATTTTCTTACGTAATGAAGAATTTATGTTATATTCAAAAAATTATCTTACACACACTGTATATTATTTTACTTCGTGAAATTATTTACACCAAAAGGAGATAAATTCACTTTTGTTAAGGCCTCCAAAATTGTCTTATGAGAGATCTAGTGTACTATTATGTTTTTTCTATTTTATAGGCCATGTGCAGAATTAATTCTTACTCCATACAGATCAAATTAATATAAATTATAAGAAAATTGGAAATTAAAAATATCAAAAATAGGAACATTGATAAATAAATTACCATATAATATTAGAAATTAAAAAAATTAAACATTTAAATTAACAAATTTAAAATTTACTTAAATAAAATTCATCAATGTTTTGTAATAATATATTCATTATAAGATTAAAATATTAAAATAATGAATAACTAATACTTTACAACTAAAATTACACATTCAAAAAATGAATTTGATGAATAATAATTTCAATATAAAAATAAATAAAACCTTATTATCAACCATATTGGAATATAATTTTTCATGTTCTGTGATTATTTAATAAAATTAAAATTCTATAAAAATATATCAAATAATTGAAAATAATTTATTATGAGCAGCATTAAACATTGAAAAATACTAATTCACTGAGAATAATTTGAAAAAAATTCAATAATTAATACAACATCAGATACCAAATGAAATGATTTATGGCCTAAATAGCCATGTCATACATAGAAAAAGTAACTTCCCACTCAACTTCCCACATATACAGACCCAAAAAAGGGCTCCACTAAATCTCTGAGTCATACATCATTCCATGATATGTGTTCATCTCTGAGTCATCCTCCTCAATCAACCCCAGGCTATAGCTAATCATTGACCTAAAATCAAATGAATGCATGATCGAGTAACAAAGTGCAGTGGAATCCCAAGCATTGTTTGAGTACAAAACTCAGTAGTGAACCAACAATAAAATCATGTACAAAACATCACATGTTGTGATATGTATATGTTTTATTCTATGATAAAATAAGTCTTTGACAAAAAACCCATGTTTTTTGATACATAGGTTTTTTACCCTAATCTGTAACATCCCTATTTTTTAAAAGGAATCAAAATGTTTGATTGCACATATGATACACCACATTGTGCATAAACGAACCACTAAATATTATTATTTAGTATGGTAGTTATCGACTACCTATTAGAATATAGGTAATGAACAATGTTCAATGAATTTTGAAAATATGATTCACACATGTTTATATAATAATTCATTGGTTACCAAATTACCCTGAAATGAATCAAAAAACCAATAGAATTTAAAGGACATATTTTTTAGGAAAAACTATTTAAAGGTATATAATTATGATTATAAAATAATAATATTACCATTGTTTGATTATATTAATTATATATTAATTCAATATAATGGTTAAAACTCGTCTCATGTATTTTATAGAAATTATATAATAACAAATACAATTTTACAGATAAAATGAGTGGTTTTTTGAAATTACAATTTTGTCACCTTTTAAATGGAGAAACAATTTTAAATATATTATTGACCGATTTAAATGTTCTATTTAAAAAAAATATATTATTTGGATATCAGACATAAAATTTGACAGTGGATAATTTTTTTGTATTTTTCCGATAATATTCATTTTTAATGAATATTGAAAAATACTGCATTTTAATTCAAAAATTCTTTTTCTTATAATTTATTTACATAGTTATATTATCCTTATAATTAGTTTAAAATAATATTTACATTATTTTTTATTAGTTAATCCATTTTGGGTCACTGGAATCAATTTCACAATTATATTTGATATAAAATCCATTTGAACTTTTGAACGTTTTACATAAAAATTGGTTTTCTAATTCCATTAACAAGATTAATTTTTAATTAGATTCATCAAATTATGTGTTTTGAATTAGGAAAAATGGATTCCTTATTTTTAATTAGAAGGACCCAATTAGTTAAATAGTTCCCTTTTAATTTTTCACATTATGAATAATATCTTTTTGTATTATATTAATTACCACCATTATGGGTAAATCTGGTAATTAAAGTGAAACTAATATTATAATTATATAAAACTACCCTAAAACTTGTTATAATTTTATTGGATAAGTTTATTCTGAACATGATCATACTTGGGTCTATTTTTGGACATAATGGATGACATTAAGGAATTTATTACAATATATTCAAAGAATAGTCATTTTTATTTCACTTTTTTAAAAAAGTAAATTATTTTTATATGAGGTTATACAAGGTATATCTTCAAATATACATAATCCATATAAAGATAAAAATATTACCAACATCATGGTAATTTATTTATAATTTTTTGGAATTAAATATATATATTTAATTTTGACACAAACATGATGAGGCAATATACTTATTAAAGATAGAATCAAATAAATGATATTAACAATATTAGAATAAATATAATTTGAAATATTTGATTCCATCCAAGGAATGTTATGGATGAATATTACATGTTATTTTTTAGATAGTTTATTTTTTTCGAAGGAATCAAGTTATGATTGTTTTAAAATGCCATGTGATGAATTGTGTCAAAATTGACATAATTCATAACATAAATTATAAAATATTTAGTTAAATGATATAAAATTTATAAAAATATAATATTCATCCAAAAAGATTATATATCTAAAAAAATATCATTAATGACTCATTCATTAGTTATTTGGAAAGGTTGGGTAATTATTTTAACTTTCAAAGTGTAAATTACATGATAAAATCGTAAGAGTTAAAAGGGGTTAACAAAGAATTAAAGTTATTCAAAACATGATTAGTTTTAATTAGATGATTATTATTCAATCCAAAATCCTACTATATTTTTAATAAATATATTTAGGATCGTTTGGAAAAAAATGAATTTATATTAATTGAATACTTTTTATAATTCCAAAGGTGCCCCTCCTCTCTCCTATAAAAGACACCTATTCCATTCAACTACTCACACTTCAAAAAACTTTGGTTTCAGCCAATACCTTCTCAAACACCTTAATATAATCCCTAAACTCATTATTGAGGACTTTTTTTTAAAGAACACACTCTTTATAGGTGTTATGGGTGTTGTTCAAAGGTGATCAACCGAAGAAGATATATTGTTTTCTTTAATTATTTCTATTTTATTTATTCTTACACATCCTGAAAATATCATCCAACGATGATGAATTAAAAACTACAATATCCTATATATAATTAATGGTATTATATTAATATCATCACCTGAATACATATCCAATTTTCTCAAATGGGAAATGAACTTTCTGTTCCTGTGTACGTCAGACTACCGCCTTGCGAACTGATATAATTTGTTTTTCATAAACATCCTTAAATATTGATTACACTGATATAATTAATGTCTATATGTGTTATTACTAACATATCAATCATTTCATGATAATGATATATCAATTATGTTCTTACTTTCCATTCACATAAATAAGATAATGTCGTTCGTGTGTAAGTGTGAACTATCACCTCCATAAAGTTATGTGATTTGTTTTTATTCACAAAATCACTTTGATGATATATATAAGTATATATAAATTATTAATATGATATTAATTATATTATTAGAGTTATAGAAAGATATAAAATTACTTACCTTATTTCCAAAATGATCAGTAAAAAATTAAGAGGTTACTCAGGTGTACGTTCAGCTTACGGTCTCTATGATTTGAACGTTGTTCAATTTTCATATCCATATTTAATGAATGGATTTAAAGGTAAAATTGATATAAAAAATTTATAATTATTTCATTAATATTATTATATAAATGATTTACTTATGACATTATTTACTATTGACATCATACCACGTTCATTTTTAACTCGAGTACCGAATATCCAAAAAAAACTCCATGAGAACGGAAATAATTAGGTAATTGTTATGAGATGATAATAGTAAAATAGAAGGTGTAATAAATATCATAAAGTTTCTTAATAAAGTAATTTATTGACATGTTTTGTTATTCTATAAGATAAAGAATTTATGTGATGATTCAGACATAAGGTAAGGAATTTCATGTAAATACTCATTAATAGAGACATTTCTTTATGATATTCACCTTTATTCTTTTATAATTTGTAAATGAAACCAAATTCAATTTCCATATCTATATTTTATATATAATCATGTTATTTATTGTTTTGTAAAATGTTATATATTAATATGGCTTATAATTTATATGTTCAAAGAGTTATGTGACTCTTAAACAAAAACATTGTTTTAAGTGTTTTAAAAATTTATTCTTCTAAAAAATTTATCATTCATCTCCTTCATTTCAAAATGATTTGATGGATTTATTTATATGAACATAAAATTTTTAGAATTTTAATTTTCGAACATTTTATTAAAATATTTAATGTGGTATAGGATACTTTTTTCAATAATCTATTTTATATGTGTTTTAAATTGGTTTTCGAAAATGGATTGGTTATCTTAGGAATGAAAATGAAATTTTATGAGTGACATATTCAAAATATGAAGATCATGTGTGTTATTACTTGGTAATTTAATGGATCATCGCGATATAGATAATACTAAGGGTTTATCCCCATTCCCTACAAAAACTTTAGGCGATAGCCAGAGTTTGAAACTGTTGTTGTAAGCCCAAAAACTCTAGCAATATGTTATAGCCAAATTTTAATAAATTGTCGATGGTATTGGAATAGATAAAGGCCTATATCCATGATTCGAATTGTGGCTAAATCCCCATATCCACAGTTTGAAATAATGGAAGAAACATAAGACACATAGGGTTTATAACCACGGTTTGAAACCATGGCTATATACCTTCCCATTTCATAAAAAAACACCCTGATCCTCCCACTTCTATATCCCCCACCCAAATCCCCTTTAATTAGCACAACCCCTACAAAGACCCCCACACCACTCCCCTGGAAAATCCTCCCTCCACTCCCCCTAGAAACCCCCTAGATGGACCCCCTAGAATGACCTCTCCCCCTTCCAGGACAGAACCAACCCCCCACTCACCTGCACCCCCCCTTCCCCCTCCAACCCCCTCCTCCAAGATAGACCCCCTTACCCTCTAAATCCCCCACCCCCACCACTTCCCTGATATCCCCCATATAATAAAAATCCCCCTCCACCTCACAAGGTTAGCTCCCCCTGGATAGACACCCCCAGTTCCTAGACAGACACCCCTTCTCCCATAGTAGCCCCCTTTCCCCTGTGAAGCCCCCACCTTCTTGGACAGACCCCCTTCCCCTACAATACCCCCCACCAATCACCATGAATTCCACTTTCAAATTCAAACCACCACTCCACTCCCCCTGGACAACCACCCCCTCCCAAGACAAACCCCTCCTTCCTGGTTAGACACCCTTTCTAGACAGACCACCTCCCCTAAAAAGCACCCACCCACCACCACTTCATCCTGGAAAGTCCCCCTTTCTACATAGTGCCGATCCTCCCTAGACAGAACCCCTCCCAAGGTATACCCCCCTCCCTGGACTGACCCCCTCCATCCTAGATAGACCCCCATTCATAGATATACCCCCTTCCCCTACAAATCCCCCCACTCCCTCTACACCCCTCCCCCTATAAATCCTCCCCCCACTCCCCACTAGACATCCCTATGGGATAGATACCCTCCTTCTTGAACAGACCCCCTTTCATAGATATACCCCACCTCACTATACACCCCTCTGGATAGACACCACCCCCTCCCTAGAGATACCCCCCCTATACACCCCATTGCACCCCACTAAAGACCCATATTTCATCCCCTTCACACCCTCCTTCCTGGAAACCCCCCTTCCTGGGCAGAACCCCTCCACCCTCCTTCCTGGATAGACCCCCTCCTTCCTGGGAGAAAAATGATTTATTTTTATTGGTCTATATGATTACAATAACTGTTAATAATTACCTATGTATATCACTAGTCTTTCGTAATTATGAGACACATATGAAACTATTATCATGCCTTTATTGTTCTATAGTTAATCCAATTAACTAATTTCACAAACCACTATCTTCCTCCAGGGTTTATTTTTTGTTTTTTAGTTACACCAATATTATATATTATTCCATGTATTAAACCAACATCATATGGATTTATCACTTTAAGGAAATGTTTTCAATCATCTCACAATCCCATAAAACACAAATCAATCATTGTAAACCATATTCCTAATACATGATACCCTAATACAATCAACATCAATTCCAGTTATTACATTATCTTATAATGTTCTACACCACTAATAATCCCTTGTTTATTCTATTTGGTTCATAATGCGGTTTTGATGAATCAATGTTTTTTGGATATACAAAATAGATTGTAAGCCCTTTTTATTACATGTTCTCTCTATGTATAATCATCTCATGTTACACTGATACATTGATTTCACCTTTAATAGGACCATGAGTGTTGAGGGATCATGATGGGTACAAGGATCATTCCATAATGTCTAGGCCAAGAGAAGACATCAGCAGTGAATCTATTAATGAATAATGAGTGGAGAATTATTCTATTCGAAATAAATTGGGGTGGGTTTGGAAGTCCATGTGGACACATTGATGGGTAATATGAGAAATTTCATGAAAAGGGGTAGGTATGGAGTGACTGGTATTGTTGGATAATTTCGAGAAATGTGTTATAGGTTGTGGACCCATGTTATTAATTTGAATTCCCTCATAGCCTGTTGGAATGATTTGGTGTACTAGTGACCTCCCTAGAGTCTTTAGGGATGGGTTGGTGTGTTGGTGACCTTCCCTGATTCTGTAGGGATGGGCCAATCTCTTTTTAGTTACAATGATGGTTCAGTGAGATTTGAGGAAATATCCTTATACAGGATAGGGTAATGTCCTTCCCAAGGGTCTGGGTCTTGGTATAATGTGAGACGAGACCAATGGACCATGTCCTGAGGGAAATGTTAGTGGTTTGAGATTTGGATGCATGGATATTATGGGTTCTTTTAGGTAGTGGGTCGAGGATTGGATTCCACCATACCCCGAGTCTTTTGGAATTAGATGTGCATAACTAAAATGGGACAAGAAGAGGAAACAAGGTGAATTTTTTGACAGGCACTAAATCAATAAAGATTGGGTGTCATGGAATCCTATATAATATGTTCCTCTAAATTTAAACACTCAAGTAAAGGCTTTCCTCCACAAAAATTGATTCCATACAAATCATGTTTTGTAATTTATCCAAAAAAGGAAATTAAATTAAAGTTTGCAGGAAAACACATAGAATATTGAATGGTAAATAGGGAAATTACCTACATGGGTAATCCCTTATACAAAGAAAGTCAAACACTTAGGATGTGTTGGGCTATAATTATACATTTTCCGCTTTCCCTTAAGACATTTTAAAACTAGAATTCAAGTCACCTTGAATAATACAATCTATTTATTTCATGTCATCCAATTAATCTTTATAAAGGGGAATAACCAATATATAATTAAATACATGAGGAATTACCTATCAAGTACCATGTTAACCATGTTAGGTTCCACTTTACTCATTCAATGAAATATAATATGAAAATTTCATTTATATGATCAAATGGGGTCACTTAGTAGTGAATTTGTCACTACAACACTGACCTGCATGGGAAATTCCATCGTAAAAGTATAACGACATTTAAATGGTGCTTTGGATCAAACAAAAATTTTAATAAAAAGAGACCAACCCCTGTCATATATATAAACAAGGGAAAGTATGATTTTTGCTTTACGACTAACTACTAGACCAAGTATAATGAAAACATCAATCAAATAATATCATGAAAACCATATAAGTATAAACTACTGTTATGAGTATTCATAGATAGTACGCCTCTATTAGAGGGGGTTTATTAATAAACCCAGACTTGTATATCAAATGAAACAACTATCTTAACTAACACTTGATCAATAATTTCAATTTAATATAAACAAGTAGAATTTAGAAGGTATCTAAATTCAATTTAAAACATTCTTTAATTAAAGAGTCTTTGAGAGGGACCCTACCTCAATGAAGTAAAAACACACTCAGAGCTTGACACTTTTATCAGTGGATACTCTAAGCTGATTCATCAATCCCCTCAGAATATGCACCTTTGCATAAACATAAGGACACGATAACCCTTATGTATGTGTCTTCATGGCCTTGAACACACATAAGAGGATACTTATATATATTCTCACATGCATAATCCTATTATCACCTGCACATGTATGAATTTTCCATATATATACATAAGAAAACCTATCCATTTATTTGTAATCACGTTTACATGGGAATATATACATATAACAGGAGAACGTATTATATATATTCTTGCCTATACATAAGCGGTTAGTGGCCTTTGACTCCGGTGACTCGAAACCGCCTCAAGGATGATCAACATGCTATAATAAAATTATGAAAGGCTCTAAAATTTAGAAACCACCAATTATAAATACTATGGAATTAAAGAATGAAGGAAAAATTCTGCATAGACTGTTAGAGGAAAACAAATTGGGCCAACCCTCTTCACCTTCGGCCATGGTTGACGCAACACACACGAACGGGTCCCCAGAAACTTCAACAAGATACCTGTGATATGAGGAATCATCATTAATTGAAACTAAAAATTGAATTTCGAGGAACATGATTAGTGAGAAAGGAACTAATAGAACATGTGATGATGTACCATTTTTTTAAGTAAATGAATGATCTATAATGGCCATGTGCAATCCATAGGGGTTACATCCGGTGTAGATAATTGAACTCATGAATTCTACAATTCCACTATCGTAACATGTTGTTCTAATACAGAAAATGAACTATTATGAATTAAATAATACCATAAAACTAATATTTATTATTAGATATATGAAAAATATATATGCAAAATAACATGCACAAATTGGGTGCATCATACATGATTCAATATGCAATACTATAAGGATGTTTTTGTTGGATAAACTATTTTAATGCTCCTATAATCTCTCTTTCATACTAGTTTTGCGATGAATAATAATTTAATACTTTCCATAATGTTAATATATTTCATGCTGAATGGGAATCACTACATGAATAATATCAATAATTTTTTCATCTCATTACATGAGTATAGAGATATGCAAAAACATATGGTAAGATGTGGGAAAAGCATAACAAAAGGCATATGTGAGAAAATGTATACAAAAAAATAGTTGGATGGGGATCTTGAATAAATATAAATAAAAAATATATGTTATATAATAATTAATGTTGACATTGAATAAATCATAATCATAAATAATTGTAATATAATAATGTAATAAAAGTTTAGAAATCATTAGTATATCATAAATAAAGATGCATTAAAGTGGAATCCTCTATAAGCCCTAGACACCAAATGCCCCATAGATAAACAATCTCAAACATGAAATGCAACCCTATAAGACCCAAGGGATCATGCGAGAGGAAGAAACCAATGTATAAAGGGATATAGGGTAAAATGTGATGAAAACAATGAGAAAAGAGGGTCTCATTATGAGAAATATGCATGGAATTGGGATAGATAAGCTTAAAACCAAGACAATATTTTGGGAAAGAAACCCTTGGACGAACCCAAACACAAATTAAATGAGGGGAACAGAAAATGGGGTCTGAATCCTTTAAAATCATTATGGTTATAAACCAAAATTCAATTTTTACCCAGTCAAACCATTGTGCTCTGTTTAATTCTCATTCATCAATAACCCTATGGATTTATAACCACACCATATTCAATGAACACATCTTAAAGATGATAATAATCATCATCCTTAAGAAAATTTACAACATAGATGTTGTGACGATAATAAAATGCATAGGGACATCATTCTAGTAAATCAACGCCTCTTAGAGCAGTCATGTTTACTATATACTAACCATTAGTGTGAGATCATATCCTAATTATTATTAATAGAAGAGTTAAATAATATGTTATATGGAATTTAATATTTTTTTTCCATAAATATCACTCCTAAATTTCTTAGACCAGACTAGTTTTATCACAAAAAAGTTTACATTTTGTGATTTATTTTCCATAAATGTAGTAAAATGGTCAAAATATTTACACAATATCATAAATAAACAACGAAATGTTGTCCTTTTGATTAGAACCATTTGAAAAAGCTAATAAAAAAAATTAAAAAATCACATGAAAAATTTTTTCAGGCTAAAAGAAGTTGTATGGAGTAATTGAAAATAATCTTTTGAAGTCATATAATCTTATATCTTGGACAATCTGGCCACTGTGACATTTATGGATGGTGTTTAGAATTATGAAATGATGATAATGAGATCATATGTAATATAAAAATGATTTGATCCAACTTAAAAAATACTTCCCCATGAACACTACACCCCCCACATCCCCCACACCCCATTCCGCCCTCCCTGCCCCATGCACACTACCCCCCAGCCACCATCCCCCTTCACCTCACTACCCCTTTCACACTACCCCCTACCCCCTTCACCACACACCCTTCACCTTGATTTCCCCTTCCCCCTTTTCCACCCCACAACCTTCACCTGCACTGCCCCAAACCTGCCCCCTCCCATGCACCCTACCCCCCAACCTTCCCCCCAACCTTCACCCCCACCTGCCACCCCCCACCAACACCCCCACTGTTTTAACATCCCAAACATTTATTAATTTTAATTATTCAAGATCTAATTAAATTTCATATTATGTAAAATGATTATATAGAACATATACACATCCTTGGTTTTATTTTTGTAATTTTAAAATTCCGTTAATAATTGTTAACGTTGCTAATAGATCCATTGAACAGCGATCAAATGATTAATATAAATACAGGGCATTAAAAAATACAATTTATTTAGAAAAAGGATGTTATGGCCTCATCCAGTAGAATTTATCCACACAAAGACCATTTGTCGCAGCTCGGAAAGGAGGTAGAGTCACTGGGATTAGCTCTTGACAATGGCCAATCAAAGCTTCAATATATTAAGCATGAAGGAAACTACCTATGAGAAAAGTGGGTGTCAATAAAGATTACCACGAGAGCGATGTTATCTGAGCCACCCCAAGAGTCTATCACCATCAAACACCTTACCCTTAATAATTATGTGGGTATTATAAGAAGTTATGTAACATGAACCTAGAACTATGATTATGTGCTTTATTTTTTTTATAAAGAATATACATTCATTGTTACTTTGTAAATGGGTTTTAAAGAAAAAATTGTATTTTTTTAGTTAATATTAAATTAAAAAAATCTATTTTTTTAATTAATGGATTTTTGAAAAAAATGCTATTTAAAAAAAAAATATTATTACAAAATTAGTTTTTATTATATACAAAAGGTCATATAATTTATTATGAATTCAATGGTAATTCTTATTAAGGATTTAATGTTGTTTTTATCAAAACCCTATAATTTCCGATAAATGCCTATTTTTATTTTAAAATTAAAAAATTCACATATTTATAAAATTATTTAGATAAAATTCATATCATTTTTGGATTTTGGACATTGAAAATTTTTAACGGTGAATTTTTCATAATTTTCTGAACAGTTGAATTATTGTGTAAAATTAAATACCTTTTAAATGTATAATGTGTTTTATGAAATCATAATGACCTAATAGTAACGTAATAAAAGAATATAAATGTTTTTTATGGCCAATATATGTTTTAACTTTAATATAATGTGATTTTATATTTATTTGATTAATTTTATAGAACCTTTGAGGACCCACAAAGACATATAAAATATTTTAATTTACTAAAATGATTTCATTGAGAGTGTGACTC
Source organism: Viscum album (assembly GCA_963277665.1). Taxonomy (NCBI): domain Eukaryota; kingdom Viridiplantae; phylum Streptophyta; class Magnoliopsida; order Santalales; family Viscaceae; genus Viscum; species Viscum album. The sequence goes on from OY728143.1 coordinate 1,332,630,459, forward strand.
ACCTCCACATAATCAATGAAAATATTTCAATATGTTCATCCATTTCCTTTTAAAATAATGTTTTCCACTATCCTTTAGATAAAACCATGGGTTAGTTTATGGTTTTGAGTAGTTTAATGTGTAGTGTCCAAAACCTAAATAATAAAGAATTCCCTCTCCTTTCCTATATAAACGCACTGAATCTCATCTTCCTATTCACTAAATTCCTTGGGAGGTCGACCAAATTCAGAACACTTCTCTATATAATCCTCCCAAGGTTCCCAAAGTTCCCAATAAGCCTCTTTCAATCCTCTCCAAAGCCTTTGGGATCACACTTCCAAGTAAAGGACCCTCATTTTCCTTCTTTATTTATGTCCAAGTTTCCTTATATTGTGTTGCATTTTATTTTTAATTAAAAATGTTGGGGTGTTATTTCAAACCTCCCCTATACTACCATACTTATGTTTTAATGATTATATAACCCTTTATCTCTCATTAATGCCTCCCATGTACACCCATTACCATGTCGATATTTTGTATGGGATTTCTCCCACCACATTTTCATTCAAGAAATGTTTTTGTATTATGCATCTAAACTCCATTACATATGTTGGGATATTATGTTCTACAACCCCCATATAGTCCATTTCATGTATAAATGGTGATATTCCACTTTATCCCTCATAAAACCATTTTATGGTTACTATTTGACATTGTTATGCCGCCGAAATCACCCCAAAATTTCCCATTCCAAAATAATCATGTTAGTGAATACCATACCAATTTCCCTTTCAAGGGTATTCAAATTTATTCACATGAACATGATGAATTAGGAATTACATTATGCATTAAACATCTATTATTCATGGAATACGTTATGATGTTTAATGAATCCATGTTGTATGATCTACATGGCATAATTAGGAATAAAATGAAATGATTAAGATGGGTTCACCCTGATAGATCTCTAATGCATTAGTTAAAGAATAGTATCATGATACGCCATGTGAAATGAGGGTTTAATCATTCTAAATCATGTGCAATGTGTTTCTACCCATGCTAATTCATGATCAAAGAGGGTTTACTCATTCTCCATGAGCAACGAGCCTTGGTTCATGCTAATATCAAGTTAACTATTGTTACCACATTTCCATGTTATGAAAATCATGATATATCATGCCTCTATGTACATATTTATATTCTTCTCCATTGATATTAACATTTCCTAACATGTACTATATTAGTAATTTTATTCCTTTATCAATCTATTACTTGGATTTATATATCATCCTTTTCATATGAATGTCCTCAGGTTATCCCATGCAATGCAATGTTTGAATGAAAGTTGTGGTCATGTACAAGATGTTTTCAATAAATATGTTATGTTTTATGTTATATATTGTTATGTAATGTTCCTAATTTCCCAAGACAATAGACCTATTTACCCTTATAGTTGTCTCAATTTCATGTTTATGTAATAAATGATGTTAATTTGTGTAATATATAGCAGGGTTGCAATGGTTGGTATTAGAGGATGTGTTTAGTTATTTTGGGGATTATGATTAGAAATACCTAGTGAATTCCATAGGTATAAGAATAAGAATAATAATAGTATACCTATATTTTTATGAGTAGAGAGTAAGTAGTTTATCAATAAAAAACATCCCTTTCTAGAAACGAACAAGGAGAGGTGGCTCTGTCATAGTATTATCTAGGGGTAAAACCCAAAACACCCCATTGATCTAGACTCGAATGGGAAATGGTGCACTACAATAGGCCTTGATGCACTCTTGGTAATGAATCTTCTAGGAGAAATGCTTTGGAAAATTCATAATCATAGTATGGACAATTATTAAGGGAATAGAAAAATTCCCATAATAATATATGTTGGGAAGTAGATCATAGATAACATAGATTAAAGACAAGAAACTCATAAGTTAATGAATTAAATGTAATTTATTAGTTATCCCTTTTTTTATTTGGATTCCCTTTATGTGTTACCCCTAAATTTCCTTTTATTCTAGCCAATGTCCAGTAATAGGAGGACTTAGGCTAACAACGGATGCAAAGATCAATGTGATGACTATTCGAATGAGACGCCCAATCAGATGAGAGTAGGAATCAGAACCCTTTTTTATGATACTCTCTTAGTTAACATAGGTTTTGAATAGAAACATGACTCAATAGGATCTTCCCCCCCTCCCCCCAAGAAAGAAGAAGACATATCGAGAGCTTCATGATACAAAGGCCTCCTACTTTTAATGGATCATTTGATCCCTCAATTTATGAACAATGAATCAACTCCATTGAGATGATATTATCCATCCTGAAATTTTCTGAACAAGATATGGTACTTATGGATTCTTATCATATGGATGTTGAATCTGATCAATGGTGGAAATTGATCATAATTAAGAATCCTGAGGGGGATATCGAGGCATTAGAATGGAAGGATTTCAGGAAAATGTTTTTCGATTAATATATTCCTCACACCCAATAACATAAGATGAAAAGAGACTTCCTAACCTCAAGAAAAATGATAATGAATCCATCAGAGTATATTAGGAAACATTCACAATGATTCCACAATGTTCCTACGACTTTGTCGTTACCATCAAATTCAAGGTTTTACCACTTATTTGGTGGGCTAAAATGTTGCCTACAGAAATCCATAGTGATCCGTAACTTCGAGAGAGATGATTAAATTTTCTGATGTGCCCTTTATATTAAAATTGTGATCAGGGAACCTCAGGGGTATCATGGGGATAATAAGAGGAATATGGACTTTAATTCTGGCAGTCTGACGGATAAATCCAACTGTGCAAAGAAATTCCAACACCCCACTTGCCAAAGGTCCAGATAAAATCACTCCGAAAATTTCTTAAAGGGAATGAGTAAACGATTTAGGTGTGGAGAAGAAGGGAAAAACACATTAACTGCCGACACGAAAAAACTGTTGATGCGACAGAGGAGATGAACTCTCTGTTCGGCCCTCTACTCATTGTTCTTTTCTTCAATAACAATGAACCAGGGTACTTTTCAACAATTACTATTAGACAAGGGATTCAATAGGAAACCAAAAACATCCAAGGCATAAAGGGAGTGATTTTTTACATCACTTCCACCTAAGTGAACCCCAACAACAAAGAGCTGACAGGAATGCTAGTTATTCATTTAAAAACAGCTAAAATACTTTTGGATTAAGGTTCTATGCATTATTTTGTATCCTGAAATATTAGTAGAACAATCCCAACACCCCCAAAAATCATGGAAGTAGAGATGTCATTGAAAATTGAAATTGGGGAAACCATTTTATCCTGTGAATATAATTCATCCCCGGCTATAATGTTTTTTCTGAACTTGCTGGAAAACCTTGCCATACTCCCTCTAGTGGAATTTTATGTAATTCATAGCATGTATTGTATTTCCCTATATAGAGCCAACATAAATTTCCATGAGAGGGAAATCACTCTCCATATAAAGAATCAAACCCCAATTCAGTACAAGTGTAAGGAGGAGGATGAATCTTTTTGAGCACTATCATCTAAAGCGTGGATATTACTACATTATGAGCATGCATATAATTCTTAGATGATTGAGTCTAAGGAATCAATCATCCATGAAGACATGTCTATTATAAGGGAATTTTTTTAAGTGTTTCCAAAGAAATTTCTGGATCTTCCTCATAGAAGAGATGTTGAATTCTTGATTGATCTTGTACTGGGGGCATTTCAAATATCCATGACTTCATATATAATATTTTTTTTGGAGCTTGAGGAACTAAAGAAAAAACTACAAAAGAATATAGATAAAGGGTTTATACACAAATGTGCTTCACCATGGGGTGAACCATTCATCTTTTTCAAGAAGAGGGATGGGTCAATGCAACTTTTCATTGATTATTGCGAGCTCAATAAAATCACGATCAAGAACAAGTATCATATTCCATGAATTGATGACTTGTTCAATCATCTATGTGGAGCACAATACTTCTCTATGGAAGATTTATGCTCTATATATTACCATGTATAGGTGAATAAGGATGATATCACCAAGATTGATTTTTGTATAGGGTACGGGCACTATGAATACATAGTCATTTTTTTAGACTCACTAATTCTCTGTCGATCATTATGGTCATGATGAATAGAGACTTTAGAGATTACCTCAACAATTTTTTGGTAGTATTTATAGATGATATTTTAATATACTCAAAAACCAAGAAGGAGCAAGAGGATAATCTAAGAACAATACTAGAGACATTGCGTAAGGAGAATCTCTTTGAAATGTATAGAAAGTTTGATTTCTGGTTGAATGAGGTCTCATTCTTGTGTCATATCATCACATGTAATGGCATATATGTGGATCCCTACATGATAGATGCAATTTAGGGATGACAGATGCCATCATCGGTGACATATATCCATAGCTTCCTGGGGTTAGCTAAATATTATCACTGATTTGTGATAAATTTCTCATGATTGTCCAACCCTATTACTAATCTAACCTGAAAGGGAGTCATGTTTCTATGGAGTGATGAATGAAAAATTAGCTTCATGGAGTTGAAAAGAAGGCTTATCAGTTCACCCATTCTCACACTACCATTAAGTGGAGATCTTTTTGTGGTATTCAGTGGTTCTTCAATGAAGGGAATGAGCTATGGGTTGTTGAATATTTAAAAAGTCATTTATTATTCTTCAAGGAAATTGATTGTTCATGGTAAAAACTACCCAAAAAATGATCTGGAGTTGGCTATAGTAATCTTCGTTTTAATAATTTGGAAACATTACCTATTTGGAGAGAATTGTGAAATATATATGGATCACAAAATCCTCAAGTATATATTCACATAGTAAGAGTTAAATATGCACCAAAAAAGATGGTTATACATGATCAATGATTATGATTGGTCAATCCTTTACCACAATAGGAAAGAAAACAAGGTGGAAGACGCTCTAAGAAGAATGGACCCAACAAATCTATAAATGATTAGAATTGAATAGGATTCAATCTTCTTATATTTGATGAAGATGGAGATGGGAATCATAAATAACAGAACATCATCGATCCTTTCACAAATTATTACTCAACCATCTCTTTTAGAAAGGTTGAAGGATACTCAAATTGATGATGTGGGAATTCAGTAGAAAGTGGAAACTATCAGAAAAGGGAAATCCTTGGAGTTCAATGTTAATGAAGAAGGAATTGTGTATTTAGGAAAGACAATGTGTTCCCTCAAATACAGAGTTAAGGAATGAACTTTTTGATGCAGCAATAGTTCAAATTTATCAATTAAATGAGGAAACACAAAGATGTTTCATGATATTTGAGAGAATTATAGGTGGGATAACATGAAGCAGGAGATCTCTGAGTTAAATCAAAGTACATGGTATGTCCTCATGTGAAGTCTAAGAGGAATATGTCTAAGGGTATGATGCAACCATTCCACATACCAACATGGAAATGAGAGAACATCACCATGGATTTTTCACCGGACTTGTGAATACATCCAAAGGAAACAAGGTTATATGGGTTTTTTTAATATTCTTACATTGACTATACAATTAATTTGAATTTGAGAGGACTTCTCATTAGATCAAGTGGAACAGATATACATCAGAGAAGTGGTATGCCTGCATCGAGTTCCACAATCGATTATATATGATCAAGATCCAAGATGCACCTCTATGTTCTCGAAGAGTCTCCAACATGCTCAGAATACAGAGATAAAGTTCAATATGACTTATCATCCTCAAACCTATGTCCAATCTGAGTGGACTATCCAAACACTTGGGCACATGTTGAGATCATGCTCAATGGAATTCAAAGGAGGATGAGATCAATATATTTGTCTGGTTGAGTAATCTTACAATAACAGTTTCCACTCAAGAATAAAAATGGATTATTATAATGACCTTTATGGGAAGAGGATAATAACACTAGAATATTGGGATGAAGATGGGGATCAAAAATTCATTGGTCCAAAAATGGTTGAAGAAATGGTGGAGAAAGATAAGACCATATAGAAGCACATTAAATTTACTCAGAGTCGATAAAAGATCTATGCTAATAATCTTCAATGAGGCCTATAGTTTGATGTTGGATACATGGTATTCTCCTACATATCACCATGGAAGAGAGTTATGAGATTTAGGAAGAAGGTAAAGCTTAGTCCAAGTTACATCAACCCTTTTGAGATCATTGATCGCATTGGAGCAGTGGCATATCCACTAACACTCCCACCGAACCTGCCTTATGTACATGATGTATTTTATGTATCACTCTTGGGAAAGCACATACTTGACCCATCGCATTTAATAAATATTGAGGTGTTACCATAATATAATGACCTCTCCTTTGAAGAGATGACAATGAAGATCATATATCACAGGGAAAAAGTTCTATGAAATAAGATAATTCCTCTCATCAAGGTGATATAGTGAAACCGCATGTTTGATGAAGTAATGTGGGAACCAAAGGAAGTGATGAAAAATAGTTACCCTTATCTATTTTAGTTTTGGAAAATGAAAATTCGAGGGTGAAATTTCTTAAGGGGGAAGATTGTAATGACCCAAACTGTTATTAATGAAAAATCCTCTTGATCTTCTTTAATGTCTTATTATATAAAATGGTTATATTAAACATATCCACTTCATTAGATTTATTTATTTGGATTTTAAAATACCATTAATAATAGATATCTTAGCTAATATAGTCGTTGAATAGTGATCACATGATTAGAATAAATATAGAGCGTTAACAAATCCAATTTACTTAGAAAAAGAAATTGATGGCCTCATCTAGTAGAATTATACTATACGGAGCCCATTTGATAGAGCTCAGAAAGGAGGTAGTGTCACTGAAAATTTCACTTGACCAAGCCTAAACTGAGCTTCAACACATTAAACTTGAACATAACCGCCTATGGGAGAAGTGGAAGTTAATAGAGATTACCACCTGATCGATGTTATTCGAGCTACCCCAAGAGTCTGTCACCATCGCACACCTTACCCTCAGGTCATATGCCGGTGTTATAAGGGGTTATTTAACAATACCCTATCAATATGATTATGTGATTTATTTTTTTATAAATAATATACATTCATTTTTACTTTGTAAATAGGTTTTAAATCACAAATAGTATTATTTTAGTTAATATTCAATTAAGAAATATATTTTGTTTAATCAATGGATTTTTTAATTAAATAATATTTAAATAAAATATTATTAATAAAGTGATTTTTATTATATATAAATTATCTTGTAATTTAATTTGAATATAATTGTTATATTTATTAACATTTGAACGATGTTTTTTTCAAAACCCCTGACATTTCGATAAATGTCGGTTTTTATTTTAACAGTAAAAATTCATATATTTATAAAATTATTTAATTAAAATGAATATATTTTTTAGATTTAGGCTATCAAAACTATCTAATTTTGAGTTTTTCATAATTTTCTGAGACCGAGGACATTTTGGTTAAAATTAAATACCGTTTAAATATATAATGTGTTTTATGACATCATAATGACCAAATAGTGATCTAATAAAATACTATAGAAGTAATGTTCAGACAATATATGTTATAACTTATAAATAATGTGATTTTATAATTGTTAGACTAATTTTATGGTTCCTTAATGGACCCCAAGACTTATAAAATATTTTAACTTCTTAAAATGATTTTCAACAGATTGTTACTGACCTCCATATAAGTAATCCTAATATTATAATAAGTTAGTTCATTGGACTTATAAAATAATTTTTCCACTACCCTTTGGAAAAAACCATGGGCAAGAACCATGGGTTGGTTTGTGGTTTTGATTAGTTTAATGTGTAGTGTCCAAAACCTAAATAATAATGAATTCCTTCTCCTTTCATAAAACAACCCACCCAATATCCCATTAATCTTCACTAAAAACCATTGGAGCTCAACCAAACGTTTCCCTCGTATCTCTATATTCCTCACAAGGAGCCAAAATCTCTCAATAAGACTCTATCAATCCTCTCACAAGCCTTTGGAATCACATTTCCATGTACGGGATCCTAACATTCCTTCCTTATTTTTATCCATGTTTTCTTATATTGTTATGCCATTTAATTTTCAATTAAAAATGTTGGGGTATGATTTAGAAACTCCCCTATACTATGCTCCTTATTTTTGAGTGATGAGAGACCTATTTATCTCTCATTAATTCCCAAAATGTACACTTGTTACCATGTAAAAAATATGTAAGGGATTCTCTCTACCCATTTGTAGTCAAGAAATTATTTTATATTATTCATATAAATTCCATTAAATATGTTGGGATATTATGCTTAATGACACCCTTAAATCCCATTTAAGGTATAAATGATAATATCCCCCTTACTCTTTTATCATCCCATTTTATGATTTCTCTTTGACATCGTTATACTGCCGATGTTACACCAAAATATCCCTTGCGAAAATCATCATGAAAGTGAATAATATAAAATTTTATATAACAAGGTTATTCACCTTTATGAACATTTACTTATTAATTGAGTAATTAAATTTATGAATTTCACATCTCTTATTCTTGGAATAAATTATTATTTTTATTGAATCCATGTTGTATGATCTATGTGGAACACTTATGGATGAAATTAAATGATTAAGAATGGTGCGCCCTAATAGCACTCCAATGAATTGGGTAAATAATATTAACATGACACGCCATGTCAAATGAGGCTTTACTCATGATAATTCAAATGTGATGACAATTTACTCTCTAATTCAATTGCAATGAGAGTTGAATCATGCTCCATGTGTAATAATCCTCGGATCATGCTAATATCATGTTAAATGTTGTTTACACATTTCCATGTTTTGATAATAATGATATATCATGCCTTTATTATCATTCTTCTCTTGTTTTCCATTGAAATACATATTTCCTAAAATGTACTATATTCATCTTGTTATACCATGTTTACTCCCTTACTAGGCTTTATAGCTCACCATTTTTTATGCATGTCATCAGGTTAACCCATGCAATGATAAGTACAAAAGAATGTTGTGGTCATGTAAAATATGTTTTCAATAAAGAAGTTGTGTTTTATGTTCTACGTTGTTTTGTAATGATCCAAATTATACAATACACTAGACCTCTCGATCCTCAGAGTTATCTTAATTTCTTGTTTATGTATTAAATCAAGTTTATCTGTGTAATAAAGAGAATGGTTTATATAAATCCCCCACCTGCGCCCCCCACCCACGTGCACCCCATCTAACCCATCATCCCATTTATATCCCCACTACCCCCAATGACCCCCACCTACACCCCACTACCCCCTCCCCCACCCGCCACCCCAATGCCCCCACCTACACCCCCACTTCCCCATGCCCCCACCTGCCCCCACTCCACCATTATCCCCATCTCATTGGAACCCCCACCAAACACACACACCCTACCTGACCCTTACACACTCCCCCACCCCTGTCACCCTTCACCCCCACTCCCCCCATGACCCTTCACCCCCAACCATCACCTGAACTACCCCCCAGCAACCTTCCACCCCACTACCCCTCATCACCCCCATTCTTCACCCACACTACCCCCAAACGTTACCCCTACTCCCCCCTTCCTACACCCTACTAACCCCACCACACCTGCACCCCCCACTTCCCCCACTGACACCCCCACTACCCCCTCCTAAAACACTTTATGCCTATAACCATCTTTATTTTATAGATATAAACCTCATTTTTACTGTGTTCCTCTTCTTGAATTCAACTTTATTATTAGTTTATATAGTTTTATCAATTTGATAAAGTGTATAGTTTTCCTTATTTTATTCTTACTCGATCCTCTCGGCCTTTTCAATCATGTTTTCTAATATGATTAGACAATATTTTGGTGCATGATATTCCAACATCTTGATTACGTATTCCTTGTTTGTACAAGATTTTTTCAAATATGCGATGATTGGTTATTTCGTTTTATATTTCAAATATTATTATTGTTGTGGAATATATGATATATATTCTTAACAATTTGGATTACTTTGTTTCACTTACACACACATAAACACTTTCAACAGCCTTTAGAGTACCCTTTTATGGCCTCCATCGACACTACTCCACCCCCAACACCTGCCCCTTTTCACGAATCCCCCCCACACCCCCCCCCAACGGCCCCCAACCCCCTTCACAAGTCCCCCCAACCCCCTACAACTTTTGAGATCAATAAATTATATATTAATCCTTTAGTTATTGAAAACCTTGTTTTTCAAAAAAAATGAGGATATTTTCATCTCTAAAGTGAAGGGAATTTCATTTTATACTATTGAGTGGGTTGAAATCTTCTACTATTCCACGTTGAACGATTAGGAAAATCATGTAAAATAGGTGGAAATGACATTCCAATGAGACAAAACCAATTTAATTATCATATAAACATTATATAATAATGATTTTTTTTCAAAATACTCAGGAAATTATGGAATTCATATTAAAGGGTTAGGCATAAGTAAACTACCTCATCCTCAAGGAGCGATGTTTTCTAAAATAATAAATAAAATCATTCTTTTTTACACTCACATGCATATGCACCTTCACACATATAAAAAAATTCAGTAACACAAAATTCTAAAAAATATTTGTTTCAACGAAATGAGTAAGAGATTAGATACTATAATAAGAAAAAATAATTAAATTTGATATTGATAGAGAAGGAGGCATAAAACTGATAGATTCTCAAAGAAGTATATTTTGGAATAGATATAGAGAAGGGAGATCCAATTCAATTTTCTATGCACTAAAGACGAATATGAGTGATGAAATTAAGGAGTATAAAGTTCAATTTGCATTATGGATGTAAAAAAGTCTTTCTATTAAGTTATACATTAGTTTAACATGAGTTTATGACATGTAATAGAGTTTTTTGTGGGTCATAGTTTCTATAAAAAGGATGTGACGAATCATGAATCAATCTTCATGTATTAAAATTCACTAAATTAGAGAAGCATCAAGAATCCAGAAAATATTTTTATCACTGACTAGCATAACCATGAACAAGTTTTGGTTTCACCAAAATACATCACTACCCATTTACCCATTCAACCCGGATTGAGTTTATCCTATCCCTAGGACACTCATCATGGTCCCTAGTGACAAATATTAGTGTAACCAACCTAAATGGTATTCTTGGTCATAATTCCATCCCACAGTCTTATCCAAACATTCTAGTGATAACACCACTATCTATCCTAGGATTTTATATTAAAAAACATCAGCTAACAGAGACAACACAAATCATCATGAAGTAAGAAATATATTGAGTATCCATGATAAGGTTTCACATACAAAACACTCAAGCATTGTAAAATTGGGAATCTCCCACATGAATCCAAAAAAGACAAAACAAATCAACATAATACCTAAAATATAATTTTTAAATTAAAAATAGAAACTTCTTTCCAAAATCACTTAAAATGGAATTACCTTCCATTTAATAATACAGAACCCTTTCCCAAATATCAAATTAAATCATTATTTAAAGATAATATTATGTTTTCAAATTTATTTCAAAAAATCATTTATCAATTTATTATATTCTTATAGTGGAATACCTTTTTAAACACCCCATATTTAATTTGTTTAAATAGGAAAGAAATATCATTCAAAAATAAATGAATTAAAGACAATATAACCTAAAGTACGACACAAGCACCCATTCATCCATGATTCCCCAATTAAACTATTTATAATTCTATATAGTCCATATTTTATATTAGGATAATGTGATCCCATACCATTATATGGACATATTAAAAAAGAATATTCATTTTCAGGTAGATAAAATAAGGAGGGAACATGAAAATAAATCACCAAAATGAATAAGATACAAAAATAAAGTTAAGGATGCCTTCCTCAACCAATCCATTTACTTTCAAATCACCACATATAATTCTATTATATTGAATTTACAAGACCAAATAGATATCACCCATCATCCTCTGGCCATATCTCTAGCTGATAAACAAAATATTTAATTATAAAAAAAATTAATTCCTCAACTCAATTTTCAATAATTTATTTTTAAATTTAAATTAAAATATTTATTAATAATTTACTAAATCATATGGAGAACCTATCTCATCCCAAAAGGACAAATAATTAATGATAAAAATTGATAAATAATTATTTAAACAAATTTTTAAATATTTTAAAATTAAATTACGATATATTTAATTAGGCATTGATCTAAATATACCATTAGTTGATGATCACTTAAAGGAACCTCATGAAATAGGGTGAGGACCACTACCTTGACACCCCCAACATCATTCTAGGAAAAATCACATTGATGTATAAAAAATTAAATAATTAATTTTAGTTATATTAATCCACGAAAATAATATATATTCATTATTAAACAAACCTTTTAGTGAACACTGAATGATAACTAGAATATATCCGCATGAGAACCCCAATATGAGCCATAAAAAGTTCCTTAAAGAAGTGGTATTATTTACTCAATACACTGATGGAAATAACTATAAATTGTATACCCGAAGAAAACAATAGTATAAAAAATAAAGGATTATAGGAACCAAGGGGAAAATATGAAGGAAAACGCCTCAACATGACAAAAAAAACTTGACGAAACCCGCACAGAAATGAAGTGAAAACATGATGAATAAGTATAGATTGTGGCTCCTAGGTTCATCCACATGAGGGGAAGGATGAATTTGGAGAGGGGTTGAATCCTATAATGAAAAAATGGTCATTTAAATCATGTTAATGAAATATGAGAAAGATATGTGGTTTGGCCACATAGCTTTCGATAACTATCACCAATTGTGCACCAACTATGAAGATGAAACTATCTAAACAAAACAACATACACAGTTTGGACAAAAAAATTACCAAATAATTTATAGAACATGTAAAATAGTGCTGGAAATCATATGAAACATATCACATTGTTTTCTTCAAACTATGTAACAAATTCATGCATCACCATTGATCGAAATGGACCCCACAATATTACCCCCAATATCCACATGATTATACCTTCAGAAAGGACTAACATTGTAAATAAATTTATTTGTGAATAAAATGAATTGGAATCACCTTAATCCCAAGTGCAGTACGTGTTTTACTTGGAACCATACTCCCCAACCATGAAGAGGATACCTCGTATGGGTAATGGATACCCGCATCAGAGGTATAAAAAAGGAGGAGGTGGGGAGGCCACTTTGAATAGTGTTGGCTGGGAAGAGTTCTGACGGTGTTGATTTGAAGTATTAGGGAGGTGGGTTCCATAGAGAGAGAGGTCAAGGTTTTTGAGGAGGATCTCAGATTAGGGGAGGATGAGGACCCTAACCCATAACAAAAAAGAGAGTAATGGCTGCATTTATTGGAAGCATTGGGGAGGAGGGCGCTGTTGAGGGAGAGGTCAAGGGTTTTCAGGAGGGTCACGAATCAGGGGAGGAGGAGGATCCAATTCATATTGAAAAAAATATAGGTCCTCAACTGTTTAATTAAATCGTGGATATAAACGAGATATAGCCACTAACTAATAAAACCATGTCAATAGGTCCGTAACTATAGCATAAATATTTTGTATTAATTATAGCTCATGGGTGAAGCCGATATAGATTATATGAAGTGTTGATCCCCGTTATATCCCATGAAGGTTTAGTGATCCCAAAATAGCTTGTACGATGGGTGATCCCTTTTATAGGCCTCCAATTAATTGGGAATTATGGAGATGGAAGTCAACTGTATGGTTATTACATTTTATGGGTGAATGTAAGAGTGATATGGTATTAAACTACAAAGGCACCTCTATAATTTTTATAGTTTTCCTAATGGGTATTTACAAAAAAATTAATTATTTTTCATGCTTTTACAAGGATAAGGATTTAATTTCGTTACGTACCTCACTGATCATTTTCCCATACCATGTTTTAAAATGTTTTTCATAGGTCTTATGATTTTTAAGGAAAATGAATATGCCTCGATGAAATTATTGAATATGTTTCAAGAGAATAAATATTGTTTTTTTCTAAAAGGGTTTCCTTTGCTGAAAAATGGATACTAAGTATAGGGGTCCACATGTAATGTACGAGTTTACTAGGTAAGAGTTTTTTTTCCAAATTCTCAAAAACTCTATACTAAAAATATCATATAATGTGAATTACAATTGAAAAACACTATAATAAAATATGTTTAAGGATGGGTCTTTATAGTTTGTATCATAGTATATATTAGACAAATTTGGAGATTATGATTTCTTCTTATGAGTAAATTATATCATCATGGGTTTATAATTTTAAGAATTATCATATGTTCAATGTATTATAAACCCCTTTTGAGGCTTTATGATCTGAAATATTAATGTGACTTACGGTATTTTTGGATACTTTCTCCTTTGATGAAATATTGTGTTATTATTTTTTGGGATACAAAATGTGAGGTCTGAAATTAAAATTGAGGTTAAAACATGTTATGATTATTTTTGAGTATGTAATAATATTTTTGGAATATTATAAGAATTTTATAGTTATTAAAAAAGGAAAACCCAGATTATGGGCAACATCTCAGTGTATGGGATGACAACCCATTGCATTCATAAAGGCTGCAAGAATCTAAACCACAACCCAAGGGTGAAAATGGTGCATCTCCAACCACTAGCTTATGTAAAGTCCCAGTTTTGTATGAATTCTTTCATTTTAGTTGAACAAATTTATATTTTGATTTTGGGGACTTATGTTTTATCAAATAGATATCCTTAGAATTAGAAAAAGATTTGTGAATTAATTGATAAATTTCATATTGGAAGATGTTCACTATTTTGGGAACCCTATATGCCTATGGAAAATAGAATAATATGGGATTTTATTTTAGGAGTTAAGGTTTATTTATACATTGAAAGAATATTTTATTTTCATTTTGGGATTATGTGGAATTAGATTATTTATAGAAATGATTATTCTATAATGGAGAACATATTATTATAATAAATACTTTTTGGTATGAGTCATTACGATGGTTTATGTTAGTTGGAGATAAATGTTAAAATTTGTCTTGGAGGATTTTTTGACCAAATTCTTCTGAGTTTTTTGTTTCAAACATAGTTTAGATTATTTTTTATAATTTGGGGATAATTATTTTTTGAAAATTATTTGAGAAAATTAGGGCATCAATGTTGAAATTGGGAGATTAATTTAGTATTTATCATTAATGTTTATTTTCATTTTATAGAATTATCTTATCCTAAACTTTTTGGTTTTTGTTAATGATTCAAGACATGATAAATATATAGTTAATAATTTATGGATTATATGCTTTTATAGAATTTTATTCATCCTATGTACTCATTGTTTGGAGAGATATATGAGTTTGTGGTGGAATTAGATTAAAAGGTGCCGCTCTAGTCATCAAGTAAGTTTATTTCGTTCTAATCTTAGTCTAGGTAGTAAATTAATTCTACCACTCCATGTAAAGGATATTAAAAAAAATTCTGCTTACTTTTCCTACTATGAAATCAAAAACCATTTAACCCATTAAAAATTTATAGCTTTGTTATTGTTAACCTTATCCTAAGAGCATTTTCTATTATTCTCTATCATAACTTGATTGAATGTTTTCATTTTCCGTATCCGTGTTTATTTACAAGGAGCCTTAGTAGGTCTTATCTTAGGTAACCTTCATACTTTTAATTATTTCTTTTAAAGTGGAAGTTCTGTTAATACTTTTTCCAATGTGGGATGACAATAAAGGTATTTTGAAAAGTCAGACCTTAGTTACAATCACCAAATTCATACTACGAGAAGGAAATTTCCATAATGGTTGTATAATGTGACATCCGATATTTTTAAAAGGAAACACAATGATCAATGACATACATGACACAACACATCAAGATTAAACAAACAACTAAATATTCTTATTTAATATGGAAGTTATTTCCTTGACATTAGAATGGAGGGAATGAATAGTGTTAACTGAATTTTGAAAATATGGTTTACACTTTTTTATATAATTATACATTGGTTACCATATTAATATGAAATGAAACTAAAAACCAATCGAATATAAAGGATGATTTTTTTGAAAAATTATTTCATTGTGAATAATTATGTTAATATGATAATAAAACCACACTTTTTGAATTATGTTAATAAAATATTAATTCTATATAATGTTTAAAAATCATCTTATGTATTTTATAGACACAATATAAGAACAAATACAATATTATGAATATAATAAGTATTTTTTTAAAAAAAAACCAGTTTTACTATCTTTTGGTGGGGTACCCATTATAATTATAGTTTTTTAAACATTTTTAAGACTTATTTTGAAAAGGGGCATAAAATTTATCTTTGGATAAATTTTTTGCATCTTCTAATAATCTTCATTTTTAATGAATAAAGAATAATAATTCATTTTAATTCAAAAATACTTTTTCATCTAAGTTATTTATATAGTTAGATAGACATTTTAATTGGTTTTATAATATATTCACATAATTTTTAATCATTTAATCCAATTTTTGTCTTTAGAATCAATTTCTCATTAAAATTGGATATAGAAACTATGGGAATATTTGAGGATTTTACTGAAAAACTTGTTTTTTATTCCATCAGTGAGATTAAATTTGAATTTATTTCCTCCAATTACATATTTATAATTATGAAAAATGGGTTACATATTCAGAATCATTATGTCTAAATTATATAAATATATCTATTTTATTTTTTGGAAATTATGAATAAAAACTTTCAAAATTATTTTAATTACCACAGGTAAAGTTAATTAGAGTAATTAAATGTAGAAAAAGTCATATAACAATATAAAACTACCTTAACACTTTTCCAAATTTAATTGGATGAGTTTATTCCTACAATGAGCATACTTGTCTTGATTTTGGGACCAATTTGAGACATTTGGATGAATTTAATGCGTTAATAATATTATATTCAATGAATTTTCATTTTTATTACAATTTTGTTTTTAATAAGAAATGTATTTTAATATATATTTATAGAATGGATAGATTTGACTATAAATAGTAATAAAAAATCTAAAAATCTTACCTACATCATGGTAATTCATTTATAATTTTTAGTAATTATATAACGAAATTAAATTATGACATAAACATGATTTTTTTTAGAAAGATGGATAAAGTCCCTATTTTATTTGAAATAACAATCAAAGAATAGGAACCAAAGAGTATGACCTAAATATGATGTAGTAATAGATTTATAAAAGAAAGAATCAAATAAATGATATCAATAATATTAAATTAAATATAATTTCAAATATTAGATGTCGTCCAAGATTTTTTTTGGATGACTAGGATATGTTAGAATTTATTTAATTTAGTTTATTTTATGGAATCAATTTTTTATGATTTCTTAAAAAAGAAAGGGGATGAATAGTGTCAAAATTGACATAATACATAACTTAAAATAAAAAATATTTAATTAAATAAAATAAAATTTATAAAAAAAGAAAAATCATCCAAAAAGGTTATATAAATCTATAAATTTCATTAATGAATCATTAATTGGTATTTTGTAAGGATTTTGTAATTATTTTAACTGTCAAAATATAAATTACTTGACAAAATAGTAAGAGTTAAAATGTGTTAAAAGAAAATTATTTAGATAAAAATTATTCAAAACATGTATAATTTTAATTGGATTATGAGTATTCAACCCAATATCATCCTATATTTCAAAAAAATTTGTTTTTTATCATTATAAATATAAATTCAATTTATATTAATTTGATACTTTGGATAATTCCAAAGGTTCCCCACCCCTCTTTTAAAAAAAGGACACATTCCCCTGTATTTCTCACACTTCCAAAATATTTTGGATCATCCAAAACCTATCCAAAACACTTCCTAGAATTTCTCTCCACATTATTGAGGCCTTATATCAGGCATAACACCCTCAATATAGGTGGTAAGGTGTTATTCAAAGGTGATCGACTGAAGAAAATGTATCAATTTCTTTATGTATTTCCATTTTATTTATTCTTACACTTCCTTCAAATATTCAACAACCATAACGAGATAATAACTAAAAAATATTCAATATACATAGATGTTATTTTGTTTATATTATCACTTGAATCTGTGATCAATTTCATCAAATGGGAAATTAACATTTCGTTCTTGTGTATGGCAGGCTACCACCACGTGAACCGATATAGTTCATTTTTCATCACCATTATTAATGGCTAGAAATACTTATGTAATTAATGATTATATTTGATATTAATGTAATATTAATCATTATAAAATAATAATATATCAATTATTTTCTTACATTCAACACACATAAAAATAAAAACGTCATTTGTGCATACGTGTGAACTATCACATCCACAAAGCGATGTCATTCGTTTTTATTCACTACTTAAATTTTTGGATATATGTAAATATATTTAAATGGTTAATATTATGTTAATCACGTAATGACTTATCTATAAAGATAAAACATTACTTACCTTCTTTCCATAATGATCAATAAAAAACTATGATGTTACTCATGCGTAAGTATGGCTTTCTATCGTCATGATTTTAACATTGTTAATTTTTATTATACATATTTTATGAATGGATTTAAATGTAGAATATGTAAAAAAATCTTATTATGTCCTGAATATTATTATGGAGATGATGGACTTGTTACCTCATAGACTACTGATTTCATAACAAGTTCATTGTTGACTTCGGTTCCAAATAGTGAAAAAAACTGGACGTGAACATAATTAATTGAAAAATTGTTACAACATGATAATAGTCATATAAATTTAATAATAAGATTTATAAACTTAGTTAAGAAATTAAATAATTAACCTTTGTTTATTATTCATGAAGATAAATATTTTACTTGATGAGTCAGAATTAAGGTAAGGGATTTCATCTCAGACTCCTTTCGTTGATAAATTTCATAATGATATGCACATTTATTCATTTATAATGTTTATATATAGACCCATTGAGTTTCTATATCAATATTTTATCTATAATCATGTTATTTAATGTTTTTCAAAATGTTCATGTCTCATGTGGATTAGAATTTAAATGTTCAATGTGATATGGGACTCTTAAGATAAATCATTGTTTTATGTGTTTAAAATAATTATTCATCAAAATATTCCCCATTTGTGTCCATGATTCCAAAATCATTTTATGTATTTACTTATATGGATGTAATGTTTTTAAAATATTAATTATTGAATAGTATTTTAAAAGGTTTAATGTTGTGTGGGAAAATTTGATTCAAAAACCAGTTTTACAAATGTTTAAAATTTATTTTTGAATATGAATTTGTTATCTTATGAATGCAGATAAGATTTTATGAGTAATGTTGGGAAAAAATTCCTCAAGGTATCATTTAAGAATTTTTGAGGTGATTGTGTTTGTTGACAAAGTGGACATCTGAGTGGTGATTGTTGACAAAGCAAAACAATGACATAAAAATTTGTTGACAAAGGGGATTTCATGGTGGAATATTGAGTTCAAGAGTTGTTGTTAATGATCCATGTTTGATTCAAGAATGTCGATAAAGAGATGGATGATCTGGAGGCGGTACAAAAAGAACAAATACATGGTGGTGCTGTTTTCCAGTGATTGGCAAATATTTGGGCCTGAAAATTGTCAAATGAAGAAAATTGGTTTTTGGAAATGGGACTTGTGTGCTATGTACTTTAAGGATTGAAAACATGCGCACCATATGTTTTTCAAGATCAGATCATCAAAATATGGCAAAGGGATAAGTGTCACGCATGTATTGGTGGTGTCGCACAAGTGACTTGCGTGCCATGAAAGAGACTTGCGCGCCGATGCCTTGGAAGCTTGAGAACTTGCGCACCTATGGTTTTTTAAGATCAGAAGATCAAAATATGGCAAAAGAAAAAGGTTCACGCAATTTTGGAATTGGGTCGCGCAAGTGACTTGCAGGGGGAGTGACTTGCGCACCGAAGGGAGACTTGCGCGCCGTCGCGCAGGGTGGTGAAATTGCCTATAAATACTGGAACACCCCTCCTCATTCTTCACCAAAGTTCAAAAATTTGAGAAATCATAGCTCCTGTGGGGTAGGTATGGTGGTCGCGCAAGTGGTGTGTGGTCGTGCAGGTGATGTTTCTCGCCAGTGGTTGAAGTTGCGCGCCAGTGTGAGAAGTTGCGCGTCGGTTGGTAGTTGCCCGCCAATATTGGTTTGGGAGTAAAATGAAGAGAGTCACACAAGTTTGGAGTTCGAGAAGCATGTGTCTTGCAAGTGTCTGAGGAGGACTTGCGCGTCGATACTTTCGCGCTGAGATAGACTTGCGCGCCAAGTAAGGTAGAGTCCCCGACCATATTTTCGGGCTGCGTAGAAGCTGGATGTTTGCCTGATTTCTTCGTTGGAAGGAGAGAATCATCTACGGGTGAAAGTAGGACTTCAATAGAGCATCTACATATAGAAGAAGATTCATTATTTCATGAAAATGAAGAGTCCTATAGGTCTATAAACTGTGAGTGGATCCTTTCCGACGCAGTGAGAAAAGGAAGAGGAAGAAGGTGATCCTCTCCACCGGAAGTGAGACAGAGAGAGAGAAACAGGGAGTGACCCTTGGGAAAGAAGTGAGCTGACCCTAAACCTTATAAAGGCAGTGAGCTTGGGACAGAGTGACTGTGCCCGAACCTTGTAATGCATAGCTAGTGAAGTTTAGTGGAATTTGGTACGACTGGAAACTTGTCAGCGTATGCTCCTTAGACTTAGACCAGTGAGGGTGAACCAAGTAAAAAAATCGTTGTTTCCTGTGCATGCTTTACTTTCTGTTTATATTGTTCAATAGGAAATAGAGAGAAGTGTGTTTTTCTTAATAGCAAAACAAGATCAGAACGAGATTTAATTTTAAATTAATCATACTCGGATTCACCCCCCTCTCAAGGTATTTATCCTTGTGGACCTAACAAGTAACATGTTTAAATGTTAAAGCCTATATGTGTAGGTGATTTGAAATTTAATGGGTTTGACCGATATAGATTATATGAAGGGTTGATCCCCATTATATCCCATGAAATACATGTGTGCCCAATATAGATTATAGGAAGGGTGAGCCCTATTATTGCTCTCCAATGCATTGGGTATTCCAAAGATAAAAGTAGACCCTATGGTTTTTTATTTGAAAGGGTGAATATAAAAGTGATATGGTAATGATGTCCCAGGGAACATATCTTATTTTTCAATTCATGTCAATGACTTTTTAAGAGAATGTTTTTAATGTGTTTTCATGTTTTCACCGCACTAACTATTTAGTTTTTTATGTCCCTTACTAATATTTTGTGATCATCCCATCTTTGAAAGTTTTTTTTATACATATTAACATTGTTAAGGACAAATAATATCCCTTGATTAAAGTATTTACGATGTTTTGTGAAAATAAATAATGTTTTATTTAAAAAGGGTTTCTTTTGGTGAAAAAATGGATACTGAGTATATGTATCTTCTTGTAATGGACGGGTTTACTAACTAAGAGTTTTTATCCCGATTCTATAAAAAAATAAAATAAAAAGTTCATATAGTATTAATATTAGTACGAAAACACTATAATAATATATTTTTAAGTTTGGGTCCTTATATGATCAACCAATCCTTATTTTTCTAGTGGCAGGGCGTCTTTTTGCATGTTTCAAAGATAATTCCACCCAAGTAACAAGTGGACTACAAAAACATGGAATCCCAATCAAATCTTCATGACTCCATGGACCCGTCATATGATAGTCATAACATCCAAGCTCTAAATCTATGGATGACACTATCATTGTCCATATGACTCTGGGGTTATTACCCAATAAATTTATACCATCTGGGCTCCAAATACATAGTAGCTATTATCAATATCCTCATGCTTTTATAGAAATAACCTAAAATGGAACTTTCATCTGAGCTCTAATTATATGCCATCCCCTGTTATTATCCTCATGACTTTGGTGGAATAACCCATTAGAGTCCTATCATCCAGGCTCTAAAAAAATGTTGCCCCTATCATTGTCTTCATGACTCTTGGAATGTAACCATTGAAAATCGAAAAATCAATTGAAGATACTATCAGTAAACTGATATCTAATTCCATAATATCCCAAATCATATACTAATATACGACTATTGGTAAACTCTGATCACTGAGATCCATTCCCAGGGTATCTCCAACCATATTTGCCTCCAAAACATAGTATCTCATCCATGAACCCAACTCTATATCCATGGAACCTAAACCGTGTCATTGATATCCCTTTATCTCTTTCCATACCCCTTTATAAAATTGTAAACAAGAGGTAAAATTGAATGCCCATTCCCAACACCACATTCTACAACCCATCAAGCTCAACATTCGAGTACATGTTCCATGGTGACACCCACTGCTATATCACATACAACAACATAGGTTCAATCAATCAACATGGAACCAATGGGGTCCCCTAGGTCTTAATATAATAGAGGCACCTTAAATTCGGTCCTCTATATTAGCTATATTCTTGGGTTAATAATTTATTCTTTAGGATGGTACATCCCATAAAATAATCTTAATTAGGGTAGTTGGGGATTGATGGATACATAGGGTCTCTCCACATGGGTAATAGATATGATATGAACCATGACCCATATTAGTTCTCATGGTCACTCTAAGATATTCAGCTAACCTAGCCTAGTCCTGGTCTTCCCATGATTTGTCCACCAAGACATTTTCTTGCCTAAAAATCCCTACACAACCTAGCCTCTCCCCTCAAAAGGTCTAGAATACCTCAAGAGTATCAAGGTCCCAATGGCCCTTATGGTATAGTGATTCAAACTCATAATCCCCCTTCCTCAAAGGCCATTGAGGTCTCCTTCACTAAGCCCGCAAATTCTTCCCAAGGCCATTCACACCGCTCAGTGGTCTAGAGGTCACAGTTTATTGTAATTCAGGGGACTCAACCTTCTATGATAAGGGAATCAGTATAGAACACTATGACCAAAACTTCATATGTATATTAGTATCTTTGTCTAAGGGATCCATTTAAACTCAACCACTTCATTTAATTTAAACAATTAATTTAATTTAAATTGACCATTTAATGAAAAAAGAATCACATAAAGTGGTGATCCCACACAATGCATATCACATAATCAGAATCATTATTCCATGGGGATAGTTTTTGAGACCACCTAACATATATGAAGCTTCTCTCATTTATCACCAAGTGCTAGAAACTACTACCAAGGACCATTCAAGTCCGTCGAACCCCAACCATCCTCAACCAGTCTTGCCCCATTGTTACGAGCCCTTAAATCCATGTAAACATAAATAATTGAGTAATTATTATTGTTATAATAAATTAATTAATTAACCTCATCATTTAAATATTTGGTGAAAAATCAATTGGTCACCATACCATATCGAATATGAAACCATCTACCCACAGGAGGTCAGATGCAAACATCCGACATCACCCTAGAAAAATTCCACAACTTATGCTATTTATTTTAAAAATATTTCAGTTCCATTTTAGATAAAACCCAATTGAAAAATGATATTATAAAATGAATTAATTTAATAAAAAGGAGAACTAACCCTGATATTATCTCAAGATGTCCTCTCACTATGTAAAACTAATTCCCTAAGATAATCATTCAGTTACACCATGCTCCAATGGAATCAACATTTAAGCCCAAAACCTATTAACTGAAATAAAAATTGAATTAAATTTATGTAATAAGGGGACTAATATAGGTTAATAAAAACACCAATCCACCTTGATTCTTCTTTAAACCCCCCCCAAAGTGGCAGGAGGGTGAAAACAAAAGGTGGATCACATTGTCCCGAAAAAATGCAGGAAGGAAAAATGTTGGTAATCCTGCATAAAAAATTAGGGTGGATAGTAATTTTCACACTTTAAATAGTACACATGGTTTGGAAATAGTGTTGGCTAAACCATGTTTCATCAATATGTATGGAGCTATCTCCAGACCTCAAATATGATTGGTTTTATCACACAATTTAACATACCATGAAACAAACCTATTGATGGATTTGTAACTATAAATCCTCTAAACATTCCCCAAATTTTCCTCAAAACCATTCTCAAACCATGGGAAAGAAATATTATCAGTAGGAATTGATCTAAAACTCCCGTCTCAAATAGGGTTCCATAATGTTTCTCCAAAATCAGGAAGCATAAACCATGCACCTCAGCCATAAACCTCAAAACTCGTGATACTAATCCTAATTCTCCAAAGGATCACCCAAACACCTGATATACTTCCCATGACTCATTCCAGGTCCAAAATAACTAGTTCTATGAATTTTAACTTAAAAATTATATTCTTAACATCCAATACAAATTTTACCCATATAGTAATTGAAAATCCATATTATTCTTGAATTTTCAAACTTATATGTACATGGGGTATTACATAATGCATCATAATTGGATAAACTCTTGAATACAATGAGAATAATAAAATAATGTGGTTAATGATTTCATGAAATTTTCTAATATAAATTTTAAGAACAATGTTATATTTTACTATTCATAATTGAAGTGTCTGCGAATAAAAAAATTTGGATCTAGAGAAATTAATGACCAATTGATTTTTTATGGTTATATTCTATGTTATAGTGATTATATCATGTTTAGAGACTTTAAAAAGAGTTAATGATCTATTTTTTATAATGATTTTTGTATTATCCATAAAAACATATTGATGAATTAATTCATGGTGAAGGAGTTCAAACATCTAAAAACAATGAACATGAAATCCTTTTATAGAGATAACAAAAAACTATTATACAAAAATTTTACTAAATTGATAATGTTATTATCATTACTATAATTTTTTTGAATATAAAATAAAAAAATTGTTGGAGAAAAAAGAGTTTCACTAAATTTCTTAATATTTAAAAATAGATATTTCTAAAATCCAATGACATTATAAATTTTATCTATAATGATAAAAAATATTTTCTCTAATGGTATTGAGGCATATGAAAAAATTTTTTTTTCCCGATGACTATTTTTTTTATATGAATGAATTTGATGTTTTTTTCAAAATTTACTAGATGTGGGATACTATGACTTAAAATAGATGAAAGATCTGACTTTGATTAATCCCTAAGGACATGTACCAAAAATAATACTCATAAAATATGTTATTTTCCATGAATCCCATTTTGAACATGTATATTTAAAAATTCAAATAATTCAATGAAGTTGAGATGTCATGAATATGAGAAAATAAATGATGGAAACCTATTTCAATGTAATGATTCACTATAATAAAAGTGCTTTGATTCATAATTTATTAATTTGGGAAATGTATTTTGGGATCTCATAATGGGATTATTAATAAAAAAAAAAATCCATATTAGAGCCTCGTTATCGAACATAGTTCATGGATAGTTATCTTGGTAGTTTACAACATGTCCCCATTCATATATATGATGTTAACATATTTTATGGTGATCTTAATCATTCATGGAACAAAATATCGTAAAAATGATATTGAAATTTACATGTCACCATTGATTGATGATTTTAAATTTTTAGGGGAGGAAAGTGTTTACGAGTTTTAGGTTTAAAAAAATAGTATTTCATTCTATATGCAATGGGAATGATCAGTATAAATTAATTTCATATATATTTATATTTATCCAGATACATTGTTAAGGGAAATAAATCATGTTCACTTACTGTTGAAAGGACATCATATCATCATATTCTTAATGGGATAAAGAAGAAATAAATGTTTTATCAATGATTTTCAATAATTGATCATCCTTATCAAATATTAAAAATCAATTTAGAGATTTATGGTTTTATAACTCCCCCCATAATCATTGTCGACCAATGAATATTAAAAAAAGGTGAAAAAATGATATCACAATTGTGAAGATATAAAGTTTATGTTATCCAAATATATATATATATATAAGAAATGGTATATATTATTCAATTTACATTACGAGATATTTTTATTCTTAAACCATTCCATTAACGTTATTCATTGTCTGAAAAACGTTTTTAACGGATTAACCTAAACAGTCCATGATATAAAATGAAATACAAATGATGGATTACATTAATTGTTGAACTGAATATAAATGGTAATATATATGGGGTTCACTCCCATTAAAAAATGAGAAAATAGAACATACATACATTATGCATGTCACGTGTTATCCATTGTGGAAAAATTATTTTTTTCAATGATTCCATGTTTTCAATGTTACCATGGGATATTCATAAAATGTAAAAAAATTTATTTCATTAAGGTATTTGAAATTATTGTAATGAAATATCATGACTATCATATTTTTATATACAAAGAACAATATATTTCAAAACTTGTTTAATTTCTATTATTTATGGAATGTTCATCATCAAGTTGTGTTACTTTTTCAATTCGACTTGTAAAAATGCATGAGATTACAATTTTTTAAATATGATGGAGAGAGAATTTATCTTTATACATTTTCAATTGAATATCGACTCCCTATAATAAAATTTTGATATAATGAAACATCTAATGATTCGTTTTTTATGAGAGATTAGACTAAGTGGTTGTATAAATTTATGATGGATATATCCTTTTAAATGTTATATAAAACTTTTTATGGGATAAATTAGTATATGTATTTAATATAGGCATAACTTATTGAAAAAATAAATATATAAGGATGTGGTTGTGTTCTGTACTATCTACTTGTATAATCTGGGGCATGTTACTCTCCACACATCTTACCATATATATAGTAGTCAATAGTGAAGTCAGGTAGATCTCTATATTAAAAGTAAATTCAATTTCACTTGATAAAATAATGAAAGAAAAATTATACATATTAAAAAATATAGATGAGGTTCAACTATATTTATTTTCACATATTTGTGTACTAGAGGTATGATATCCATATAAAAATTAAATGTTGTAGATGAAGTAGAATAAAAAACATTTATCTCATGTATTAAGATGATTGTCACCAGATATTCATTTACAAAAGAATACTTGAAATGGTTATTTGGGGGACCATGTGTTGGTGGGGTAAAAAAATTTGGTTTTATTAATATCAATTAATCATTTTATACAAAAAATAAATAAAATAAGAGTACTACATAAAATTGTTGAATAATGGTTGTTAATGAAGAAAGTTATTTTTCATGTAAAAAAGTTGAAAACCCAAAATTATCAACGGTGTCTTATTTTGGAGTTGTTTACTGTTTATTAGATATTTCATACATTAAATTTCTTGTAGCAGTGTTCAAATGTAGTGGGGTTGATAATAACCATGGTTTGAAACAAGATTATTCCATATTTACACTTATCTCTTTAAAAATAATTAGTTTCAAAGAGGAAACATTTATCATGTAAAGGTTGAAAATAATATATTTTATGTTATTAATCCATCAAATTATTCAGGGTATGTAAATTTAAAATGGAAGAAAATTCATTTATGTGACAATAATCTTTGTGATGCCTTATTGATTTTACTTTCTTAGTAGTGATCTATTGGTTGTTTCCCCCTTATTTCAATGTGGTCCGGGGTTGAATTTTCGATGTTTTGGAGGATTTTTCAGTGGTTCACAGTTAGGAAACATGGTTTAGAAACATTGTAGAAGAAACTTTTCACCTGGTTCACTAATAAAAATGGAATAACATAGTCTCTTCCCCATTAATGATACCATGAGAGACAATTCTGTGAGGCGTGGGGGCCTTGAAGTAGTGACAAACACATGGTTTGGAAAACTATAGAATTTAACTATGATGTCTACCTAGTTGGTTGTATTTTTTTCTTTACCAACTATTAAATTGGGACCTTCCCCAAAAGACTATTCCATTCAAACTAACATACCCAAACAACTCCCATGGATCACTCTCCCTCTTCTAATATCCCCCTTGGTGATTTTAGGGTGGTTTCATGGTGATTATTCATGCGGTGCAAGAGATAAGAACCTCTTTATTATTTTTCTTCTGGTTTCTCTAGTTTTCTCAAATCCTCTAAACCTAGTAGTCAGGCTTGAGTGACATTCATGGTTAGGTTTGGTAAAAATTTGGCATTCTTCATTGAAATTTATATAAGATATAATAGTAGTTTTCTTTTAGAACATTTCGTCAAAGGTGACAAGGTTCCACCAATTGAGGTAGCTGTTTCAATTTAATTTAATTTTATCTATGAGTTACATTGAATATTTATGTTTTAAAATCGGTTCTAATTTAGATAATGATTGTGTGGGTTATTGAGGGTTGGTTTGATAATGTTTTTATTAATAAAGTTTGGTGTTCATATGGAAAATTGGTTGGAATTTCATATGTTAAATACTACTTTTTTAAAATTGGTGTTTATTAATTTTTCATATTTGATAAAATTCATAGAATTATTTTTATTAATTAAAGAACCTTTCGCCTAGGTAAACAACCAAATGGGGTTTTTTAAGAACGTTCCCCTTTTTCATCAAAGGATTTCTATTATTGTTTAAAGGGTGGTGGATTTTATGAATTAAAATGGGGACCCTTTGGTTTTTTCGTTAGGGATTATTGAAGATATTGTTTTACTTGGAAGTTTGTATGAATTTAAAATATTTTTGAAAATGGATCCCCAAATGTATATACAATATATGATTAGTTAAAGAAACTATTGTAACATTACAATGTGTTGATTAATTTATTGTTACCTGCACCCTTAATAAGCCCCCTTATCTTTTATGATATTCTATGTACCCATGATATTCATGTTTGATATGTGATTATTTTTTTTCTTGGGTTTTGGGGATCTTTCCTAGGGTAATAAATTGAAGATGGGAAGAAAATGGTTTTTATGTTATCCCTTGGGGATTGTTATTTTAATTTGATTAAATTGTGTTTTAATGGACCATATCCTTTGGTTTTCACATGAATGATCTAATGATACTATGTGGGAAGTAAAAGGGTGTGTTTTTCGTATTTGAGGTTATGTGATAACAATTCACCCATATAATATTTAATACTAGGTTAGAGGGTGTTACTGATGAGACATAGTGATAGTTATTCAATTAATGAATGTGGATTGTCAACCTAATGGTAGTGGTATACTTTGTACATATTGTACATTCCCATTAGTACCTATAGAGTCACCTCATGATATGTTGTTTCTGACGGAAAATCATTTTGACCAATAATTGATTGCTTGTGGATGAGTTTTGTGAAATCACTTTTTTGAGCTTCACTACTTCTGAATGGTTTCTAATGGGTTTATTCATTTGACAAAGAACCTAAAAACATACCATGTCAATGAGGGGCTTTCTTTACAAAGTTAGGCACTCATTAGGTAGTTTGGCTAGTGGTTCATAAGAACATGCATTTGTCAAGAAGATGAGAGGTTGAGATCATGACACTTTTATGGGGGAATCATTACCTAACCAAGGACTCTCTCATAAATTTAATATATGTTCATGAATCCTTCATTATTCCCTATAAATGATGTTGGTTTCCATTGTGTTAATAATCAATTATTAGAATGTATTTAATTCAAAATCATCTGTAGGTATTTGAGGTTCCTCATCAATGGATATTTCAATATGTATTCGAGATTTTCCATTGATGATGTTCTCTTATATAATGATTAGAGATTCTTTTGTCGTTATTTTGAAGATGATGGTGTTCTCTTATATACTGATTTGATATTCATTGGTAGTTATTATGAAGATGTTGGTTTCCAGCCACACAATGGGGTGCCCTGGAGTGTATCATCATCTAGGAAGATGGGTGTTTTTTGATGTAGGGATCAGACCCATGAATAGAGTTCCCATCCATGTGAAGGACATCATAACCCATGTAGTTTTGTGCCACATAATGGGTCACATAATACATTTTACGTTCACATGATAAGGAAAAAGCCATTAAGTTTAATGGCATGTAGAAAAGGTTTTTATGTGGAAGGTGCCTTGTCAATTTTTGGTGTGGGACATATGCCGATGCATCATGTCGAATCGGGAAAGGATATTGTTAGGAAACAATTCATCATGGATGCATTGATGCATTTTTGGGTTAATTGTGTTTGCTGAGAGAGTGAGTTTTTTGTTGACAATGGTGGTTTCCATGGTATGTTGTTAGGTTCTAGATATATTTTTGAAAACCTATGTTGTTAATGGACCTTGAAAACTGAATAGTTGATCTAGATGCAGCACAAAATGAATTGTTACAAGGTAGAGCCATTTTCCAGTGTTTGAAAATTTTTGTCCTCATATTCAGAAAATGGGGAGACATGTTTTTGGAAATGGAGTTTTAACGGATGATTGATGGTGGAATGGAAGCTTGCACACAAGGAAATTTTCTTGATCAGAATTTCAATGAATGAAAAAGTAATGTTGTGTGAAAAATATTTGGATATTCTCATGAAAGATGAGATTTAGTGAAATAAACCAGTGCACCCAATGCAATGTCAAAGGATGTTTTCCACACATAGGGGGGATCATGTGCGACATGGAGATTCATCTATGTAGGGGACAATGTTTCCAATAAATAAAAGGAGACCCCCTCATTCGGAGGAGCTCAACACATAGAGATGATCTGAGCTCTGGATCGTGTAATAATTTTAAGAAAACGATGTTCTGGGAATGATTTTGAGTTGCTCACAAGCTAAGAAAGATGCACGTAAGATTGATGTTGCGCGCAAGAGGTGTTTTTTTGAAAAAGTTGAATCTTGTGTGCAAGGAATTAATA
Organism: Viscum album; assembly: GCA_963277665.1. NCBI lineage: Eukaryota > Viridiplantae > Streptophyta > Magnoliopsida > Santalales > Viscaceae > Viscum > Viscum album. The sequence continues at coordinate 1,332,661,159 of OY728143.1, forward strand.
TTTCATGTAAGATGTAGAAATTGTTGTGCTAAATATTTGATTATTCCCAGTAAAACTGTAGTAAAGTTGTATTCGTCAATGGATGAAATTGGGAAATCAATGGAGAACATATATAGAGTTGATGGTGAATTCATTAGGGATAATTAAAGGAAATATAAGTCTTGAAAATGTGAGTGGATCATTGGAAGAAGAAGTGATATCTTTTCAGTTGATAGATCTGTGGTCTTTCAAGATGTGATTGGTTGTGAACCAGGAGGGATTGTGAGTCTGCTACGAACTATGTAAACAAAATCGCACTTTTAGTGGATTTGGTAAATCATCACATTTCTATTGTATGGTCCTTAGACGTAGCCTAGTAAGGGTTAACCAAGTAAAATTTTGATGTCTTATTATTTCTTTATGATTTGTCCATACTCTGCCATTGGAAGGGGAGAGGATATGGTTTTGTCTAACAACGAAACTAGATCAATATGGGAAAGTGTTTTATTCTTTCAAACCTTGATTCCCCCACCCATCTCAAGGTATCTAACCTAGTTGACCTAACAATTGTTATCAGATGGAAAGTATGATATTAGTTTCTCTCTCTCAATAGATGTCACTAATCACAAAGGGATTCTGGTCTTCCATGAGAATAGTTTTCAACTATAGAAGAATTAGATGCAACACTAGTTCTGATCATTGGGAATGGACATTATTACAACAGTGATGCATGGTATCTAATCTCATATCAATAGTGATTCATTATCAGAAGCTGAAAGAAGGAAAATGGATGTTTACACTAAGGGAATCAATGCCTTTGGGGATATCTATCCAATTATATCTATACGAAGGTGTTGTTTTGACAAACATCATATGCTATTTGGTAAAATATATTGAATATATATGAAGGAGATATAGAGGTCATAGAGGAAAATCTACATGTTCTGTGGAACTAGTATGAAGATATGAGAGTAAACCCCAATGAGTCTATTGCTGTATTCATTGACATGGTAAATATTGTTGTGGAAGACATGTTAGGTCCTGGAGAAGTTATTTAAGACATGATGACTGTGAAGTGCATCTTATGGAAACATCCACCTTGGTTCAATCCAAAAGTTTTAGTTTCAGTAGATAATGACCTGAAATAGGCAATGTTGGATAACCATTACTACACACTTGTTGCATATGAAATGTGAAATGATGATAACGATGCTGTGGAAAAGAGGATATATAAAGAGGTTGAATTAAAGGTAATGAATAGGTTCACCATTGAATATTCTCATGAATATGAAGAGACATACGAGGTGATGTCATTCCTTTCCTAAAACCTAAAAAGTATAAAAGAAAGATCAAAGGGAAACATAAAAAATAAGTTTTTTATGTGGAATGATTGGACATATTATGGCAAGGTGCCCTAAGAAGTTCAAATAAGATGATGTGGATGAAGATGAAATTCCCAAGAAGCCTTCAGCCTATGTGAAATGAAAGAAATAGTTGAAGAGTTTATTTTTAAGAAAAATATTCTTCTTTCATTATAATTTGATAGTTCATATGAGTCTAAGGTAGAGGAGTTTGAAGAGATAGTGAATTGGAAATATCATGGAGAAATTTCCATGGCTGTAGTTGTTAGTAGTTCTCAAAATAAGGAAGAAACCGATGCTGATGATGAATAAGAAGATGTTGAAGGAATAGTTGGTACTGAAGATAAATTATATGCATCTCTTGAGAAGATAGATTTTTTGAGAGAAAAAATGAAGAAAGACAACGAATTGGTTTATAATGCCAATATCTATATACATAAACATGAAGAAGAGAAGTATAAGAAGGTAAAGGAAATTGAAAAACATATCTCCTTGAGGAAAGAGATCTCAGAAAAAGTTGATGAACGTAAACACAAGGTTTAAGAATATAGATGGAAAATCGACTGCATGAATAACATAGAGAAAGATCAAATCATGCATATTAAATTACATTAAGAAGAATTTGTTGGTATACAATAAAAATTAAAGGATCAAGAAAAAAACATGACTCCTAGTATGATACCTGAAAATAAAATCATTTAGAACAGAAAAAAGATAAATGTAAAGAATAGTAGCCAAGAAGAAAAGAAGAAAAAATTTTGTTCAGATGTTAAGGTTGATGTAGGGCTTAACCAAAAATTGAAAACTGTGAAATTTAAAGTTATAAAGAAAGAAGTTGCTCTAAAATTGAATATTTGTTTGGGTATGAAGAAAAAATAGATGATCCAGATAACCCATGGGGAAATTAGAATTGTGGAAGTGACATATAAGAATGAACCCTACATTATGTGTCATTCCTCTAGAAAGATGGGACATTAAAAGAATGTATGTTGCATAGAAAATAGATATTGAAAGGTATAAGAGAAATAGTGGCTGCTAAACAAAGAACAATATTATATAACATATTTTTAGGGACATTGTTTTTTGTGTAGAAGAATTGGGCATGAGTCCATATACTGTACATCAATCATGGAGAGGAAAGTGCAAAAATAGAACCTGAGCGGTCGCAAGCAGCATATCAGAGAAAAAAAATGAGTTGAAAAAACAAAATTGATTTTCCTCTCTTCAGGATGATTCTGGTCCATCATAATCTGAGTAATATCATGATTTTTAATCCATTCTCTGTTTGAAGTCAAAAACACGGATCAAGAATAAGAGATCTTTTAAAGTAGTGGTTGTAGAAATTGCCCTTAAATCATCAGACAGTTCTAGTGTATAGATCCTGGATAGGAGTTGCACATATCACATGATTGGTAATAATGATCCTATTATATAAATAAGATAAGACAAATAAGAATTTTTGAATTTTGGAGAAGATTAAGGACTAAAGATTATTGGCTTTGGAAAGTCTAGGTTTGGGGAAAACAAATAAACTGTGCTAATATCTTAGTAGTATAAGGTCGTAGTATCAATTTTCTCAGCATCAGTCAACTTTTTGACCCAATGAATTATTAAGGTTTTATTAGAAGATGTGTATCATAAAATTATGATATATTTATTGATTCAGAAGGGGAAAAGGACAAATGAAAAAATTTACAATTTAAGTGGTGATGATGATGCGTGCATTTTATCCCGAGCAGTGGAAAACAAGTTATGGCATAAATGGCTTAGTCATCTATTTGAACCTTAACTAGAAGATATGGTAAAGTGTGATGTAGGTATAGATATACCCAAGATATATCCTGATCATACACTTACATGTGATGCATTTCAACATGCGAAGATCATCAGAGAGACATACAAATAGAATGAAAATAAGTTAACAAGAGTGATTGAGTTCGGGCTTGATTGTTTTGGTGGAATTATCTCACCAAGATCTATTGATGGAAAGAGGTATTATGTTATTTTCATTGATGATTGTAGCCTAATGGAATGAGTATAAATCATTTTCCATAAATCTGATGGGTTCAGTTGCCTAAAACATTAACAGAGTGATTCTGAAAGGATTCTTTGGCTGAAATTTTAGAAATTTTTGTGATCTGGAATACAATTTCAAGAAACATGGGATAAGGAATCTCGTTTCATTCAGTATGAACTCCCCAATATAATGGAATTTTTGAAAGGAGAAATCAGATCATCAACAATATGGCCAGAATGATTCTTATTGAAAGAGACCTACCAAGGAATTTTTAGAAGTAAGCAGAATTGACATCATTCATCATTTCTAAGAGGGATCTATTGTGTCTGAAAGAAATAAATGCTCCATATAAGATGTGTTATTGGAAAAAACCAATAGTGAAAAAATTTTAATCTTTATAAGTAAGTTAATTATTCTCAATAATGAAAATCATAGGAAATTTGAGTCATGTAGAGATGAGGAGATATTCCTTGGATACTCAGGAAAAATAAAATCATAAAAATTATTTAACAAGAGGTTGGGAAAAGTCATTGGGATCAATGATGTCACTATTTTGGAAAATGAAGAGAATAATAAACAACACAGTCAATAGTTTCTTCATGAAAGTGATGAAGAGGAACGTAACCTAGGGGAGTAGAAGTACCATATACATGCTTAGAAGAATATAATGGTGATGAAGAAGAAGAAGTCAAGACTATATATGCATTGAAGCCAATGAGTCGTGATGAAATTTATGGGTAGAATATCATTGGTGATCAGAGAACGCTTGTTCAGTCAAGAAGAATAGAGTCACTATAATAGAAATCTATCTTATTTCAAGATGAACCTAAATGTTTTGCTAAATCATCTGAAGATGAAAACTGGTTTTAGGTGATGAAGGAATATCTTAACTAGGTTGAGAAGAAACAATCCCATGATATTGTCTTTAGGGAAGCAGATAATAATTTCATCAGGGAAAAATGGTTCTTTCACAGAAAAATGAATAAATATGTTGTTTTGATCCAAAAAAAATAATGTATTGTGTGAAAAGGATACACCCAGATAGGGGGATTTAGATGATGAAGCACTTTAACATGTATAATGGATGGAAAAAACTTGATTATTCCAGGCCGTTGTAGTGAAATGTCAGTTTAATGTTTTTTATATGGATGTCAAGTCATCATTTTTTAATGGGGTTCTTGAATAAAAAGTTGATATTGAGTAGCTAGATGGTTTTCCCATTCATGAATAAGAGAACCAAGTCTACTAGATGATGACGACTTTGTATTGGTTGAAGCAAGCACCAAGAGCGTGACTTTCCAGGCTAGATCAATTTTTGAGGAATCTCGGTTTCCAACATGGTGGAGTTGATTACTTTTTATATGTCATCCATTATAGTAACAAAAGGATGATGGTTCTAGTATATCTTGATTATGTAATCTTTGGAGGATCAGAGGAAGAACAATGTAGACAGTTTTCTGAATTCATGAAATATGAGTTCAAAATGTCTATGATTGGTGATATAACATTTTTCCTTGGATTGCTCGTAACACAGGGAAGGAATAACACAATAATCTCTTAATCTAAATATTCGAAGGAGGTTATGAGGATATTTGGGATTGAAAATTCCATGTAAATGAAGAATCTGGTTTCTACAGGGATGAAAATGTCAAAATATGATTAAGTCAAGGTGGTAATATCACAGAATATAGGAAAATTATTAGAAGTATATTTTAGTTGACTATGACAAGGCCTAACATTGTACTCTCTAAATTCCAAGTAGTGAGATCTCAACATAATACCAAGGAAAGAAACATGATTTTAGTGAAAATAAAACTTTTGTATGTCAATGGAACGATTGATTCTGGCTTAATGTATAGTGAAAAATATTACCCAATGATTTTGGGATATTTAGATGCAGATTCGGCTAGTTTAGCTGATGATAAGAAATCAACATCATGTGGATTGGGAATTTCATGGTTGATAAATAATCAATATTTAATTTCTTTTATCACCATATATGCATTGTATATTGTATCCATGAAAGCATTAACACAATTATTATTGATGAAGCAGTATCGTGATGACATGAGCATGACATGGCAGTATTCAATCAAAATTTAGTGTGATAACTCAATTGCTATAAATCATAGAAAAAATATCATCCTTCATTTTCAGACCAAGAACATTGAAATAAAATATCATTTGAGTAAGTAGAAGGTGGATCAAGGGATAGTAAATTTGGAATATATTCCTAAAGATCTATAGTTTTCTAATAATTTTTTGAAGTCATTAAGAAAGGAAGTGTTCGAGAGGCATCAACTTGCTCTGGGAGTTCAGTCATCTCTCAAACTTGAAAGAGTGTGGATGTGGAACACCCCCTCTACCTGTGGTATTGTGTGTTTATCCATAATGTATTGACCAATGTTCTTTACAATTTTTCAGAATAAAAATGAGTGACCATTGGGTTGTTTGATAAAGGGGTAAAATAATGACTTGTAAAGGTGGGGGAAAGTGTGATTGTTCAAGGGGGATACAATGTCTTTTTCAAAGACACAGGGAGAAGAAAACAAGTGGAGTAGCCAGATAGGGGTAGAAGCTAACTGGTGGGGCAACAAGTCAGGGGGAGAAACATGATAAGAGTATGTGTTTCTTTAGAGTTTGATGTGATTAGCCAGAGCATATCATAGAAAACACAAGAATCCAAGAAGTTAATAATAAGATTTTATAAATCTAACAATTCTAACAGTGATCAATTAAAGATTATATATCATGATTTCTATGGTTCATGATGAATTTAGTTGACCAGTTTCAAGAATTGGTGTCCTAAATGAAGTGAATCATTGATGAAATTTTCCTTATACTCTTGTTTCTTAGGATGGGTATTGCTAATGTGGGCTTAGAGTATGAGTTATGTAAATATTTGATCGTTGTTTGATTCAAAATATGCAAATGTGGGAAGATGTTTTATGTATCATTAATGGGGTAACAAAGTGCAAAGCATCATTATGAAAAGAGTTGTCAACAATCACAAAGGGGATATTGTTAGTTACAAATCCCTCTAAAAATAATTGATTCATTTTTTTGTTAATTTTGTTTTTTGAAAAAGCAAGTTTTTTGCTGACAAATAGGTTTTCCATGGTAATTTTTATAGTTCCAAAGATATTTTTGACAACGTATATTGAAAAAGAACCATGAAAAAGTAATGGTCAATCTGTAGGCTTTACAAAAACAATTAATACAAGGTGGTTCTATAATCCTATGTTTTTTAAATTTTTTGGCCACAAAATTTGAAAATGGGGAAACATGTTTTTGGAAAAGTAATTTGCATGAATGATTGAATGTGGTATGGAAACTTACGTGCAATAAAAGTTTCAGGATCAGAACATTAAAAAATGTAAAAGGAATGATGTTTGTGAAGGACTTGTAAATGTGCGTGAAATATGTGATTTATTAAAATAAACATGCATACCCAATGCCAAGTCCAATGGTGTTTGGAACACACATAAGGGATCTTTAGTGACACTGGGAATCATCCACGTTGGGGTTAGAGTTTCCTATATCTAAGTGGTTACCCCCTCACTTAGAGTAACTCAATACATAAAGAGAATCTAACAACTAGATCAAATAAAAATTTTAATCAAAGGGAGTTGAGCAAAATATTTTTAGTTGTGCACTAGCTAAGAAAGTTGCGTGTAAAATTTGAGTTGTGCACAATATTGAAGTTCCACGCAAGTGGTGTTTTTTGGAAATGGTGGAATCTTGTATTTGCATGTTCTGAGAAAGATTTGAGGTTTCCCAGTAATAATGTGGTAATGTTGTATTCCATAGTGGATAAAAGTGGGACATAAATAGAGATTCTAAATATAGTTGACGGTGCATTGATTAGAGATAATTAAAGGACCTATAAGACTCTTAACTATGAGTGTATCTTCTGATGAAATAGTGAGATATTTTTAGTTCAGAGAGTAGTGAGATTTCAAATTATGATTGGGTGGAAACCAAGATGGATAGTGAGTCCACTCTGAACTTTTTAAATAATTGTATGCTTTTAGTGGATTTTTTACATTGTTACATCACTGATGTATTCTCCTTAGATGTATCCCAATGAGGGTAAACCCAGTAATTTTTTTGTTTCATATTATTGCTTTAATAATTTTTCATATTCTGCAATAAGAAAGAGAGAGAATAGAGTTTTTTTCTCACAACCCAACAAGATCAATAGGGGAAGCTATTTTAATCTATCATACCAAGATTAACCCCCCCCTCTGAGGGTATATACCCTAGTGTACCTAATATATATGTATTCCCATGATGAATAAGAGTTTATTGGTAATTTTTCCTAGAAAGAATATAGTTTATTTTGGTTTTTTTCTATGGACCATAGGGAGGCTTCTAAAGTATCTCATTTAGGCCGGAGTCAAAGACCATGTATTTTAGTTGGGGGGACCTAAGCCTATGGAGGAACTCTTAAGGTTTGTATCATAAGGTAATATAGCATTTTGGGAATATTTTGTTGTTTCTTATTCATAAAAAATTCCTTATGATAGTGTCCATGATAGATTTCTCAACTCTTGGTGATTTGGATTCTTATTCAGGGCTTACACCTGAAGAGGAGGCCCATGGATGGTCACAATTATATGATTAGGACTTAAACCAAGTAGGAGGCAAACATATGGGTTCGGGATTACACATGGTGTGATTCCCATAGGTTTTATTTCAGGACATACATATAAGGTGGATTCCTTTGATATGATGTTGGGGCTTCTACCAACCAGGAGGCCCAAAAAGATTGGTTATGACTTACACATATAATGATTCCTAGGGTGTTCAAAATTATTCATATTTCATTTTCACCACCACCCTCTAATCCCACATGATTCAAGATTGGTGTGAGAAATAAGAGGAAGTAGAAGATCTACGAAACCACATAATTTTCATTGTTTGCTGATGGATCAGATCAACTCCTAATAGAAGAGGAAAACAATGAAGTCTCAGGTTCATAGTCCATACCTTTATTGTACCATGGGCCCAAAGAGAGAGAGAACTTATTTTTAGACACCAATCTCCCCTTTTTTTGTATCCAGGATGGATAAGAATAACTCATGGCATCGCCCCTGTTTGTGGAGAAGGAGGAAGAAATTAATAAAGAGAGTTCATACAAGAAATTAAAGGGGATTATTCCTAAACTTTTTGCCCTAAAATTGGTTTGGGGTGGGGGGAATCTAATTCCACATCGAAGGGAAAAGTTTGTGTAATCCTCATATTCCCTGAATGGAACCGGAGGCTTGAGGTTTTAGATATGACTAGGGATGGACATGGTAATAACCCTGGTACCTGATATTAGGAGTTCTCTAACACCTCCCATAAGGTTAGGGTCCTTGTGACCAAGGGAATTCATACTTAAAATCACTCTAAAGGACCATAACCGTAATATTGTACACGTACATGACACCTATAACTGAAAGAATTTATATCCAAATGGGAGATATATTGGTTTTCCTCTTTCCATGTTTTTTCATGTCTTGAGGTTTCTTTGGATGTTTCAATTTTCCCCCTCATACAAGAGAGAAAAAACAATCTAATCCATTCAATTTATGGATTCTAATAAGGCCTAAGAAGTGGATCATGTAGGATAGAGGATGGGAATGACAAGGGGGTATCACACAGTGTATGAAAGAAGGGCCTAGGAGTGCTTTGTGCATGTCGGCCAATTTGAGTTGAGAGTACATTGCATAGGTTGGCCTATGTGAGATTAGAGTGATTTGGGAGATGTAGCACTTGGGAAACAAAACATCAGTGATAATTTTCTCATGGCTTCTAGGGTCCCCACAAGTGTTTTTGAAAGTGTCTCACATAGGTCATTGGTTAGGTAAGGGGGACTTGTACTAGTGTTCATCAACCATATATTAAATTCATCCTTTTGTAGTTTTTATTTGTTTTAACCCTATAAGGACTTTGGTTTCACTCCCCCCACACCCTAATTCACTCTTCTTCATGTTTTTGAGGGATACCAATAAGGTTTCTAAGGTCCTGGTCGAATGAATAAGGAGAGAATAGCATTAAGAGATATTAAATATTTTTTTTGAAAATGGGGATCCTCATGGTCATATTTATAGGAAAATATGGGTACATGGGTGAAGGGGATAGTTCACCCATGTCTACCGCTTAGCTTGGTATATATGTCTGTCGTGTAGGAAGATGTGTAGGCCTATCACATAAGATGTTGTGCAGGTCCTTCAGACATGAAAATATATAGGGCCATCACATAGCCTCATGTGCATGTACCCTACATATTGATGTTATTTTATGGGATATGTACGGTTCACTTGGGTGAACCCAATTTTATTGGATGGACTTACATGATGTGTGTTTCCTTTTTTGGTTATTCTTAACATGGAATAGTTTTTTTCATCCACATTTTATAATAATTTGTAAGCTATTATGGCTGTACTTTTTTATATTACCCATGTTTTCTTTTTTACCTTTGAGTTGGGAGTATAAAATATTTTGAAGAGGAAATGGAGAAATGGTTTTCAAAGAACTACTTTAGATGTTTATTTTTTAATATTTGAAACCACATGTGGTTTTTGTTTAAAAATGATTATATTTTCATGATAAGGTTTTCAAACATATAAATTTTTTATAGTTTTTTAAAATCACGAAATTTGGGTAATGGTTTTTCAAATGTAACCCTCTGAGGATGTGAATGTGTCATGTTTTTCTTTAAAAACATGTTTTAAAATGAAAATGAAAACCTACAATACCATTACTTTTTTAAAACAATTATAATTGATTTATTTTATAAAATAAATTAAATTAAGACATGGTGGTATCCTAATTGCTTCAGTTCACACCATACATAATCAAATTGGAGGGTATATATTATTTATATATTGTTCAAATTCCTTTCGGTTTGGATTTAATGTTTGATATGATTCCATATAAATTGGGATGTGGATGGATTTTAAGGGTCATGGTGGTGACTTGAGCATCACATTGAGGTGGTGATCAATCCTTTAGTTTCATAAAACCATTTCTATTAGCTTTTGTTTTGTCCATTTTTTGCTCTTTTTTTGTTTCTTTTAGTTTATATTTTAGTTTATATATATGTATTGGTTGTTTGTTTACGGTTATTTTTTGTTGGTTTTATTTAATTTCATCCTTATTTTTATTACTTGAATTATTATTTATGTTTTCATTCGTTAGAGTAAAACTATCTCGAATGATTATATATGGTACCCTGATTTTTTTCCTCATCCTAGGGGGGGTTTTGGACACTCCTTGGGAATTTGGTATGTCGGTTCAAGTGTATGATTAGATGGTGTCTGAGATTTTTTCATTAAAAAATGGTATCAAAGCATCTAGGTTCTTGATAGGTGTCTGGGCTCTTGAGACTCACATTCTTGTTATCTAGGGGATCAATAGTAGAAAGAAGATATGATTATCGAAAGCCTAGTGGAACGTCCATGTATGTTCTTAGATCTCCCTTCCTTATATCATATCATCAGTTTCCATGGGTCGTCGAGATATTTTGGAAGACATCCCAAGAGATTCCTTAGATTGTAGTTGAAATTGGGAAGGTTTTAGGGGTCTCGTGGTTCAAAAAAATAGTATGTCAAACCATGTTCAATCCATGAAAACTGTTATAGATAACATTAAATGTCACTCAAATGATTGACACACTTTTTAATAGTTAGTGTGAAAAAACCTTGTGTTGAAGATAATGTTGGGTTTATTTGATGTTTTCCCACCTTTGATGCATTTAGATTCTTATTTGGTTTATAGAGTTTGTTTATTCGTGTCTGAGATGAGTTTCATGATAGTAAATTTTTTCAAACCAATGTTTTAGCGATTAAATAGTTGGGATTTTTTTGGAAAATACTGTATTTGGATAGATGGTGGGTTTTATGGGAAAAAATATTTATCCTAAGTGAAAATGGTTATTTAAAAATAAATTTGCTTTTGAGGTTCTATACATTTGAAAATTACTAGGGTATATAGTATGAAATGCTTCGAAATATTTTCTGTGTAAATTTTTAATGGCATTTAGGAATATGATTTAGTCTCACCAAGAAAGTTTTTCCCTTATGTGGATGTTTTGAGTGATATTTTTAGTATTTTTTATTTTTCTTAGTTGTGGTTATTCATTTCATATTTAATTTTGAAGTTCATTTATTGAGGTTTAGTTATTTAATGTTATATAATGAGTCATCTAGGAAAGAACCAGAATGTTGGGAAGGGAATTCCGTGGGTAGTATTACTAGTGATCCAGGAGTTGTCTTTCCAATCTATGACTCTACCCAGACTCACTATGATGTGGAATATCTATGTTCCTCCCAAATCATTGATCTTAATCAAGAGTTATCAAGCAGATAACCTCCAATATTATATGGTGATCTAGAATCATGTGTGTTGATTGAGTGGCTATCTAGGTATTTAGGAATTTTTGACACATTATAAACTCCAGAAGCCACAACAGTGAGGTGCACCTTTCCTTTGTTCGATACTTTCTGCACGGAGTAGAGGATGTTCATGATTTATGCCCAAATATTCATGGACCTCTCTTGTGTATATTTAATGTGCACCTTTTTTCATTGGTTTCATAATGAATAAGTAAGAGTCGATAAAGAGATGAGGTGTTTAGTAATCCTTTAGGGTAATCAGTCAATAATGGACTATGTTGAAAGTTTTGATGAGTTTCTACATTACAATCTAGAGTTAGATATCAAAAATCATAAGAAGTGGTGGTTCTTTGTTTGAGTACTTATTCAATATATGTGTTCATTGGAACTTCAGTATGTCCTGATAATCTTTATGGAATCAATTTTTAAGTACATCGTTATTGAATAATTCTTAGTTGGGAAACCAGTAATTTAAAATTATTCATTTTCTACTTTAGTTAGTTGAGATAATGTAGATAATGAGAAGGTGATTTAGGTAGGTGGTGTTGATGGGAAACTGTCATTTCAACCTATCATTCATATATCAGTAAGGATGAATTAAATTGTGTGTTTATAGTATGGTATTTCCATTCATATTCAATCTTTATTTCAGTCATCTCTTAAGTCCTAGCATATGTGTTATTATACTGATAACATTTAAAGGTATTTTGAGATCAACCGACATAAAAATAAAAAGTATTGGACATAGTTTAGTTGTTTTCAATTTTCTTCATTATCGATCCACTAGATAGATGAATGTTGAGTGTTGTTTTTGAAGAATCCACTTTTTTATTTGCCTCTGGATTTGGGAAATGTACCATTTTTTTTACCCATTTCCCTTATGTGAAATTGATGAAAAAGGTATTTTGACACTATTACAATATCATTTGGGATTTCATGTGTCATTAATTCTCATTTCATGTTTTTTTGGTGTTTTTGATTTTTGAGAGGGAATGAACCTACTGATAAAGTATAGATACTTAGGTTGTAGTTTTATATTTAGTTGGGTTGTTGATAGCATCGGGTTATGTACTTTCTTGAAATTACCTAAGGATAATGTTCTAAAGAGTTAGATATAAACACACTTGTATTTTAGATGTGACCTAGAGGATAAATTCCTATTTCTTCTTAGAATGGCATGTCTCTTATTTTTGTTCTATATGTTTGTGTTTCAATAATTCACATTGGATAATTTTGGATCATGGTTTCTTTTGGAATAATCTTATTTTATGAAAATATGATATTATTAGTTTCATAATTTAATATTAACCCTTATCGGTGGGGAGAAAAAGACACTAACGCCTTCTATTTGGGTTTTTCATTTATTTGGTTTTATTGGTTTGTGGGATAGTGTCTCTTTGTTGATGATATTATTTTGTGTGTTTCATGTTGATGTTTCACCATTATATGTAAATTTAAAATATCAGGGAGATCAGTTTCATCTTTATATTTATTTTTCAAATTCTAATGTAGAAATCCTTTTTTATTCTTTGGATTAGGATGTGTTTTTTGTTTTGTTGTAGTGACCGTAAATGTTTTGAAGGTGATGTTTATGTTTTGTTCAATGGTTTAATTTGTAATTAGAGAGGCTCTTAGAAGTGGTGATGGATATCTTGATAATCCATATTTCAAGGATGATAATAGTAGTGGATATCCATTGGAATTTTTTTATTTTCCCTTCATTCACATATATTGGGGAGTTTATTTTGTAGGGTTGAAGAATGACTCCTTCTTGGAGAGTATCAATCATTTTAATGGTAGTTATCTTAACGATGGATTATTGGTATCTTATGCGTTATGATTTTGAGGATATGGGAAGGTTTGTGGTGCTTGATTTCTATTTAGAGGATAGTTTTTTTTTTATAATTACAACTTTCATTATGTTTTTTTGGACTGGGGGGGGGGGGCGTGGCATGGTTCGTAGTTTATGAAACCTCAGGGTGTCAGTTTCTTGATTATAATACTTTACATGTTTTCTCTCTTCTTTTAGGGGTGTCCTGAGTAATATTATTGATTTTTTGGAGGCTTTTCTAGTGGTTTACGGTTAAACAAAACAATTGGGAAATGGTGAAGTAGAATCTATGTACTCCGTTCATTATTACATAGGGGATCACATTGTCGGTGCACTTTAATGAAACAAAGTTTAATCAATGGAAATTCACATCTTATAATTATGTCATATAGTATAATCACATTACATGACAATATAATGCCACATTTTTCATAAATTAACTAATAAATACTATATTACCTTTAATGATATGTTTCCACTTTAGGGGTTTGAATTCCAAACACCTAACATACATGGTTGTGATTAGAAAGATTTTTGGAGTCTGATAGGACAAACTCATTTTTTAGTAATTAGTAACTTACTCTTGTGATTAGAAATTTTACCCTTATGAATTGTTATATGACCCTCTTGAATATTAAACTTACAAGTGAATAGTATAAATAATCTTTATCCATCTTATAAGTGAAAATATGATAATGTGGGTATTTTTTTTGAAATTAATAAATATTTAATTAAAATTTTATGTTTAATTTAATAATTTAAATGAATATTTATTTACATTAAATTTATTCTTAAGATTATATTTTGATTTCATATTATTATAAGATAATTTTAAAGGACCCTAGTTAATTTTTCAAAGAGTTATAAAATCAGTTAAAATTTAAAATTTGTATTTTTAAATAAATTATGATTTAAATTAAAAATTAAATTTCTCAGATTTATAAAATTATTTTAATAAAATGGATTTTTTCTTTCGATTCTACATGTCAATAAATAGTAATCGTAAAATTTTTGGATTTCCCAGAATCACTTGAATGTTTGGTGAATAGTTAAATTCGATAATTTATGAAATATTCAAAATAAATAAATTTATGCATTATGATTCAATCATGGATGATGTAAATGTCCATTACTTTGAACTATAATTAAATTATTAATGTTTTTTACCACAAGAATAAGCATTATTTTTTGTCTTCATAAAAATAATAAACTAATAAATTAAATATTGGGAAAACATCCCTCATCTCCACTTTAAAAATCATCCCTCACCACCTCTTCTCCTCACACCTATCAAGCCTTGTTACTTGTCCAAATTATTCTCAAATAACTCACAAATCCAATATCACATGACCAAGATATTTTTTATTAATAAATTACCAAAAAACAATCCCTTAATGAGGTTCTAAAGAGGAAGGAATCAACTGGTAAAACCCTCTTCTGTTTTCTATCAATTTCTTTTCTGGTTCCATTGTATTATTTTTTATCGTCACCTACATTCATCCAAAGGTTGTGATAACTCCAAAAAAAATAAATTTACGAGAATTTTTTTTATTCTAATTGAATAAATTTTCATCATATCGCATTTCCCCTCCTTTTTTTCTAAAAATGGAAACAACATCTGAGATGTGTTAATTTATCACATTCAAGGGCGATAGGTTTTCTATTTCTATAAATTTAATTAATTATGGACATGAAAAAATTTTATGGTTTAACTAGATTATTATGTATGAAATATATCCTGTGTAATGTTTTGGAATCATTTTTTCAAATGGTTTTTATTTATGGAACAAAATTATTTTGTTGTGATGAAAAGAACCAAAAATTAACCCAAACTGTTATCATTAACGTTTTAAATAATGATTTATCCTCACTCCAAATAAACTAATAAATTTATAACCATTTAATCTAATTGATGATACATAATAACATAAAAATTCTATTTTGGACATCCAACTTCATCTTACAATATTATCCTTACATGTATATAAGTAAACCAATCATGAAAACCAATGAAACGAACATTCCGAAACAATAAAATTGAACCTCTTAACCCATGAATTTGGACATGAAAGAACTTGATAAGGTTATACTAAATAAATATATATATATAATATACACAGAACTTATTAATTAATGTCTCCAATTTTATTATCCAGAACATTAATAACTAGTGAAGAACACCGTCAGACTTAGGGTATGGGATTCTACACAATCCTCCATTATCCCTTTAGGTTGCTCTATTTTTAAATTTACCAAAATGATGTTATATTTTACTTTTATGTAAATATTATAAATTATATTTATATGGTACAAAATCATGTATCAATATCCCCTCATCATTTAATTTTAGGGATAATCATATTTTTATGCGGTTCCCTTCTCAATTATTCCCGATAAGCAAGCCTATTAAAGAGGACTTCCCAAATTCATACCCAGTTTCAAGTAAACAATATCATCTGTTTTAAGCCACCATTGTTTTTATTAAATTATTATTTTTATTATAAAAACCTTCTTGGTTCACTTTTATTGTTATATAAAATATTATTACCATTTCCATTTTAATTGATCTTCAGTATTTTCCTTAAAATTGCACTAAAATGTTTTAATGATAAAATTTCATAAATACACTTATTACATATTTTCACATCTATTTGACATCAAATAACTTGATAAATTATTATTTTACCTTATTAGTGTCCATTTATGTCTTAATTCCATTCATTCATGGTCACATGTATGATACACCCATTCTTTGTTATTTATGACAAGATTATGATACTGATTTCTTTCAATGGGTACCATTATGTTTATGTATTATTGATTATGTATGATTCATTTGGGGAAAAAAAATTCTTGAACATGTTAATATGGGTGATTCCATATAGAGGTCTCATACATTGGGTAATGTTTATTCTCATGAGATATTATGTGCAATGGTCTTGGTGGTTATCCTTGACTCATGCTCCATGAGTAACGTTCTTGGTGGTTAGCCTTAAATCGTGATACTATATGTGAAATGATCCTTTCCTTTTGCTAAATCCATGTTTTATGTTGCTGAAAAATTAACAAGATTCCATGATTCTATTATCAAATGTTCTAAATGTTATGTTTCCTTATGTTTAATCATGTCCCATGGGTCTTTATATAATCATGTTATTCCTTCTCACCCATGTGATAAGCTTTATTATTATGTTTATTACCTTACTTGGATTCCATATCATACATTTGTTCATGTTATCCCCAGGTAATACTATGAGGATGTACGAGCACAATGGAATTTGGGAGATCAATACAGAGATTGAATAAATGATTCTTTTATGATGTTTAATTATGTACCTAATTTAACATAATCGTAGAAATTACAATCCTAAGATTGTAATTATATGTTTATTTATGATTAAAATAATTTAGGATTATGTTTAAAAGGATACAATATCTATAATTGGCATCAGAGGATGTTGTAGTTATTTTTTACGATTAGGAATAGAGCACTTTAGTAGGAAACTTATGGATAATACTTAGTTTAAGAAAACATCCCTATATTTGGGATAGTGTAGAGTATGTGGTTTATCATTCCAATACATCCATGTCAGGATACTGAAAGTTGATGTGGTTCTGGAACATATATACCTAGGAGTAACAAGTCTAATAAGGTGTTATGGACTTGACTTGGGGTAACCTGGTACATGAAAACGGGCCTTACTGCCCACATATATTAACAATCCTAGGGGATATGCTTTAGGAAATTTATTAAATAATTATGAACCATTATTATGGGTATAGAAAAAGATACCATAATAATATAATTTAAAAAACAGATCAAGGTTAACCTTGATTTAAACCTACGTAACCATAAGTTAAGATATAATTTTCTATTACATGTTTATCCTTTTATGGTCAAAGTTTCCTTTTATGATTATAGGATAAGAATTCAAACCCCCAAATTAAAATTTTATTTCTTAGTTAATGGAGGGGAATAGAAGACCACATTACAACAATCAATGTGATAGTGAATGGGACGATTTACCTAACGATATGCCACAAATGATGGGAGTGGGTGCTCAAAACCTTCTGATAGTACTTTCTCAGGTGGCCCAAGTTAGGGAAAAGAAATAGAATCATGTGGAACACCCTCGTCCTACAATTAAAGAGAAAATTTTCATCAAATACTTTATATAGGAAAGTCCTCCCATGTTATGTGTATCTTATGATACCATCCTCTTGAAATAATATATTAACTACATTGGAAAGATATTCTCTGTCCTTTAGTGCTCATAATAAGAGAAAGTCATGCTGTCAGTCTATCATTTTGACAAGGAAGTTGATCAGTGGTGGAAACTAATCAAGAATATGAAGTCCCATGAGGAAATTGTTTCCATTTATTGGGAGGAATTAAATAATATGTTTTTCAATAAAAATTTTCCCCAAACACTCCATCTCAAGATAGAAAGAGAGTTTTTCAGACATAAGCTTAAGGAAGATGATTCTATCAGGGTGTATGAAGAAAACATTAAAGGGCTTGCAAGATACACTTCTAACATTTTCATGGGCATCAAAAGACTGGTGGATTACATATTTAGTAGACTAAATTTGAGTCTACAAAACGTATTGGTAATTCATGACTGTGATATTTATGAGGATATTTTCTATTGTTCCCTACAAGATTAAATGGATATCGATGACTTTAAATGGTCTCATGGGCCCAGTGAAAAAAAGATTAAATGTAGTCTAATTTTGGGTGTATCATAAAATAAATCCCATGATAGAAAAAGTATGAACATCCCCCATGTAAAAATTGTGGGAAGAAGCCTCCTGTGAACAGTCTAAAGGGAACTGGTAATTTCATCAAATGTGGATGAATGAGACCACTAGATATGAACTGCCAGAGAGATATATATAATTCCACTAATGTTTATGAAGAAATGAAGGTTTATATACACACTCATCATGTAGTGTAGTGTTATAACTACATGGAACATGGGAAATCTATAAACAATTTCACTAAGCCAAGGGTTGTCAAAGTCAATCAACAAAAACCTCCAAGGAAACAAGGAAGGAATTATGCGAACTACTATTGAGGTAGATTAGATCAATGATGTGGTGACAAGTACTGTAGTTATTTATTCATGAATAGTGAATATACTATTTGATTTTGGTTCTACACATTATTTCATATCTTTCAACTTTGGTAGAACTATTCAAACACCATCTCAATATTTAGAGGTTGAGTTATCTATGAGCATAGATAATGGTTAAATTATATCATCCGCAATTTATAACTCATCCATTATAAATGTTTGTGGTTAGAACCTACAATTAAATATTTTAATATTTTCCCTGGTGGAGTTCGTTGCAATAATGGGCATGGATTAGCTGCATTCATACAATGAAAACATTATTCATCTGGAAAGGGAGATAACTCTTAACATTCTGGAGTATCCTCCGACCATAAAAAGTGTACGGTGGAAGATTAATCTCCTTTAGAATCATCAACTCAAGTGTGGATAATGATTATTTTTGAGAAAGTATATCTTCCTCAAATTATTGAGATGAATGAGATAATACTTCTCAAAGATATTCCCATCATGATGGATTACAGTAATGTATCCATTATATAATTTTTTGGTCACCCTCTTTAACTAGAGGATGAGTTATTAATCTAACTTATCCCTGGATCCCTACCTATATCAAATAAACATTATAAAATGGACACCTTTGAGATGGAAGAGCTAAAAAAGCTGTCACAGGAGAATATGGAGAAGGTCTTTATACACCTGAGTGCTTCACCATGGGGTACACAAAACTTCGTTGTGAATAATAGGGTTGGATCAATGATTCTATTAATTGATTATCATGTGATCAATAAAATAATGATAAATAACAAGTATCCCTTGTATTGTATAGATGAATTATTTAATAAACTACATGGATCCATTTATTTCTCTATGTTTGACCTTTGGTTGGGATATCACCAATTAAAAACGAGGAAGGAAGATATTCCAAAGACCGCCTTTTTAATGAGGTATAGACACTATGAGTTCAGAGTGATTCCCTTTGGACTCACTAATGCTCCGTCAATATTCATGGATTTCATTAATATTCTATTTAAATATTACCTTGAAAAATTTGTGGTAGTCATTATTGATGATATTGTGATATACTCCAAGAGTAATGAGGAGCATGAGAAGCATTTGAATACCATGTTGATGCCATTCCAAATGGAGAAACATTAATAAAAGTATAGTAAAAGTGAGTTATGGATGAAATAAGTATTATTATTGGTGAATTTTATCACTAGTAAAGGAATATATTTGGACCCTTCCAAGACAAATGAATTCTAATAGTGGCCCAAGACAACATTTTTAATAGAGATCCATAGATTTTTTGGGTTCAATTGGCTATTATTGATGATTTGTGAAAATATTATCATAATTTTCATACTTAATGACCAAGATGACATGAAAGGGAGTGATTTGTTTCTAAACTCAACAATGTAAGGAAAGCTTTATGGAGCTCAAAATAAGTCTTATCGATGTGCTAGTACTCAAAATCCCAATAAGTGGAGAACTCTTTGAGGTATAAACATATGCTTAAAATAAGTGATTGAAATGTGTTTTGATGAAAAATAATAAACTGATAGCTTAAACCTCAATTGAGTAGAAAATCCATAATAAAAACTATCCCATGTATGATCTAGAGTATGATGTTGTGTCCCTTTTATTGAAAATATGGTGACATTATCTCAATGGGGAAAAGGTTAAGATATATACTGATCAAAAGAGTCTCAAATATATATTCACAGAAAAATAACTTCATATTATCAAGAGAATATGGTTAGATCTTGTCAAGGATTATGATTTCTCAATCCACTATCATACCAGTAAGGCAAATAAGGTGGTGGATTCTCTTTGTAAAAAGGATCCTTCATCTTTATCAATGATGAAAAATGAAAAGGAACATATCATTATTTATTTTTAAAGGATAGAAATGGAAATAATCAATGGAGTAGCATCGTCAATACTTTCTCAAATGAATTCTCACCCATACCTTATGGAGAAAATAATGGATGCTCAAATATATTTTTTGAAAATTCCAAAAATGGTGGAAGCTATCAAACATGAGAAATCCACAATGTTCAAGATTAACAAGGACAAAGTTGAAAGAATCAAGACATTATTATGTGTACCATATGATCCAAATATTAAGAAGGATATTTTAAATGAGATACATATATCTACCTTCTCTATTCACCTGGGGAACTAAAAGATGTATCAAGATGTCTAGGAGAATTATTAGTGGGACAAAATGAAGGAGGGGATTACAGAGTATGCATCAAAGTTCCTGGTATGTTAGCAAGTAAATGTTGGAAGGAAAATTTCAAAGGGGATGATGAAACCAATGCCTAAAAAATCTTTGAAGTGTGATAACATCACTATGGACAATGTCACTTTACTTCCATGAATATCCATGGGAAACAATGCTATGTGGGTTATTGTGGAACGTTTTACAAAGATATCTCACTTTTTCATGATTCGAGAGGACTTCTCAATGGATCAACTTGCAAGGATATATACAAAGATGAGGTAATGTTGGATAGATTACCAATATCTATTGAATCTATTAGAGATTTCAGATTCACCTGGATGTTTTGGAAAAGTCTCCAACATGATTTATGAACTGAACTAAACTTCAGTATAGCCTATCATCCTCAAACTGATAGCCAATAAGATGGAACTATTCAGAAACTAGAATACATGTTGAAAGCATGTTCTATGGACTTCAATGGATTATGGGACCAAAATCGTACTCTGGTTTAATTCTCATACGAAAACAATTTCCACTCTAGCATCCAAATGGATCCATATAAAGACCTTTATGGGAAAAGGTTAGAAACACCGGTGTACTGAGATGCTGTCAGTGACTGTAAGATGTTAGGACCTTAATTGGTCAAATAAATGGTTAAGAAGGTGAAAAATATTCAGCATCACATCATGGTAATCCACAGTTTACAAAAGAGATATGTATACAATATTCAATGAGACTGTTAGTTTAATATTGGAGACATCGTATTCCACTGCTCATCTCCACTGTAGAAGGTCATGATATTTAGGATGAATGGAAAGCTACGACTTTGTTACATTGGACACTTATATATTCTTGATCGTTTTAGAGTTGTGGACTATTGAATTGCAGATCAACTTCCCTTGTCAAAATAACATGATTTATTCCACTTATCCCTCTTAAGGATGTACATTCTAAATTCATCACATGTACTATCTTTTGAGATGGTACAGTTGGAAATTGATCTTTCTTATGAGGAGAAGCTGGTGATGTTCTTGGATTGAAAAGGTAATGTTATATGTAAGAAGACTATTCAGTTATTGAATGTACTATAGAGTAATCATAAGTACGAAGATGAAACATGGGAACTAGAGGAATCAATGAAGGGAAATTCCCCACACATGTTTTGAACTTTGAATGTAAAATAAAATTTTGATTGTGGAATTTCCTAAGAGGGAAATAATGTAATTAACCAATGCTTAATCAATAGAAATTCTCATTTATTATTATGTAATATAGTATAATAACATGAAATCACAAACAAAATCCACATAATGATTAAATGATCTAAGAATTACTATGTGTCCTTTATACACAAGTTTTTAACTTATGTGATTTGAATTTCAAAAATCTTACATACATGGTCGCGAAAAGTAATATGTTTGGAGTCCTATAAGACAATATTAATTTTTAGTGAATAGTAACATACCCTTTTGAAAAGTAGTTTTAGCCTTATGAATAGAAATATGGCCCTTATGAATAATAAATCAGCCAAGTGATTAGTTACCTTACCAATGAAAGTGTAAATAAAATTTATCCATCTTATATGTGACTATATAATTGTGTTGGTATTTTTTGTAATACATAAATATTTAATTCAAATTTTATTTTTAATTTTACAATTAAATTGAAAATTAATTTTCGTAAAATGTATTCATAATATAATTTTTTCTTGTCTTATAATTATAAGATAATTTTTTGAGACTGTAGTTAATTTTTAAAGTGTTATAAAATCAGTTACAATTTTAAAATTTGTATTTCTCATGTAAATTTTGATTTAAATTAAAAATTAAATTTCTCATATTTGATAAAATTATTTCCATAATATGGATTTTTTATTTGTATTCTATAGATCAAAAAAAATTTAGGGTGAGACTTTGGGATTTTTATGAAATACTTTTCGTTTTTGGTGAATAGTGAAATTTTATAGTTTACGAAATATGATAAATAAATGAATTATTTCATTATGCATGGGTCATGAATTATGTAAATAGACATTGGTTAAAACTAAAATGAATTTGATACTATTTTTTTTACAATAATAAGCACTATTTATTGTATTTAGAGAAATAATAAACTAATGAATTAAATATTTGAGATAACTCCCCACTCTTACACTATAAAAATCACCCATTACTACCTCTTCTCCCCACACCTCTAAAGCCTTATTAATTTTCCAAATTATGATAAAATATCTCCCTATGACTCTCTCCAATTTATACGATATTTATTCGCAAAAAAGTCCAAAATAAATAATCCCTTAAGGTGGCTCTCAGTAGGAAGGAATCAAGAGGTGAAACCCTCATCCTTTTTATTTCAATTTCTTTTCTAGTTCATCTGTATTATTTTAAATTCCCATATATCCTCATCCAATGGGTGTGATAAATCCAAAAACATAAATTCAATGTAATTTTGTTATGATAATATAATAAATCATAATCATCTCTCTTTTCCCACCCTTTATACAATGAAATGGAAACACAACCCAAGATGTGTTAATTTATCACATCCAAGGAGGACGAGTTTTCAATTTCTATTACCATATTCAATTATAGTCATGAAAAAAATTTATGGTTGAACCAGATTATTATGTATTAAATATATCCTTTGTAATGTTATGGAATAATTTTGAAAAATTGGAATAAATTTATAAAACAAAATAAGTTCGTTGAGATCAAAAAAACTACCAATTAACCCTAAATATTATCGCTAATGTTTTATATAATGATTAATCCTCACGAAAAATAATCAAATGAACTTTATAAACATTAAATATTATGGATGTTATATAATAACATATAACTTCAATTCTGGAAAAATGTCCTCATCTTACCTGATTATTCGTACATGAAAATAAGTAAACTGGTTATGAAAACCAAAGAAACAAAAACTCCCAAACAACGAAATTGGTCCACTTAACCCATAAAAAAAGCCATGAATGAACATGTTCTGGTTATAATAAATCAATTAAAGATAGAAAAGGATATGCAATTATTAACTAATGAATCTAATTTTATTATCCAGGATAGTATGATCCAGTGAACAACACCTTCATACTTTAGGTAAGGGATTCTACCCAAACCTCCATTATCCCTTTGGGTTTCTCTATATTTATTTTTACCCAAATGAAGTAATCATTTATTTTTATGTTGTTCTTATAAATTCTATTTAAATATTCAAAATATATCTATCAAGATCCATTAATCATTATCTTTTTGGGATATACAAATTTTTAAGTGGTTCCATTCTCAATTCTTCCTGATAAGCAAATCCATTTTAAGGGAAATTCAAGAATTCTTACCCAATCAAAAGTGAACTCTATCTTCTATTTTTAGCCACCATTATTTTTATATAATAAGTATTTTTGTTATTAAAATATTCATGGATCACTTCTATTTTTATATAAAATATTATTCCATTATCTATTTTAAATAATCTTTGTATTTTCCATACAATCCCACTAAAATGTTTTAATGCTAAAGTTTCTTAAATACTCTTCTTACAAGTTGTCACTTCTATTTGAAATCGAATAATATGATATATGGTTATTTTTCCTTATAAATTTTCATGTATATTTTAATTAATTTATTTCCTAGACACTTTTATGATAAACCCAATCATTTTTCATTATGAAATGATTATGACACCCATTTATTTCTATGGGTACCCTTATGTTTATCTATGATCGACTATGTATGATTCATTAGGTGGAAAACATATTATTGACCATGTTAATAATGTTAAACCCATATATAACTCCAATTTATTGTGTAATTTTCAGTCTTGTGAGACATTATGTACAATTGTCTTAGTGGTTATCCTTGACTCGTGCTCTATGTGTAGCGATCTTAGTGGTTATACTTGAATCATTCTACTCTATGTGCAACAAGCCTTAACTATTGATAAAGTAATGTTTTATATAACTAACACATTACCAAGTTTCCATGATTTTATGATCACATGTTCTAAATGTCATGATTCCTTATGTTTAATCACATACCATGTCTCTTTATATCAGTGTGTTATGCCTTCTAACCCATGTGCTATTCTTTGTTATTATTTTATTTCATTACTAGGTTTCTATATCATCCATTTGTTCATGTTATCCCCAAATTATCCTATACAGATGTATGAGCACAATATAAGTTATGATCTCAATATGTAGTTTAAATAAAAGTTTCTTTTATGATGTTTAATTATGTACCTAGTCATCCAAGAAACTAGACTTTATGATCCTTGGCTTGTAATTTGTTGTTTATTTATGCTTAAAATCATGTAATGTTATGTGTAAAAGGATAGCGTCACTATATTCATGGTACTGGAAACTATGTGATACAACCATTCAAGGAATTGGGGTCCTATGGTAGTGGATGAGGCATGGTCCACTAACTATTTTAAAATCCATGTGGCCTACCCAATTTAGTGTATTTTGGTCTTTCCCCTCTATTTTAATTAAGGATTTCACCCCAAGCCTCTTTCATTCACACAATCCAACCTAAAAACCTTCCATGGAGTTCCCTCACACTACCAAACTCCTCCTTGTTTATTTCAAGGATTCTTTATTGTGATTCTTTACCCACTTCCAGAGGTGTGATCTTCCCTCTTTTCTTCCACATTATTTCACTCATTTTCTCTATCTCTTCCAACCATATTGAAAATGATTAGCTCATTTTCTTGGATATAACTCGTAAATATTAAGGATTTTCTTTTGAAATGGTTGTGAGCTATTATAGTAATTCCATTTTGATGGACTACATCGAAGGTGACAATGTTCAACAATACAAGGATGGTGTTTCTGTTTAATTTTATTTTATCTAAGAGTTCCATTGATTCTTGATTTTTTAAATTCATTTATAACCTATATAATTATGGTGTGGGTTATAAAGGTTTTTTTAAAAGTATTTCATGAACCTTATTGGTTTTTATATAGAAAATTTGTAAGAATTTCATATATAAAATGGTGATTTGTTTAGATTGGATATTTTTTTCATTCTTCATGTTTGATAAAATTACTAGAATGGTTATTATTTAAAAAAAATTCTTATTGAGTTATAAACTATATGAGGTATTTAAATAAATTTCACCTTTTTTATTCCAAGGGTTTACATTTTTTATCAATGGGTGGTGTGGTTTTCTGAAGTAAAATTGAAATCCATTGGTTGGTTCGATTGTGATTTTTGATGATCATGTTTTATTTTGAAATGTGTTTAGATTACAAATTATTTAGAAAAGGTATTTCCAAATGGATATTCCATATTTGATAAGTTAATGGACCGGTTGGAACATTATTATGTGTTAGTTAATTTATTATTTCTTTCACCCTTTTTGATCCCCTTCTTTGTTGATGATTTTATATGTATCCCTAAGATAGATGTTTTTGGTATGTTATTCATGTTTTGATTATGTATTGGGGATCTTTACAAGGATAATATGTGGAAGATGTGAAGAATTTGATATTCATATTATCCCTTAGATCTTGTTTTTATCATGTGATGAAATTTATTGTTAGTAACCCATCTCCATTGGTTATTACATGATGTATACAAGCCTACTACGTGTGGTGTTATGGGATGTGTCAGTGATTGTTGAGAATTTATGGTGACGATTCTCCACTAGATTTATCTCAATCCCATATACAAGTGTGTAATAACCCAGTATTTTGGGAATTTTTTTACAAATTCATTTAATATTTTCGATATTTTTCATTATACACCACACAATGTTTAGATTTTATTACACATTACACTAATAGTAAAAAAAATATGACATACTACTATAATATTATGATTTAATATGATAATCATCACCTAGCCATTGGAATAGAGGGTTTGAATAGGATAAACAAGATTATGAAAATATATATTTTATTCAAGAATATATAATTAATTATTTAGTGACTAATTAATTATAAATGAGGAAAACCAATTGAAAACAAAGGAAATCATTTGATAAAAAATAATTTTTTTGTAAAAAATGATTTTTCCCTAAAAAAATGAATGAAGTAAATTTTTTAAATTTTTTAATGAAATTTATATATTATATTTAATTAATATTATGTGTTTTTTAGACGATAGATAATAATAAATCCAATTCATGTGTAAAACTATATTTTCCTAAAAAATGTTTTATCACATTTTACAGAATTATTTGTAAAATTAATTTTTTTTCACTTTTAGAAAATATATTTTAAAAAATGGCCAAATTTTTTTAAATCTTAATGGGACAATTATCTTGGAGTAAATTTTTTATAATTTTCTAAAATGTTATATTTTTCAATGAATAGTGAATATAAATAGTTTTTAATAAGAATATCATTTCTTTTACACAATTTACAAACATAATATTTATATTAAGATGGGTTTAAAAGTTAAAATTTTCCAATTATATATTTATTAATAGAATTTATGTCATTTGTATCAAATTCATATTGAAATTTGATAAATTTTTTTTTAATAATTTTGAACATTATCTCTTTCAAAAACCACTTTCTCATCTCATATGCATGTTTAATTTTAAATTTGATTTTTTACCTCTCTGGATATAATTTTAAATAATGAATTCCATATTTATAATCTGAATTATTTATATTATCTTATAAACTAAACTTTAGTTTTTTACCATTATTAAGAGAAAAATCTATTAAACTTAATTACCCATGTTAAGGTGAAAATGAGTTCATTGGGGGATAAACTAAAATGGTATGGGAGAAAACGACATTGAAACTTGTACAAAACCCAATTTATACACATATTTAGACCTTATCACCTCTAAGGGTTGACAATGGAACATTTTTTATCCTTTTTTCATGTGAAAACATGAGTACACCTTTTCTTTTAAAATGCAACAAATGTAACACTCACCTCACTTATAAAAGGATTCCCCATCTTATCTCCTCCTCATACATAATGAATTCATTGGTTTATAGAATACCTAAAAAAATAAATATTTTAATTACCGAATAGCAACTTATAATTTTTTTTTCATAAATCCAACCAAAGAGACCTTTTGGTGAAAACAAAAATAAGTTTCCTGAAGAAGAGGTAACGTCCCTCACCGAGGGTTATATTTAATTTCTTCCTATAACTCATTATTATTATTAAACTATTCAGGTATAATAAAATAAATATATTCAAAATACTAATATATTATTATTTTAATTACACAATGTACATCTATATACTCTTTCATCAAATGGGGTATGAAATCGTCATTTGTGTCTATCGTGGGATTCTTCCTCATAAACTGATGTTATCCATTTTAAGTAAAAACCTCTCACAGATAGATATAATGAAATATTTAATCTATATAAATATATATATATGATATTAATTATATAATAATTTAAATTTAATTTTAATACCATATCTACCATCTTACCAATAAAATCATTTCAAAATAAAAACATCGGTTATTTGTATGGAATACTACTGCCTCACGAACCAATGTGATATATTTTTGAATTATGTTTTACTTGTATAGTAATAAGGATATATTAAATTAATAATTATGATATTTGAAATATAATTATAATTTTGGAATTATTAAATCACATATAACTTCTTAAATTCACATCATTGGAGTTTCGATAACATCGATCATGTGTAAGGTGGGAAACCTACTCACGAAGTGATGTGATTTGTTTTTCACTTATGTTTCCATGGATGGTAATAAGGGATAAATTTTAGTGACAATATATGATGTATATGAAATAAAATTGATTTTATAATGGTAATATATTATTTTTATTTCATTCATTTCATCTTTCAAGAAAATTGAAACAATGTTTATGCATACTTTTGACCTACTGTGTCCATAATAAATGTATTTCATTTTCAATATGTAACTTTTATGGAATACTAATAATACATGTATAATGAATAAAAATTAAATGTATATCATGATTAAAAATATATGGATTATGGATTCATATTCAAATTAAGATGAATGAAAATAAAAAACCCAAAAAACATGAATCATGATGGAGTTATTTCCCCAAATTTAATAATAACAAGGAATTGTTAATAAATGGGTAAAAAAGGTCATAAGTAAATAATATATAGTATGATATATATTTTTGTTGTTATATAAAATAATTATAATAAAATTAAATTTATTATATAGTAGTTTCAAATGTGTATGAAGGAAGTCAAGAAATAGGGTAAGGGATTTATTTCTCACTTTTTTACATCTGTGAGACACGTTCAATATTCACCCCCTATTTATTTAATGAGGTGTTTATACTACCCATTAATGTATATTATTGTTATTTACAAGAAAATAATTTTGAATTAAATATCCATTTAGGGACTCTATTTCATGAGGTTTATGGTTACAAATATAGAATGTTGTTAATGGATTTTTGTCTATATTTGAATTCTTTGAGATTTATAACATGTTGTGCACCTATATTCATTTATAAGGTGTATATAATTCCAATAGGGAAAGTTATATCATGAATATACTTCAATTCATGACATATAATATTTCATTTTATGATATCATTTAATGGGGCTTATGATTCAAAAGATACCAATGTGTTAAAGGAGTTATGTATCAATCTTATTGCTTATCAGGATTGTTAATGATTATTTTTTCAAGGATAAAATATTATGATCTACTTATCAAGAAAATCCTAAATTTTCCTCTATGATGGTTATTTAGTTAAAAAAACCTTTCCCCTTCATTTTTCTCTAATTTTTTACTCAATATTCAAGATTAATGTTTTTAAGGAAAAATGAATGTATTTCTCTATACTGTAAAAAACCATTTTCCATAAAAACCCATTCATTCAAAAAATGAATTAATTTTTTTAATGTTCGTATATGATTTATTAAAGTTAATTTTAAACTTTTTGGTATTTTAACAAACAAAATTAAAATGAATCTTCTTTTAATTTCCCAATAAATTTATATTTTGATTTTATCAAAAATTTCAATGGAATATTGGTTATAACTTGTATGGAATTAATTCCACCATAGAAATTATTTTCATTGAATATTCCATTGAATTTTTAAAAGATTATTTTTAAATAAATGTATTTTGAAAAAAAAAATATTCTTTAAAATTTTTATTCATGCTCAAAATGATATTTTACTAGTGAAAATTTTTAGGTGATCTTTAAATATTATTTTATATAATAAAATGTAATTTTTAATGAAAATTATTTTGAAAATGTTATATAATTTAAAAAGTGTTTTTCATAGAAGAAAATTTATTTTTCTCGTGAAATGTTACAAGTAATCATAAAAAATTATTTTCTATCTAGGATGATATACTTTTATATAACCTATGATTTACTATATATATGATCCAAGGATACAATTATTAATCTCTCTCTTAATGGTTTATGTTTATGAAAAAATTATTTTCATGAAACCTATTTCACTTAGATGTGTTATACCATGATAAAATAATTATAACACCCACTTATTTTTCTAGGGGTTATGTTGTGACAAAATTATTTAGAAATATATTTCTTTTCTACATGACATAAAATGATTAAAAGTTTTTGAAACCTAGTTCTTTTAATGGATTAAGAAATTATGATGGTTTAATGAAGCCTATTTATTTTCATCAGTTTTTATATGATAAATATTTATGATATTTCATCCCAATTATGAATAGTTTTCTTTATGTGATGTTGGTTATGTTTTAACGAAGTATGGTTGTAATATTATAAACAAGTATGGCGGTAGAATTATGACCAAAGAAGGGTGGGACCTATATCTCCCTCAAATGAATTGGGTAATGATTAATATATCATGAGATATGAAACACTAGAATGGGGAGTGAACCCAGTTACGTAAGGGACTCTTCCAATAATTATAGTCTTGGGAGTGAACCTTGACTACTACGATGGTTTGAAGAGTAAACTCATTCTGCTATAAGAGTTTTTTAAATAGTCCATGACTACTAAGGAAATGATTTTATATTTTTATGTGAATTCCACAAATCCATTTATTTTATCATTGTTATTCTCTCATGGATCATACTTTTTTGATTTCATTATTATACTTGTCTTATTAAATGAAAATATTTATTCCATGACTCATGATTTTTATGTTCGTTATATAGTGTATGGTTTTCATATATTATACTCATTTTATGCTCATTTATTTCCCTTTCTTATTCATATTGAGAAGCTGAGATCACCCTTTATTATGTTTTTTCTGGGAAATGATTATAGGTATTATGTGTGATATAAATAAGAAGGGTTCTAGTTATGTGGAGCCAAGTGGGAGACTATGTACAACAATTATGTCCAATAGATTATGTTTCCGTGTTTCCAAAGGCACTGTAATTTTTCAATCCTCAAGTGTGTGATTATGTAATGTAATGAATATTCATCTAAAAAAATAAAATATATGAATCTAAATATAGATTTAGTACACTTGGTATAGATGTATATGTTTATTTTTCCTTTAGAAACTATGATGAGAAAACTTTAGCAATACCCTTAATGATATATCTAAGGATAAGTCTATGGAATGTTCTTAGTATTGGATAATATATTATAATTTTAGAAAAGGATAGAGTGAGTGGATTATCTGAAATTTCATCCCTATAAAGATAGTCCATGTGGATGTGTCTTTAGGACATCTATACACAGGGGTAATAACATTGAAAAGGGTGCATTGAGATACACTCAATCACCACCTAGTTCATGGAAATATGTTTTTCATCAGACCTAGTTTGACAATCTTTAGGGATATGATTTGGAAATTAAAAAAAACATTATAAACCATCACGAAGGATTTGAATAATAACCCTAAATAGGGTAGGTTATTTCGTAGGATTCTTGGATTAAAAATATGATTTCATAATTTATAAATTTTAATGGTTTTTCTTGATTATGTGGTTTTCCGCTATAATTATTGTTTATCACAGTAGGACTTTTGATTTCATTCAATTTTTGGAACTAGAAGGAATCATGCTAACACTAAGTTTTATGGTAAATTTTGTGACTTTGAGAAACAATATTGGAAGATGAATGGGGAGAAATGTTTTTTGATTATACCTAATAAACTATCATGATATATTATTAACAATGTGAAATTTTATGAGATTCCAAAAACATTAAATAAGAGGAAGATGAAATTTTGGGAATGTTCCTATGGTAATGAATATAGATGAACAATTATTTATAATTATACATATTTAGTAGGTAGTAAGAAGCACCTTGAATATTATATAAAATGGATTCAAAGAGGTTTTCTGTGTGGGAAATAATGTCATAGAGTGAAAAATTGTCAATGAGTTCAATGTATTATGTGTGGAGAATATGGGAATTATCCAATTCAATGCCCTAAAATAATAATTAACTTATATATAAAAGAATTAAATATTCCATGTGAATCATTGAAGTGGAAGGATTGAAGTATTTATATATTGGAATTGAATAGTTACAAAATATATAAGGATTTTCGAGTATAATTTTTCAATAAGAATTTTCAAAACTGTACTATGTGATTATGAGGACCTAGAAAAGTGATTTAATGGAATGGTAATATTTTGAAAAAAACTGATTAAGGGAATATAACTCTTAATAGGGTCTTGATGTAATATTAATGATATAGGGATAATGCAATGATAGATACAAATAAAGTAATGAAGATATTATTGATGGACTTGGAACTAATTAATGATTTGTGAAATAATTGGTTGATATAATCATTTATGGAGTTTAATAAATTATTGAATTTGTTGAATATAATCAATAATCTGTTGTTTTTCACAAGTTATGATGATGTATGTACGTTTTCATTAATTTTTATGGTAATTATAATTATTACCATGGTTCAAGAAGAAATATGTTCAATATATTCACGCATTTGGTTTGCGACATTAATTGATAATTTATTTTGTTTTCCAGATTAATGATAATTTTATTTTCTAAATATAGTGACCTTTTACTTATTTTTGGGATATCATTTTCGGCCAAACATTGAGGATCCTTAAGGTTAGCAATTCCTATAATATATTTAGTTTAACAACATATGTTAGTGGATGCACTATTCTAACCATTCTATTTTTTTATTAAAACTAACGAAATAAGGAATGAATTATCATTGTTTTATGGGTATTATGATCAACTACAGCTTTTAGAATAAAAATATCATCTTCATTTCATAAAATATATAATGATGTGGAAATTGATCAAATCATAACAAAAGGGTGAGATTGTTCTTATGAAATTAAATGAAATCTTGAAATTATACATTCTCATGAAAATTCAATAACTTTAGGAAAAGGATCATGAAATAAAATTTTATCCTATGACCATCATCTATGATGATATAAATGACCTTTTTACACCTCTCTAGATTATGGTTTTTTGTTTTTTATTTTCGTATGATCATTAACTTTCTTGTGATCAGTAATATATTTCACTAACTATAATTTTTTGGAATGTATTATTTTATTCCTTGTCCAAATATTCAATTACCACAAATATTTTTCTATTTGGAAACCTAGTGTGAGTTATTCTAGATTACATTCACACATCTCTTTCTCTATTATTAAGATCATATTTTATTAACCCTTTTTATGATGTTGGTTTCCCAAAAAGTTATTTTTAAATATTAAACCATTATTTAATTAGAACAAGTTAAAATTAAGAGGAAAACTTTTATTTAGAGGGGGTATAATGTTACACCTCTATATTTTGTGAAATATTTTCATGTCAAATAAATTTAATATTTTTGATATTTTCTGTCACACAAAAAACCATGTTTACCTTGTGTTACCTACAACACTAAGTTTAAATGAAATTTTAAATGCTAAGAAAATATTATTATTTAATATGATATTTATCACCTAACCATTGGAATGGTGGTTATGAATAGGATTACCAAAATTTTAAAAATATATGGTCTAAACATGCATTTATAATGACTTCTTTAGTGACCAATTATTTATAAATTCAAATATAAATCATTTTAAAAAATAAAATTATTCTTTTAAAGAAAATATTTTTGTGTAAAAAACAAATTTTAACTCAATAAATTAAAAAAATAAATTTTTCTGATTTTTTTTAATGAAATTTATTTATTATATAAAATTAATTTTATATGACATTATATACAAGAGATAATAATAAATCCAATTTTACACTTACAAACTTTATTTTAAAAAAAAAAATTATTTGATGATTGTTTAAAAAGTAAAAATATTTCAATTATATATTTTTTTAATAAATTTTTCTCCATTTAAATTAATTTTTTATTCTATTTTTATATTAAATGTTTTTTTACCATTTGATAATTTTGTCTTTGAAAACAGCTTTATCATCACTTTTTTTGGTTAAATTTTAAATTAAAATTTGAAGATTCTATGAATAGATTTTGGAAAAAAAGGATTACATTTTTTAATAAATATAATTTTTATTTTATATTGAGTTAATATTAATTTTTTACCATTACATGTAGTAAAAGTAATAAAAATAAATTACAGTGGCTGATGTAAAAATGAGCTTATCAGGGGGTTAACTTAAAATATAAGTGGTAAAATAACCCAGAAACATGTCCAACACAAATTTTATACGAATATTTAGACCTTATAACCTATAAGGTTATATAATTTCTCATTCTGAAACATTTTTGAATGTTAAAAATGTGGGTACACCATTTTCTTTTCGAAAATTACAACTTTTCCACTATCCTCACTTATAAATGGCCGTCTGTTATCCTGTCCTATTTAAAAAAGCATCTCATTAGTGAATAAAAACCGAGATCAATTTTTTAAATGTATCCTCTCAAATTATAGGGATTTTTTTGTAATAAATCCAACCTATTAGTTATTTTGGTCTAAACCGATAGAAGTTGTTTGAAGAATATACAATGTCGCTAATTGAGCATTTTATTTTATTTCTTACTACATCTCATTAAAGTATTATTAAAAAATGATGATATTATAACTTACTATATTCCATAAAATTTTATTTTTATAATTTTAATTTCATAACTAAAATCATTATCCTCTTATATCAGAGGGGGTATGAAATCTCCATTCGTGTGTACAATGGACTGCCACGTCGAAAACAGATGTAATGTGCTCTCCTTACCCACCAATCAGAGATAGAAATAATGAATGATTTAGTATTTATATACGATAATTAATTTTATTATTATAAATATTTAATTTTAATACCATATCAACCATCGATCTCTGAACCTCTTGGAAAATAATATTGTCCGTATTGTGTACGGAATACTAGCACCTCGCGAACCAACGTGATGTGTTTTTATTTATTTTTATACATAATGTCATAAGGATAAATTAATTGAATAAATGTTATATTTTTAATTTAATTATAATTTTATAACTATTAAATATCATATACCTTATTGAAATCCATTATGGGGGGATACAAAAATGTTGATCGTGTATAAGGTGGACTGCTACCTCGCGATGTGATGTGATTTGTTTTTCATATATATTTTCATGGATACTATAAATGGAAAAATTTAATGTAATTTCGGGATATATATAAAATAAAAATTATTTTATAAGGTTAATATATTTTTTACCTATATTTCATTTCATCCATCGAGAAAATGGAAACAGCCTTCATGCATACGTATGACCTACCTTCTCCATGAATATTTTATTTCATTTTCTATAAATAGACTTTACGGATTAATAAAAATACATATATAATGAATATATATTTTATTTTTATAATTTTTAACAATTTATATATGATTTTACCATGAACAAATTACATGATATGAAAATACCAAATGAAATCATATTTGAAAAACAAAGCACTTATTACCCGAAACATAATTTTAAGAATGAATTATTAATAAATGTGTAATAAAATTTCATAAGTATATCATATATGGTATTATATACATAATTATAGGTTTTTAATATATATAAATATAATAAAAATATATTTATTATACAAGAGTTTTGAACATGTGTGACCGAATTCGAGACTCCTGGTAAGAGATTTATGTATCACATTTTACTTCTAGGAGACACAAGTCAAATTCACCACCTATTTACATTATAAATTGTATATAATGTTCAGGATTTTTTTTTGATTATTATATGTAATATTATAGTGATTTACATATACACTTTAGGTTCTCCCATTCATGGTATTTATAGTTCAAATGTGACCAAAGCGGTAAGGTATTTTGGTCTCGATTTTCCTTCTTTGAGACATACTTGTGTTATGCACCTATCTTATTTTATGATGTGTATATAATACACCATGTATATGTTATATCCTTGATATCTTTATATTCATGTCTTTTAATGTTAGATTTTATTATATTCTTTATCAGGGCCTACGATTCAAAGATTTAAAAAAAGGTAAGGGTTTGATGTTACAATATCAATGTTTATCAGGATTTAATAGGTTTATTCATTCAAGGATAAAATATTAGGAAATAATTCTTATTAACTTCATGAATTTTATTCTTCTATGGTTATTCCATGAGAATAAAAATTTTCAATTCATTTCCTTTAGATTATTTACAAATAATTCCCAAATATTTTTTTTAAATAAAACCAAATTTATTTTTCTCATCAATCGCAGCCCATTTTTTTCCATATTCATGTTTTCTAAAAATGTTTTTAGGAATTTTCTAATGCACCTATATTATTTTTAAAATTAAATTTTAACCTTCTATATATTTTTACTAAATTTAAAAAATGTAATATACTTATTTTTTTCCAAAAAATTATTCCATGGATATTATCAAAAATGTAAACGAACATTTTGTTTTAACATTTATAAATTAAAAGTCACCCTGTACAATATTTTATTTCAATATTATTTTTTAATTTTAAAATATTATTTTAAAATAATTTATTTTTTAAATATATTTTTATGAAATTGATTAAAAAAATGATAATTTTATCTAGGAATAATTATAATTATCCTTATAGATTCCTTCATAAGTTTCCAATTGTTTTTTAAATAAAATGACTTTGAAAATGTTTTATGATTTAAAAAATGATTTTGTAATTGTATTATTATTTTCATAAAAAATGTTCTAATTAGTATTTAAATATATTTTTCAATATAATATAAAATCCATTATTGTATCATATTCATTAATGGGGATATTATCCTAGGACCCCTTGTTATTCTATATATAAATGATTTATATTTATGATGATTGGATTTTTATGAAAACCATTTCTCTTTCTTGATTAATTCAATTATTGAATTCATATGAATTCTACATTTTCCAATTTCTTATTCTATAATGAAATGATGAAATGATTATGAAACCTATTTATTTTCCAGAGGTTACACTATAATGAAATGCTTGTGAAAACCATTTCATTCAATGGGTTCTGATATGAATAATGTTTTATAAAGCACAATTATTTACAAGGGTTCCGATATGAGGAATATTTTATGACATTGTGACGCACTTATATTTGGTTTCATTATGTGATGGTGGTTACATTATAACAATTTAGGGTGGTTAAATTATATCCAAATACAAGTGGGACCTATATCTTCATCCCATTAATTGGTGAATATTGATATCTTATGATATCAATAGGACTGTAATGGGGAGTGAACCCATTTTAGTCAAGTACTTTATCTACTATGATTGAAGTGGGATTGAAACATGAATACGGTGAAGGTTTTGTGATGGAACCCATTCCAGTATGATAGTTTTAATAATGTTCCTTGACTAATAATGAAATGATTTTATATAATTATATGTATCACACAATTCCATATCTTCTATCAACATAGGCTCTGTTGGATCATGTTACATTATTTTTATAAGATTCATGTCATATAAACTACTAATATTTATTCCAATACTCATGATATTTATCTTTGAAATAGAAGGTATGGTTTTCATATGTAATTCTAATGTTATGTTTAAATATTTCCCTAGTTTACTATTACTGAATATCTAAGATCACCCTTTTATTTATTTATTTTTAATAGGTTATGATGATATGTGTTAAGTGTGATATCTATAAGATGGTTTCTAATAATGAGGAACTTATTAGAATATGATATAGAACTCTTATGAATTTTTTTTGATGATTATAAGTTTTCTAGGCCAATATACATTTACGATCCTCTAGCATGTGTTTTTTTAATGTAATTAATATTCTAACAAGAGATGCAATATATATGTGTGCAATGCTTGGGTCTCTGTATGGGGTGTCACCGATGAGACATGGTGATAGTGGTTGAGTTAACAGATATGGAATGTTAACCTAGTAAGAGTAATTCTACATGATGCATCACATACATTCCCATTAGTAATTATAGAGTCACCTAAGGATATGTATCATATGTAAATTATTTTTTTACATAATGGATTTGTTTTTATTTTATTGGATATAATTTCTTGATTTATATATAATTTTTTGGTTAGTCATTATATTGGTAAGTTTTGTTCCATCCATTTGTTGAAAATATTTGAAAAAAAATTGGGTTGTTTTTTTACACTTCTATTCTGGATAACCATGGAGTTTGGTGTCTAAATACTTTTAAGTTGAAAATGGGGGAATGGTTTGAAAATTGTTTCCTTAGTTGGTTCTTTCAATATTTTTGAAACCACCTGTGATTTTAGTTTAAAATGGGATATTTTTAAAATATAAATGATTGGTATCCATTGAAATTTTTATTTTATTTTATAATAATCATCATTTTGAAATGGGTTTAGAAATGGAACAGTTTGTCTATGTTCATGCATCACTTTTTTCTCTAATATCATGTTTATAAATGAAAATTATATTCTTGTTTATCATGAATTTTTTTCATACTAATATAATTAGTTTATTTTATAAAATAAATGAATAGAATCATGGTAGAATCCAACTAGATTCATCTTTCACCCAACATACTCATGTTGGTGGATATGTAGTACATATGTCTTGATTATGTTCCATTGGGATTTTCAATCATATTTGATCTAGAACTATCTCTATTGGGGATAGTATGGTTTATTTGGGTCCTTATGGGGACTTTAGCATCTCATTATAATAGTGATCAATTTTTTATTTTCATAGAACCACTTGTCTCACGTTTTATTTTTTTCCATTATTTTTCTTCAATTTTGATTCTTTCATATTTCATTGTAGTGTCTTTATTGAATTTTTATTTATGGTATGTTTTTAATTATTTTTTATCTTTCCATCCTTTTGGGTATGCACTGCATGAATGCTTATGTTTGGATTTTTTAGGGTGAAGCCATCCCAAATGGTTATATATGGTACCCTAGATGCCTACAGTTATCCCAAGGGGATTACGGACGATCCTTGGATATGTGGTGGGATATGTCAGCAGCCAGTTTAGATGGAGGACCATATTGGTTGGTTAAAATTTTAAATATGGTGTGGACTTATATGAGACTCCATCATTTATTACATGATTACCTATGGATAAAAATGGTTATTATTTAGAAAAGGTTTATGCTATATAAAATGATCATGTAGAATATATATGGAAGATAACTGGGTTAATCTCTTATTAATTCAAGTAAATAGCTATATTTTATGTTTTTTACTTAAAGATAAATCACTATAAATAATTTCTTTTTTAGACTAATTATTAAAATTTATCTATATTTATCATTTCATATGTTTTTATATTAATTTTTTATTTTATTTTTTAAATATATACTTTTTAGTTGATGAATCTCAACATCATTATTTTACTATGAATATTTATTCTTATTCAAATTTTTTAGGCACACAGTTTTTAGATATATTATATAACCAATAGTTTAATTTTATGTCTTTTGTGAAAATTAATATATTTAATTATAAAAATAATAATATTATATTAAAATAAATGTATATATAATTTCAATAAATTATCATTAATCAATTTTAATTTAGGATCATTGAGGAATAAGAACATTTACTATGGTATGTACATGTCTCTTTTTTTAAAAATATCACTGATAATAAAATTTGTTCATGAAAATTTT
Source organism: Viscum album (assembly GCA_963277665.1). Classification (NCBI taxonomy): domain Eukaryota; kingdom Viridiplantae; phylum Streptophyta; class Magnoliopsida; order Santalales; family Viscaceae; genus Viscum; species Viscum album. The sequence goes on from OY728143.1 coordinate 1,332,701,004, forward strand.
CTTATATTTGTAATAATTATTGGTAGCACTGTAAGTGACCCCACTACTACTGAGTGTTCTCCTTCCCTAGATAAGATTGCACCCGAAGTTAATAGATATGGGATTACACATTTTCTAAAAAATTAACATACTCATGAGAGTGGGAATAGGTCTCTAGATAAATTTAATTATAACAATAACTCAGAAGGGACAAATTCAATGTAGTTTAGTCTTTTTATCGCTATATATAGTCGAGGTAATGATAACTTATTTTATCTTGAATGGAGGAGTATTGACTAAGAAATGCGACATTGGTTGTGGGAGTTTGTAATGATAAAATATCTTCAATGGTTTAATTTTTTTCCAGTGGTTCAAATATTACTTATTTCATATGAATAGCATGTTAACTTCTAAATTATAGTTGGAAATTTAATTTTCTAATACTAAAGCTTTTAAGAAGAGGTGGATTTATTTTGTGATAATTACACATATTATTTTAGATCAATTTTGACTTCATTTAATGTTTTTGTGTTGAAAATACTGATAATCCATGCTAGAGATATAGGTTTTAATGTTAAAAGAGATGGGAGAAGTCTATTACTAGATGATAGAGGAAGGAATTTCTCGAATAGTAATTGTGGTTTATAAATTAAATTAGTGAAATTATTTTTTAATTATGTAATAAATTTATCATTTATTATTATGTAATAGGTATCAACTAGATATCACTAGGAGATCAAGTCACAAAATGTATATCTTATACCTTTTATGTATGGGGGGTATACTTTATTTCAGGTACAAATTATTGCTTAAAATTGTAAGTAATTAAAATCTAAATCATGTTGTAGCTCCTAAGAGGTTCTTTCTGGTCCTCCATATCCCCTAAATCAACCTCTAATGTGGAAATGGGGAATAATTGTGTAGGGGGGAAAATACATTACTGATCAATGAATGCCATATTATTTAAGATTATAATAATTTAATTATTATCATTTTCAAATATAATTATCTTTTTAATTCATTAAATTATTATAAAAGTTATTTATTTCAGTTTAGTGTATCACTTAGAATAATGTTATTTAGGGTACCTTCATCAATATTGGGTAGGCATCACATTCTTGTGATTGTTATTGGAAAGTGAGAACACCCAGGCTACACACGAGAGGATATGAGGTGGGTGTTATTTTAGAAATGTTTTTGGGAACACTAGTAACGCATCAAGGGAGGATTAATAAAATGGTGAAATAGATTTTTTGAATGTCCAAAACTAAAAATTGATCAATCAAAAGAGGGGATAATTAGATTATTTGTACAATATTTTTTTAAGATATATTATGATAGGTATAACCTTCCTATCTGGCACCTCCAACTCCTCATTCAAACTAGACCTTATATTTTGAGTGGTCTACATATGATCCCCATTACCATATTATAGAATATAAAATCATACACAATCTGATATATTATGTAGATTATGAGTTTACATATAAATATCACGTAATAATGGTGATAAAAAAATTTATTAATCCAAATGGTTAAGTTTCATTGTATACTAAGGTGGTTGTCATAGTTGGATATAGTTAGGGGAATTTTTACATTATCTATCTATCCTTTTTCATCGGTTTACTTATGTTGTGTGTGTTATTTTTATATTTTTAATTTACATTTTATTTCAAATTTTATAAAATATTTAATTATATATACCATTTTTATGAATATATATAATATTAATTCAATCCATTAGTAAACCAAAAATTAGATACCACCACATCTAGATACTTATAAATATTCTCAAGTGCTATCAAGATTAGCATTGAGTTATTTTTTCGAGCCATGTTATTATATAAAAATTAATTTTTACATCTGCAGGAGTGATTGTATGTTATGAATATTTTTAAATTATATGATGGATATTATTTTTGATTATGATCACTTGGTACCCATGTTGTATGTATATTTATTGTAAATAAATTATCATTTTTATTTTAATTTATTTAATTAAATATAAGTTATAGTGTATTAATTTATATGTTTTCAAATTAAGAAACTTCACACTCTATGTATGCAACATGACATCCTATCATCGTATAAGCTGAAAGGTACCACGATCTGGTGGGTCACATGGCCTCAAGTGTGGATCCAAATATACTAGAGGTTTTCAACTATCAAAGATGATAAAATGTGGTATAGTAGAGATACAATACACTTATAATCAGATTGTAGCACAACAGTGCGCTCACATCAGTCAATAGATGTAGCAAAATATAAATTTGTAGATGTAGTAAACGAACATCTAGACAATAGGAGTAATAAAAAATCCAATGGAAATATCATATAATATATGAGTATGTCATTTCCCTATACAAAATTATATGATATACATGTTAATGAGAAACTAGTATAATACTTGTATCATAACGAAAAAATCGAAAAGAACTATCCCCAGATAGAATCATGAACATATATCAGTCTTGTACTATAAGGCCCCAGCCTTAAACATTCCATAATCTTGAGTTTAGTCAAGAATTAACATTGAGGATATTTTTTGGTATATAGTTTTAGAAAATTCTTCCATAAATATTAAATTATATCTCAAATATTATAAAGTAGAAACATCTTCCCTATCCTATTTTTTTCTAAATATTAAATCTCCTTAATTAAAAACAAGAATAATTTTTCATTATAAAAATCATCTTGAATTATTAATTTATCTTACACTTCATTATACCATATGCTAAACATTTCAAAAACATGTGATGGGCATAAAAAATTTAGTAAGGGATATAAAATAATGAAAGAAAACATTAGTCCATGAATACATAAAAATCAATAAAAACATAATTTTCAATCATAAAACATAATCTCTTTAACATACCTCATGAAATCATATGAATTATAAATAACACATAAAAATGATAAATAAAAATGGAAACTCGGGGCATCTATAACATACGTACATTGTATCTTTCACAGCTACATAGGAGTTACTCTTGGAATACCCATCAAAATATATTTCATAAATCTCTTCGGAGAAATATTAATGCTTAACACTGTAACATTACCTAATGTATTGGAGAGCTATATTGGGCTCATCACCCATTAGTTTATCATATAAGAATCCATATACGTAAACAATTCCCAATAACCACAACATAATCATAACACATACAACAACCATAAGGTAAATATTACACTTCCACATTGCAAACATAATATAACATTTCAAGATATTTACATAATCAATCAAATATCAAAACCATTCTCAATACAAAAATACATTAAAAATGTATATGGTATTTGTTTTCTATTTAAAAGCATTAAAATTTGTTAAGGAATCCAAATATCAAATAATGTTTACAGTGGAAGAAAGGTCATTGTTGTCGCATACGATAAAAAGAAACCTTTCTTTTGTCATTTTGTAAAATACTTCATAGAAAAAGATTCATTTTGAAAACTATGTAACTAAATTAAATCAAATAGGGTATAATTATACTCCGTATAAAATAAGGAGATGTATATTATCGAAATATTCCTCTATGAAAGGAGATTGAGACGAAGTCCCTTGCCTTGAGTCCGACATGTCTTGTTCATTCTTTAAATTCTTGAATAATAATATTAGGTTAATTTCAACTTGATTCGGAACATTTTTAAATTTTATTATACATTTTATATTAATTATAATCATGTTATAAAAATTACATAATTATTTAAGTTCATATCTGTCATTTTTTGATATTCAGTACTTTAGTCGAAAATGTAGTTGTTTTGATGTAAATTATCAATGTTGAAAAAATTCCATCATCACCAGGATATTATTATTGATTTATGTATCATATATATCTAGTATATATACATATATATATATATATATCAATTATATATGTATTTAAAATATATCATAACATTTGGAGATAAAAAATGAAATGCACCTTTCAAAGAGATGGTAAGCTATACGTACGCATGAACGCTACTTTTTATTCTATTTCATATTTAATGGAATGAAAAATAAATGATACATAGGTATATTATAATTCGAGCATGATATAATATTTTGTATATGTTACACAGTTTCATTAAATCCATTGTTTATATGTTCCATGAATTTCATGAATGACTGATATCCCATGGAGGGGGCAGTAGTCCGAACTTCCTCATATGAAATTATCGTATTTTTACATTATGGAAATAATAAAGGTATGATTTTACTGAAAAATAAAGAAGAATAGATACAATAAAAATATAATATATATCATATTTAAATACATTTCTATCATAATGGACACCATTAGAGGTGGTAGGGGAAAATTGATCAATCATTGTTTTGTGAGGTAGGTGTTCACTGTACACAGAAACAATATGTTCATATCCATTAGATGGAGGTGTGTGTAAGTTTAGTTAAAATAAATCTAAAAAACAAACTACTATATTTAGGATATGGTTTTTATTGTCTAATTAAATAATAATTAGATCATAAGGATTGAATAAGTAAAATAATAAAAAGTAACTAGAGAGAAGACATTACCTCTTAATTCGGTAACTTCTTTTGATTTGATCCAAAAGACTTTCTTGATTTGCCTTATATCCAAGGTAAGGATTATATGAGTAAGGGAGGGATTTTATAAAATTATATTATCCTAATTTGTACAATCCAAGGGGCTTGAGAGGTGTGATTATGTGGGAATAGGTGGTGGCCTTTTATAAGAGGGGGTGGGTCCCTTTACGGAAGTGTTGAAATATTATTCTATTATAAATATATTTTCAGTTTCAAATTCTCCCAGAAATTGTTATTCAAATGATAGGATAATTTTGTATCATGATCCTCTAAACCAATAGGTTATATAAAAGTTTAGGTCATATAATTAACCTTATCTTTTAGTTTTAACCATTAGTTAAAAACATTGACTCTTATCATGTCTTCTTGTCTCTTCATAATTTATGGTTTCTATAGTTACTATATATGCGACAGGAACCATATTTAGATAATTAATGAATTGTTAAAATTTATATAATCCATTTGGCTGAATCATAATTTTTAGGACTGTAATATCATTTAATAATATAATATTTCTTTTAAAAACTCTTTTATGTCATTTTTAACACTATAAAGTAATTGATTTTTGTTAAAGTCATAAAAACATGATTCCTTCAAACCAAATACTGTAAGTAAAAAGTAATATGTCAAGATCATCCAAAAAATTCTTGTATTGAATCAAAATATTCATATTGCATTCATTTTAATATTTATAATAACATTTATTTTAATCTTTTATTGATGATGCAATCATTTCATCATCATTGGGTCATAAATAAATTTTATTATTTAATTTCTACAAATTATAAAAAATACCATGATATATGGAATATTGTTATATTTATATTGAATGTTTATATTCAAATATATTTATTATATAACCCCATATAAATGTTTTTTAGTAAAAGATACATGTTTATTTTACATTTCTCTTTACATTAAATTAATTCTTATAAAATTCCATTCTTACATCCAAGAGGCTCCTAAATGCCAAACGTTCAGACTAAGGATGCTAATGGTTGAAAATATATCATTATATATGATTAATACACATATTACGGTAGTTTTATCTTATTATAATATTATTTTTTACCATTATTTACCAGATTTACCCTTTAACCATGGTAAATAAAAATAATTTGTAAAGATAAAATTCACAATGTCCTCGAATAAAAGGTACCTATTCACAAAATTTGGACCTTAAAATCCCAAATGTAGGATCCATTTTTCAAAATTATGATCACATATGTTTCAAAAATTAATTAAAAAGTAATTCTCATTTTCAAAACCAAAATGTGGGTTTTGAAGAAGTAATAACTATCAAAAGAGATACATGTGTTTATTTCCAATTTCACTGTGAAATTAAATCCAACAAAGAAAATTGGATTAAATAATAAAAATAATATCCAATTACACTTTAATACAAATTTAAATTACAATATTACTATATAAATAAATTAGATAAAAAGACGATTTTAAATTAAAATTTAGTATTTTTCACTATTCATTAAAATATGATATTTATTAGAAAAATTTAAATATTTTAAATAAAGACTATTTTGATGTACCTATTATATATAAAAAGTTTATGTTTTCAAATAAAACATACAAAAGTGACAAAGCATATATTTATAAAAGGTTCACCTTCAAAAGGCGGTGAAACAACCATTTAAAAATATAAGAGTATTTCATCCTTCAAATCAGATTAATTCTTTTTTAAGACTCTAAAATTTATTGTATAAATATAAAACATTTAGAAAACATGTGTAATAATAATTTAGTTAGTTCTATTATTTATCTCCAGTATAAATATTAGTAATTAACTACAATTTAAAATAATAGTAATATTATTTTATTATTTGTCAGTATAACTCAATGTTGTGTGCAATGTAAAATTTCAATGAAACACATTGTTTCATGTAGAGTACGCTGTTAGAAAAAGCATCCCATTTAATGTAAAAATAATGTCTTCCTCATAAATAATAATAGAAAGGAAAAAATATTATTCTATAAATATCTAGAATCTTAAAACATTCCGCCCTTTTGGGATTTGCGTCCTCGTAATTCTATTAAATTATCAAATAAGTGGGGCTATTTATCCCTTATAGCATTTTGAAATTCCCATGTTGCCTCTTCATCCAAATGGTTTCCCCCCAAAAACATTACCTAATGAATTACCTTATTCTCCTACAATTTCTCTCTATAGTCAATAATCTGGAATATTTGTTCGTTGTAAGAAGGATTCTCTTCTAGCTGGACTACCTCAGGAATCAAAACATGAGATGGATTGAGATATAACTTCTCAACAATTAAACATGAAAAACATGATGTACCTGTAATAAAAATGGAGGTAAATATGCTATGTAAGCAACTGATCCAACTTTACCTTAGTTTTTATTGGGTCCAATGAACCTCAGACTCATCTTTCCTTTCTTACCAAAAATCATCACACATTTTCATGGAGGAACTTTTAGAAAGACATGATCATCAACCTCAAAAGATAGATACTTCCTCTAGTTATATATATATATATATATATCTTTTTTGACCACTATGAACTATTCTCATGTTCTTCTGAATCAACTGAACTTTTTCTACCATCTCTTATACCAATTCAGGTCCCATAAACATTCTTTCACCAACTTCATCAAAAAAGCTGGAGTTCGAAACCACTTTCCATATAATGCTTCAAATGGTTCCATAAGTATATTGAAAAGAAAACTATTACTATAAGAAAACTCAAACAAAGAAAGATGTTGGTCCCAAAATCCATGGTATTACATTTAACATCCATGTATCATATCATCCAATGTCTGAATTATTCGTTCCATATTCTGATCTAATTGCAGATGAAAAGTTGTAATAAACTTTCATTCCATACCCAATGACTTTTGAATTACCCTCCAAATGTTAGAAGTGAACCTGGGATCACGATCAGATACAATGGAGAGGATAACTCCATGTAACATTACTATAAGTCTAATATACAATTGTGAAAGTTGATCTAGAGTCATAATATCTCAAATATGAAGGAAATGAGAATATTTAGTTAATCAATCAATAATAATTAATATTTTATTATTTCCTCAAGATGTATTTAGTAATACAGCTATGAAATACATTGATATATTTTCTTATTTCCCCACTATGACTGAAAAATGTTGAAGCATCCCATTCGGTAACTATCGCTCTGCTTTAAAATGTTGACAAATCATACATCTTAGGGTAAAGTCAGCAATATCTCTTTTCATTCAATCTCACCAGTAAAAATCTTAAATATATCTATACATCTTAGTACTCCCAGGATGAACTGAAAATGGACAAATATGAGCTTCATATAATAACTATTTCTTCAATTGGGAATCATAAGTCCCATGTAATCTCTTTCCCAACATCAAAACATAGTCTTTATCATATTTAAATTTAGGTAACATACCCTTATCAACTAATTATACCTTTTTATGCCACTTATTGACTCCTTTCTAAGCATTCATAATTCTTTCTAATATATTTTATTTCAGTATAACCTAAATCAAAATAGTGGAATTCCCAACACAAACAACTTCTAATCCAAAATTTATCAAATCAAAAACCAAATGATCTCATTCCAAATACAGCAGAGTTAATTTAGAATTATTTTCCTGATTCAATGCATCAACAACTACATTTATCGTTCCTAGATAGTAATGAATCATGGAAATCATATTACTTGATTAATTACAACCATTTCCTATGTCTCATTTTCAATTATTTTAATGTAAATATATACTTCAAATGTTTTTTATTAGTATATATTTCACAGTTTACGACATATAAATGATGCCTCCAATTTTTTAATGAAAAAAAGTAGCTAATTCCAAATCATGTGTAAGGTAATTTAACACATGAATTTTCAAATAACATAAATCATAGTAAATTACCTAATCATTCTCCATTAGGACACAACCATGTCATTTCAATGAAGCTTCACTATATATAACAAATTTACTATTTTTGGTTGGCAATGCCAAAACTGGAGCATTCACCAATCTAATTTTCAATTCATGAAAACATTCATCACATTATTTTATCCAGATGAACCTTAGAAACTTTTGGGTTAATTTATTTAGTGGGATAGAAAAGTATGAAAAATTTTCAACAAACCTCTGGTAATAACCTCCAAAACTAGGAAAACTGAGAATCTCGGTAATGTTTCAGTGTCTTGGCCATTATTCAACAAATATTTTGAACATGGTCAAAAATTATGCAATCTTTAGAGACAATGAGACTAAGGAATGAAATTATATTTAACCAAAACTCACAATTTATGAGTTTCCCATAATGTTTATTTTCTTTTATGATTTTATATACAACCTTAATGACTTTCATGATCCTATTTACTTTTAGAATATAGAAAAACATTATCAATATAGACAACCACAAATTTGTACAAGATCTCAAAGAAAATTCTATTCATAAAATTCATGAATATGGACGGTTCATTACATAACACGAAAGGCATAATTACAAATTCATAATGGCCATATCTAGTATGAAAACCAGTCTTCAGAATGTTTGCTTCCTTTACATTAAACTGATGGTACTCCGACATCATGTCAATCATCGAAACATAATAAGCTCCCTAAAGATGATAATACATCATTTGATGGCCTAAAATATACTAAACCTATTTCAAAGGATTTCACCACCACATTATACTTGTATTTTGGCTGCTTTCCATCATTTTATTTATTCATTAGACACTCATTTGCATAATGACCCATTTTATTGAACTGAAAACATTTTACTGACTGTAAATTAGATTTTTTCTCACCACTACCCTGATAATTTTCAGGGAAATTCAATTCCTTATGTCCCATTTTACATCATTATATGTACTTAAAAAAATTCAAAAGCATTTCCCCAGCATTAGTTTTTTACTAAAATGTTTAAATACTGTATACTTAAGTTTCTTACAATCAGAATTTCTTGAGGAGTTCTTCCTTTTCATCTACCACCTCGAATTTTTTTTTTATTTCAATGAACATATGATCATTAGAATAATTTATTTATACCTTCTGCTCACATTAAATTAGTTTTTCATAACTTTTCAACTCACAAGAATATAATACCCTTCAATAAAATGGCTTAAATCCTGATTAAAAATGATTTACTTTAATATCAATATCCATTTTGATATTTGTGTCTTACCATGCTAGTCGAGTTAATTTTTCTTCATAATCCACCATTGAGTCATCCTCCTACCTCAATTCCATGAATTGTTCTTCCTTTCTAAGACAAACCTCAATAGGAAAATATTTCTCAAGGAAAATACCTTTGAATTCATCCCAATCAAGAGAATCAATATCCTCACTATCCCTGATATTTTTTACCATTAACCACGATTGGTCGGCTTCATCTTCAACATGATAAACAAAGATAATTTCCTTTTGTTGTTATGAAAACCCCCATGAAATCAGTAATCTTATCCAATGATTTAATCCACCCTTCAGCTAGAACAGGGTAAAATGATCCGATGAATGATGGGTAATGTTGCCTCATGAAATGATCTACTACAGACATGTTCCTTCTTTGTTTATCTGGGTGATCTTGAACAAGGATACCACAACCCTTTATTGTCTGATTCAACTGTTCCATCTCTACATCAAACTATTCAATTCTAATTTTTACCATTTCAAAATGTTGATTCGGTATGTTGTGTTACTCTAGATGTTGTCCAATCATAGATGCCCTATTTCTGCTACAAAAATATATTCTGAACACAAACATATCTCAGATGAAGAAACACAGTAAACTTCAAATGGTATATAATTTCAATCTTTCCATATAGTAAAAATAATATATAGATATTCATTTATCAATATCATAACATCTAAAGATATCTAAACCGACTTCTAATAAAAAATACAAGGACCCAAACTTAAATATTACAAAATATTGAGTTATGTCAAGAATACGCAATGAGTATCTTATTAGGTTTATAGTTTTGGATAATTAGGCTAGTATTATTACGTTATATCTCAAATAATACAAAGTAGACACTTGTATTATATCCATTTTTTCACAAAAATAAAACATTGTTAAATAAAAACAAGAATTATTTATCTTTATAATAATCTTCTTGAATTAATCATTTCTATTACCCTTCCTTATACCCAGTGAAAAATATTTCAAAAACATGGGATGAGCATAACAAGCTCAGTAATGGATATAAAATAATGAAATAAAACATTTGTCCCTGAATACAAACAAATAAATGAAAACATAATTTTCAATCATATCCCAAAATCTCTTTAATATAACTCATGAAATCATAATATTTAAGAACGACACAAAGAAATCATAATGAATAATGGAAACTTGTGGCATCCATAACATTCATACATTGTATCATTCATAGATGCATATAGAGTTATACTTGAATTCCCATCAATGTATATTGCCAAAATCTATATAGAGAAACCTAAATGTTTACCTCTGTCACGTTACCCAATGCATTGGAGGGATATCTCGAGCTCACCCGGCTTTGGATTATCAATGAACTATCTGTATACGTAAACAATTTCCATGTCTCATAATGTAATCATAACACATAAAACATGAATAAAGGAAAGAAAACATTTCCACATTACAGTCCCAGTTTATCATTTCAAGATATTGACACATTCCATGATCTTTAAAAACTTTTTTCAATACCAAATTATGTAAAAATGGTATATGGTATTTATCTTCCTTTAAAAACAATATGGTTTCTTAAGGAAGCCAAATATCATATAATGTTTGTGGTGGTGGAAAGTTCATTTTCATCGCGTACATTAAAAAGATACATTCCTTTTTTCATTTAGTAAAATGATTCATTAAAAAAGATTCCTTTTAAAACTATTGTACTAAAATAAAATAAAATATGTATAATTATATCTATAAAAAATAAGGAGATTTATATTATGAAAATATGCCTTAATTAAGGGATATTGAGATGAATTCCCTTACCTTGAGTCAAACTTATCTCATTCATAATTTATATTCTACAATAATAAACATAGGTAAATTTATAATTTATTCAGAACCATTTTTATGTTTCTTATTAAATTTAAATTTCATAACAAAATTTTATAAAAAATACATAATTATTTATGTTCATATTTTTTATTTTGTTGATTTTTGGTACTTGAGTGAAAAGGAACTTGTTTTGTTGTAAATTGTCCATGTAGTCAAAATTACATTATCCCAAAAAAATATTCATGATTTAAGTATCATATATGCCCATTATATATGTATTTAGATCCATTTTTTACGTATTTATAATTGTCCATAACATCTGGAGATAATACATGAAATGCACCGTTAATGGAGATGGTAATCCAAAGGTATGAATAAACGGTACTTTCATTTCTTTTTCATATTTAAAGGAATAAAAAATAAATGATACATAGGTATATTATAATTCTATTATAAGATATTATTTTATATACGTTATATAATTTTATTAACACCATCCTTTATACATTCCATGTATGACATGAACAAGTCATACCACATTGTGGGGGCGGTATTCAGCACATCCTCAAATGAAATTGTCATATTTACACATTAGGGAAAGCATAATGGTTTAATGTAAAGGAAAAATAAATAAACATAGAGACAATATAAATATAATATATATCACATATAAATATATTTCCATCATAATGGCCACTATGAGAGGTGGTAGGGAAAAATTGAACAATCGTCATTTCGTGAGGTAGTAGTTCACCATACCCAGAAACAGTATGTTTGTATCCATTAGAGGGATTTGTGTGTAAGTGTAGTTCAAATAATTCTCATAAAATATCCTAGTATATTGATTATATTAGTTTATTTATGTAATCAATGAATAATAAGATCATAAGGAGTGAAGATGTAAAATAATGGAAGGGAACAATGGAGAAGATGTTACCTCTAAATCGGGTAACTTCTTTTGATTTGATCCAAAGGCTTCCATGAATTGACTTATTACTAATTTAAGGATTTTATGAGTAATTAATGGATTTTGGGAGGTTATTTGTGTTTAATTTGATGAGACAAATGGCTTGAGAGGTGTGAGTAAGTGGGTATATGTGGTGGCCTTTATTAAGAGGGAGGATAGGAACTTTAGGGAAGTCTTGGAGTAATATTTTATTATAAATTGATTTTCTATTTCGAATGGTCCCAAACTAACTTATATAAAATCTAAGATTATTTTGGGCTGATAACATATCAATTAATAGGTTTTAGATAATTATTGGTCACAAAAGTTGCATTATCATTTATCTACAACCCTTATTTAAAAACATTAACTTTTACAATGTCTTATTGTATTTTCAGAATATATGATAACTATAGTTTCAATTAAATTCAAAGAGAACCCTAAGTGGATCACTAATTACATTATTAACATTATATAATTCATTTTTCATAATCTTATATTTTTTATACTATTATATCAGTTAATAAAATATTATTTGTTTTAAAACCTCATTTATGTCAATTTTTTCACAATAAAGTAATTGATTTTTGTTAAATTCTTGAAAAATTTATTACTTATAACCAAATAGATTAACACCAATATAATATGTCAATATATTCACAAAAATTATTGTATTTCAGAAAAAAATTAAAATTATATTTAATTTAATTTCTATATTATAATTTATTTGAATTGTTTATTAATGATGCAATCATAGCATCATCATTGTGTCATAAATAAATTTAATTATATACTATAAAAAATTTATAAAGGAAATATAATTATGTATGAAATATTATTATTTTTCTAATTAATATTTATAGTCAAAGATATCAGTTATATAACCCCTTATAAAAAATGATTTAGTAAAAGATAGATGTTTATGTAATATTTCGGTTTACTTTATATTAATTCTTATAAAATGTCATTTTCACAGCCATGTGGCTCCCAAATGCGAACAGATAAGCCTAAGGATATCCATGGTTGGAAATATATCATCCAGTATGATTAGGACACGTTTTAGGGTACTTTTATAATATTATAATATTATTTTTTACCATTATTTACCTGATTTACCCAACTAGAATTGTAAATAAAAATAATTACTGATGTAAATATACTTAATGTCAAAAAAATAAATGGTAACTATTCAAAAAATTTGGGCCTTCCAATTCCACATATTAAATACATTTTTTAAAATTAAAAACACAGAAGTTGAAGTAATTAATCTAAAATTAATTCCCATTTTCAAAACCAAAAAAGGGTTTTTAAGTAGTAATAACTATCATAAGATTGATAGTGTGTTTATGTCTATTTTCGATGTAAAATGACTTACAATGAAAAAAATTGGATTAAAAGATATAAATATAATCCAATTAAATTTTAAATCCAATTTAAATTACATTCTAACTATATAAATAAATTAGATGAAAAGAAATATTTGAATTAAAATGGAGAATATTTCACTATTCATTAAAAAATGAACTTTATCGGATTTTTTTAAAAAACTATAAAAAGTAAATTTTTATGTCCTTCTTATATAGAAGTAGTTTATTATATCAATTAGAATATATAAAATTGAAAAAAAACTACATATTAGAAGGGTTCACCATTGAAAGGTAGTAAAATGACCATTTAAAAATATTATAGTATTTCATTCTTAAAATCAGATTCGTTCTTATTTTAAGCCTCTAAAATATATTTGAGAAATATTAAAATTTAAAAAATATGCATAATCATAATTTGGATTTTTTTGTTCATTCTGTATAATATAACGACTAAGAGTTAACTACCATTTAATATAATAATATTATTATTGTATTATTTTTCAATATAACTCAATGTTACATGCAATGTAAGATTTCACTGAACCCAATTGTTGCGTGTTATGTACGATATCTAAAAAACATCCCATTTAATGTAAAAATAATATCTTATTCAAAAATATTAATATAAATAAAAAGGTATTATTTTACAAATATATGGGATCCTACATATACTCCCCTAATCTTAATCATATCCAATCCAGAATCGAAAAGCATCCACTTTCCCTGTTACCAACCAGCATCCAAGATATATATCCAGGTACCCAATGGTGCCCAAAATAGGGTCTGAGATAACACTCAGTAGGACACCACCAACATTGTCTAAAATAATTCTAGTATTTTAATATACTTTGAAGTAGTGTGTAACAAATAATACGTATAACAATACTGAAAGTACTATGATTAAAGTAGAAGTCAATATTTTCGTGTCTATCAACTGTAATCTTGAACACTTTAATAAGGGTCAATAGTAAATAATAAAACATAAGAATGATCTAGCTATAAATAATGGTAAAACATCAACTATGGCATATACTGAGTAATATAGCTTCAGACCACCAGGTCTAGATCCAAGGAGTATAAATTTCCAAGGCATACAATGTAATATTGATCCATGGTGTAGAAATTTCCCTGGAATCAATTATATCTAGGACCCATAAAGTAGAAATATTCATGGAATCCTCAACATCCTATTTCATTAAATCATTTGTCAGACCCCACTGGAAAAATACAAGTAGTTGAAACATCTTAGGCGTCTAATATAATTAGTATCAATGGAGTAGAACCTTCCATGGAATCCTAGGTTACTAAAATCCATGGAGTAAAAATGACCATGGAAATCAAAGTCATTAATCATTATTAATAATTTTATATCCAAAATTATAATACATTTATATTCCATGACTTTATCATACAAATTCCACATTTTCCATTTAACCCATTTAATCAATTCATTTCATTCACATATAAATTACCAGGTAAATCAAGGTCCTCACAATATTTTAAAATTTTATTATCAATTTTACAACATTTATCCAAATTTCATGGAGGATTGAACCCTATCCTATTATCTTATTTAATAAAATATGGACCACTCTAGTAAAGGCGAGATCACATACAGGAAAATAGGTGGTATATCATAGGGAAGATACACAAACACACCAAAAAGGTGGTCCGAGTTGAGGCTAACAACCTCCGACTAATCCATGGTGGTAAGAGGGAAACAAAAATATGTTCTAAATAATTTAATTTAAGCATTTTATCAATTTTGTAGAAATTACATGATAGGGTCCCATGTGAAACATAATGTAAACATCATATAAACCATTAAACATTGAGGTAAAAGGTATATAACACCTACCATATACCGTAGGTAGAACACTCATTATGAATTGACTCCTAACTTAGCCCTGATCAGAAGATAATATTGAAAAACATGATCAAATTAAAAATTGGGAATATTATCTTACCCCAAAATGAAAACGTCAATATGATAATAAATGATGAAAGGTAAAATATTAATGAAGAACTCATAGATACATATCCAATGAGATAAACGATGTTTTAATCAGAGTCTGTATTGTTAAATTGGACCACAACCAACCTTAAATGCTTCAAAAGAGTTCCCAAATGCCAAATATGTTTTCTATAGGATGAAAAGGAAAAATAGTTTTAGGTTATAATAAATTTTAAGTAAAAAAAATTAAATCCACCTCTAACTACTCGGTTTCATGGTTTAGTTACATGGTGGGCCAAACCATGAACCAATTGTGCTCCCTTCACAGTCCAATGGAGGACTGCACACCATTCATGTGGAAGGATTGAAGATCCATGCTAAAACTAAGATTTCAACCTATACTAAAAACTAAATGTGGTCATACACAGATATGCGACATGGGTTTTATAGGTAGGGAAAACTATGTGCCCCTGTTATGCATTGCAATTCCCCACATGGTTTCCTCAAACCATGTGGCCAGGGTCGCTTGGTTTTTAGTAATCACACGGCCTGATTTGTTTTTACAAAAACTATGCCTATGGGATCTAAATAATCCTTGGAAATCCCTTGAAACTTTTATGACCCCATTTGGAATCCATATCTGATCGAAAATAATCAACTAAACAAAAATTCAAAAGATATGTACCTCAAGAAAAACTCAGGATATTACATGGAATATGAGATCGCTTCGATTTATGTTTTTTTGGATAAAAAATAAATTTCAATGAAAAAGAAAAACATGAAACTTTATAATGGAGATGAATTTATATCTCAAATATTGTATAAAAAATATGACCAATGTTTGTTTCTTCCATACTAGAAGGGTAAAAAGACTTATATAATTATGAAATACAATTCATTACCGTATCAAGCATGCTATAATTTTCTATATTTTTGGACATTGGATTTTATTTTTATTCTAACTATATGAATTTTTAACATATTTTTAATGGTCCTTACTAGGTATATTTGATGAAAACATTAATGGTTTTTCAATAATCGAAAGTGTTAATCTACTCTATTTTTACTTTAATATTAATTTCCCTTGGTCACTTAGGATTTTTTAATATCAAAATCCAACTGGTCATGGAGGGTGCTTCATAGAGTTAACTTTGGGAAAAGAGGGAAAATAAAATTAATTTTTTATAACTATATCTATATTTTTTTTAATAGTTAAAAAAAGTTCCATCTTTCAAATATATATATTGTTTATTATTTTAAAATTGTTGTTTCAGAACCCAAGTTTCATCAATAAAGCGGATATTTTTAATGTGGTTGTTATGTTTTATGATTAATTTATGATACTACCCTAAACCCAGTGATCATATATTTTCAAATGGTTATTTTATAATAAATGTTATATTTTAAACCATTTTTTATTATTAATGTTAAAATGTTTTTAATATCTTTTTTGATAGTTCACCATATTCGATAAACAAATTAGGTCACCTTCAAGGATATTTTTAGTCTATTTTTTGTAATGATTGTAATAACCCATTTTTTTATAGTATTATTATTTTTAAATTAATTTAATTTCTTTGATGTCTTATAGTTCATACAACCCAGATTCATTTAAATAACACTATGTTCCATAGCATAGACAACATGTTACACCAAGCTTCAATGAACCATAAAATATAATTTAAATATAAAAGTTCTAACATGGCCATTAAATTGGTGGATATGAATATAATCAACCAAATTTTAAAATATATATATATATATAAACATATGACTTATTCACTATAATTCTATTAATTAATTCTTATAAAAAAGTATTAAATTGTTTGTACTGCTATTTTTTCCTTTAGAATTATCTTTTCATCAAAAAAGATTCCGATTAAACATATGTTATAATTAAATTGGGGAATATATATAAAGTATACATTATAAAAGGTTAATAATTTTTAAATAATAATACAAAAATTTTCTTAGTGTATAATTTTTATATTTTTTGGGAAAGATTTATTTTCAAATGAATAGTAAAAATACCAATTTCTTTTGAAAGTGTATTTTTGTTTTAACAATTTGACTATATATTTTACATTGAAATATATTAAATGTAAAATTAGTTGTATTATATTATGAAAAACCTAATTATGTTCATTAGAGTCCATTTCATTATTGATTTTAAGAAAACATTTTTATACTTAAAAATTTATTTTTTCTGAGAAATTGTTCATCATTGCGTTTATCCAGATTAACAATAAATTAAATTCTTACAAATTTGTGTTTTGAGTTATGAAAAATTTATTCCATATTTATATTTATTATGTTCAATTTTTGAGATATTTATTTTTCTTTTTGGATAATATGAATAGAAACCATACGAATTTTTTTACCCCTATAAAATGGTATATCTGATGATTAATGTTAGAATTAAAATGATAAGGAATATACCATGAAAATAAAACACCTTAATCTTATTATAAGAGTAAATTTCATCCATAATAATACAATATTATATTACAAGGAATTTTCTAGCCATTTTTACGATATTTTTACTTTTATAGTAATTTATTTCATGAAAAGCCAAACATATGACACTCTTGTTTTGAATAAATATAATATTTTTAATATGGGTTTATTCAAAGGTTATGTTTGACTGTATATATATTTTTAAATATAAAATATTTATATTAATCTTGGTAATTTATTTTAAAATTTTAGTGTGGAAATAATTACCTTTAATTCTTACAGAACGTTGACACAACAATTATCCAATTAATGGAAAAATCAAATAAATGATATTTAATATATTAAAATATATATTATGTAAGATAAATATTATGATCCATTAATTTTATATATTAAAAATATATTTGAGATATATAAAAATATTTTTATCAAATTTTGAGTGATGTATTGATATTATTAACGTTAAAGTAGTGAATACTTCTAAAAATTGATAATATTGATATTTTATAATAAATAATAATTTATTAAATCATATAAAATTCATAAAAATATAATATTCCATAGAATTAATTTGATATGGTATATTTAATCTATAATTGTTCATTTATGGAACTTTTGGATGTTTATATTAACCTTATTACCCTTTAGAGTGTATACAATTTTATTAGTATGGTAATTGTCAAAAAGGTTAATATAAGGATAAATCTAAAGGATAAGAGTGAGAAGATGTCAAAAATATAACCAAATTCTATTTTATGAATTTATTTCTAGTATATTAACCGTATATTTTAATTTAATCTATTTATATCCATTTGGTCATTATAAATAATTTATATTACATTAATATTTTCATAAATTCTAAGAATGCTCCTCCCATAAATTATAAAAGGGAAACCCTTTCATCACTTCTTTATACTACTTTTACCCATATAACTCGACCAAACCCTGATGAATCCTTATATAAACATATTTATCCCAGCATTTTGGTTGTTAAATTTCCAAAAATAGCAATTTTTTGTCAATTAGGAATAGATCTAAAGTAAGTCTGCTGAAGAAGAGGTAATCATCTTTACCAACCCTTTTATGTAAACATATTCTACTATTTCATCTTTATATGTTTCAACCATACTAAAATAATAAATCTAGTATCATAAATTTAATAATATATCATTATTAATATTATAGGAAAACAACATTTTATCTCGTTGTCATTCTATAAAAGGTTAAAACATCGACCGTGCAAACGTATGGATTACCATCTCCATGTAGCTATGTATTCCATTTTTCATCACCAGTCTACTTGGGTGGTAATAAAAATATAACTAATGAATAATTAAGATATACATGACAGAGTAATTATTCTTTAAATGTTAATTACTCTTTAACTCTATTTTTTATCATCCATCGAAAAATGAAAATAGTGTTCAGGAGTACATATGGCCTACCGTCTCCATGAATGGTGTAATTAATTTTTCTATCTATTTCATTTATATATGACTTTAATTATCCATATATTTATTATGTGTAATATTTATACCATGCATATTATTCAACAAATGGTTTAACCTTAATAATATTACAAGTAATGGAATTATCGAATCAAAACATACCTGAAAAATAAAGTAGTTAACAATCAGAATAATGATAATAGTAAAAATATAATGAACAAATGGGTAGTAAGATTTTATAAATGGATCATATATTAAATTTTACACACAAACATATATATATATATATATATAATAATAATAATACATATGAATTTATCACATGGGAGATTAAAATAATGTATTAGGCAATTCAGACTTGAGGTAAGGGTTTCTCATTACACTTTTACTTTTACGAGATATATGTTTTATTCACTACTTATTTCTGTCGTGTAGTGTTTATATACCACCTTTGATATCATATATCATGAATACATTTCTATTCATTTTTATTATGTTTCATTTGAAATTATTAATTTCATCGGGCATACGATCCAAAATAAACCCATGTTTTAAGGGTTTTTTCCCAATCTCAATGCTACTAGAGATTGTTTATTTTTATTTCATTATTGAGTAATATTCTACTTCCATATCCATATTTTCCAAAAATGTCATCATCTTTTTTCCAATGATTTTTAAAATTCATTTATACACTTTATATATTTTTAAAAAATGTTTTGGTATGATTTTTTTTCACTTTCTGAAAAAGGTACTTTTTTATTCTTATTACAAAATTGTGAAATGAATATTTTTTTAACTTCTAAATTATGTACATAATTTACCACAGTTATTAAGCCTCAATGATTTTAATATTACTTTATAATTTTACATGGTTATTTACAAACAATGATATTCCATTACCGTGTACATGGTTTATTATATTTTAAAAATTATTTTCAATATAAAAATTGTATTTTCATCAAGAAATATTTCAGTAATATC
Source organism: Viscum album (assembly GCA_963277665.1). NCBI lineage: Eukaryota > Viridiplantae > Streptophyta > Magnoliopsida > Santalales > Viscaceae > Viscum > Viscum album. The sequence goes on from OY728143.1 coordinate 1,332,721,666, forward strand.
ATTAATTTATTTTCATCTATGTTAATACTAATTGATGAATCATATATTGGGGAAACCGTATAATGATACCATTCAACATATTTGATTGGATTTTTTTGATCTATTTTGATTGGGGAATGTTTTGATATTTCTTAAAATTAGTTCTTCCAATACGGACAAGTATTGATTTTTTTAAAGTATGTTTATTTAGTTGTACTATGTATTCTTAAATAAATTAATGGGACTTACTAAGTGATAGATTGGCCCCTATATACCCCCTTGATGCATCAGTAGATCTCATCAGTCGAACTAGTTCTGGTTTTGGCTAAGGCCTTACTCATTTGTATGAATATTGTTGAACAAGGGAATGAAGGTATTTTCAGATGTCGGTCGAGGCATTGATAATATGTTTTAGATTTTTGGAATTATGCATTAATTAAGTATGAAACAAGTTATTGATATCAATGTGATTATTCAATAAGTTATAATATCCATGGAAATTTTTTGATCTCATTTGATTGATTATATAACATATTTGATCATTGTTTATTCCTTTTATAAAATTTAAAAGGTATTTTTTAAATGGAATGTATTTTAGTTATCTACCTTATAGTTTTTTCTCCATATTTATTCATGATAACTTTTGTTGTATGCATACTCTTAATGATCATATATGTTACTAATCATCTATGATTAACCCATTATTATGATTCATTACCCCATGATACTGGGGAATTTTTTTGATTGATATAAAGGGATATTCTAATTATAGTAATGGTGTTATCAATAAAAAAACATTGTATATTTTAGGTTTTTTAAAATATTATATGAATTTAGAGTATGTGTCTAGTTTAACAATATTGCTGAACGATTCGGTCCTATAAGATGTAATTTCTTATACCAAGTGGCAATATAATAATTTAATCACCTGTTATGGTATACTAGGGTTATGGTTCATTATAGTGAATAATTTATAGTAATACTATAAAATGTTTCAAATATGTGTGCTGTTTGTGTAAATGATGTTTTAGTATAATTTGGAAATAATTTTAATAAATGATTTAGTCTTGTATTGTTTTTATTTTCCATGCGTTTTTTATAATGAATGAGTTCTGATATTTTAAGTAGTTTTTTAAATAATTTTCATTTCATACTGGTAATTATATTAACTAAAAATAAAACATGCATAAAACATTTATTATTAATATAATTGATGTTTAATGTTGCAAATTACCGCATATGGATGCGGATTTCCACATCCATTATTATTTTAACCAATGTTAAAACAATTTGTAACATCATTTTTATATAGATAATGTAAAATTTATAACTTTCATATTTGCATAAATTGAAGTGAATATTCCATAATGTTATGTGATATTGTATGGAATGATATGGTCTGTCATACAGTATGACATATATATGAAGAAATTATTATATTTAATCCTTTTTTATATATATTTTCTGATATATGAATATCAAACAGGATTCCATATCCATTTGTATTATACCATATGAAGTAATAGTAGTTCCATGAGTCATATGATATTATGAATTTAGAACTAATATGATTCATCTATAGAGGTTGGGTGTTAATGATTTAACAATAAATCCTCCTTCATATAGGCTATTATTTATTAGTTTTTTCATAAGATGAAATAAATGGGAGAGTTTATAGAAGAGGGTTATATGAAATGTAACGGAAATAATTACTTGTACATTTATGAAATATGTGAGAAAGTTCAAGGGATCAAGGTGTGTCCTCATAGACTATATATAATAGACCAAACCAGGAGCTATAGGTGTATGAAATCCCTAAACAGAGATGTTTCCAATACTTTAGCCCTCTTAAAGCTCTAATTTTTCATCCTTCATAATGATATGAGGTAATTGTATAAAATATAGGATTTTAATATCCAAGCCAATCTTCTTGGGTGATTTGGTGAAAACTATAGATACACTTCATAAGAAAAATTCTTAGATTTTATTCCTTAGTGATAGTTATCAATCTCATATCAATGGAAATAAAAAAAATATAATAAATGTATGGTAAACCCTCTTCATTTCCAGTTAATTTTATTCAGTTTATAAGAAATTTTGATTAAGGGTAATAAGTTTAATAAAATTTTTCACTTATTCAATTCATCATAAATAATTACATTGAATACTTTTAGTGGTATCTAAGACAAAATATGTATTTTAATTTATTAAACCATGCAGAAATGGAAGTGTTTGTAATCAAAATTATGGTTGTGTTTTCAATCATAAAATATATCCAAGTTTCAATCCTTGGATTTTTGTATTTTCACAGTGTAAGACAATTGAATATCATATCTAGATATACTAAAGTTTTAAATAAAAAAATAAAGCGTCATATCACAAATATGATATCTATGACCATCATAGGGTATAATTTTACTGATGCTGACTGGTTTAGCTTACACAATCAGCAAATGATGGTTTTTGAAATTTAATTCATGGTCATATTTTATATCATAAAATATAACAATGTTTCAATCCCGATAGTTTTGTTTTGTAAAATTTAAAGGAATTGACATATCCTATCTAGAAATACTTATATTTTAAATTAAAAAATAGATCATCATATCAGAAATATATTATCGATGACTATCCTAGGGTATAATGTACTAGATGTTAACTAGTTCACTATAAACAAATGAAAATCTAGGTTTTTGAAATTGAAATATCAATCATATTTTCATTCATAAAATATTACCAACACTCAATTTCTTTTTTTTGTTTTTCATAGTGTATGACACTAGCATATGATATCTAGAAATAATTATATTCTAAATAAAAATGAGAGAATTATTTCATGATGCGATATCAATTACTAGGAGAGGGTATAATATATTGTATGCTGATTGGGTCTCCATACAATACTTAAAAATGGTGGTTATTAAAATGAAAATGTTGGTCATATTTTCTATCATAAAATATAACAAATTATCAAACAATTGGTTTTTGGTTTTACATAGTGTAAGAAACAAAAATATCATATTTTTAGATAAATATGCTCTAAAATAATAGAGAATCATATCATAATTATGAGATTGATTCTTGTCAAGGGTTATAATATACTAGGAGTTAACCGGTTCACCAAAAAATGGATTCATTTTGTAAATAATGATTTACAATTCCCACTGATATCATCTTACACTGGTTAACCTTACACAAGCAACACTTTATAAAGAATGATAGCCAGTGCACACAGATATTACCTTAGGCCAACAATATATTGTAAGTAGTGATAGGGGTATGAGTTGTAGAATAATATTGATCAATTTTAATTGGTATAAGGGTTATTTCCATAAGAATCAGATATTATAATTCCTTGTATATCATTAAATACAATAATTAATGAATATTTGTTTCTCATATTTTAAATATAAATTAATATATCATATTTATGAATGATTACAAATCATAATAAATGGTTTTTTTAATATTTCTTTCTTTTATAATCTTATTTATAATTAAATTAAATATAAATTATTTATAATTAATTAATTATTTATTTATGACCATGTATTCAAAATATATTTCATAATATTAAATGGTAATACTAAAATACCATTTCCAAATTATATTGTATGGCTTGTAAGATACATATAAATTGTATATATATAAATTGTATGGTTAATTTATAACATGTCTACATATTATAAAATATGGATAAATAAATAAGAGTTTATATTTAAAATTTAAAATTATATGTAATTTTTTATTTGGATTGTTCTCATTAAAGGGGAATTATTTAATGAAAATATTTAAACAATATCAAACGGAGTTTTGTTAAATGATTTGATAAAAAATTTAAATAATATTAAATATGTGATATTTAGATTGTTTAGAATGTTTAAATAATATAAATTGAAATATAAAATGTTTACATTTCATAAAATATAATTTATTTAAAGTAAACATCACATAATGGATAATATGAAGATGTGAATATTATGGAATAAATATAAAATAAATATTTTTTATTGATTTTTGGATAGTCTTTAATGCATGATTTATTTATAATGTTTTATTATTTCATAATTTATGAATTGTTCATATATGTTTTATAAAATATAAATTTATGTATTTTTCATTTTATTGTTTATTCCCCAAATTTTCTATAAAGAAATTTTTTTATCAATGATTGAATGTTTTAGTATAAAATGTTAAAATTATTCTATTAATTGACAGATATTCATAAAAGAAATTATATCCTAGGCAAGATAATTTATTAGTTTTATTATACCTTAAATTTGTCTAATGTAGGGTTATGATATTGGAATAAAATATTAATTAATGTTTATTAATATTAAGTTTAATAATTATGATGGAATTGAAGTATCTGTTGGGTAATGTACCATAGGTTATAAGGAATTTGGTTTGGGATAGTTATTGGACCAGAGGAAAATTAATTGTCAAAAAAAGTGAAGGTTTACTATATATGTCTCTAGGATTACTCAAAAGTTGATTCTTATTTTCATATAGTTATAAATTTTACATTTAATTATTTCATGTACCTTATACATAGGAAAAAAATGAATGTGTATAAATATATCTTAATTTCAGTGTGGATTTTTAATAGAAGCTTTGAGTTTTGTAAAATGTTACTAATCTATATGGATTTAAAATATTAATTTTGTGGAAGGAATGTGAATAGAAAAATAAATCATGATAATCCTGAATATATATAAATTGAATAAATGAGATAAGATGGTGAGGAAAAATTCCCTTTTAAATATCAGATTTCAAATTCCATCCCATGAAGAACCTACCAAGGCATCTCTTATTCAACTGGGTAGTGAAGGCCAAATTTGGGGTCCTATAGATTATATTGTGTATGGGTATAATGTAATGGGTGACTCAAATAGGAATAGGTATATGTTCTGAGAATTTTCATTGGGTTATATTTTGTCAAGTAAACAAAATTGGATTTTGTTTTAAGAGGAATAAAGTTGAGTTTATCTATTAGATCAATTGGGTAAAGAATTATTCTGTCAATAATCGAAGATTCATAGAGTATATGATACATATGATTCCTTATTTAGATAACTAAATGGTGAGATAAAGTAAAAATAAGAATTATTGTTTAGTGAATTGTGAATATTTTTTCACCAATGTATATAATGAGTTTAAAAGGGGTAATTATTTTTGTGAGAGTTCATTTCAAAAAATTATTTATTTAATGAATGTAAAAACAAGAAAATAATAAAAAATATTACGTTGTAGATAATAATATCACCATTATATTTGATAATGAAATTAATATTTATCTTGTATGATTCAAAATATAATGGTATTAATTTCCTTGACTAATACCCAAATATAAGTATAGTTATTAACTAAGAAGGTAAATTCTATATGTTGGACAAACCCCCTCCAATGAAACAATTTGGAGAAACCTTTCAATAAATGGATATATATATATATATATATGTATATATATATATGAAAATTATCTAGATGACTCACTAGAAGTATCTAATCTCATTTTTTGTGACTATATAACCCATTTTTAAAATTAAACATGGGAAAATGAAAACATATGAGTTGATAGACAACATGAAAATGATCTAATAGGAATAAGAAAAGTATGAGACGTATGAGGTGTTACAAGAAATATTTTAAGAAAGATATAAAATGTAAATTAATTACCCACAGAAGTATAAAATATGAGTATGTATGTTAATAACTATTAAATACTAAGTTCAACTCTCAGGCTTGACCTGTTCATGAACATCAAGATGGGTTTAGTGAGATCATCTAATGATATTTTCCAATGCAAGAAACCTATGATATAGAAGATATACCCACAACAGATCCAATGGATATAAAAACATAAAAATAGTAATATTGTAACTAAAATGTTCTATATTTCACAATTTATTATATACTTGAAAAAATCACTGAATTAGTAAGAAAAATCCTCATATATTTTTGGGTCACACAAAGACCGTGGATCCATTATCGTATAGAGACAAACCTGATTCACCAATGGGGTTCTAGCTCCTTTACAATGAGAAATATGATTTCAAATATAGATATATTGAATTTGGTGGATAATGACAAGTGGATTATATGACTTTTACTATCCCTCCTTGATGAACATCATTAAATTATGAGGATGGGGCATCAGCTGACATCATAAATAAATCAATGTACATTAAATATAATTTTATAAAATTGATAAATTGTTTCTTTAAACATATAAAAAAATTTATTCCATAAACGAATCATCTTATGATTCAATAACAATAGACACTTACTTTGGAATATTTGTAAAATACATTCAAAAAATATCTTATATCACATGACCATCGTACATTATGATGGCTTAAATCATTAGCTATGATATATGTATCTTCTTGCATATATTTCCATTACTTTATTCAAGGACACCCTAAATAATTATTTATCAAGATGTGGGAATTTCTATTGATCTTCCACTTGGAAAAATTAAAGCATTGACTAAATTCAAAATTTTATAACTATTAGTAAATCTATTCAAAATTATTTTTCTTATCTTTTATCAAAATATATATATTTCTAAACTAATATGTTTTTTAAAAAATAATCCTTATCCAAAGGAAAAACTATGTTATATAGTGGTACTTATAATAATTTAAAAGAAATATGTAATCCTGATTTTGTAAATGTAAGAAAATAGTAGACCCTAGAAAATCATTATTTTCACTCAGGCTACTGAGGGGTCCGATGTGATCTATATCAAACATAATAACACACACAGATATATATATATATATATATATATATATATTTGAAAATTTCCATCATATGATATATGATATACATCATATATATACCTATATAATCTCTTTTTCTTTTACATTGAGTGGCCAATAAACATTGAACAATATCATTCATGTATAAGCCATATTAAACCTTGTTAATTCACAAAAATATACTTACATTATCAATGAATACAACCCATTAAATTAATATAATATATGAGTACATCACATGTACCTCTTTGATGTATCTAAAAACATCATACGTGAATCAACTAATCATGGCCATGCATTTTATCAGTATAATTCAAACAAGGGATAAATGTATTTTCACATCATATTAGTGAAAAAATACCATCTTGGTTGAGCTCCAACTGATGAAATGATCACCAAAATACCCTTCCAAACTATGATTATCTAGGGAACAATGATTGTATTAGAAAATTAATCAATTTATTAAAGTTCCCATGATAGGTATCTCACAACCCATATGTTATAGTTTTTATATTAATCATACATTTCATATAATATCGATGATTATATGAGATTATATGGGATATAATTTATTTGGTTGATAAAAATAATAAGTCTGAACTAGCTAGACCATGAGAAAACTACTCATTTTAATCTTCACATATTATCATAGCAAATAATACTCTATATTGATCATAAGTTAGGTACAACTCAAAGTCATAATTTAAAGGAATATTATAATTACTCTATTCATGTAATGTAACTTTCCGCACACATGAATGAATGATAATTAAAGATATTCATTTCTTATAAAATAAAGAATCATTAAAAAACATTACATTAATCTATTATATATCATATACCACAATATTCAACAATATTATGAAGGTTTTTATGTACTAATGGTTTCATAAATGGATTTACTACATTTTTATATTATAAAGTGGCTCCTTCCTACTTTATTTTTCTTTTTTTTCGACATCTAACAAATCTGAAAAAATATTTTCTATATTCCCTCTATTATGATTAAACAAAAGTGTCATGTACTTCTTATAAGTGAATATAATTATGTTTACTTTTTTTATTCTTAAGTGATAATTATTTATAATTATTATATCATTCATTCTGTTATTCTATGATTTTGATAATTTATTCAATGAAAAAAGTACTACACTAATAAGAAGAAACTTGTGATTTTAAAATTCTTATGCAGTGATATCAAAAGTAACATGAAATTAAATTTAGATAAATTAATAAAGTATTATTCACTTTAGATACTCTTTTAAATTTATTTTTATGTCATAAGTTTTCTAATATCTTAAATGATTTATGAAAGTAATATGTTTTTCAATGAATTGATATCAAAATATGTTTTATGAAAAATTATAATGTATCACACAACAAATAAGTCTTATTAAATTCCCAATGTACTGTGTTTCATATTTTATTAAAAAATCAATAAATTACCAATGTTTCAATTATAACGAATGAAATTTCAAAAAATATTAGAGACCTATAAAGGAGTAATTATTTTGTGTTTTAATATCATAAATGTTTTTTATATCTTATGAAAATTTATTCCTTGTGTGGGTTTTTTGTTTTATACGTAGAAATGTTTGTGTAAGAAAATACTTCTTATAATTATTTCCATATTATGAAAAAAATTATCTTGCACTAATTCAATATTATTATTATTTTTGTATTTATTGTTATTTTTAATTTAAATATTATATTTTCATATCTCCATGTACATTTTTAAAAAATATTTAAAATTAAAATATTTTAGAATGAAACTAGATTGAGAGTTTTAAGGGATATTATTTAATTATTATATTGTAATATATTTTTAGGTAATTAAATATTTATAATTATAATTATATCAATATGGAAACTATGAAGTAGTTCATAATCATTCTCTTAAAAAATATTTTTGGAGTGGATTCTAGTATCTTCATAATTATTATTTTGAGTTAATATCAGAATTGTAGATTTTTTTCATGATTTCATAAACTTATTTTTTGATAATGACGATAGAAGGATTTTTATATAAAAACTAAACAGTTGTGTGAAAATATGTGAAATGATAATGATTACTATATTGATCTTATATTTACCATTTTCAAACTATTATAAAACTCTTAATATAGAGACCAATCTCTTTTAGACATTTAATTAATTCGTTTTTAACATTAAAATATATTAATTATAGCCCATAGATCATGAGTCCATGTTTATTTGATAGTGTTGGTTTACAATACAGTAATGTGAGGCTAAAATAAAATTTCATTTTTTCTCCATAATGATAATATAAATCCATTTGATCTACTAAAACTACATGTGATAACCTAATAATTACATAGAAAAAATCTATGAGATAAAAATACTAGTAAGAAAATATACCGGATAAGGAAGAACAACAAGTTATTCAAAGATATAATAGGATAACATAAAAGATAAGGCACATGAGTAGTCACATTGAAGCATAAAAAATATAATGCTATCATAGAAACAAGTAATCATAGTAAATATTCTAGAAACATAAAAAAAATAAAATAAACATAAGTCAAGGTCAAAAGCTTATACAATATTTTATGGTGCAGAAAATTCCCTAAAATGGATTAGGTTCAATCCCTAATCCCATACATGACATCTCATGAGGCTAGAACATTACCCAATTCATTAAAGGGATATATAATTATAGACTCCACATCAAATTTATTTCATGTACATGAATATGAAATCCACATAAGGAATAAATCAAAAGGCATAAACATAAGACATACCCCTATAAAGAGAATGGGTTTCATAATCATACCTCATATCATAATCAAAAGAGATTTATTAAATAATGAATTTGATAAGTGATCATAAGGAATATATTACCCAATAAAATTAATGTAGAGTGATCTAGATATATACTTAAGATACATATATATATAATTTAGAATCATACCATTATATTTTAGTTTTGTTTTGTTGATGAATATAACATAATTAAAATCATTCTGGTGGAAAATAACCTTCTCCCATTACAAATCACTTTTGAAAAAATATTAATTTACAAAATATTAAAGAAATTAAATAATTTAAAAAGAAAAATGGAAACATAAAATTTAATATTAAAATAATTAGGTTGTTATGATAGGGGTGATTCTGTACATGCATTAAAAGAACACCACTTTCACACATAGGTAAAACAGTAAAAAAGTACCATATTCCATAAAATGGGAAGCTTCCAATTAAATTAATTATAAAAATGAAAACATGGGAAAAAATTAGTTTTTACAATCATATGATAATATTATAAACAATTATTAATTTTTTTATAAAATATGGATTTGGAAAAAATGGTTTTCATTCTAAGAGATAAATGAAGTCATATTTTCATAAAAAAAGTTTTATATAATTTTAATAACCAAAGAGAGAATAAATGTAACTTTACATGAAATTTTATCAATGGACAGGGGAGAATAAAATTAAATGTTTTTATTATACAATGATATGAATATTTCCAATAATGAAAATTCAAGTATTAACAATCCGAAATAAAATTATATTGAAACATAAACCCTTAGAACTTTGGTAACATTTTATTCATAACTATAATGGTTTAGGTGGATGAATTGTGACATAAAATATCATGAATTATGAAGGATTAATAATATAATATGAATAGTGGATGTATATAAACTAATATAATGAAGTTAGGGGCACAAAAGAACATGTTCTTTAAAAATAGAATGTTTTGAGATTAAAACACTTATGTCAAGTCTAGGATTTCCATCTATGTATTTATTCTCCTATATAATAAACTTATGTCAAATATTTGTTTTCTTAAAGAAATTTTCTAGGGAAATCCAATCATACATAAACCATTTCTTCATTTATTTTAATGACCTGGTTAATTACATAGTCAGTTATGTCTACATCACATGTTTTGAGGATACTCAGTTCTATTTTTAAAAACCATGTCACTGTGTTGATAGTGGTAAAATATGTCATTTTTAAATAATAAAAAAATTTATAATAATTAATAAATTAAAATTTTAATACATAAATTTTGTTACATACTAATACTATTTTATGTTACTCAAAACTACTCATTTGATAATTCATTTTTTTGGGTTTCATTTAGGGATGTTTCATGTGAAATATTAGAAATCATGATGATATTTTAGAATGAGCACATTTGGGACATAGTTTTTCCAAACTATGTGACCTTCTAGTGTTTACTGTGATAACCAAGGAAGTGAAGGTTTCCAGGGTTTTCACTTGCTTTGAAAAACCACGCACCAACTAAAAAGAAACTATACAACCCTACCAAGAAGGGCTCATGGTTAGGGTGCACATCTTGACACACCATGGGGCCCTAAACAGATAAACATGTGTGTGGCTATTTATTAGTTTCAAAATTCATTAAAAAATTCTAAAAGCACCTTTTTAACCCCCACTCATGACTAACTCATCCTATGATGTTTTCTAAGGTCTTATGGGCTCCAAATATCCATCTTGGGCTCCTTAAAATCCCTTCTAAAGATAATAACAGTGTGTGGATCATTGTTTGATCACTTCTTGATAAAATATCTCTCTTCATTCTCTATATCCCTATATCTTCTCATATCATCCTTTGGGTATATTAGTTCTTTGTTTTAATATTGGATCTAATCCTTGTTGTTTAGAATCCAAAATCTTGTGTTGATTCTCATATCTTCATTTTAGTGGATCTTCATTAGAGTTTCCCATTTAGGGTTTGTGGTTCATGATCCCATGATCTGAAGGTAGCTAGTTTTGTTTATTATTTTACAATTGATTTAACACTAAATATATTTATTTAAATTAAATTAAATTCAATTGGTATATTAAAAACCCAATTTCAGTGTATTGGGGATTTGTATTTGATTTGGAATTAATTGTTTTGAAAAAACCCTAATTCCGGTGGTTTAGGTTGTGTTAGTGGAATTTGATGTAAAATTATAAAAACAATTATATAATATAACTTTTAAAAATGATTTAAAATTCTTATTTGAGAAAAATTTATTAAAATTTGTTAAATTTAATCCATTGGTTTAATCCTGAAAAAAAGGCATGAGTTGATTATAAATCATTTTGGGTTTTAAATTTAAATTAAAAAATTGAAATTGAAGATGAAATTGTATTTTATTTTGATCATTTTTGAAAATAATTTTACAATACTTGATTTTTGTTTGAGAACATTATTTCCAAGGCCGTTAGTGAGTTATTAGCTACAAACATTCTAGGATGAGAAATACATAACAAAACATTGATTCTTTACAACTCTAACATAAACTGATTTGAATGTTTAATCACCAGTGGCATACTGGTCAGTCCTCAGTGACAAGTATGAAAGGGACATGTGTGATAATTTCCATTTTATTTATATAAATGTGTGAGTATCCTGAAACCTAGCATTATCCAACATTTTGGTAGTTGACCATGTCACTCATCTATTATTATTTTGATATATATGACATTGTTTGTGAATTATTTTACACATGAATTATGAATTTATATAAACAATTTTTTATAATTTTATTATTAATCTATTTTTTAATGTATTTCCATTCCTTGAAATGTAATGTATGATTTTTTAAATATTCTTTTGAAATTACAATCTTGTTTATTTAAAATTAAATGCTTTATTTGGGTAAATAATTGGGGAATATTTTTATGGAATCCTTGGTGAGACCCTAATAGTGTTTTATCTCACACCCTACCTATGGCTTTGGGAAATTGTAGTTTTCCTCCACCCATGTTCGAGCATGGAGAAAGAAATACTTGGATGTGGTAGTTATTATTGATCATTGAGCATTAAACTATTGTGTCTTTCAGGACTTGGGTTGTTATCCAATATTCTAGTACTTTTTTTATTATACTTTGGTTTTTTTACCTATTTAAATTTTGTTACAACTCTCACTATGGAATTTTCCTTCAAACAAGCTAAATTGTAACTATTTATTCTATTTTTTTATTGAAAAATCATTCCTATTTTTAACATCTAGGATATAGGGTGCTAGTAACCTACCCAGGGGAATGAGGAATGCCCATCAGGATATGTCATGACCTACTCGATTATTCGAGTATTAGGGTATTCTTGAGTTTTCATGATAAAGTTGTATTGAAGGTTCTGTTTAAGCATCATTCCTTGATGTCAGTATGTAGATAAAAAATCATGTAATGAAATAGATGGTAGTTGCGATTTTGTTCTTGGCCATCTCTCACTATAATGAACATTAAGTCACCAAAGGTCATTTGGGAAAGGTGTCTTGAGAATTAGCTCTACAATTTTACCTACTTTTTATTAGGATTGGATGAAATCCAAATCATGTATCTATATATTTTGGGATTAATTTTCCATGTTTCTCTATTTCATTGTTAATATGATCTCTTCAATGTTGTATACTGATGTTGTGTAGAATCATTTCATATCGAGAACATGTGAATCAGATCTTGTAGGAATCTATTGGTAAACCCCTATGAGTGAATCCTCTTCGGGATATGAGTTTAGTTATATTTATTTTGTGTATTTCCCGAGATCTAGGATAGACACCACCACTATTTCCTATTCTAGAACCATTATTGTAACCTCATAGAGTTTTTTTCAAGAATCATGATCAAGAGTTACTTTAGCAGAAGCCACCAACTTCAAAGGATCCAATAATCCTCAAGTGGATGAGTATTTTTTTTGAAGGATTGATAATTTTTTTCATGTTCATGGAGATACATGATGATATCAATATGAAATTTTCCACCTTTGCACTGGAAATGCCTAGCAAGAGATGGTGGGAAATTATGGTGATGGTCAATAATCATGAGGTATTATAGTGTAAAGAATTCAAATTTATTTTCACCATCTAGATCATTCCTTATTCAATGGTGTTAGATATGTCTATTGAGTTTTTAAAACATTACCTAGTTAACAAGATCATGAAAGTATATATGAACCATTCACATGAGCTTGTTTGATTATCACATGAGATTGTATCAAATGATAAAATAATGACTCAGAAATTTGAGATGGTACTTCTATATGATATTCATTCTTAGGTTTTCTTGTTGAATCATCCTTAAATTTTTAATGTGTTTCATAGAGTTTTAATGGTTGAAATAGACATAGATTGTAAGATAGGGATGACAAGAGTTCTTTTTATCTATGTGGTGGGTGGTGTTTCTTCAGAAGAAATAGGATTCGTGATGAATTTAATAGTGTTTACTAATATATGGGTTCTTATAAACCACTTACATTACCTGAAAAATTCCCTTTTATTTTCTACCAGTGTCAAAACTCAGGGTATTCGAAATTGGTTTTTACTAAGGCACCTATGATATGTTTTTCTTGTAGATGCTCATGTCCATTCCAAAAAATATTCAATTTCCATTCCACTATGCATAGTGGCATGCGGTCGATAGTACCTACTAAAACTAAAGTGAAACTATATTCTTCATGAGAAATGGGGTTCTATCCATATCCATTTGGAATGAATCATCCTTACATAGTTGAAGAGTCTTCAGAGGAAACACAAGCATGTCCAATGACTGTGAGAGGCATTATCTCTATAGGTTTGTCAATAGTGACTTTTTTATTGATATTGGTGTAACTAATTCATATATTTCAACATTCATTGTGAATATAATTACTCTATGTACAAGGATTCTATCTTATATGATGGATATTACAAAACCCGTTGAAATCATGAAATACTAGGGTCACTTTAATCCCGCTGGTGTTTTCTCTCTATTGGAAGTTGATCTTTCTTAGGATATTTTGGTTCTCAATATGAAGTCTTTTGACATAATATTTAGTATGGATTTGATCATTTCCAATAAAACCAATATAGATTTTTATCTTCAATAGATAACCTTTACTTTAATTCATAATGCGTTCTCTTTTTTCCAAGGAGAATGAGACCTGGGGTTTAGTAGAGAGAAACCTTCTTATCTAGAGTTATTGAAAATATTATTGGTGTTTCTTGTTGATCTAGAGTGATAATATTTGAATGGTTGTCTCTCTCCTTTTATTTTTCAGTTTCCCAACATCTTTCCTTCGGACTCCCCTAGTTTTCCACCAGTAAGGGACGTAGGGTTTTCTATCAATTTAGTTCAAGGTAGTCAAGTAGTATATATTCCCTATTATTGAATAAAATCTATTGAAATAAAAGAGTTAATGGTTTAGAAGGATTATATTTTATAGAAAATCTTTTTACGCCCGAGTGTAGCACCTTGTGCAATGCATGTTTTCTTTATACAAAGCTAATGGTTCACAACACCTTTTTATTGATTAACAAAAACTAAATAGTTTCATGGTAAAGAATTTTTTTTAAAAGGATTGATGATTTTTTTTGACTAGATAAAAGGGTAAAATTGATTCTTGAAGAATAATATTCAATATGGTTATCGTCAGTTGAGAATTAAAGAATCTTACACTCAGAAAGCCACCTTTCAGAGGATGTATGGAAATAATGAAGACTTTGTCATTCCATTTGGTTTAACCAATGGTCATGAAACATTTATTGATTTAATGAACATGATATTCCATGTGTTTCTTGAATCTTCCATTGTTGTCTTTAAGGATGAAATCCTTGGCTACCCTCTGTCTGAGGAGGATCATGTGTGTTATCGAAATTAGTTCTGAAGTAGATGAGAAATCATTGAATTTATGTCAAGATATCAAAATGTGATATATGGATATGGGAAATGATGTTCTTGGGACATGTGGTGTCATAACATGGTATTATATTTGATTCTGAAAAGGATAAATATGTTATAAAATGGAAACAACGACAAAATGTTTTCAAAATTTGGAGTATCTTGGGTTCAGGTGGGTATTATCCTCGATTTGTAAAGTTATTCACAATGGTGGATTATTTTATGAATTATCTAACTCAAATGTGTGTAACGTTCTCTTGTGATGAGAAATGTCTTATTTATTATTTTGAGATAAAATTTCTTTTGACTACTACACCAGGGTTGTCTCTTACTGAGGCTGAGTATGGTTGTGTGGTCTTATGTGATGCATCAGGTTTAGGCTTCTATATCATTATTATGTACGAAGATCATGTCATTGCTTATGGATCTAGTCATATTATGACACATGGGAAAAATTAACCATCCCGTGACCTTGAACTTTCAGCTATGATGCACACATTTATGATTTGGCAGTACAACCTCTTCAAAGAAAGGTTTATTGTGTATTCTGGCCATAAGATCTTGATTCATATATTCTCTCAAAAATATTGGAATATCATCTAGTGTTGTGGGGTATAATACCTTAAGTATTTTGACATTAACATCGCCAATACCCAAGGTAAAGGTAATGTTGTTGTAGATGGTTTGAACTAGAAACATCTAACCTAGGACTTGAAAGAATCCTTGGAATAGTGGAAATTGATGGATATCTTTTCACAGTTTCTTATAGGTGTTCTAGAATCACTTGATGAGGTCTCCATGGATAGTGTTTAGTTAACATATACTCTAATTGATTTTATCCTTCTGGAATAGCCTTTTGATGATGTGTTCCATGACATTAGATACTCTCTTTGTTATAGAGAGGACATTGATGACTGGTAGTTATCTAGAGAGTGAAATATATGTTATCAGAATCATTTCATTGTTCCCTTACCAATAAAAAAAAATCTTATGGTAGATTACCATGATTATCAGTGGTGAGTAAACATAAGAACCATAATTATCTTTTATTCCATGCATTGATGATTCTATTGGCAAGGTATGAGATAAGGCATTGTAGATTTTGTCTCTCATTGTTGTACATGAAAAAAAGTCAAGGAAAAGTACCAGAGACCTTCAGATTTTCCTCAGCCACATCCAGTGTATACTTTAATATTGGATGAGATCTCTATGGAATTTTTTTAGTTTCCACATACATAGGGAAAGAATAATTAAATATGGGTTTTGATTGATAGGATAACTAAATCGGCACACTTTAGACACATTAATGATACATCAAATGTTGAAGGGATAGTAAATATCTATATGAAATAGATGGACAATTATAATGAGATTTTATCTATTATAGTCTTTTCTAGGTATCCTTGGTCTACTTATTGATTCTGGAGATTCCATTAGGACTCACTAAGATATAAGGTCCATTTGAGTATGACAAGCCTTCTATACTCAGATGGACAGATAGAAAGTTCTATACAGATTCATGAGGATATTCTCTATGCCAATGTTCATGAATTTTTTGGGATATGAGAAGATCATTTAGGGATAGTTGATTTTGATTATAACAATAGTTACCAGTCTGTGATCAGAATTGATCCTTTTGAGGCATAGTATGGCCTAACTTGTCAGTCTATGTAGTGTTGGTCAGATGTTGGTTAAGTTCCTTGGATACAATGATCTTGGTTAAAGATATGGTGAAAAATATATAGTTATTTCATTATAAAATGTTGACAACACAAATCTAGTATAATTATTAATCTAATGTTCATCATAGACTGTTGGAGTGTCTAGTTGGTGACCGGGTGTTCTTTAATGTTTCATCCTATTTGGGTGATTGGTGGATTAGGAGTAAGGTAATCATTCCCCACATTTTAAGGGAACATTTGAGATTGATGAGGTAGTGGAGAAAGTGGATTAACATATATAAATTACACCACATATTAAGTAAATTAATGATATGTTTCATGTATCTTAACTACAAAAGTATATTCATTATTCATCTCTTATTCTGAGATAGATTGATCTTGAAGTCAAAAATGATTTATCTGTGACTGAGAATCCAGTCAGGATAGTTGATTTGAAAACCAAGTTACATCATGGGATGGAGATACATTTGGTATGAGTACTATGGTCACACTATTGGGATACTCATGAGATGCAGGAGAGAGAGTCACTTATGTGTGAGAAGTGGCATTTCCTTTTTGACACTGAAGATTCTTAATTGGATTTCTGGGGATACAATGTTTCTATGTTAGGGAGGTTTTAATATCCTATTACTATTTTCATAGATTATTAAGCCTGTATTTTGATCACTATTTTTTTAGGTTTTGTTTAGGGATATTTTGGGTCAAATTTTTTAAATTTAAAAGATCTTTTTGTTTGTGAACGATTGGTACATGATTTTCCAAAATTGTTTTCCCTATTAGTGGAATCCATTGTAACCTAGAGAGTGAGGGTTTCTATGGATGGCACACAATTTGAAAAACCATACACCCACTAAAAGGAAATAATGAAACCCCACCAGTATTGGATCATGGTAAAGGTTCATTGTTTGAAAACCCTTGTCTCCCTACCTATGAAACCATTCTTGCAACTTTTTATTTTTTCAAAAATTCAATTAAAATTCATAAACCCCCCATTTTTATTCCATTGTTACTCCAAACTCTACCCATGAAGATTTCTTAGGTCATCGGGGATCCCAAGATCCATCTTTGGCTCCTCCAAACCACTTCTGAAGCACATAAAAGTGTGGTGATCATTATTTGATCCCTTGATAGTAGGATTCATCTTCCAGATCGCTTCTCCTTTCCCCTATACGGTTTATTGGATATTCATGTTGTGGAGGATATAATCCCTTATGTTTCATATACCTAATTTAGGTTTAATTTTTTGACCATTATTACATACTTTCTTTTAAGGGTTTCCCATTTAGGGTTTTTGGTTTCTTAATACAATTATCCTAATGTAGGTAGTTCTAGTAAAGATCATATAATTAATTTTACCCTAATTTCCTTGATTTAAATTATATTTGTTTATTTCAATTAAATTTATATCAATTATTTTATTAAAATTTCAATTCCAGTTAATCAAGTATTTGGATATTATTTTGCATTAATTTTGGAAAAAACCCATATTCCTGTGCATTGGGAAGTGATTTTGGAATTTTATGGAAAATTGGGAAAAATTAAATTGTGGAATTTAATTTTTTGAAATGATTTAAAATTGAAAGTTAAGAAAAATGATTTAAATTGTATTTATATAAACACAATGGTTTTATCCTATAAAAATGAATGAGTTCAATAAAAACCCATTTGAGTTTTCAAATGAAGATTGGAATATTGAAATAGAAAATGGGTTGAATTTTATTTTGAACAATTTTGAAATAAATTTCCCATCCCTGGTTGTCTTTTGAGAAGACTCAAGCCCTGGTAGTTCATGAGTTATTGGGAAAAAATGTTGGCATGGGAATTCCATAGAAACAAATTATTGCTTTATACATTTAATAGAAACTGATTAAAAAGACTTATCCTTAGGGGAGATGTTGGTCATGCCACTTTCACTAGTGTCAAAGGTACATGTGTGCACATTATCATTTTCATTATATAAGTTTTTGGGGATCCCATAACCTTATAATATCAAATATTTTTAAAGATAACCATGTTGCTCCTTTTTTAATATTTTGATATATATTTCATTATTTGGAAACATTTTTAAACATGACTTTTGAATTTAATTTTTTTTATTAAAAGTGTTTATTAAAAAACTTGTTTAAAATATTTCCATCAGTTGAAATGTAAATCAGGATTTGTTTTAAATATGCGTTTGAGATTCCATGCCAATTTATTTAAAATTTAAATATTTATTTGGTGGTTTAATTATAGAATATAATTATTGAATACATGGTGATATGATACTAGTCATTCATATCACACCATACTTGTTCCTATAGGTGTTTTTAGATTTCCTCTTTCCAGGTTCGAGCAAGGTGAAAGAACCACTTGGTGGTGGTAGTAGACATTGATATTTGGTGTTTGAGATGTTATGTCCGTTGGTACTTGGTTAGTTAAATTACTTTCTAGTAATTTGTGGTTATACTATGGGTTTATTTACTTATTTTAATTTGGTTATAGTTCTTCCTATAGAGTTTTACTATACACACACTGACTGGTAACTATTTCTTCCAGTGTTTTTAGGGAAAAATCATTCCGAATTTTATCTTTTGTGATGCTAGGTGGCAGTTGCCAACCCATAGAGGTCGAGAAATCCATTAAGGCTATGTCATGATAGGATCAACTATCAAGGTACCAAAATATTGGTCCTGGTTAATGAAAAATTTTAAATTTTAAATTAATCATTAATTATGGTTATGAAAAATGAACTGTGTTACAATCATGGAGATAGTAGGTCATACACACCCATGTGTAACATTTCCATTTTAAAATGATCATGATCAAAGGAAGGTAATTGTTATTTTATCTACATTTAACTATAAAAAATCATAAATATCTTAATATTTCATTATGTAAACATATATATAAACCATGTGATGCAATAATACAAACAAAACACATCATTTCGTAAGGCGGTAACCCTCTGTAAAGATGAACGACATTATCATTTATTCAACAGATGGAAATGTAAGAATGTATATGATATATTTATTCGAAAAAAATTAATATTTCATAAATATAAAATATAAAAATCAAATTAATCCTTAATACCTTCCATGTAATAAAAGTTTGAAAAACAATTCATATCACTTTGTTAGGCGGTAGTCTGTCGTACACACGAGTGACATTATCATATTATATATGTAATGTAAAGTAAGAAGGAATGTGTGATATTATAATTAGAAAATATAAATCATTAACACCACATATAAATATTAGATATAAAAATATATCTAGTTGTGGGAAGCATTTATGGAAAATAAATTACTTCAGTTCTTGAGGTGGTATTTCACTATGTAACACCTTGAAATTCTACAGTACAACTTTGTATTCAATGGTGTGTATGAAATGATACACCAAGTGTAAAAAAGGAACATATTAACTTGATATATCAAAATTTATTTACTATATTAGAAAAATAAAATATATTTAATATCTTTTAATGCATGGAATATCGAGTTAGCTTACGTTACGCACAATATCGATCCTCCTCGATGGCTTGTGTTACACACAAGACATAGTTCCACCAAATAACAATGTATTATTAAAATATTATTTTTTAATATATTATGACATAACCATGACATTAGGTTAGATGTTATGAATATTATTAACAAAATTATAGAAATTTATGGTTAATATATATATAAAATGAACTTATTGGTTATAAATTAATAAGAAAAAAAATAATTACCAATTTGATATAAAAAAGAAAAATTATTATTTCTATGGTTTGAAATGAGTTTTGTCTTAATAAACAAAATAAATTACGATTATTTAATAATTTTAATGAAAAATATATATTATATATATTCAATAATATATTTTTTATATTCATCGATTTGGATTTATAGGCAAAAGATTATAACATACCCAATTTCACACATAAAAATTAATATTTTTATAAATGCAATTTTACAACTTTTTAATGGAGAACCAATATTAAATACGAATTTTAAAAATTTAATTGGTAAATATGTCAAAATAAACATCATATTTTAAATCAACACAAAAAAATTCTTTTAGGGAACTATTTTTTTATTTTTTGAAATCATATCATTTTTTAATGAATAGTTAAAATAG
Organism: Viscum album; assembly: GCA_963277665.1. NCBI lineage: Eukaryota > Viridiplantae > Streptophyta > Magnoliopsida > Santalales > Viscaceae > Viscum > Viscum album. The sequence continues at coordinate 1,332,742,844 of OY728143.1, forward strand.
TGAATTTTAGTTCAAAATTTTTTTTCTTCTAATTTATTTAGTAGGTTATCTTATAATTATAATTGGATTTAAATTTCAATAATATAATATTTTTATGTTTTAAACCAATTTATTTCATTGTAAAAAATTTCACTTTTAAATTAACTATAAAAACATTGAAATCTTTTGGATTTTCTAACATTAAAAATCGACATTATTGTCCCAACAACGTATTTAAATTTAAATCTAAACATACCACTATTATGACATGAATTTTGATAAGAAGATTAAAAATTTTTATTTAAAAAAACTAATAATTTCTAATAAGGCCATCTTTTTTTGACCACAAATATTAATGAACATGACTAATGTTAATGAAAACAATTAAGGTTAAATTAAGCTCAACACGAGACTAAAACCTAACTGTAAGGCCCAAATACACCTATACACTTTTATAAGATATATTTTATGGACATATATCTACCCTATCATCTATTTTTTCTTAATTAGGAATTTTTTTGGGGAAAATTTCAATTTGAAAAATGAGCATGGAATTCCATTGTCAAAATATTACAGGAGTGACACTCCTCCTCTACTATAAAATGACCTCCCCTACTAAAACATCCTCACACCTCTAAAGAAAATTTTGAATGGAAAATGTATGAAAAATAATCTCCACAAAATTCTTCCACTATTCCTAGAAGCCTCCCCTTGGGCAGGAAGCAATCCCAAGAAACCCTTCGGTGCAAACCAAATGGGTTTACCCGATTAAGAGGTAACAATGTTTTTTAAGATTTGTAGTTTTACATAAATTATCCAAACCATAAATTCTTATTATGATTTAATTGTATAAAAAATGTATCCTAAATATAAAAATATTTTTTTATGATATGTTTTCATCCTAGACATACACTCACTTCCATCCAATGGGTAAAAAAACATATTGTTTCTATGTTCGACAAACTACTACCTCAAGAAATGATTATTGTTCATTTTTCCTTTCCCATCTAACATGGTGGACATTATGATGGAAACTCTATTTTGTCAATTTATATATTATATATATGATGTCTTTGTTCTTTTTAAATTATTTTACAACACATATCACTATTCATTTAATTTAATGTAAAAATGATAACAACGTTTGAGGAAGTTTGGACTACTGCTCCCTCAAAGCTATGTGATTCATTCACATGATCCATTGAATTTATATAATATGATTATAATTAAGCATATGTGGCTAGAAAAAAATATATATTATATTATTTACATAATTATATATATATATATATATAACATTTTCTTTATTATCCTTTCACGCACTAAAAAATGATAATGTCAGTCATGGACGTCGGGACTACCAACTCCTCAATAAAATGTGATTCCTTTTACATCAAATTAATTATATATATATATAAGTATATATTCTTAAATAGTATGGTATTTATGATATAATTATCATTCTATAATTTTATATTATTACTTAACTTCTTTCAATAAGGATCATTAAAAAATGGGAACATTACTCATGTGTACGTATGACCTACCGTCTCTATGGGTGTAGCATTTGTTCATTTTTAATAACAATTTTTAATTATTGGTTTTAAAAGTATAATTATTTTATAAATATAATAATTATTTCATTAGTATAATTATGGAAATTTTATATAATGACCCCTTTGACCACATTTGACTAACCAAACTTGTCTTGGACACATTAAATGAATTTGGTCAAAACCACCAACGTAAACATAATAAATAATGTAATTGTATACGACATGATAAAAAGTGAAATAAATTTAATAATAAACATGAATAAGGTATTAAGTTAAGTAAATAATTAACATTATTTTATTATATAATATGTTAATGGATGATCACCTGAAAGGAAACACAATGTAATGGACTTCATCTAAATTAACCCCCCATTGGGACTTATTTGTTGTTATGAACTTAGTTTCTATTATATGGTGTATGTAATGAACTTTTTTATCAAATATAATGATGCTATTAATGATCATTATATTATAACTTTCATAAAAAATATCCATCATGAGTCTTATGATTTAAAATGATTCAATGTACTATGAGACACTATGGAATGTTTAAAGATTATTTTTCTCAACATTAACATTAATGATATTTCAATGGTATATCCATTAAAGGGTATTATATCACCATTTTTTAGTAAAACCATTAAGTTTTCCCTACCATTATTATTCACGGCCTTATTCAAGTATTGGTACCTTTTTTCCACACATTAGTACACAAAAGGTTTTAGAAAATATTTTTAAGAGAACCCGACATTATTCCTATCTTAGTTGAAGAAATTATTTTCACCTAAAACCCTTGTATTAATTAAATGTTTTCAATAATGTTTTCAATATTGTAGCAGACCGAGTACTGTAGAAGTACTATTCACCATTGGGCCTTTGGGCAAAAAAATGTGCCTTTAAGGCTATGTAAGGGGATTGCATGCCCACTGGGCCTACATGACATGTAATGGGTCTCCTCTACATAGAAAAAAATAGGTCCTTTGTTTAAATAATAAATGAGGCTTCAGCCCCAGACTTTTAAAGAAAAATTGACACCATCCTTAATCTTCCTCTGGATGGTTTATTATTCTTTTGTCCAAGGATAGTATTCACATAAACATTCTTAATTCCTTTTTCCCTTAACATATTTAAGTTCTTATGATCGTTGAACATTTAATTAACCGCATTTTATCATATCTTTTATCATGAATATGTTCATTGAAAAAATTGGATTCCATATTAATGTACTGTTTAAAATTAATATTATTTAATTATTTTAGTAAATATTGATAAATCTGTATCTTTAACTCCAAAGATATATTTGATAAGGAAATTTTATAAATCAATTATTCAATATATGAGGAATTGTTTGGACTCGTATGACACGGATGGGACCTGGTTATAGATATCCCTTTGATGCATCAGTCATCACATGGGATGAATAAGTTGGATCACCTCTTTATAAGGCCTTTTACCCGATACGTTGTAAATTGTCTTATAAAATTTCTTGACGGTAATGGAACTATATACCTAGGAAACAAGGTGTCCAATAATCAATAATTTCCTTAATTTACATTATTTTATTATTTATCCCTGATATTTTTCATTGACATATCTATGAATAAATTTCTTTTTTTATTTAATTGGTAAAATTGCAATTGATTTAGTTTCATACCTTACCATATTGATTTTTCCTTATCATGTTATTTTAATGTCATTTTTTATCAATTATTTTCCTTGAAAAGTTAATTTATTCAAATTTATTAATTTTTTTTCTACACTTTACTTACCCTTACTAAGCATTTGAGCTCACCCTTATTATGTTTATTTCCCCATGAATCGAATAAATATACAATGAATGATATGAAAGGATTAACTATATGGATTAGAGATATCCTCATTGTAATTTATTTTTTTAGAATGAATAAAAAGAATTATGATGTAATTAGTGCAGTAACTTTTAATATGAAACTCTTGTACGTATTTGAATTAATAATACTAATAAACTCTCGGTCATTCAGGAATTTTTTCCTTGTAATCATGATAATGTAATTGATAACAGACACCAACTTTGGGACTTCTGAGGATGGGTAGTTACAATTGGTATGGGAGGAAGTATAGTGAAAAACTTGGGAAATAGATTTAGGAAGACATATTTTAGATAACCTAACTCTAGGGTAGAATTTGACGATAATTACCGAACAACATACTATAATTTTGGCAATGTAGAGATTATGTGGGTGTTCGTAAAAATACATCAATGTCTAGATACTACACATGGATGTGGTTTAGAAATATATTTACCAAGGTGTAATAACATTGACAAGGTGTTCTGATCCTAACACCTGGTGACCTGGTACCTAAATATGGGCCTTACTACGAACGTGGTTTGAAAATCCTGGGGAATATTCTAAGGATAATCCACTTTTTCTTTGTAAAAAAATATGAATAATTTTAATGGATAATGAAAATGAATAATCTAGGTTAAACCTAAGTTGTTTTAGATTTAAAAATATGGTTTTATGATTTAGATATTCTATAGATAATTAAACACATTGTTCACTATGACTATTTTTGCTCACACTATTCATTATGGTTTTAGTCGATGGCTAGAACATGGAGGATTCAAGTAAATAATGATCACGAAGGAAAAGTTGGTGAATATTTGAAACAAAATGAGGTTATAAAATTATTTAGGAATATTGTGTTTAATCCAAATCATTTATTCCAAAATATGATTATCAATATATAACTTTACCAACCCTTGAACACACTAAAGAAAAGAAGGATGGATGTTGGTAAGTGCTTGAGGGGTGGAGACTGTAATGAAAAGAAGGCTTTCTTTCTGAGTTTTCAGAAGTGTGGAAAGAGACACCCCGAAAAGGGTCTCAATGGAAAAAATAAATGATTTATTTGTGAGAAATAAGTACATAAAGTAAAGGATTTATAATAAAAAATGAAGAGTCTGATGGAAGAAACTGAATCTCATCCTTAGAAATAATTTATAATTCATTGTAATATGTGTAGTAAACCTAGAAATTACCCAATTTAATTCCACTTATATAAAATAATCTCCATACCAATGAAGGATATGTGTGAAAATAAATGGGTGAAGTATTTATATATTTTGTTTTTATTAAAAACCATTGTTAAAATGAAATTTCAAGGATGTCAGTTATATTGATTTAGGAAATTATATTGATATAGTTTTAGAAAAGGAAAACCTATATGTTAGGTGAAAAAAATAATATCTGAAAGTTTTTAGTTCATGAACCCATGAATGAAGGACGATAAGGGTTTCACTCCAACCACAGACCTAAGCAATGTCCAGGTTAATATTTTCACTATTTTTAGTTAAATAATTTGGAGAATTAATTTTATTGATGAACCTGTTGTATCAATTTTGTAGATTAGAGATTAATCAGTGAACTATATTGGTTTTGGAGTATATTTAAAGGAAAATAGTTAGACTTTGTCATTTTTTTGGCCTTGTGATCCTTTAATGTTTTTTAGTGCTTCAGGCATAAAAAATATCAATTTTTGGTAATTAATTTTTGGGATTAAAGGGTTGAATTAGAATTTGATCTAAAAATCACCAAAAGCTAGGATTGTTCATATTAAATTGAAACCTAACAATTTAGAATATTTCTATATATTATTGGTCTCTAAATTAATTACCCAACAATAGGAAAATGTCCTTGAAATAAAAATTTGTCATAATACCTTAATTTCTATTGAACTGATTGTCTCATAAATCATAAAAAATTTATGGATTTTAGGTCCCCAATGTTCAATTGATCATTCAATTGATTTTTATTGATGAACTCATTCAATACCTGTAAATAATTATGCTTTTCCTCTAAGTATATATTTCCACTTTCCACTAATGTCCTCTGACTTAGAAACCTGGTTACATGGTAGTCCATGTGACCATTGTACATCCCAATATCTCTTTTATTGAGGAATGTTTTATGAACCATCCTCAGGATGTGGAATCTCAATATAGGAAATATTAAAAAATATAATACTAGGATATATTTTAATTGTGTGGATGAAATTTAATAAAGGTGGGGAGAATGAAACACAAAAAATATCTGAAGTACAACTTTGTATTCATTAGTAAGATGACATGAAACACAAGTGTAAACAGTTAATATAATGACCTAATAATTTATATTATATTTACTATCATAAAAAGTATACTATATTCTATATCATTTAAAGAATTAAATATTGAGTTAGGTTGCGTTACATTCAAGAATGACCTTCCTCAATGGTTTTCGTTAAACACAAGATAGAGTTTCAGAAATAACAATGTATGATTAAATTATTACTATTTAATATAATATGATATATACTAGAAGTTATTTTTGAGTTTATGAATATTCAAACTTATGAAAATTTATATTTTATAGAAATATAATCTGAGTTCATTTGTTACTAAATAATAATAATTAAAATAAGAACCAATTAGAAGTAAAAAAGACATATTATTATTTCTATGATTCAAAATGATTTTTGACATAAAAACTAAATTAATTACAATTATTTTATTATTTTAATGGAATTTATATGTAGAAGTTTCAATCAAAACTTATAATATTAAAACATTAGGTTTTGTAGGCATAACATAAGAACAAAACCGATTTCACACATAAATACTATATTTTGTACAAATCAGATTTTACCACCTTTTAATGGGGAACCCTTTAAAATTATGAATTTTGACACATTAATTTATTTAATTTGTCAAAATGAACTTCATATTTAAAATTAAAACATAAAAATAATTTTATGGTAAATTATTGGTATTTTTTGGAAACATATCATTTTTAATGAATAGTAAAAAATACTGAATTTTATTTCAAAATTACATTTTCATTAAATTTATTTATAAAGTTAAATTATACATTTAATTTTTCTTAATGATTAATGATTTTATATTTTTATAAATTATTACAATTTTGTTCATTTTAATCAATTTCACTTTGAAATTGACTATAAAAATAGAGAAACCTTTTGGACGTTATTACATTAAAAACCCGCATTATCATCCTGACTGTAGGATTAAATGTAAATCAATTTATACCATTTATATATTTTTTTTACGAACATGGGTTTTTGTAGTGAGTCAAAATCCCAAACCTTTTTTAATTTTTTACTTGTTCTTGAGAAAATTGGGAAAATATAGGAAGTTATGAAATTTCTAGACTACACCCCATGCACTCTAAAGTACATGTCGTGTATGGGTTGGGAAAGTATCTTCCATGTTCTCACCGAGTACATTTCTTTTGATGAGCATGTAAGAATTTTCCTCCAAAACGGCATGTAATGTTGCTCAACATGCAGTGTACCCTTGTCGTGTGAAAAGGACATACATGGCATGTAGGCATGTTTGCAGTGTATAATGTTTTTAATAGGTTCACGCAGTGTACCCTTACAATGTGAAAAGGCCATACATGGCGTGTAGGCCTGTTTGTAGTGCAGAATATTTTTAGTAGGTGAACGCCGTATAGAGCGGATATGTACACAAAAATACATGGCGTGTTGGGGATGTTATCCGAGTAAAGAAGTACACGCCATGTAGTAAGTCAGAAAGTCCCTGAAGAAATATCAGTCACCTTATGAACAGTAAAATGATACACAACATGTAGTTAAAAGTACATTCATTGTGCCTTCTTTTCTTCACTAAATGGGAAATAGCCTCGTTTTGAGGCAGAAACCAAAACCCTTGATGGGTTTGAGCAGGAAGTGCTGGCCAAAAATCATTTTCCCCTCGATCATCCGTCTGAACTCCATTTCGATCACCATCAGATGTGTTGGAACCCCCTTAGTAAGGCATTCATTGTTCTTGAGCTGTTTTTCATGATTTCTGCTTTAGGGCGAGTTATAGGGGTTTGAGGGACATTGATTCTTTTTTAGATCTTCCATGTTTTAGACCTAATTGGAGGCTATTATCAGAAGAGTATCATCATATGAGTCTCAGGTAGGTGGTGCATACCTTTTTTGTGTTTTCACAGTCTTTTGGCTGGTACGGCCTCTAGCGCGTTTTCATGTATTCTGAGAGAGACCCTAATTTACCAGTAATTTCCTATATAATTGTTTATTTGACTTATGAGATGCCCTTGGGTAATCCATTTTACCATTTTTCTTGAGTGAGGCCGGGTGACGGGTCGTTGCTCATTTGGGAATTTTGTCCAGGGGATTCCAAAAAGGTTATAATTGTTTTTTATTGTTTTAAAATATTTATTTTAGGGTATTGCAACTTGATATGAAGTGTTGGAGACCATAAAGACCCTAGTGCTGGTATGGGACTGAACCTGGTTAGAAAATACATCTTTTTAGATTGTTTTTCTTATTTATACATTTTGTTTAAATGTTTTATATATATAAATGTTGAATTGCATATACTGGAAGCATTGGGCTGTTTGGGGAATGGCCTGGATGTTCTTGAGTGATGTTGATCACGTGTTGGACTTGGCACATGTTACATTTGGTGGTTTTGACCCTGAGATTGGGCGTCATGGGTGTCGTCTTGAGGTAGGATGACTGTCAGGTTGGGTATGGCCTAGGTTACTGGATAGAGATGTCATCAGACCTGAGTGGCATGGTTTCAGGGATACGATCAGTCAAAGGGGTTGTGGCTTGGGTACTATTTTGGTGATTACCGCTCACCCAGATTAATGAGTAGTGTGCACATTGAGAGACTCCATGATGATGTTGTTTTGACAACTTCTGTGGGTAGAGGTCCCCCTTAGATGCAGTTTGGGTACTATTGGTTTGGGGTGATTGTCGTAGGAAGCCACATGGGAGGTGAGGAGCCTTTAGGAGATAGCGTTGAGGATATCGGGTTGGGGATAGAGGCTCTCCATTATTTTGAGGGCAGACATCGCTCTCCCTCTGGTTTCTTTATTTTGACGACAGACATCTCTATCCCTCCAGTTACTTTATTTGAGGACATACGTCACTGTACCTCTGGTTACTTATTTGATTATAGGTATCACAGTTTTTCCATGTACCTATTTCCTGGGCATGCCATCGAGACATTGGTACTTGAGACATGCAGTGTCAGGGGGCATATGGTGTCGGGTTACATGACAAAGATTTTGGCATTGGCTGAAGCAGGTGACGATCCATGGTGGCTGCTGAGCACCAGTGGGTTTGTGTTTATTTGTGCATCGTATTTTTTACTATTTCCCTTATAAATTCATGCTTGCTTAAGCAATTATATTAGGTACGCACCTTTGGGTGGTATCCTATTGAGATTTTTCTCACACCCTATATGGGACCTTCGACCCAAATTCAATCTTTATGAATTTACTTGTAGGAAAGTGATTAGCTTCAGGAGCATGAATATTTTAGTTGTCTCATAGAGATGGTATGGACCTTAAGTTCTTTCTTAGATGGAGTTCATTTTTTCTACTTTCTTTACTATCTCAACATGCTTACTTGTTATGTAGCTACAGTTGGTTAGCCATTGGCGCCTCTAATTATGGATATTTATGACCTAATTTTGGAAGCATGTTTGTTGTGTTGTAGTATTTATAAGTGATCATCGTGCTATTGTGTTTACATTCCACTACTGTTGTGTATATTTATTACTACTGTTGTTTATCGATAATGAATGTGTTTCTCCTTTGTGGGTCCCATTTGAGTATTCTGTGTCATTTATTCCACAACATCTTTATTATTATACTCGGACCAATACCATTTTTATCCTCTGATAGGGTATAGCCTCCCCACTATACCTATAATGACCCCTGCTTCTAGTCGGCAGACTTTGGACTTCGGGGTGTGCGCCTAAGGTAGTAACATCTGACCCGTTTAGCACAGTTCGGATGGCTGTTCGGGTCTGGGTCATTACAAAGTGGTATCAGAGGGGTTCTTGATAGAGATTTAGTATCAGTGTTTCACTAGCTACTAATGAGATTGTGGATTCAATTTTATTTTTCAGCTAGTTTTACTATTTTGGATATGATATAATGGAGATAAGTTGTTACTGGAACTGTGTTTCTAGCTTGTTCTTGGCAGCTTACAGCCATAGGTACAATGGATGAACCAAGTTTCCATGGGTGTGAATTGTTTTTTCTTAGATTATAGTTTATATGATTTCCACCTTTGTGGGTCACATGGTGTGTGGCGTCACTGATTTTGATGTGTAACCCATGACCCAATATGGTAAGGGAGAATTGGACATTGGCCCAGTATGACAAGGCTTCTTTTCTTGGCTTTTGATAGGCACATTTGGGGGTATTTCAGTTTCATAACTGCACATATGATTTGTGATGTGATAATACCATGTGAAAAAATGTCAATTTCCATGCATTGTGTTCTCATGAAATGTGAATAGGTGAAATTCATGATAAAATTGCTTGTGTTTTGCAATGTGTTATGCCATGCTTTGAATATTTGTAGAATTGTAGGGTATTTGGGTCTGGCTCTTATGAGATCAGGCATGTACAATCGTTGTGGTGATTTTAATCACTAGGAATGGGTGACTTGTTTGTCGGTTAGAGGTAACATTTATTGTCAATATGGGAATGGCCTGAGGTACTTTTGATACATGACTCGGTTGAGGGCGAGTAATGAGGCCAGGATGTCATGGGGCATGGTTGCGGTGGGGGAGAGTAAGGGTGGTAGTTGTGTGTTGCCTTTTTCTGATTTCATTTTTTGTGTTAGATATATATATGTATTGTTATGAATGTGCGATGTCTGACCATTTATGGTATTCAACAGGTTCATTTTATATGTCTCTATGGAGTATCATGCGGGAGATGATATAGTGCCGCATATGCAGGATCAAGTTCACGATCCGGTGAAGGCAGAGCAGGAGCCGCAGGTACTAGACCTGGTACAAGATTAGGTTCAGGATTCCATGTAGTCAGGGTAGCAGCTGGGTTTAGCAGCATTTGGGTCGTGCCTCGACGAGCAGCTCCGAGCTAGCCTGGTATGTGTTTTGTAGGGGATTAACAGAGGTTAGTAGGGTACATATCCATATATGGAATATCTGACGCGGAAGTTTCAGTCACAGATCCCGCTGCTTTTTAATGGTGAGGGTTTTCCAAAGGTGGATGTGTACTGGATAGAGAGCATGCAGATGATCATTGAACAGCTTGAGATGCCTCCACAGCAGAGGGTGAAGCTGGTGACGTATATGATGAGAGGACCGGGAAAGTGTTGGTGGGATGTATAGGTTTTGGCTCGCATGCACAAGTGCCTATCATGGAAGGCTTCGTGGATAGTTTCTTTGATCACTTTTACCAGGAGACGCTGAGGGCCGAGAGAGCTTGGGAGTTCTTGAACATTCAGTTGGGAGACTTGTCTATCAGGGACAATGCAGCTACTTTTACTGAGTTGTCTCGCTTTACACATGCTATGGTATGTGATGATGCGAAAAGGGTGAGGTGTTTCGAGGATGGATTACAACACGCCATTCATATCCAAATGAGTATCTTTTGGATGGGTTCATTCTCAAAGGAGGTGAATCGTGCACTTATAGTAGAGAAAAACCAGAGGGATAAGCCCCAGGATGGCCAGGCGATGGCTTTAGGTGATTGTTCGGATAGTAGGAAGTGAGCACAGGATGAGTTCCAGCAGGGTAGCTAGGCCATGGACTCAACTAGACCACCTCGTAGTATTTTATCAGTGGTTTCATTTTAGTGTCGGTAGCCAAGAAAAGTTCGAACTCTGTGCGATTGTCCTCTGAAGGAGTGTCAGGCATGTGTACAGGTTAGGCATCTTTAGAGGTTCTGTAGGAAGCCTTCTCATATAGATGACAGGTAGGGACCAAGATAGACATTAGCATCTAGATTTGGTTATGGTTCGGTTCTAGGAGAGGGTATCCTAGGTTCAACTGCACGCGGAGTACACAATAAAGAAAGCGGGATCCAGCTGAGGGGTCAGCAGCTGGTGGCTGGAGCAGCACTGCAAGAAGGTTAGGCATCAGGCAGTCTTACTTCAGTCCAGGTGCACGTAGTGGATCTACTAGAGGCTGATCAGTCTAGTGAGCCAACGACTATTAGAAGAACACCACTAGGGTGGCCCTGATTTCCATGTTTTTTTTGGCATGACCTATAGAGGAATGTCTGTTTTTAGTGCACGTGATGCACAAGATCTTTGTGGAATGACTAGATGCTAGTCAGTGTGATTTGTGCCATATCGAGTGCGTGATATACTATATATATGTATTAGATGTGTAGTATCAGGGGCATCGAGGATGCGGGTTACTTGAGGTGCTGTGGGAATTGGGGCATCGAGGATGTGGGTTACATGAGGTTCCTTGGGCATTAAGGCATCGGGGAAGTGGGTTACCTGAGGTGCATGGAATATGGTTTTATTTTGAGCATCCATAGGATTCATGACCTTGGGTAGGCGAACACTGACACACTGTGGGAGACGTTAGGGGTTGTCAGAAATGAAACGATACCACCAAGGAGGTTCCGGGGTGACGATGCGTCATGTGAGGACCATGAGTCTATAAATATGTTAGTGAATCTTTATTTTGATGTGTTTTATTGGGATGAGAATGATTTAGGAAATTCCTAAGGTGGGGTGTCCCTTGAGGAATTTATCAAGAACCCTTGAGATCAGGGAAGTCCAGTTAACTTAAATTGGGTTGGTATGTTTTGTTCCATCTCCAAGATTCGTTTGATATCCAGGGATGAACTATGTTAAGGTTGAGATATTGTTTGAACATGGGTTTTTATAGATGATCAGAATCCCAACCCTGTTTGAAATTTTGACTAGTTCTTGAGAAAACTTGGAAAATCTGGGATGTTCTTGAAATTTCCAAACTACTCGCTGTGTACTCTAAAGTACACTCCGTGTATGCGTTGTGTGAGTACCAACCATGTGATCACTGATTACTTACCTTGTGATGATTGTGTAAGAACTTTCCTACTACAGGACATGTAGTGTTGCTCGACACATCGTGTGCCCTTGCCGTGTGAAAAGGCTATACATGTCGTGTAGGCCTGTTTGTGGGGTAGAATGTTATTTGCATATACAAACTGTGTACTATTTGTACATTCCGAGTATAGGGGTCGTGTATGGGTATATGCATGGCATGTTGGGGATGTCAATAGAGTAAAGAGGTACACGCCGTGTACAATAGGAACACTCCATGTAGTAATTCAGCATGTCCTCGGTGAAATATCAGCAACCTTATGAATAATAAAATGATACACAGAGTGTGGTTATAAGTACACTCCATATACTGTCTTTTTTCCACTAAAATGGGAAGTAGCCTCATTTTGAGGAAAAAACCCAAACCCTTGAAAGGTTGGAGCAGGGAGATCCGATCGAAGATTGATTTTTCTCCCGATCGTCCGTATGAAGTCTGTTTTAAATGTCGTCAGATGCGTTGGAACCGCCTTAGTATGTTCTTGATTCTTCTTGAGGTGTTTTTTTTTTATTTCAGTTCTAGAGAAAGATATAGGGGTTTGAGCGGAATTGATTATTTTATAGATCTAATGTGTTTTAGACCAAATTGGAGGCTATTATTAGAGGAGTATCATTGTACGAGTCTCAGGTAGGTGGTACATAGCTCATTTTCTGTTTTTGCATACTTTTGGGTGGCGTGGCCTATGGCGCCTTTGTTGGTATTTTTTTAGTGAAACCATAATTTACTTTCTATTCCATGTTTAATTGTTTGTTTGACATATGGGATGCCCGTGGGTATGCCCTATTACCTTTTTTCTTGAGTGAGGTCGGGTGAGGGGTCGTTTCTCATCCGGGCATTTTGGACGGGGGATGAAAAAATCATTATAATTGTTTTGTACTATTTTAAACTATTCAGTTTAGTGTATTGAACGTTTATATGAATTGTTGGAGACCATAATGACCCCAGTGTTCAGATGGGGCAACACTTAGTTAGCACATAAGCCTTTTTAGATTGTTTTTCATGATTATGTGTTTTGTTTAAATGTTTTATATATATAATTATTTAATTGCATATGCTAGATCCTTTGGGTTGTTTTGGGAATGGACAAGATATTCTTGAGTGATGCTCATCATTGGTTGGGCTTGGCCCGAGTTAGTTTTGGTGGTTTTGACCATGGGATTGGGCGTCATGGGCATTGGCTTGAGGCATGATGATTGTCCGGTTGGGCATGGCCTGAGTTACTATGATGGAGAGGCCATCAGACATGAGCAACATTGTCACAGGGACACAAGGTGTCAGAGGTGTTGTGGCTTCGGTATAATTTTGGTGGTTACCACTCACCTAGAAGAAAGAGTAGTGTGCACAGAGAGAGACTATGTGATGAGGTGGTTTTGACCACTCGTGTGGATAGAGGCCCCCGTTAGTTTTGGTTTAGGTACTATTGGTTTGGGGGTGCTTGTAGTAGGAAGCCACATGGGTGGTGAGGAGCCTTCAGGGGATAAGGTTAAGGATATCGGGTGGGGGCAGAGGCTCGCTATTATTTTGAGGGCAGACATCGTTGTCCCTCTAATTACTTTATTTTGAGTGTAGACATCACTATCCCGCTGGTTACTTTATTTGAGGGAAAACATCATAGTCCCTCTAGTTACTCATTTGATAACATGTATCATTGTTCCTCTGGGTTACAATTTACTGGGTTTGACTTTGGGATGTTGGTACATGAGACACGCAGTGTGAGGGAGTACATGGGGCCATGTTACATGACAGAGATTCCGACATTGGCCGAAGCTGGTGACACTCCATGGTGAATGCTGAGCAGTAGTGGGTTTGTGTTTATTTGTGCATCATACTGTTGACTATTTTCCTTATATATGTATGTCTTCTTGAACACTTATATTAGGTACGCACCATTGGGTGGTATCATACTGAGATTTGTCTCACACACTGCAGATACCCTTCAGGACGCGTGCATACATTATAATTTTACATGCATGAAAGAGATTAGCTTCAGGAGTTGGCCTATTTTAGCTGTCGTATAGAGATTGTATGGACGTTAACATCTTGGATTTTGAGAGTTTTTTTTGTTCTTCTTTATTTTCTATATCACCATGCTTACTTTTTATGTAGCTACAATTTTTTAGCCATTTATTACTCTACTTATGGATATGTATGACATGCTTTGGGATGCATGTTTTTTGTGAAATAGTATTTATAAGTGATCAGCATTCTGTTGTGTTTACATTCCGCAACTATGGTTTATATTTATTGCAACTGATATTTATCGATATTGAATGCGTTTCTGCTCTGCGGGTTTAGTTCGAGTCTGCTAAGTGATTTATTCCACTCCATCATTATTATTTTACTCGGACAATTACCATTATTATCTTATGAGAGGGTATAGCCTCCCCACTATACCTATAATGACCCTCACTGCTATTCGGCCACCTTTGGCATTGGGGGAGGTGCGCCTGATGTAGTATCATCCGACTCATTTAGCATTGCCTGGTTGGTTGTTCAGGTCTAGGTCATAACAATTCAAATTTGAAAAAATGGATTAAATATTTGGAATCAAAATAGTTTATAATGTCTGATAAATCCAAATTTACTTTTATCTAAAAATATTAGTGAAAGTGATTCAAATTAATTACAACAATTAAGTTTAAATTAATCTCAATAAGCATCTAAACCGTGACATTAAGAAACAAAACGAATTATACCCTTATCCAGGATCTATTGGATGAAAATATATCAACCTATACTCTTTTTTATTTTATTGGTACCATTATTGGATCCATTTTCAACATAACGAAACATTTATGGAATACATTGGTGATAACATTACAATATTTTCAAGCCTCCACTATAAAAGGACTTCACCTCCCCCCACTGCCTCACACCTCTAAAGAAACTTTTTCTCAAAAATGGTTTGCCCAAATATTTCCCCAAAAATTAATCTTGCTCAAACTAGAGTCATCCTATTTGGAATAAATCAGTTCATGTAATCCCTTTGGGGAAAACCAATTAGAGTTACCTAATTATAAGGTATCCATCTGTATTAATATTTTTTGTTTTATTTATATTCTCCGACCCCTCAACTCATATAATTATATGATTGTATAAAAAATATTATTTTAAATATAATCAGATGTTTTTAATCTAATGGTTTGATGTAAACTTACAAACACTTATGTCTAATGGGTAACAGACCCATTGTTTCTATGTATGGAGAACTACTACCTCACTAAATGATGATTGTTCATTTTTTATTTACCACCTCTCATGGTGGAAATTATGACGAAAAATATGTTTATATTTGTTATATATGATATTTATAATGTATTAATATCTATTTAATTAAAAAACAACACATATTTTTATACAAGGAATTTTATATTAAAGTGATAACATTGTTTGAGGAAGTGTGGACTACTTTCCCATCAAAGCGATGTGATTCATTTACACAATCCATGGAAATTATAAAGGATGATTATAATTAAAAATATGATACATAAAAAGAAATATATATGATATGAATTATATAATCAAATTCAATATATATATATCATTTTCCTTTTTATCCATTCACATATCCAAAAGTGATATTATCGGTCGTGGATGTGTGGACTACCTCCTCCTCAACTCAATGTTATTCCTTTACATCACAATAACTAATTATATAAGTATATATTATTAAATATTATGGTATCTATGATGTAATTATCATTATAGAATAATATCTTATTACTTACCATCTTTCCATAATGATCATTGAAAAATGGGAATGTTACTCATGCGTACGTACGATCTACCATCTCCATGAGAGTAACATTGTTTTATTTTTTATACAAATATTTAATTATTGGTTTTAAATTATTAACTTATTTATAAATATGATTATTATGTCATGATTATTATTTTAAAGATGTTATATGCTGGCCCATTTGACCAAATTTTACAAACCAATGTTGTTTTTGACACATAAAACTAATCTAGTCAAGACAACTGATGTAAACATAATTATTTACGGTATTATATATAGCATGGTAATAAGTGAAATAAAATTATTGGTAAAACAAAATAAGGTTATAAATAAATTTAATAATTAAAATATGTTTATTATACAGGAAGATAATGAATGTTCACCTAAAAGGAAACACAAAGTAAGAGATTTCCTCTCAATTTACATCATATTGTGACAAATTTGTTGTTATACACCTAGTTTCATTTATATAGTGTATGAACTGAACTCTTTAATATAATATAATGAATACAAATAATATCAAAATATTATAACCTTCATTAAATTTTATTCATTTATGATACTTTGATTTAAAATAATTCAAAGTGGTTTGGGACACTTTAGAATGTTAAGTGTTTATTTTCCTCAACATTATCTTTATTGATATTTTAATGGTATATCCATTCAAAGAAATTATATGACCATTTATCAATAAAACAATTAATTTTTCTATCCCTATTAATTCATATCAATTTTTATGTATTATTACCTTTTCTCAATTACTTGGTACTCAAAATATATTAAAAATTGTTTTCTAGAAAACCCGACATTATTCCTCTATTAGTTGTAGAACATATTTTTTTATAAAACCATGATTTAAGAAAATGATTTCAAAAATATTTTGAAAATGATTTGTGAATGTAATTTTACCCATTTAATCTTATACTATATTTTTTAATGGAATCATATTGTATCTTTCCAAACCAGATATTTTTTTTTACATTTTAATATTGAATAAGTAATGAAATTTTATATTCTATGTCATGTATGGATTTACCCACCATCATTACATCAAAACAACCTTTGAATTTTTAAAAGTGTATATATTTTAGTTTTTTAAAAAATTGAATTTCAAAGGCAAGGTTTTTCAAAATATTTTCAACATAAAACAAATATTTTCTTCATGGATGTTTTTAAAAGATCATTTTATCATATTTCTATTCATCAACTACAAAAACACATTATTTTACACTTATTATGTTATGTTGAATTGATACCATCATTAATATTCATATGGATAGTTTATGATTGATTTGGTCAAGTATAGTGTTCACATTCACATATTTGATTCCTTTTCTCCCTAATAAATATTCAACATCCTATGATCATTTAACATTTAAATTCAACTATTTTACCATATCATTTCTCATTTATATGTTTATTTCTTAAACTATATTATATTTTTATATAGTTTTTAATTTTAATGATAATTTAATATTTGTGTAAATATTGATAAATTTGTATCACTTACTCCATATTAATATTAGATAAGGTACATAGTTAAATAAATTATTTGATATATAAGGAATATTTCTAACTGGTAAGTCACAGGTGGGGCCCGGTTATATATAAACCCTCCATGCATCATTTGTCTCATGGGATGAGTCATTTGAATGAATTCCTTAGATTGGTTTTTACAGGATATGTTTTAAACCGTCTTGTGAAAGGTCTTGATGGAGAAGGTATAATATACCAAGGAAGCATGGAATAAAATAATAAAAAATTCCCTCATTTAGTTTCAGTCATTATTAATCTATGAGATTTTGTGTCGACATATCTATAGATACATTTCATTTTTTGTTAATTGATTAAAAGTTAGGTGTTTTAGTTTCATAATATTCCATATTTATTTTCCTTTATTTAGTGATTTGAATGTCATGTGTTATATATTAGTTACATTACCTTTTAAAATTATTCTCATTAATTCCTTATTTATTCCACTATACATAGTATTGATGAGCATTATATCTCACCCATATTATGTTTATTTCCCTAGGAATCCATGTCGTGTACTATAAAAAATAATCATGGATTAACTAGATGGAATAGATTTCTCTTTGATGATGTTTATTTATTTAAAAAGAAGAAGAAATATGTTGTAATTAGTGTAATTATTTTTATTACAACTCATATATGTATCTGGATTACCAATACTACTAAATTATCAAACCTTCATGCATTTTTTGCTTATAATAATTCCAATGTAATTGATAATTGACACCAGATCTAGGCCTTCAAGGGCCGGTTCGATACACACTACACAATTGATCAACAGTTTCATTTCCCATTTCATGGAAGTGGATATGGATTTAAGTTCATCCATTAAAATAAAAAAAATTCAGTATATGATATAAATTGAATATATTTAACCATCATGGTTTAATAATATTTTTAAAGAGATGAAGACAAAATAAAATAAAGAACTTGGAAGAAAAGATACCTTCTTGTTCCAACATCTTATTTGTGTTTACACCAATTTCCTTCCTAGAATAAATTTAGGATCGAAAAAGGATTCTAGGGTGAAGGGAGGACTAATTAATTTATTTGGGAAGTCATTTTCCAAACCTATTAACGTTATAATTTTTGGAAAGGAGATGAGAGTGAGAAGACTTTTATAAGTGGGGAAGAGGACACATTTTAAATTTTTGAAAAGAAATAATTACACCCACGTTTTCCACAAAATCTAAGGCTAAAAAATAGAACCTTTTTAACCTTAAAAATATATAAGGTCAACATATGACCATAAGATAGAAATTAGAAAGTTTTTGAGCCATTTATAATGGTTATAGTTATAGTTTAACTCCCCACAAACTATTTTTAACCTTAATCGAGGTAATGTTTTTTTTATTTTCACTATTAATTATGGTCAAAAATTATGTTGAACTTCCTAGATGATATAAATTATGATAATTAAAATTATGGAATACATTTTTTAAAATTCAACTCATTTAATTGGAATGATTTAATTTTATATTAAACCTGTATACATGCTGATCAACAGTTTTTCATGGAATAGATTTATTAAAGTAAATATGATCTCATATTAACTATATGAAAAGTAAAAATAATTTAATTAATTTCAATTAATAATTATATTAATAAAATATATACATTTAATGAAAAAAGTCCAAATTAGTGGAAATTTTTATTAATTAAAATAGCCAATAATTTTTCACTTTAAAATTGATTTTAGTAAAATACGTTCTTAGCCTAATAATAAAACTATTCTAAAATATAGTATAAATATGATTTAAATATAATAAATTTAATTTAATATTAAAAAATAATTATTATTTTAAATTATAATCATAATAAAATAATAATGTGACTTAATTTATTATAAATAAATGCTTATTTTTTAAGAAACTATATTTTCACAATTCATTGAAAAATAAATATTTTCCGGAAACAAATACCAAAATTTCACCCAAGGTTAAAATAAAAATGATAATTTTTAAAATGAATCATATATCTATAAATATATTTTCTATAAATTTAAAAGAAATAGTTACATAATTTTCTCTTAGAAAGCATTAAAATTCACAATTTGAAGAAAATAAATTTTCAATAAATAAAATGAAATTACTTAAAATTTATTTATTAGTTAATAAGAATTTTAAAATAGATTTTTAATTAAAAGTGACATTATTTATATTTCTAAGATTAATAATTTCTATTCATACTCCCAAATTTAATTACTTTGTTATAATTTTCTTATTTAAAAAATAATGTTAATAGAATATCACGGTTTGTTAAAACTCAATGTTACATGTTACGTAAGATATCAACGAAATTGTATTTATTTAAAAAATTATCAAAAAGTCATAGGGTTTTAACATATTTTATATGATTGGTTTTTTAATATATTCTATCAAACATAATTTTATTCTTTTAGAATCTTGGGGAATTACATTCTATAACCATAAATAAATTTCATCCTCAAAATTTAATCTTGATATCATTAATCAAGGGTTTGATATTTTAAAATATCGTTATTATAAATACACATCATAAAATGGTTAATAAATATTAATTCTAATAAGGGAGAAATGAAAGTATGAAGGTCATCTAGAATATCATATACTACATTTCCAAATTGCAGAACATTGGGGAAAATGGGAAGATATGGAAACAGAAGAAAAGATTAAAACATTATAGAGAGATATAGAAATAATTGATAATAAGGAAGTAAAAAACAAATAGAAAGTTAATGACCTGAGAACCATAAATAATTGATGAATTAAATCACTATTTATTCCATATATAAGAAGGAAATAAGAAAATATTTTTGTTTCATGATCAATTTCTTTTAGTTGAGGACTCCCTTTGCTATCTAAACAAGGAATATAAAAATATATACTAACTTGACCAATATAATTTCATCCAAGAATAAACTTCCACCACAACCTCATCATTTTCTCTACATGATTATTATTAAAGAAATTTTTTTGATCCAAAATCACAAAAATTAAATTATAATGGATAAAATAATCCACAAAAGAATAATGATTTATTGTTCCGATCATTGACATGGCCAAATTAGTTTGCCCAAATAATCAAATTTAATACATTAATATCTAATACCTAAATATTAATTCCCAAAGTTCAACTTAATCCATTCTATAAGTGTATATCCTTAAAAAAATCATCTTACATGTCTAAAAATGCAATTTAATTCTTCCAAAATATTCTTTCATGTTAGAACCAAAGGTTATATACAGTTTGACCAAATAAAAAATCTTTTAGAATTATCATTAGTCACCTCAAAATCCAATTAATTAAATTCAAAAAATCCATTTCTAAGATATTAAAATTTTGATAATCCATAAAATAATAAATTCATGAGACTGTCCATATCTCTTAATCTAACATGAAGACATGTATGATACCAAAATTGACACAATTATTTGTCATTTTATGATTCTTATAACCAAAATAACATTGGTAAAAATACTTCTACAACATATTTATTGAATCCAAGTACATAAATACTTAATCACTTTTAAATTTATGATTTGGTAAAGCACATGTCCTTTCAGGGCTAGGGGATAACCATTAGTTTAGTGAATTAACTATGATAATTTCTCTGTTCCCCACATATAAGACATAAAATAATATGGAAATTAGTTACTATATGACATCTATTTTTACAAATAAAACATCTTCCCCTCTGTTTGAGATACTCTACTTGGTTCATTTTACCACCTTCGTAACTTCTAGGATGTTGAATTAACTTTATTTTATGTTTATTATCACCCAAAAATTCATAAAATATTGTCCTATTTTTGTTTTAAATGTTATGAATCTTCATGAACATCACAATGTTAATAATAGATCATAATATCTTATTAGGAATAATCACATTATCTTTCTCTACAATCATTATCAAATTTTATTTCTCCTTATAAAGGAAGTGACAATACTTTTAGTGTTAACATGATTCTTCCTAGTTCTATTCATTTACTAAAACCACAATGAATATTATAAAAAATAATAATCATAGTGGGAAACCTCATAATCATGAAAATACATTTATATGATGTCCAAATCATGACACGTTTTTTATTCCATGATACCTCAGGTCTCTCCTAGGTCATTTATGGTCACTACTTATTCAAATCCTTCATGATGATCTATAAAGAGTTTGTGAATTTCAAAATAATATCCCATAGTATTCTCAAACCAGTGGTGCAATAATGCTCAATGTTTTGTGCCACGTAACACTCGCGTTAGGCCTTAGAAAAATTTTCAGATTTAATACCCATTGTTAAATTTGTGTAAAAATCACATCTTTCATGTAGTATCCAAATGAGAGGTAATTTCATAGAAATCACTTTCTTTAAAAATAACAAAATTTCAAGCATATTATCATATACATAGACTTATACTCATAC
Source organism: Viscum album (assembly GCA_963277665.1). Taxonomy (NCBI): domain Eukaryota; kingdom Viridiplantae; phylum Streptophyta; class Magnoliopsida; order Santalales; family Viscaceae; genus Viscum; species Viscum album. The sequence continues at coordinate 1,332,764,933 of OY728143.1, forward strand.
TTATCATTAGGGTTATCAATAATGTTTTTACATCCTAGTTTCCAAAGGGTAACTAAATTATTACTCTGATAAAAAATATAGTAACCAAATCCTTTTACACATAACATTACATGATTTATAAAATAAACATTTTTTAATTACAAGACAAATAACATGAGTAATTATTTTCTTGGATGAAAAGGTATATAACATATCATAGTGAGGATCAAATTAATCATAATTGTTTTTATTCATAATGAGATTCTAAATACTTTTGATATCCTAAACCTATATGTGAGAACCTAGGGAATAGAATGGGTGAGATAGAAAACCACTTAGAGAAATTAATAACATAAGGAATAATAACTTGTCAGTCAATGATAAAACATGATAAAATAACAAATATGGCACATGATTAATCACATGGGAACATAAAATAAAGAAAATGGTTTCATAATAACCTAGAATAATAGGGAATATGATAGTAATATAAAACATGACATGAACATAATTCAAGGCTGTCGTTTACTCACTACTCCCATACATGATGTCTCATGAGACTAAAACAATACCCAATCTATAGAAGGGATATATAATTATTTCCCCACTAGTCACATTAATTTTATGTACATGCATATTATTTCCATATACGAAATAAATCATCAATAATAAAAGTAATAATTACCCATATAAATGAAATGGGTTGCATAATCATACATCATATCAAAATCAAAAGAGTTTTCTTAAATAAAGAATTTGACAAGTGAACATAAGCCATTTATTACACTGTCAATGTAATGGATATTGAGAAAAGTATATATATAAGATATATATATATATATTTAATTTATTATCATTTTATAAGCCTATAGTTTTTTGTATTTATTGAATGGAAATACTTTTAAAAAGACTGAAAACATTTTTTAGGAAAATAATCTTTCTAAATTGAATATAAATTAAAAAAAATGACTAATTTTAAAAAATATTATAGAAATAATTTTAATTAAAAACCAAAAAATGAAAACATATAAATGAATCCCTGAAGAATCTACTAGTCAAGATGGAAATTAATTCAATGCATAATGTATAACATTTAAGAACATTCCTTTCACACTTTGGTAAAACAATAAAAAAACAAGTCATTTAGAAAATGATAACAATAATACATAAATTTTTTTTTATAGAAATTCATAAATTGGTAAAATTTAATTTTAAATGTAATATTAAATAAATAAAAACATTGTTGATAATATTTTTAGAAAATATCGATATGAAATAGTGAAATAGTTTTCTACCTAAGAGAAAGATGAAGTCAGATTTAAAAAAAAACCTATTCTAAATAATTTTAAGTACTAAGGAAGGAAAATAAGAGTTTTAATTGAAAATTTCAGGAATATATAAAGTAAATAAATTTAATTATTTTATTAATTAATTATCTAATAATTTCCTAAAACCAAAAATTATACATAAACAGTCACAAATAAAATAATATTGAAACATAAACCCTTACAACTTTTGTAACATTTTATTCATAACCCTAATGTATGAAGTAGATGAATTATAAGTTAAAATATCAAAAAAAAATTAATTTTTTTTATAATATGTAAAGGTGTAGTACATAGTCTATTAAATAAAATTAGGTGAACCAAACAATATATGTCTCAAAGAAAGATGTTTTGAAATGAATACCCTTACCTCGTCTCTAGGATTGTCATGTATGTCTTTTATATCCTGTATAATAATCTTCTAAAAATAATTGATTTTATTAATAAAATTTTATATATTTGACGAATCATATATAAAACATTTAAGTCATTTATTTTAATGATGTCATTAATTACATAGTCATTTATGTTCATATTGGATGTTTTGAGGATGCTCAGTTCGTTAACTCAAAATAGTTCATAATGTTCACCCTGGTCAAAGAGGCCATTGTTTCATAATCTACTGAACAATAATCATGAAATAATTATGATGTTTACACATAAATTATACATTTATAAATAACCATGAGTAATGGCTATGAAAAATTAATTGTGATACAATCATAGAGGCTGCAGGACAAACATACACATGTATAATTTTTCAATTTTATATTGATCATGATAGAAAGATGGAAAGATTTATTTTATATGTAAATAACTATAAAAATGTATTAAATATAATAATTTTACTTCAAATAAAAATTAATATACCATCCATGTGTTGTGGTAATAAAAAATTAATCACATCGCTTCGCAAAGCGGTAGTCTATAATACACACAAACGACATTATAATTTATTCAACGAATGGTAAGGTAAGAAATTGTATGATATATTTATTTTAAACCATTATTAATATATCAAGAATTGAATATATAAACATAAAATTAATCCTTATTACCTTCCATATAAATCGAAATTGAAAAACAAATCACATCGCTTAATGAGGTGGAAGACTACCGTACACATGAGAAATATTATCATATTCAACATGGAATGGAATGTTAGAATGTATATGTGATATTATAATTAAATAACTAAAATAATATCTTAAATATCACATATAAATATTTGATATATTACTATATATATTCAGGATAAGCGATGATGGAAAAAGAATTATGTCGGTTTTTGAGGCGGTAATATGTTGTACACCTGATCAGCAGGTTCATTTCCCATTTTGATGGAAGTGGATATAGATTTAGAATAATAAATTAATAAAAAAACAATTTTTATATGTAATATAATTATGATATTATATCATAATTCTTTAATAAAACTTTATGGAGGAGGAATAACAAATAATACAAAATGCTTGGTTAAAAATGATATCTCTTCATCAAACAACTTCTTTAGGTTTTCACCAGAATCCTTCCTAGGATGGATTTTTGATTAAAAAACGGATTATAATATGAGTATATGGATGTGAGGAAGTTATTTGGTTTGGTATTTTCTAATTTTTTTTAAATAATAGAAATGATAGTAAATAACGAGGCCTTTTATAAGTGTCTAGAGGGTAAATTTGGAATTTTTGAAATAAAAAAATTTCACCCACATTAATCATAGGAAAAAAGGATCCAAAATATTTTCTTTATAATTTATAAGTTATAAGGTCTAAATATTACAATAAAATTGGTATTATATATGTTATGGGTTATTTTTTAAACCTAATTATTTTGTATAACCCCTCGATAAACCCGTTTTTACCTTAACCATGATAAATAATTTTTATTTTTTAACTGTTTGTTAATGTCAAAACTAATTTTATCTTATTATATAATATTTTTTTTATGATTCCAAGTATTAAATTTACTTCACAATATTGAAATCACATAATTTTAAAATTAAACCCACTAACGTGTCAAAAAAATGGTGTTTCAATAAATATATTTTTTATTAAAAATATGATATCCAATAATAATAATTAAATGAATTTAAATTAATATTTATATAAATATAATATTTAAATTTTATTTAAATAATTCATCATTAGTGTTTATTTTAATTAATTATAATGGAGAAATATTGTGCACTTTAAAATAGTTTTCAAGAAAATGTGTTTTTAACCCTAAGAATAAACTTGTACTAAAATACAGTATAAATATGATTTAAAATTAATTAATTGCATTTAATATGAATAAATATTAATTATAATAATTTTAAATGAGATTAAAATAATAATGGAACTTAATTTATTAATAAGAGAGCATAATTTTATAAAAATCACAATTTTTCTATGTTCACTAAAAAATTAATATTTTTTCCAAAAAATTCCAACATTTCACTCAATGTTAATATTAATATGATGATTTAAAAAATTATTTTCATTTTATAAAATATATATTCTAATATTGGGTAAAAAGAATATAATTTTTTCATATAAAGTATTAAAAATAAGTTTTTGAAAAAAATGAATTTTTTATGAATAAAATGACTTTTTATGAAGATGGATGATTAGTTAATTATAATTTTTTAATAAATTTATACAAATTGATAAATTTATATATATTTCTTTAAGTATTTATTCCCATTCATACATTCCAATTTAATGTATAGGTTATAATAGTGTTGTTAAAATAACAATATCAATAATATATCACAGTCTGTTAAAACTCGTTGTTATATATTACACAAGCTATCAAATATATTGATCTTATTTTAATAAATATAATAAATTATCAAGGTGTTGTGTTATCATCTATAACCATGATTAATTTTATATATTCTATTAAAAATAATGTTACATGTTTAAAATCATGGGGCATTACACTCAAGGAAGACATAAACATTTATGATTTGTACCACCATGAAGATATATGTTGATCCATTGCTTAAGGATTGGTGGTTGTGGTTAAAATATTATAAATATTCCCTTTATAGGATATTGTGTTTGTACGTGATTTGTTCTATATATTATTCTATCATTAATAAATATTCTTGTTTATGTTTTTCCCCTAGAGAAGTTTTTTTTAATATTTGGTTATACTACATTTCAAAAGGTACATTTTGGCTATGAATCTGGCCTGGATGTCAAAGTTATAACAGGTTGTTACTAACATTTAAAATTAAAGGTTGTTGTATTGGTTTTACCCCTACTATAAAAGGTATCTTTTAATCAGGTTATGACTCATCTGGAAAATTCCGGTCATTTTGTACATACCATACCAGTCATAGTGAAGAGGAGTTCAAAGAGTAGATATAGGATCAATCAAATTTGAACTATCATAAAAATAATTTTGTTCATATTTTATTTTTTCCACTACTTATGAATTAATATGATTAATATGATTTAATTTATTTAAAATTTTAATCTAGTCTATTTACCCCCATACCATTGATCATATTTCTTAGGTCCTAACAATTTGTATTAGCGTTATACCCTTTATAAATAGTGCTTTATTTATATATTAATAATGAAAAAAATATCATAGATTGACCCTTTATCTAGAATATACATATTATTTTTATTTCAAACCATTTTTGAAATTAACCATCTAAGGAAAAGATATTTAATCTAAACATAAATCGTTCAATTTATGGGTATATTCCACAGAAACCACCTCAATTTGATGGTACAAACTATGGATACTGTAAAACTCAAATGGAATCCTACATTAAGTAACATAGTTTTTATAATTGGAATAATTAGATAAAAAAAATTAAACTACATTATTATAGAGATAATTTTCTTTAAACAAGTGATGGGGAAAAATATGTTTTAAATTAAAAATTTAGAAATATTATTTACTTTTCTATAAATAGTAAACATTTAGTCACATTTTTTTTTTGTAAAAATTACCATGAAATTTAGATAATTTTTCAATTAAATCACCTTGTATTAGATAAGTTGATAATAAAAAATTAAAAAAACATTGGGATGAATATTAGTATTTCATGATGGGTTAAGATAAATCTATCAACCATATTTTTAATTAGTTTTCCAGTGTTATAAATGGAGTGAATTATCTCTAAGAGGCATTGGAAAACAATTTTATTTTAGAATTATTTTATTATCTTTATCGAATATATTTTACGTAAATATGGTCACCATTTATGAAATAAAAAACATAAAGGTTTAAACTATTAGTAAGATGGTTGGTTCACTATTTGAAATGAATCGGAACAGGAGAATGTAGCTGATGAAGAAACTGTAAATAATAAATGTATAGATTTTAAATATGTTAATATTTTTTATTTTGAATCTTCCAATTCTAAATTTAAAGAATGTAAAAAAGAAAACATTGATCAAATTTTCCTTGGTGTGTAAAAAATAATTAAAAATAAATGTTTTAAAAACCTAATCTAGAAAAACCTATGAAATGAATAATCCCAATAGAGAAAATAAATGTGACCATAACCATAACAACAATACATTGGATGTTATAATATTGAAATATATAATTAAAGGGATTTTCAATCTAGACTACTATATGATGAATAATGGAAATATTTAATAGAAGTATAAAAGCACTGAAAAACTAGTCTTCAACTATAAGATGGTGTTTTCTTAAAGAATCCAATTCAATTGTATCATTTGGAAATAAAAATGAAGAATCTAACTTGTATTATTTTATCATTAAATGAGGTTAGTGATTCAAGTTTCTATTTTGGATTTTATAATGATGATTGTATTTTTTAAAAACCTACTATTGATGAGCTGAATAAAGAAGGTAATAGAATTTTTAAAATATATTTTAGGAGCTCTTGGATTATATAATGTAATGAATAAAATAATTTAAAACATGTTAAGGATAATAGGGTTCTATTTCATTAAAATAAAAAATATAGATTTATTAATTCTACTTCTAATGATATATTTTATAAATATCCAAATTTTTTTAGTAGTTGAATAAATATTAAAAGGAATAAATTGTATATTTGAAGAAAAAATTATCTATATTTATTCAAAAAAGATATAGTTACGATAATATTATATATTTAAATAACATAAAAAATATTAAATAAAATACTGATAGAAAATTACCACATACATATAAAAAATATTTTTTCAAAATTTAAAATCATTTTTTTCATATATATTTTTAAGGTGTGTGATGAAGGGACACTGTGCTAATGAATATTCACTAATATTCTAATATTATTTGGGATATACTATTACTCATTTTTCTTCATCATTATTTTCTATTGTACATCTAGAAATTATATATTAAATATGTATGGATACCTAAATATTATTTTTCTAATCCAATTGGTCCCAATGTATCTTAGGTACCAAAACTTTATATAAATTGAATATTTATGAAAAATTTCTCAGAAATCATAATAATGGTGTATGGTATATGGATAATGGATTCTAACATATTGTTATTATTTTTATGTATTCATAAACTGATCGTTTTAATCATGATTTGGTTGGGTTTCAATTGGAAGTGTTCGGGTTTATTTTATTTTATTTTTTGAAATTTCTTGGCTAGTGCATGGTTGATGCATGGTTTCCCAAACCGTTCACCCTCTCAAAAAAAATTGTGAAACCCATGGCAGTGGGATTTTTTCCAGTTAGCACATGGTTAGTCAAGCCATGCACCATCTTATGATAAACCCTATAGCCTATTTAAAATAGGTTTGTGTACTGGCCGTACAGTTTGGTCTGATCGTGTGGGTCTTCCCAATAAACTATGTGTACTAGTTTTTAATTTATCATTATTTTGATTAAAAATTAACAAACCCAAATTTAGGTCCCTGAAAGGTCTTAAGGACATATAATCATTTTATCCCATTCTTATATCTCCCATGAACAATTTTTTTCCCTCAGATCATTCCCAAAAGCAATTCAAAGCATGAGGAATTCCCTTCAATCTTCCCCTGGTTAGTTTCCTCACTCCAATCTCTGTATCCCATGATGTATCTTCTCCTTTCTATGGATCTGGGTAACCAAATATTTATTTTTTGGATTTAATACCCCCTGTGTTGATTTATAATCTGTGTTTTAATCTTTATTTGCTATATTACATGATATTTGTTCTTCGTTGTCAAATCGCATTTCGGGTTTGGTGAAATAAGATTTCTTAATCTTAAGGTTGGTGGTTCCTTCAAGATTCGAAATTCCCGTTAACCCTAAATTTATTTATTTAATTTAATTTTTTTGAATTAATTAATATTACATGATTTTTAATAAATGTATTTCAATTAGTATTTTTTGGAAAACACCAATTCAGTTGTATTGGGTTTTAAAAATGGGGTTTTTTCATGATTTTGATAAAAACTCTAATTTCATTAAATCAGGGAGTATTGATTGATTTTAGTGAAGTTTAAATAGTGTATTAGCAAAAAAAATTCAATTATATTGTTGAATTTAATTGTGGAAATGAAATTGATAGAAAATCGTGAAAACCCAAATTCTGTTGAATTTTGGGTTTATTGTGAAGTTAGTGGACTCTTTTGAAAAATTAAATTGCTGAAATTAATTTGTGAAAGTGGATTGTGAATGTAAATGGTGAAATTATTTTGAATTCATATTTTGTAAAAATATATTAAAATAGTTTTGTTAGGAATATTTGGGTTCTATCATCAAAAAATTTACATTTTCTATTAAAACATGGCCGTGTTATTTTTATATGGAAATTAGAAAATTTGAAATCGTGAATGGAATTAATTTTATTTTTGAGGATGTAGGAAATAAATTTATAATCATAGATTTTAACTAGAGAACATGCATATCATAAGAAGTTAGTGGGTTATTTGAATAGAACTTTACACTTAACAATACACCAAAACAAAAATTCAGCATGCAACACCGCATAGACAATGGTGATGAGTCCAATTTGGTTTTAGTTAAAAGGGATTTATGTACAAATTAATGTGTCACCATGAGTGCAGAGGCCCTGTTTCCTGTAACTATCATACCTACATAAGCATATAACCATGTATCTCGCTTGATTTTATTTCAAATGAATATATTCCATTATTGTGAACAATTTTACACGGATTCAGTTTTATAGATACTATTTTGTAAAAAAGATTTTATTTAATCCATTTTTGAAAGGTGGAACCATTTTAAAAATGTTCTACCAATTTAAAAGTAAATCCTTTTCCTAAATTGTTTACATCTTTTTATATGTAAATCATTATATTTTAAATTATTCTTAGGAAATGAAAAACATTTTTTTTTTAATTTTAAAAAACATAAAATGGATAATTTAATATTGAAATATGTTATTGCATACTTTGTGAGACCCCGATGGGAATTTCAACTCACACCCTACCAGTTCCTTTGGATGTTGGTAGATTATCTCCTTTTAGGTTTGAATAGGGGAAAATTACCACTTAAATGTTGTTCTATATATTGATCCATGGACTTGGAAAGTTGAATCCATCAGGTACATGGGTAGTTTTTCTTGTTTTATAGTACTTTTGATTATAGTAATTTGTGTTTTTATACCCATTTGAATTTTTTTACTTTTCTCCTGGTGGTTTTTCTTTTGTATGCATATTTTCCTATTTCTTTTACATCTGTAATGTTTATTGAAAAATCATTCCATCTTATATATTTTATGGTTCCAAGTTCTATTCATTGACTGATTGGGATTGGGAACTCCTGTCATTCTATTTCAGGACCAGCTCCATAATAATGTTTCTAGGGTATTGGGGCCAGTTCGTGGCAAAGTGGTATCCGAGCTCCAGGTCGAGATTTTATCTTGAAATTAGTATTTATTTATAAAAAATATTATTTGGGAATAAGAGATAGTTATTGTTGATTTTATAGAAAACTTTCATCTTAATGAACCACAAGTCACCAAGGGTGGTTAAGGAGAGATAGCATGGGGATTAGTTCTAGGTTTTTCACAACTTTTGATTTCAGTGTATGAATTTTAAATATAATGTATTCCTTGTCATTTGAATATGTTGTGTAGCATCATGCCTCTAAGAAGATAGGCGAGTGGGATCTATAAGGATGATACTGCTGAACCTAAATAAACTAATACTTTCATGGACTGTAATCTAGTTGTGGTGATTGTTCACACTATCGAATCCCTAGGTCATGCACCATAATAAATTTTCATTTAGGATCATTCTATAGAACCACAGTAGAATGATATGAATATTGTTTCTCCAAAGATCCATCACCAGAATCTGGTGACTTCCAATGTCTCAATTTTTTCTCATGATCCTGATGATAGGTTGAGTATAATGAGTAATTTATTTGGGTTCATTGACTTTCTTGACACAGTCAAGGTGAAGTGTGCCACCTTTTTTATGGAATGACCGAGTAGATGATGGTAGGATATGATGGTGATAATGTAGAAAAATGAGGTCTTTGAGTGGAAAGAATTTGATGATCTCTTCATTGACTAGTTATTTTTAAGGTTGATGTTGTTAGACCAGTCCAATGAGTTTTAATAGCTTGACAAGGCTAACAGGATACTGACATATTATAGAAACTGTTTTTATGATATTGTGCATTTCTTACCTGACATTTTATCTATTAAGAAGATGATGGCTTCACATTCTGAGTTGGTACAGAGACATAATATTTGTGTTCATGTATTAATTTTTAAGCTTCCTTCATATGCTAATGTACTAGATAAAGCGATAATGGACAATATGGACCTGGCTAGTGTGTTAGGGTTATCAGGTGTTTCTTTATCTCATAGTGGAAGTGTTCATTCCTCTAAGTGAAAGAGGAATTGTGAGTATTACCATAGTTTCTTTTCACATCAGGGTCACTCTAGTCCTCCTTTAGTGCTTGGAAGAGGTCCTTTACCATGTTACCATTATGGAATGTCGTAAAATTCATAGAGTGTTTTTACTGAGTCCCCCAAAAGAACACTAGCTCCTACATATGCTTGAGTAACATGAAAATATTAATCCAAATTTATTCCACCCCACATAGTATCATGGGATCATAAAAACTATCTAAAACTATGCTAAAATCATATGCTTTATGTAAAAAAGGGTTCCATAAATAGGCATCTAGAAACAAAGCTTCTTCAGAAAGTGGAAGATTCTCTAGAAGAAGTGGATACAGTTCTAAAGACCATGAGAGGTACTATTAATGTAGATCAATAATTATTGATTTCTCTATTTGATACTGGTAGGTCCCATTCAATTATTTTAAACAACATTTCTAAAATGTTAATTCTTTCTATATAGATTTCATATTGTGCAATGGATATTACTAAGCCCCTTGATATGAAGGGAGAGTAGAGTCTCTATATTCCCTCTTGTGTTTTCTCTTAAGAAAATTGTCACATTGCTATGAATTTTTTAAACATGATATGAAACTTATTGAAATCATTTTCAAGATGGATTTTCTCATTGCTAATAATGCCCGAATTGATTGTTACCTTAAATGGTTCTCCTTCACTGAACTTGATCAAGTGTGTTGTGTATTTGAAGTAGAATGGGACCCAAGGTCGAGTAGGATCATACCTTATTATTCATATTTAGGGAATGTAATATCACTTGTTTCCTCTAATCTGGAGTAGGACTCTTTGAATGGTGATCTCCCTCCAGTCACAATTGAGTATCCCAATGTGTTTCTTTCATACTTCCATGGTTTTCCTCTAATAAGGGAGGTTGTATTTTCTATTGACTTAGTACCATGTACTAAAACATTATCTACTACCTCTTACAGTATAGAAAAACATGAGATGAATGTTGTAAAGTTCGAGTAAGAAAATATTCTTGAGAAATGATTTATATTCCTAAGTGTGTCACCTTGGGTGGAGCTGGTTCTCCTTTCTAATAAGGTTGATGGTTAACATTTCCTCTCCATTGATTACTATAATCTAAATTGAGATAATGTAAAGAACAAATATATGTTACCATGGATTTATGGTTCGTTTGATTATTTTCAAGGGGTAAAGTGGTTCTCAAAGATTGATTTTCTTTTTTCCTACCATCAGTTTAGGATAAAAGAATCTAACATTTTGACAATTACCTTTCGTAGTAGGTATGGAAATTATGACTACCATTTCATACCCTTTTTATAACCACTTCTTTGAAATTTTTCATGAATTTGTTGAATAGTATTTTCAATGAGTGTCTTGATACATTCTAGGTAGTCTTTGCTAATGAAATATTTTTCTACTCTATATCCAAGGAGAATCATGGACATCATATGAGAACAATTTTGTCATTTTTTATATATAAATGACCTCAACATAAGCATTAATAAGGTGATTTATGGATTTGGTAGGTGAGTTTTTTGGGAAATGTGGTGTTGGAACAAGGAATATCTATTGATCCTGATAAGTTGAATGCTATTATGTCTCATGAGAAACCATGAAATGTCTTTTAGATTTATAGAATCTTCAGCTTAGCCAGATATTAACAATGATTCATGAAGTAATACACAAAGTTGGCTTCTCCAATGACTGCAATAACTCTAAATAGAGTAATATTTTCTTAGTTTGAGATATTTTAAAATTCATTGTTTGACTAGAAAAACATTTTTCATATTGTACCGATTTTGAATTTTCTAGTTGCTGGGTATAACAATGTGGAATTTTTTGATGCATCAGGTTTTGTCTTGGGATGTGTTCTTATATAGGGTAATCATGTCATATCTTTTGGCTCTCATCAGCTTAGGACACACAAGAATAGTTATCTGACCCATAATATCCAACTTTTAGGTGCGATGAATGTGCTTAAAATCTGGTAACTTACCTTTATCGAGAATGTTTTACAATGTGTTTAAACTATTATATATTGAGTTATATCTTCTCTTAGAAAGATTTAAATATCTATTAGTGACATCATGTGTAATATTTGAAGTCTTTTGATTTCAAAATTGATTATGCCTCGATGAAAGGGATTTCCATTGTAAAATTTATGAGATGGAAACTTTCGACCTAGCTAGTGAATGAGTTATTAGAAGAGTGTTACTTTATTTTCCCCTTTGCACAGTTTCATATAGGAGTCCAAGAATCAGGCGTTGACATTTCCTTCTCTAATGTTTAGTTGAAATCCACTCTACTTGAATTGATTCTTTAGGAATTTCTAGTTTATGATGTTATAAATTTCAGTAGAGAATCTCTAATGGTGGGGAGATGATGCGGAATTTTTTTCCTCCAAAGTGGGAATTCTCTTCTTCAGAATGATTTTTTGGTACAATATTCAATAAGGAAAGTTATAATAGGATGTTTTCATAGTTCTCAGTTGGAAGTTCCCCATGATCCATGAATATGTTATATGACATTCAGAGGATGTTCCAGTCGATAGGAATAATATGGGGCATTGTAGATTTTATTTGTCATTATAATGAGTGAGAACATGTTAAGGTTGAGTAAAAGAAACCTTTAGATTTTCTTTATCTAATTCTTGTCCATAACTGGATGTTGGATGATATCTCTATATATAGAGTGGTTGGATTGCTATTTCCCCAAAGAAATAAGTATGTGATATTGGTTGTGATCGAAATATTAACTAAATGAAAATACATTATACTCATTCGTGATACAAACAATGATGAGGATTTGGAAAATATCTATATGAAAAAGATTGTTTGTTTTTAGATAGTAACTACTTTTAATAGTTTCTGATAGGGATCCTTGGTTTGTTTTTCACTTTTAGAGAGTCCTTCATTTGGCAATGGGATCTCATATCCATTTGATTATGTTATACCATCTGTTTTCAAATTTCTAAAGAGAATGAGTTATATAGATTCTTGAGGATATGTTTTATTCATGAGTTGTTGATTTTGGTTGTGCTTTGGATTATAAAATAGGTATGTTTTAGTTATATTATAAAAATAGTTACCAGTCTACAGTATGAATGAATCATTTTGAGGACATTAATAGCCAGTCTTATAAGTCACTGTTGTGTTAGTCAGAGATTAGTGAAAGTTCCTTGGTTGGACCAAGCTTGGTACAGGTGATGAAAAGAACATCTAGTTGATTTTTCATAGTATGGTTATGTAATTGATTTGATATAATCCTTATGATTATCATTTCTATAGACATTGGGAATTTTTAGTTGGTGACCCGGTGTTCTTGAAGGTTTCAAATTGGTTGGGACAACGATGGATTGGTAGGTAAGTAAAACATGCTCCCCATTTGTTGGGATCTTTTGAAGTAATTAAGCATGTGGGAAAAGGTCTCTTACCTTTTATAACATCCACCATAGATGAAATTGATAAATAATGTTATCCATGTATATTAGCATCAAAGGTATCTATTTAATCCATCTCAGGTTCTGATATGTAGTGATATTGAGATTAAACCTGATTTATCTATGACTGAATGTCCAGTGAGGATAGTTGATTCTGAAAACATGGTACTTATTTGAGGATAAAACCATTGGTTCATGTTCTATGGTGGTATGGTTTTGATTCTCTTAATACAAGGGACAGGGAGGCACTGATGAGAGAATAGCGACCCCACCTTTTTGTCATGGAAGCTTATTTTTAGGCTTTGTAGGGACATAAATATTCTATATTGGGTAGATTGTAATATCATATCCCTATTTTAAGGATTTCCAAAACCCAATTTATTAATCAATATTTGGATGGGTCTTGTTTGGGAGTGTTTTGGTTGAATTTAGAAATATTTTGAAATTTCTATGCTAGTGCAAGGTTAGCGCACAGTTAGCTCGAACAATACACCCTCTTAGAGAAAACCATGCATCCCAGGGAAGTAGGATTTTTCACAGTTGGATTAGTAAAGTCATACAGCCTATTTTAGGAAATCACACAGACCATTTAAAATAAGAACTCATCCAGGAAATACAGTTTGGACTAACCATGTGGGTCTTCAAAGAAAACATTCTGTTCAGATTTTTAATTAATTCGAATTTTGATTAAAATTCCCAAACCACCCTTTTATGTACCTGAAGCACCGAAATTACCCTTAATCATTTTCTACCATCCTTTGATCACCCAAGAAGAGTTTTTCTCCTTCTAGATCTCTCCGATAAAGGATTCGAAGGTATAGGAACACCATTTGATCATATCCGAGTTATTTTACTAACCCATATCTCTATCCACCATGATCTCTCTTCTCATTCCTACTATTCCGTGGACCCTAAGGATGGTTTTTGGATCTAATACCATTTTTTTCAGATATTAAACCTAATATTGATCCTTGTTTTCTAGATTCTATGACTGTCGTTCTTTATTTTCAAATCCTGAATAGAGTTTGGTGAAATGAGATCTTTTAATCTTGAGGCAGGTGGTTTCGCCATGATGTCCAATTTTTTAACCCTAAATTTGTTTATATAATTGAAATTATTTTATTTAAATTAAATTTCATTATTTAAAATAAATTTAATTCAATATTTTTTTTTGAAAAAACCCCATTCTATAAAATTGGGTTTCAAAAATTGGGTTTTGGTATGATTTTGGGAAAACCCCAATTCATTGAATTCAAGTGTTCTTATAGAAATTGTAGAAGTTTAAATTTTTTAATTTAAATTATAGACTTGATGAAAATTGTTTCAATTTAATTTTTTAATTTACGTTTGGAAATTAATTGGATAAAAAATTGTGAAAAAAAACCCTAATTCCAAAGGATTGGGGATTTTTTGTGAAATTGATGGAATCTTATACAAAATTAAATAATTCAATTTGTTTTGTGAATGTAGACTGTGAAATTAAATTTTGAATTGGTTTAAAATTATTATTTTGTGAAAATTTCTTAAAATGGTTTTCATCGGAACCTTTTGGTCTTACCTTTGAAAAAGAACATTTTTTTAAAAACCCTTGTTATGGTATTTAAATGGAAGTTGGCTTATTTGAAATGAACAATGGGATTAATTTTATTATGAGGTTTCATGAAACAAATGTACCATAATTGTTTTATACTATATTATATGAAATTATTAGTTATTTAGTGAGTCAATTAGATGATACATTATTCTTTATAGAATTCCAAAACTAAAATACATAATGTCACAACCCATTTGTGATAGTACTGAGACCACTTTTTCATGAGTTCAATGGAATGTATGTACATATTTCCATGTCATCATGACAGTGGAGTCCCTATAGCCTACAAATACTATACCTTCTAATGCATATGACTATGTTAATCTCTTGTTTTAATTTTAAATGAAAATATTCCATTATTTTAAACGTTTCTACATTTCATATAATTTATGTAAACTATTTTATATAAATGGGTTTATTTAATCCATTTTTAAAAAGTGCAAAGATTTTAGAAATGTTCTATAAATTAAATGTAAATCCTTTGCATATACTATTTCAATCTTTTGAAATGTAATGCATTAATTGCTCTAATTTTTCTTATGAAATACCAAACCAAATTAATTTAATTTGAAATCACTTACTTTGGTTAATTTAATATTGGAATTCGTTATAGAGTCCTTAGTGATACCCATTTGGGATTTTTCCCCCACCATACATGTGCTTCTGTGTGATTGTCGATGATCTCCTTCCAGGTTCGAGCAGAGATAAATCACCACTTGTATATGGTTCTAGATATTTATCTATGTACTAGGTGAGTTGTTTTTGTTGGGACTTTAACAATTTTTCTTGTTTTCTGGTACCTATTAGTGTAGTACAAGGGGTTGTTATACCTATGGGAAATCTGGTACTTTACTCCCAGTAGATTTTTTTTTCATATTATATTTTTTATTTTGCTTCTATAATGTCTACTGTATATTCATTCTTGTTTTTATTTTTTATAATTCTAGGTGCTAGTTGTCGACCTATAGGGATCAAGGATGCCCTTCAAGAAATGTCAGGACTGGATCAGTTATCGAGTTACTAGGGTAACTCTGATGGTTTGTGACTTCAATGATCTAGGAATATTACCAAAGAACCATCAAAATTTATTTCATAAAATAGATTTGAACGAGGCTCAGTGACATTTGGTGATAATTCTAAGGTCAAGGTAAAGCATATTTCTAAAATTAGTATTTCTAACTATGCTATTATTTATGATTTTTTATATATTAATGGATTACAACATTACTTAATTATAATATCTCAACTATTTGATGTTGGAGATAATATTAAATTCTAAAAGGATAATTTTTTATTTTTTAGGATAGTTATTTATTATTATATGATAACTGTAACGAAGATACCTTTTTATTTCACCTTTTTGAAGTCATAGTTCAATGTTTTATTTGTTTGAATGATTTGTCTACTGATATTACTATATTGAATCTGATACATCGCCAATAAAATTTTATATTTTTTAATAAAATAATTAATCATGAAAATTTACTATAATTACAAGCCCTAAAAAAGAGAACAATAGTATAAAATATCTTCTAATTTAATTTTTTGACCTTTAACATCATTTTTCAATCTGACGTCAATTAATATGATTTTGTAATTTATATTTTTAACATTGGTTAAATAGAATAACATTAAAACATATATTTTCATGGATTTTGATGTCATTTTTCCGAATAACTAACACCACAAGTGAAACTTTTAACCTTTGTTTTTTGTTTTTTTGATAACTGGTGTCAATGATACTTTTCAAGACTATTAATTTGATAAGTGACATGGAAAGGGTAATGTTTTTTAAATTTTGTTAAAGACTACTCTCTTGGTAGAAAACATGAATAATATGTAATAAAAATTGATTAAAAATGAAAATAATAAAAATAAACACACTGATTCTAATTTTTTTTCATTTCTTTTGGTGGTTTCCTTAGAATCGATATGTTTTTTATTTCTATTTGTAATATTTTTACAAATGATCCACTAAACAGTTTATCAATATTGTGGATCACATGGACGTAAGTGTGAATCCCCAAATTCTTGAGGCTACTGACTACTAGTGAGGGTCTAAAGTGATAAAGTGTGGATATTATACCCTCATACCAGATTAACGAATTGGTTTATCAGATGAATAAATAAATAGAAGAAAAATACAAATTATGATAGAAGATAACATCTTGAAGACTGTAATAATAGAAAAAACAAAATTATTGTGATATATAATATGATTACCATATAATGTATATATACTTAATGGCATGAAATACATGGAAATATAAATCTAGTATAATACATGTATCAAAAGAACAAAAATACCAAAAAAGGAACTATCTCCAGCTAGCATAACAGGAATTACTCAGTCCCATTCCTGAAACCATGAATTTGATCTAGGTACCAAATTGTGGCCCAAACAGTGTGTTAGATAACTTGAAGTTGGCCACTACTAATGATGTCTATAAAAATTCCATGTCAAGTTTAAAAATGAAGTAGTTTGTAGTATATCACAAGCATAAAAAAATATCAGTAATTTTTTAGATGCTGGTGTGATCATGTATAGACAACCCTGTATCCTAATGTATAATAACTAATAACCTATAATCATGGTACAACTATTACTCATGATAAATCATCCAAATTGGCATATGTTGTGTAATCATGTGTCATGTCTGATAGGGAAGGATCCAAGCTATGAATGATCAATGTATTGTTGTATATTACCTAGAGAATCTTGATGGAATCAGGATCCTGGGAGTAGAAATTTCAAAGGAATCTGTGTCAATAATTAGGATCAATTGAGTATAAATATATATGGAATCCATTGGAATCATGATCCAAGGAGTATAAATGTCCAAGAAATCCACTACTAATATCAATTCATCATCTCAATTCATAACCCATTTCATTATCGTTCACATACCATGAGTTCATCAAACCCATTCCTCATTTTCAAATTTAAAAATTTAACCATTTAATCAAAATTATTCATATGGAAAAGATCCATAAACATTATCATATAACTCATTAAATTATCTGGAATATAAGGGAAAGATCATCACACCCCATGGGTGGCCTAATCATTCAAAAAGGATAATCACACACCCCATGGGTGGCTCGAGCTGAGGATAACTATCTCCAACTATATAATGGTGGTTTTTTGGAAACCAAATTTGGGTCCAATAAATTTAATCATGGAATTAAAATAATTTTGAGAGAAATTACAGAATATCTTTTCTTTGGAATAGTAGAAAAAATGTATATAGACTCTGAACATTTAGGGAAAGGTATCGACCCCCTTCCATATTCCCATGGTAGAACACTTATCCAATATCTACTACTAAATCGAGACACTTCTATATAAATAAGAATAATGGTTGATTACCATTGAAATAAAGCATATTATCTTGCACCCAAATAACTCTTTCAATTTGATGGAAAATGGATAATAAATCTTGAGGAATAGATAACTCACTACTGTGAATCCAACAAGATGAATGGATCATGATTCCAATTCCAGATGATGAATTAGCACTGAATCCAACCTCAATGCTTGACGAAGCTCTCAAACAGGTAAGAATGAACCCCCCAACCACCCATAAAATTGAATAAATAAATAAAATATATTTTCGTTTTAATACATTTTCAAGTAAATTTGGTCATTTACACAAAAATACAGGGCCACATGATTTGGCCACATAGTTGGCCAAATCCTGGGCCAACTATGCACCCTTCACTACATCGATAGGGAACCTGTATGGTTTGGAAAACCATGTGGATACCATTATTAACAATTTTTTCTAGAAACAAAAGATCATCCCACATGGGGACACAACCCTAGGATAAATACTAAGGAAGTCTATGAATCATATTCTACTCCGTATCCAAACCCACAAGGATAGAATTAACTGTGTATCTTGGGATGCACAGTTTCGACTAACCCTGCGGCCTAGTTGATTTTCACCAAAAAATTGACTTTTGGATATGAAAAATCCCTAGACACTCCTGAATCTCCCTTGAAAAAATTGAGCACTCTCATTTGGTAAAAAAATCAATTAAATCAAAATTATAGATATTCATTCTTAAAAAACCCGATATCTTACAATCTTCCCAATTAAATAAATTCATCCCCAAATTTCTCTTCTACGGGTGGTCAAGGATCATCTAAGAAAAACTCTGACTACTATTCATATACATCAACCTCCCTATCCCATGTCTCTTCATGTGAACAATCATAAATTCATAGCTGTCATACTAGTGTAATTGAATGGACTTGGGGAGACTTCGTACTCTGATCATTTTTAAAAAGAGGATCCTCTTTGAAGGATGCATCTACCTACAACTCAACCTCAATGGACTGAATATTATGTGATGGGGTTGTGTGATAAGAGAACAACCGAGAAACATGGAAGATGGCACACATAGATCCATACCACTGAGGTAACTACAACTAATAGTATACCATCCCAACTGCCTCTAGAATCTCGAATATCCTGACATATCATAGTGATAACTTACCTTGTCTCATAATTTGACTATGTACCAGCATTAGAGAGATACATAACAAGACCCAATCCCTAACATAAAACTCCAAATATCTTCTATATCAATCTAATTTTAATTTCTATCTAGTCTATATAGTATCCATCGACTTCTTGATTAACTATACATACTCTAAAGTATCCTAAATGTGACTGGTTCTAAGAAGTGCTACCTATATTACCATTAACTAGTACAGATGTGGTCAGAATAGCCTTCCTTAATGATCCTTATATGGTTCTATCTGTATAGTCTCCTAATAACAATTTTTGTATTCAAATTCAACTAGGGGTATATGCCTCTCACAAGAGCCCATGAAATATTGGATTTATTCTCTAAGAATATCCTTTATAACATGTATATTGCACTCTGATTGTCCATTTGCCTTAGGATGGTATGCCATTCTCAAAAGAACTTGTGTACCAAACACCCTCTATAATCCATAACAAAAATAAGAATTAAACTATGCCTCCCTATCTAATATAATTGTATGAGAACCCCCATAATGGAACATAATCCCACAGGAAAAAATTCTCCCAAGCTCATATTCCTTATATGACCTCCCTAATTGATAAGAAGTGGGTGACCTTCATGAGCTAATCTGCAACAATGTAAATGAAATCACTATGTCGACCAGACCTCGTAAATATGGTCATGAAGTTCATGGAAACATCTTCCCATTTACACACATGAATGGGTAAATACTTTAAAATTCCACTTGGTCAGTGTTGTTCTTCCTTCACCTTCCTATATGTGGAACACCTCATGAAAAAATTTGATACCTCTTTATTTATCCTAGACCACTATTATTGATTGCATAAGATTGTATACATATAGGTAACATTGGGATGGACATCCCAAGGCGTGGTAAGAAAATATCGAATCAACACCTCATGTATATCTGTTGGACCGCAAACATTATCATGAATATGTATAATTTCATCGTCCTTAATGGCCTAACCAGGATGTGTGTTCTCACGATCCATGCTCATCCATTGGACTCATCCCTCTAAATGTGAAACCTATCTCATCCTTACCCTATCTAGAAAAGTGGGAATCATAGAAAACGATGATAGAAAATTACGGTCGAGACTATCTTTCCGGTCCAAGTGAATCTGTGATAATAATCCCATTATCTTCAATTCAATACTATCCTCCTGAATTACCTATATATAAGTCCTCTTGCTTAGTAAATCATCTGCTATATTGTGCTTCTTAGGTGTGTAGGAAATCTCAAAGTCAAAAAACTATGGGTATTCAACCCACCTTCATTTCCACAGATTCAATTCATGTTGGGTAATTATATACTTGAGCCTTTTTTGTTTTGTGTACACCATAAAATTCTTTCCCATTACAAAATGTCCCACTACTAGAAATACGCTCTATACCAACAGTTATGGGTAAACAGTTGGTATAGGTCACTTATTTGGACCTATACCAATGGTTTGGCCAAAACCACTAATATATGTCACTTATATGGACCTATACCAATGTTTTTTGACAAAACGTTGGTATGGGGGGGGGCTATACCATAAGTTTGGACAAAACCGTTGGTATAGGTCCATTATAGAGACCCTATACCAACTTTTTGGCCAAACCATTGGTATAGGTGCATTATAGAGACCCTATACCAATGGTTGGGCCGAACCATTGGTATAGATTCCCCCTATACCAACGGTTTGTCCTGAACCATTGGTATAGGTCCCAAATTCAATGAACCTATACCAATAGTTCTCAAAACAATTGGTATAGGTCTATACCAACAATTTTGAGAACCGTTGGTATAGGTACATGTATTTTTAATGGAATCCTATTACAGAAGACATTAAATAAATGAAAATTTAAAATACTTATTATAATACATATATATATTTAAGAAATTATGTTCACAAAAGTACGTTAGGTTAGTGCTTAGGTCGTTCAATCACAAATGAGAGGTTCTGGGATCAAAACCAAACAGATGATTATTTTTTAAAGTATATATACCAATGGTTTTATGGAACCATTGGTATAGATTTTCATAATACTTATACCAACGGTTTTCAAAACCATTTGTATAGGTATCTACCGACGGTTTTCCCAAAACCATTGGTATAGACCTATCCTCACTGCTTACTTGGAAACGGTTCTCTAAACCGTTGGTATAGGCTATACGAACAATTTGGAGGCCTATACCAATGGTTCCAAACCGTCGTTATAGGCTATATTTCCAGTAGTGTCCCCAATGGTAGAAGGCATGTACAAAAATGGCTAACTCGAGATCATGTGTCGGGTAGTTCCTCTTGTGTGGTCTTGATAGACAAGACCCATAAGCCATGACACCCTTATCCTCTATTAGAACTTCTCCTACCCCAATACCTAATGCATTTCAATATATAGTATATCTCATAACCATCTGATGAAGAATAATGACTAATGATGAATTCAACCTCCCTTTCAACTCTTGGAAGGATTACTCACAGGTATATGACCATAAATGCTTCACACCCCTCTTATAAAATCTCATAAGAGGTGCTCATAAGTTTGAGAAGTACTATATAATTTGTTTTAATAATTAGGCATCACCAAGAAACATTGTATGTTAAAGATGTTCTTGGGATTATCCCACAAAATTACCAATCACACCTTCTCACAGTCAATAGATACTTCTATTATTGAGATAATATGACCCAGGAATAGAATCTTATCCACCCAAAAGAGGCACCTCTTGAGCATATAAAATTACTAATTCTCTCTCAGTGTATCCAAAAGATATTTGTATTTTTTTCATGGTCATGTAAAATTTGATAATACACCATGATATTATCCATGAATACCACCATAAGAATATGCAAATAATGATGGAAAACCTATTTCATCAATTCCATGAAATATTCATTCAAATTTGTGAGACCGAATGACATAATACTCATATAGACCATAATTGATAAAAAAATGTTGTTCAGGGTGTGTGTGTTAAGTTCTAACACGTCCCGGGTGATATCCTAACCTCAAATCAATCTTTTAGAATTCTTGAGATCTTTAGAGATAGTTGAAGATATAATATATCATGGGAAAAGGATACCGGTTCTTAACCATCATCTAGTTCAACATATTATATTCCATGAGTAAAAAATGATTTTACTTGCCTTTTTCATAGAAAAGGACAAAAAACCCAATAGATAAGTAATGGTTCAAATAAATATCATTACTTCCATGTCCTCTGGCTACATATTGAGATCTTGAAACAACATAGAATATGTTCTATATGGAGGGATGAACATCAGTTCCACTCCTGGAACTATCTCAATAGAAAACACTACCTCTTTCTCAAGGAAAATGGGATACTATAAGAAGTTACACCTTTGTACCTCATGTGGGTACTCACTGCACTTGCGTAAACCCTCTATTCTGACCTCAAATGGAGTATTCAAAATGCATATCCCCATCATGAAACTGATCAATGAGACTAAGTATCTTATCTATAGGTATATATATTAAATAATTAGGTGCAATTATATAAAAAAGAGAAGATACTATAATATAAGCTACTAAGATTATACCTCTCATCACCGACGAACCGATGCTTTGATCGTTAGGATATGGATATACAAAATATATCAATCATTAACCATGGATATATGAAATATCTTCATAACCTAGAGCAGGCCCACTCTACTTTCAAGGTACAACAGGTCCTTTGCTACCATGTCCACTACTACCTAATGATCCTGAATGACCAACACTACTCATGTTCCTAGCCTGATGAAGATCTTTACAACATACTCCTAAACCAAGAGTCTAAGTCGATCCCCTTCTACTAACTACAAATGAAAATGTTTTATAGAATAATTTCACATATCCCATATGGTGGCATTCTATCACTTGACCAGGACCTTATCCCACTAACTCCTCATATGTATTTATCTCCCACATTAATGAAATTAGATAGAACTACAAGTAATCATACTCTGGTAGGTATTACCCTCATGATAATCCTAAAAAAGGATCTATTCTATGTTACATTAAACCACTAGGTTGATAGAATGATATTCCCCAATGTACACCCCAACTTTCCTCATGTTTTGTTCTCTATTTAGCACATATTTCAATATCTTAGTTATAGTAGCCCGTAAAAATAGATTTACCAAGTATCAAACAACACGATTGAGACATTTCATGAAGCATCTCAGCCTCATTGGCTCACTAATAAGATAAATCCTCAAAAAATTATAAATCTCTATAAATAATACTGAATAACCCATAAAATACATCACTCCCAACTTCTAACTCATAAACTCACAAGCCCTCACTTTACTCATTGTATGTGGGAAGAGGTGGTTGTAAAATATGGATTGGAAATCACTCCACACCAAATCCAGAAGCCCACCAGCCTAGTTAAAAACATCATACTAGTTCATAGATAATCCTCAATGAAAAATTATAATGAGAATCATTCACTTCTCATGATGTGTATCAAGATTCTCAACGATCAAAAAATTATTATTATTCCATAGCTCAAAATCCAATGGGATGTCATCCCCCAATAACATGGGTAGATGCAACTGTTGGAACACACACATCAGCTCTTCCGTAGATAAGGAACATTGTGGGAACCCCTAAAAGTTATTCATAATTATTAAGAAACCCTCCTAGAAATGGGATTCATCATCGACATCCATTATAAATATTGGTTCCACAAAAGACACTAAAAAAGGTTATAATATGGGCTCAGGTCCCACCACCTCTGATTTATGATAATTTCCACCCTCCTAGTGCACAATCAAACGAATTTGTGGTGGAATGCCTCTACAATTCCAATAACATGGCTAAAAAATGTGTTTAATAAGTAAGGATAATGGATTAAAGTACATACCAGGTTCCAGTTTTCCTATAAACCAGAAACACCCCTCTTCCAGCTCCTAAATATTAGATTAGCTGGTATGGATAATCATATAAAACACCCGAGACAATGCCAACTGTCTACTCGTAAATTTAGTTTTGGGGTAATATCTGTATAATAGTATAGGTCTTGATATACATTTAATGAAGATTATTTGATTGCATAATTTCAATTTCATTTAAATTCATATTTTTTTAAAATTATCTATAATTTTATAAAGCTAGTGTATCACCACTTCCAATATATATAGGACCATACACCTTATAAATCAAATGATAGATCTTAATTAATTCCAACCATAACACATTCCATTCCATGATACCAATGGTCCACGACTCAATGTGTCATAATTGAATACTCTGTGTTTTTGTTGTATCCTATGTTGAAAACATCATTTATCTTACCTCATGAACACTATATAAAAATATTTTTTCTTAACATCCTAAAATAATCATTATCCAATACCAATTATATAACAAAATGCATACATAATAAATGTCATGCAGACAACCAATTCATCCTATATGGCATGGAATATGCCTGGTATGTTAATCACATAAAGTCACCAAAATGTTGCATGAGATAGTATTCCATCATCTCAATGGGAAATTGTAAAATCCATAATCATAATTAACATCAATCAATAAGTACATCTCCCAACAAGGGAATCAAATTAAATATAATAGGTTATACATAGAAAAACATTTCCCATCATAGAAAATTTAGTTTTTTCTATACGTGGGTTATCAAATCAAACGAAAAACTCATTTCCACAATATTAGATGTCCTAATATCATGTACAGTACTCCCAAATTATAATATAAATGAAAAAGAAAACTCATCTGATACCACTTTGTATCATTTTGAACCGAGAGCCACTAAACTGTTCCCTGGGCTGGTAGGTCACATGGACTCCAGAGAGCCTCTATGTATGCAATGGTTACCAAATATTAGCCAGGTTATGAGGAGATACATTGGGGATACTATTCCCTCATGTTAGAGTAACTTAGTGGAGTATCATATTAATAAATAAGTGGAGGCATAATTTTAATCAAGAGATAAGATAGAATATTGAAGAATGTAATAATAAAAAAAACCAAAAGTTGTGTCATATGCAATGTGATGATCAGGTATTGTCTTCAAAAAATGGTAGGAAATATATACAATAGGCATCTAGTTTAATATATGTATCAAAATTTTGAAGACAAAAAAGAAACTATCTCTACAAAACCTCACAATCATAGCTTGGTCGTATGCTCTACTGTTCTTACATGACAATCAATTCAGGCATCATAATGTGGGATCTATCCTCATCCCCTTCATAGAACCATAAAGCCTTTCTAGATACCCAATGGTAGCCTGAACGGGGTGTGAGATAACACTCAACATGCCACCACCAAGGGTGTCTATAACAAGTCATTTCATTATATAAAAATGAAGCAGTGTGTATTATATCACATGTATAAGAGTAACAAATATAAAGTTTCAAATGAATATGTGATCCCGCCCAATCATCAGTGGCTCCATATGATCAATAATCAATCACCTATAATTAAAGAAAAATTATATATTATGACAGAGCATTTCCAATAGATGATTCCATGGAATCAATTGTTAGTTTTAAATGGGATGGATCCAAGGAATGAATGATTATGGAATCCTCATCAATCCCACAAAGACAAAAATTAGAAACTTGTTAATGACTTGGTCAAAGCCCAAGGAGCATATCCAAAGATCATTTCCAAGCTACGTCTAAGAAATCCAGGTCCAAGGTGTAGAAATGACATTGGTATCCAAAGTAAACTGGATCCAAAGAGTAGAAATTTCAATTGAATCCTATGGAATAAATATTCTATGAGTACAAATGTCCAAGGCATCTTCTAGTATAATCTGGATCCATGGAGTATAAATATCCTTCGAATCCAATGGAATAATGATCATAGGTGTAGAAATATCCATGAAATACACTACAATAATAAAGTCATCAAATCATTCATAATCCATTTCTCTATCATCCACATACCACGAGTTCATCCTACCCATTCGACATTTTCCCATTTCACAATTTAACTATTTAATAATAATTATTCACATAGAAAAGAGGCATAAACTCTCTCCCATATCTCATAAAATTATAAAAAATATAATTGTTGGCTCAGCACACCCCACAGGTGTACTAATAAGATAAAAACATTTAAAACACACCACATTGGAAGATCAGGATGAGGTGAATGACCTCCATCCACAAAAATTCACTAATCGAGAAACCTAAATAGGTTCTTCTATATTTAGTCGTGGTATTTAATTAATAATAGGGGAATATTTGGGATTTATAGTGTCTGGTACAATGAAAACAATGTATACAAACACCAAACATTAAGGGGAAGTAATATACCACCTACCATATACTCATGGTAGAACACTCATCCAGTAATATCTACTAACTCGAGTAACATTGGAAGAAATAAATAGAACATTTTATTACCTTGAAAAAAGA
Source organism: Viscum album (assembly GCA_963277665.1). Taxonomy (NCBI): domain Eukaryota; kingdom Viridiplantae; phylum Streptophyta; class Magnoliopsida; order Santalales; family Viscaceae; genus Viscum; species Viscum album. The sequence continues at coordinate 1,332,791,963 of OY728143.1, forward strand.
GAATTCCATATTACACTAAAATAACATTGTCGATAAAATGGAAAATAAGGAATGGATCCTATGAAATAGTAACTAACCATTGAAAATCCAATTAGATGAATGGCTCTCGATTCTATGTCTGGATGATGAATTTTCAAAAAATCCAAAATAAATAATGGAATAATATCTACAATGAGAAATAATGAAACCTCAATTCCCCATCCTTTGGAATAAATAATGAATGGTGATTTAGGTTTTAATAATATTTAAGGGGAATTTGGTTATTTTACCAAAAATACTGGGTCGCATAGTATGGCAGCACGGTCGGCCAAACTGTGTATAACTATGTACCCCTCATTACCTCAATAGTTATGCTGCATGTTCCATGAGAACAGTTTGGAAAACCTTGTTCCAACCATGCTTCATGCATATAGTAAAACTAAAATGATTTATTATAAGAATTCGGAACTAGGAACACGATTAGGGAAAAACATTCACAATTTTCTACTCTTAGTAACATGACCTTGTTAGTAGTAATCGTGTGTATTGGGATACCTGATTTCTACTAAAACTTGCAGCCCATCATCTTTTCTCCCAAATTCTGGATTCAGGCTCCCAACATTCCATAGAAACCCTAAAAACACCCAAGACCACATTGTTCAACCACATTAAGTAAAAATAAATAAATTTCATGGAAATTAAAGAGATATGTACCTCACGAAAAGAACCTATATTATTTAATATTACTCCACTTTTTAGGAAGGAACTCATGTGGCATCCAAAATGGTGGTTAATATGAAATTTAATACCCCAATTGTTAAATATCACGTGGAACAATTAACTTATTAACTCAATCAGAAGAAGCCCACCACAATATTAAAATAAAAAATTTACCAATGAATAAAACCAATAATAAACTAATTTATGAGAATAAATACCATGTTGAAATCATCTAATGAATGGGTGATGGATTTGTTATGTGGATCGAAGAGGGTTAGAACAACTATTTCAAAATAGAGAGTATGAGAATTTATATAATGCATGTGAAAATATCTATAGAAATGTTTTAATAAGATTAAGTGCGATTTTAAACATTGGAGATGCATTATGAAAAAGTTGAAATGTCGATTTCATGATTTTCGAAAATTTACATACAGTATTCGGTATATATATCCAGAGTTAAAATCCTTACCAAATTATTGTCTTAGCATCATTTTAATTAAATATGATGTTAAAATATTTTTTGATGTTGGTTTTATATAAAAATGATTCTAAAACCCTTCCATAAGGGTTTTCTATGTTATATTATCATTAAAACGATGTTGAAACACCCCATGGAAGGGTTCTCTATATTTTTTTATAAAACAGATATGAAAAACATTTTATACTTGGATTTAATAAAACTAAAGTTAAACCCCCGACTCCAATGTAATTTTTATACTACTAGATTTTCATGTTTATGATGCATTAAGGAAAGGAAAACTACACAAATAATCATTGAAATAAAAAAAGGATTGATCTCTAATAAAAAACTAAAATTAGTTCATATTAAATTGTTCTATTCGACTCTAATTAATATTATTTATGGAAAGAATTACATATTTCTAATTGTAAATCATTATGTATGATTCAAAAGGGTGTAATTTATCTCTCATTAAATTGAATATTTATCTAGATTTATTAAATTCAGTAATTTAGTGTAGAATGAGAAAGTATATGCAATAGTTACTATTTATCATAATTGATGGGAGACTTAAAAATATTATAATTTCAAAGAGTATGTGAAAATAATATTTACATATATAATATTATATAACCTTAAACTTATTATTAAAATTGATTTTATAAAAGAAATAATCAACTGTAGTTGAAATTGATAAATATATATTAAATAAATATAGTTTACCTAAGCATTATTTTGGAATAAAATAATTTTACTACTTGTAATATTTCAAAAATAATTACTCTAATAAATATTTTATATAAAAATCTTATGTATTATGGAAATAAAAGAAACCTCAAGTTGGTTATCCAAGTGTTTTTAGATGTGCTGTTTTAATTTTATACAATAAATAAAATTTTGAAAAATTTGTGGATAAATGTGATGATGAAATTTTTGTACGTTATTATATTATTTTTAAAACATATAGATTCTATAATAAATGAACTATTTTTATTGAAGAGTCAATGTATGATCAATTTAGTTAAGATAATGAGAAAGGGAATTTAGATTTAAAAAACATAAGAATATAATTTTAGATAATTTATCTTTGGTAATGATAAACCTTAAAATAATAATGTATCAATTGAAGGGAAGAATGTAATTTCTAAATATAATCCTAGTTTTCTTAAAACTCAAAAAGGTCACCCTATTGATAAGGATATTGTTAATATTAATTTTGGAATTATATTTTTTTCTAAATATTAGGCTAATTTTTCCTATGCTTTTGATTTTTTTACAAAATGATATTGAAGAATAAATAAAATATTATAATTAGATTCATCCTATAGTAGAGGAACATATTCAATTTACTAGAAATAATATTATGAAATTATTTTATCCACAAAAATAAAAACACATTAATTCAACTACATTGATTCTTATAAGTAAATTAGACGAGTTTTGACTAAATGAAAAAAGTTAGATTGGTTGCACATTTTTTTATCAAGAAAAAGGGAGAGATTTTAGTAAATAGTTATAAATTTTTACTCATAGTGAATAATATAGAATTTTGTTATTTTTTTCAATTTTATATATTGCATCCAATTTTTATTAAAAGTTTGTTTTCAAATCCTTTTATTATTAGATAATTTTATGTTAATCGACCACTATGTTTTGAAAATGGAATTTTCTTTTATCATCATTTTATGTTATCAAAATATTTATATGGACTTAAGAATGATCTCAAACATTGGTATATAAGGTTAACATAAGTTATATTGAAAATGTTTTAGACGGAAAAATATTTCCTAGTTTTTTTATTACGATGATTTCTTATGATATTTTATTTATTCACATTTATATTGATGAAATTTTTATTAACTAGTTATCTAATTTGAAAATAATTTTAATATTTAAGGAAGGTAGACTTTGGAATGAGTTTGATGGGAGAATAAGAATTAATTTTATGCCATAAAATTATTCAAGGGAATGATGGATTATTTTTTAACCAATATAATTATTATATAGAACAGGTTAACAGATTTGGACATGATTCTTGTAAAACATTTAAAAATTATTTGATTTATAATTTTAAATCTGATTTAGGTGTTTCTATAAAATCTATTGATGAAAAATTATTTTTAGGAAAGATTAGTAGTTTACTTTATTTGGATACATCTATAAAATATATTTTGTCTAATGAATGTGTTTGTGATAGATTTAAGGTTGGTCCTATAAAATCTCACATAAATTCTTTTAAAAGAATCATTAAAAAATTTAATAAAACTATATGTTTGGGATAATTTTATTTAGTACAAAATCATTTTTATTTTTTTAGTTTTTTTTATTGTAATTTTAGATGTTATACAATTATAATAGAAATCACAACTAGAATATATCATTTTATAAGAAAACATTTAATTACTTGGAGTATTAGTAAGTATTTATCAGTTTCTCTATCAATATGACATCCTACCTTATTATTACATAATGTTTCATTACATTTTATATACAGAGGATCTTTAATGTCTAGTGTCTTGGAAATCCAGGACATAAAACATGAAAACAACATAAAATATTCTTTTAATACACTTTTAAGGCTTCATAAAATGTTAATCCTTTGTACAATTACTGCATCTCGGATCATGGAGATATATATCAAGGTAAAGGGTGAGTAGAAGGCCCAGTAAGGGTAAACAAGGGAATTAGTTTACTTGTGTTAACGAAAAGAACTTGAATAAAAACATAAAGACATGAGAAATGAGAGAATAGGCATACAATTATAAAAAGAAGATGAAACATAATATGAAAATGTGTCTTAATCATTTCATTTAGACATTCATGAACATATCACGAAGTTCCATCCCAAAGGTGTCATCAAAATTACCAAGGTTATTCATCAAGGTATCGTGAAACTTGTCATCTATAGAGATTAATTCCTTACCGAATTCATTGGAGCGATATCATGGCACACCCAAAATATGTATTTACTTTCATGTGAGCCAAATAGATCATAATAAAACATTTCATAAATAAACCATGGAGAAAAATAGAAATGGGTTTCATTTCAAAATTGTGACGTTTTAAAAGCACTTAAAAATAAGCGAATTATTTCATTTATAACCCATGGAAAGAGAGTGAGGGTTATATGTATATCACTTACATATTCAAATATATAATATTTATATATTTTTGAACACCCATCGAAATTAAATTGGTCAGGGTATTCATAGAATTAAAACAAGAGAATTTATGGAGAGAAAGAGATAGAAATTTTGAGGTGAAATTTCTACAGCATAATGACTATATAACATGGTTCTAGAAAACATTGAAAAGAGAGTGTAAAAGGGTAAAACACTCATAAATAATTCATAATACAGTATGGTTACAATATAATATCATGGTATGGATATTTTAATGACATACCATATGAAAAATAAACATGAAAGAAAAGAGAAGATGTGATTACTTTTATGAGAAATTTGGTAGCCTAACGAAGTCACTTAAAAATTCAGAAAACAAATTGAAGAGAGAGGAAACGGTCTCTCAGTTGTTAGAAATGAAATGGGAATTAATAAGAACATATAATAAAATACCATTAACATAAATATATGGAATCTATAAGACACAATATAAAAGCAATCATGACTTAGAAGAGGAGGGTGAAAGGATCCCTTACCGTGAAGAGTAACTTCGAAAGCATGAAGGTCGGGACCTTGGGAGGATTGAAGAAACCTTGGTAGGACTCCTTGGGAGGTAAGGACACCAGAAATTAGTTTAGGAGGATTTTGGAATTGAATGGATGAAAGAATGTCTTGGTATTTATAGTGGAAGTGAGGAAACAAATCATTATTTGCCAAGGGACACCTCATCGATGGTATTGGAAAAACCATGGGCTTACCCATGGTATTTGCCTATGGTATTGGCCACTTGGGACACCTTATAGAATATATTACTACTAATAAGTATACCAGAAATAATACACCATTATTACATCCCTAATGATGTCATTAAACACATGAAACTCCAAACTGTAATTTCACTATTCATCGAAAATTCAACTTTCTCAGAAAAATCCCAAAAATTAACCTTAACCTAATACCAATGCTCTAGATTCAAAACCAAACTCCATTTTATAAAAATTATTCTCTATATATTTTAAATTGAATTTTAAAATAAAAAACACTATTCAACTGAAAAACCTAAAACTTAACTAATAATTTCTAGAATAGTTTTCTACATATTTTATTGAATCACATTGTGTAATCAAGGTGCCAAAATAATATTAATACTTTCTTAAGTATGGTTACTAATCGATTTGGTCAAATTACGATTCATAAGGGTAAAATCACTATTCATAATTTACTATTCACTAATAATTATGTTGATCTTATTAGACTCTAAATTTCATACTGAACACAACAATAGAATACCATTTTTAAAAAATCATTACACATTATTAATTATTTAAGGTTCACATAAATATTTTAAAATATACTTTTTTCAAAAATCATTATTAATATACATCCTATATTTATCCGGACATATGAAAATTCACAAACATCACCACATGAAGAAATCCCAATTTTTATTTGTATCAAAGGATTACATAAAGCATCCAAGTTCTCTTAACAGAGCCCATTATAACACTAGCATATGACCTAAGTGTAAGGTGTGCTAAGGTGATAGAATCTAGGGGTGGCTCAGCAAATATTGCTCAAATGGTAATTTCTATTTTCTTGAACTTCTCCCGAATACGATTTTGTTCCAGCTTCACATGATGATGTTTGGCTTGGGTTTGGTCCAGAGAAAAGCCCAGTGGTGCTACCTCTTTCCCAATTTCTATCATATGGGCTTCAAACCGCCTGAGTCTACTAGAAAAGGCCATAAAATCTTCTTTCTATATAAATTAATGAAGATCACTTGTATTTATAAATAATAATTTTAATATTAAGTGTTTATTTTCCAATGGTCATATTGACCAATGGTCATATAATAGTCAAAACCCAATAGTCTCCATTAATTATACTCACATCGTTAATTAAATAATATAGTTTTGTTGAATATAAATTAAAATAACCCACAAAATTAGGGAAACAAATATTCGAAATTTCGTGTTGTTACATTCTTATTCCTTAAGAAATTTCATCTTCGAAATTTTAACTCATACCCTCTAAAAAGAAAAGGTGTGGGTACTATTGCCTCATAGACTCATCTGGTTCCCACATGGCTTCTTCGCATTTTTGGTTTCTCTACAACACCTTAACAAGGTGGCTATTCTTGTTATGTAAAACCTTGTCTCTACGATCTAAGATCTCAACTGGCTACTCCTCATAAGAGAGGTCATGTTCCAGTTGCACCACATCTAGGTTTAGTACATGTGAAGGGTTAGGTATGTACTTTATCAAGAGGGATACGTGGAAGACATCATGAACATGTGCTATATTTGGAGGAAGTGCAAGCTGATAGGCCACTTCTCCTATTCGATCCAGGATTTCATAGGGGCCAATGTACCTAGGGATGAGCTTCCCTTTCATCTCAAACCTCAAGAATCTATTCCAAGGTGATATTCAATGAAAGACCATGTCACTGACATCAAACTTCATGTCCCTTCGACGGTTGTCGGCATAAATCTTTTTCTAACTCTGAGCAGCCTTAATGTGTTGTTGGATGGCATGAAATTTTTATGTTATCACTTACACAAATCGAGCCCAAGAATCTTACTATCACCAGCTTCATCCCAAAAAGTAGGAGTTCTACATCGCTTCCCATATATAGCTTCATAGGGTTCCATATGAATGCTCGAGTGGAAGCTGTTGTTGTAAAAGAACTCAACTAATGGGAGATGTTGATCCCATCCACATTTAAATTTCATTGAGCATGTTATCAAAATGTCCTCGAGTGTTTGAATAGTCCTTTCAGATTGGTCATCAGTTTGGGGGTGATATGCCACATAGAAATTCAACTCAGTGCTCTGAGCATGTTAATGTATTCTCCATAATTTTGATGTGAACCTTGGATCATGATCAGATACGATAGAAATTGGGACTCCATGCAGCCTTACCATTTCCTTCAAGAAAATCCTGGAAAGTTGATTAAGAGAGAAATCTTCCCAATTGTAGATAAAATTGGCAGTCTTGGTGAGATGGTCCATAATAACCCATATCATATTGTTTCCTATGGAAGTTCTCAGGAGACCAGTGACTAAGTACATAGTGATATTGACCCACTTCCATGCTGGTATGGGTATTGGTTGCAATACCCCTTTAAGAAGTTGTCTCTCTACCTTCACTTGGTGACATACTAGGCACCTTGAAGTGTAGTCAGTAATCTCTTTTTTTTATATTTTCCCACCAATAATGATCACTATAGTCCCTATACATTTTTGTGATTACAGGATGTATAGATAAAGTAGAGCTATGAGATTCATCCATAAGCTCCTTATTTATTTTCTGAATACATGGAACAAATATTATTGTATGAAATTTCAGTACACCTTCTTGATCAATATTGCACAACGGAAACATACCATCCTTTATATCCTCAAACTTCTTCTATAAAAAAGGATCTTATTTCTGAGCTATCTTCATCTTCTCTAGTAATGATGGTTGAGAGATCATTTGGGTTAGGGTTGATGATGTCCCTTCCCTTATAATTCCCATTTCTAGATTTTATAGGTCATTAATCAAAGGAACCCTTTGAATTATCATCATGGAAAGGAAAACTGGGTCTTTCCTACATAACGCATCAGAAACTTTGTTTTCTCTTCCTGGATGATAATGAATTGAAAAATCATAGTCTTTAAGAATTTCCAACCATCTCCTTTGTCTCATTTTCAATTCCTTTTGTGTGAAAATATACTTCAAACTATGATGGTCTGTGTATATATCACATTCTTCCCATTTAGATAGTGCCTCCATATCTTCAAGGAAAAAATGACCGCAACCATCTCTAGATCATGCATAGGATAATTCTGCACATGAGTCTTCAACTATCAAGATGAATAAGCAATGACTTTTCCATTTTGTATGAGGACTCACCCAAGACCTTTGAGAGATGCATCACTAAAAATAATTAACCCTTCTCCACATGAGGGTAAAGTAAACACAGGTGCAGTAACCAATCTCTTCTTTAGATCTTGGAATCTTTCCTCACACTCCTTTTTCCAGATGAACTTGAACCCTTTTTGAGTTAACTTGGTTAATGGATTACAAAGTCGTGAATTTTTTTTCACAAACTTCCTATATTATCCTGCTAATCCAAGGAAACTTTGAATCTCAGTTACTGCTGTAGGTTGAGGTCACTCCTCTACAGATTTTTTCTTTTCAGGGTCAATTGTGATTCCTTCATTGGTAACAATGTTCCCTAAGAAAGAAACCTTTTGTAACCAAAATTCAAATTTGCGGAACTTCCCAAAAAGGCTCTCCTTTCGTAGAGTTTGTAAAATAACCCTTATATGATCTTCATGCTCCTAGATAATTTTGGAATATATTTAATATCATCAATAAAAACTACCACAACGTTATCAAGGTAGTACTTAAAGACTCTATTCCTCAAATCCACAAAAATAGCAGGTTCATTAGTCAGCCTGAAGGGCATAACAACAAACTCATAATGCTCATATCTTGATCAGATGGCAGTTTTTTGAATATCATATTTCTTTACCCTCAATTGATGGTAACCAGAACAAAGATCAATCATAGGGAAGAATTGAGCCCCACAGAGATGGTAAAATAAGTCATCAATTCTTGGAGGAGGGTATTTGTATTTCACAATGATCCCATTCGGATATCTATAATCAATTTATAGCTACATTGATCCAGCATTCTTCTCTACAAAGAGAACTGTTGCTCCCCAAGGAGACACACTCGGCCGGATAAAACCCTTCTCCAAAAGACCTTGGAGTTATTTCTTTAATTCTTCTAGCTCCAAATTTTCCATCCTTTAGGGGGGCTTTGATATTGGATGTGATCTAGGTACGAGTTCAATAGAGAACTCTACATCTCCTTCTAGGGGAGGTCTAGACAACTCCTTAAGAAATACATCATCATATTCCTGGAAGATGGGGGCACTTTCTATCCTTAAACTACCATCTCTTTATTATTCTTCACTGATCAACTCCATAAAGAAGGATATAGGGGGTTCTTCTAGACAAATATCTGGTTGAGATATATCTCCTTAGAAGATAATTGTAGGTTTTCCATTCAAGAGTACTGATATTTCCTTGCTTCTGAATTTGATCTTAGCATTATACCAGGAAAGTTTAGTCAGAGGAAAACCTCTGACCATTTATTAAATAGAAATAAAAAGTGCAGTAAACAAGGAAATGGATGAGGGAGAACATCTTGCCCAAACCCACTCAAGAGTCCCCACCATATTACCACAAAACCAAAAAACCATTCAACTGAGTCAACACATTCAACAAAAACCATTCAACAGAGTCAAAACATTCAACCAAAAGCTCTCCCGCTTCATCAAAAAGTCACCATTGCATCCAGCTTTCAACAACACATTACCACCATCATGGGAGAGTACCATCGTACTCCATGAGAAATCACACCATCACCGGTGCATAAGCTCAGAAGACATTCCAAGGGACACGCGATAACGCCATCATCACCAAGACTGGATAGTCCAACATTATACCAAAGGAAAGCCACCGATGGGAGGATCCGAGTCGTCATGAACCAGAAACACCACCAAGGGCATAGATCTATTCCAATCAGACCACGGATGAACCCTAACCGGGTTCCGAAGCAGGCCATTCGCGATGTTGATAAAATCAGCATGAAAATAGAGGGACCAGCGACAGAAATCAGCAAAAATCCACCAGATTCAAAACCAATCGACGAAAACCCAAATCACCAGAAATATCCAAAACAACCAAAACGAATAACCTGCAAAAGCTCATTGAATCCGAAGCCCAAATCCTCCCCCTCCGGGAACACGGAATCGACGTCGAGCAACACAAGGAGCCTGCCGAAAGTGAGGCAAGGTCACAAAGGACTCACCGAACCGAATCCACCTTCGGCCCTCGTTTGGAAGCGACACGTCGAACTGAGCGACGACGCTGAGAACGGGAGCCGGAGAACCACTAGATGCCGATGCACACCCCCGATGCCAAGCCACACCTACGACGAGCCGAGGCCAGATGGAGCGGCGAGTCGATCCAAGCCGGAGGGGGAAGAAGACGGAGAAACGATGGGAAACCCTAGCTTCCACGAAGGTGAAGGAAGACGCCGCTCAGAGGCCTCAGAACTTGATCTTAGCATTATACTTTGAGAGCTATCCATCCCTAGTTTAACGTCGAATTCCATCATGGGAATGACAACTAGATTTCTGATAAGATTGTGCTCACCAAAGAAAATACAAGAGTTTCTAAACACTAAATATGCATGGATAATCCCACCAGGAGTCTTGAGTGATAACTCTAATTTTAGCAAAATAGGGGTTGGTTTTAAATTCTTTGCAAACATGGGGGAAATAATGGAATTCATAGAACTAGAAACAAACCATGTACTTTCTAGCTTTGACAGAACAGCAAGAGTACCTACCACCACATTATTTGGCACTTCAACTTCAACTGTCGTGATAGAAAAAGCACGACCTTGATCCCTTGGCCTTTACTGAGGTTGATGGTGGTTCCCCTCCACTTCCCTCGGATTGGGAAAGTGATTGTAAAAGTTCCCACATTTTCCACACTTAAGGTATTGGACATCAGGTTGGGCCTGCACCATCTTCCAATTTTCATTTGTGTTTGGATATTGGGGTTTCACCACACTAAGAAAATTCCTCTCAATATGGCCATCTCTTCCACACTTGTAGCATTTCCCTCTCCCATCCAGGCTTTTCCCCGAATGCTTCTTCCCACATTTATTACATGTGGGAAGTTTCATTTGCTTTCATCTTCTTTGCTGATAGAAATTCCTCCCTAATCTGGGCTCCATTGATATCTACTTTTCATTGGATTTATGATACCATTATCTCTCACCATAATTCAACTCGACTTTCATCGCACTCCATGCGATCTCCTCATAGCTATCATAGTCTTGGTTGGCTAGATTCTTCTGTAGATGAGGTCTCATCCACTGAAGAATCTATCAAAATTACAATTTGGATCCATGAAAAAGCTAGAGGTATATCATGAAAGTCAGGTGAAGTTCATCTCATGGCTTCCGACAGATTCGTTCTCCTTATGCTTCAGCTCGAGAAACTCCTTCTCTGTTCCTGTTCTCATGGAATGAGGGAAATATTTACTGAAAAAGGTCCTTTTGAACTCTTCCCACTCCATAGCGTCAACTTCCACTCTTATCCTTGTGGTTTTAATCAGTTCCCACCAATGATCAGCTTCTCCTAATAAGCGATATACAGCCTGGGTGACCATATCTTTCTCTGAATAGTGGAGCATAGAAAATATCTCTTTGATAGAGCTGATCAACTACTCAGCAATCAATGGGTCAGTCGATCCACTAAAGGTTGGTGGTCGTTGATGCATAATGTACTCAAAAAAATTTTGATTCCTTCGCGGTGAGATCAGTCTCAGCTTGATTTAAGTTATTTCTCATAACTTGAGTTCGTTGGTTCATCTTTCCCAAGAATATTTTCATTCCGGCTTCCATTGGACGGCCGTCAGTGCATGGTCCATTGCGGTCACCATTTTCAGGGTATCTTCTATTACCTGCCATTTTCTAAAAGAATAAAACCTTTGTGAAAAACTTATTTGATTTAAGAATCTTTTAACTCTAAAGGATTTTATATCTTAAAACTTCATGCTTTAAACAATTACATTTCTATGTAAATCCTTCATAATGATTCATAAAAAGGTTACGATTAACTAATCAAATCCCCCGGGAGTGTCATAACCAAGATTGCAGCAAGGCCCATTCTCATGCACCAGTTCCCATTCAAGTCTAGCTCAAAGTGGTGTTTTCGGGTTTTACCCCTATGTACATCTGTTCCAGAGCTACCTATACCTACTTTTATCCAAACAGTGATGTATTTTTTTGATAAACCACTTACTCAATACTCACCAAAATATCAGTAAGTTTCCCTATATTTATACTTTTCTATAGGATTATTCCTAAATTTTTCATATCCCAATTTCCATAAATAAATAAACTATCCTCTGATACCAACTATTACATCCCTCCTTTTTATTACATAAATTTCCATTATATTTTACATAAAGAGGAACTTAAAATTCTAGTGTCTTGGAAATTAGGGACATAAAACATTAAAAAACACAAAACATTCTTCTAATCCAATATAAGGCTTCATCATATGTTCATCCTATGTACAATTACTATATCTCACATCCTGGAGACATACATCTTGGTAAAGGGTAAGCAGAAGGGCCAGTAAGGTTAAACAAAGGAATCAGTTTGCTTGTGTTGACAATAAGAACTTGAAAAAAAAAATAAAGAAATGAGAAATGGGAGAATATTCATACCATGAAAAAAATAACATGAATCATAACTTGAATATGTGGATCCAACATTTAATTTAGACATTCATGAACATATCACCAAGGTCCATCCCCAAGGTGTCATAAACATTACCGAGGTTATTCCCCAAGGTATCATAAAATTTTTTATCTCTAGATATTAATTATTTACCCAATGAATTAGAGAATTATCAGGGTGAACCCTTAATATGTCTTTAATTTCATGTGATCCTCATAGATCATAATCAATCATTTCATAAATTACCCATATAGAATAAAATAAATTGGTTTTATTTCTAAATTCTGAAGTTTTAAAAGTGCTTTAAAATAAGATAATTATGTTATTTATAACCCATGGAAAGGGAGTGAGGGTTATATGTATGTCAATTTAAGAATACAATACATGATATTTATATATTTATGAACACCCATAGAAACAAAATAGTTCTGGTTATTCACATAATTAAAACAAGATAATTTATGGAGAGAAAAAGATAGGAATTTTGAGGCGAAATTTCTACAGCATAACAGCTATATGACAAGGTTTTAAAAAACATTGAAAAGAGAGGGGAAAAGGGTCACACACTCATAAATAATTCATAATATAGTACATGTACTTAATATGATCATGCTATGTATAATTGAATGACATACCACATGAAAAAGAAAACAAGAAAGAAAAGAGAATATGTGATTTCTTTTACAAGAAATTCGGCAGCCTAACGGCGACACTTGAAAATTCAGAAAACAAATTGATGTGATAGGAAAGGGACTCTCAACTATTATACATGAAATGGGATGTAAGGGGAACATATAAGAACATAACCTCAACATAAAGAGATGGAAACTATAAGACACAACACAAATGAAGTCATGACTTAAAAGAGGAGGGTGAAATGATCCCTTACCTTGAAGAGTAACTTCTAAAGCTTGAAGGTTGGGACCTTCGGAGGATTGAGGGAACCTTGGGAGGACTCCTTGGGAGGTAAGGATACCAGAAATATGTTTAAAAGGATTTTTGAATGAAATGGATGATGGAATGGCTTGGTATTTAGAGGGGAAGTGAGGGAACAAATCATTAATTACCAAGCGACACCTCATCGGTGGTATTGGAAAAACCATGGGCTTGCCCATGATATTTTACCATTGTATTGGCCACATAAGACCCCTCATAGAATAAATTACTATTCATAAGTCAACCAAAAATATTACACAATTATTACATCCTTAATGATGTCATTAAACACCTAAAACTCAAAACTGTAATTTCACTATTCATCGAAAATACAACATTCTCAGGAAAATCCCAAAAATTCACCTTAACCTAATACCGATGCTCTGAATTCAAAAGTTAACTCTATTTTATTTAAATAATTTTCTAAGTATTTTTAATTTAATTTTTAAATAAAAACACTATTCACCCAAAATACTAATACTTAACTAATAAATTCTAAAACCGTTGTTTACCTATTTTATTAAATCTTGTTAATTAATCATGGTGCCTAAATTATATTAATACTTTCATAAGTGAGGTTACTAATCCATTTGGTCACATTACTATTCATAAGTGTAAAATCACTATTCATAATTTATTATTCCCAAAAAATTAAGTTGATATGATTAGAATCTAAATTTCTTAATGAACACTACTTTAGAAGACCATTTTTTGAAAATCATTACACATTAATAATTATTTAAGGTTTACATAAATATTTTAAAATATCCTTTTTTCAATCATTAATAATATACATCTTATATTTATCCGGACATTTGAAAATTCACAAACTTCACCACAAGATGAAATCACAATTTTTATTTATATCAAAGGATTTCATAAAGTAGTTAAGGACTCATTACAAAGCCCCTTATAACACCATAATAGGACCTAAGTGTAAGGTGTTCTATGGTGATAGAATCTTGGGGCAGCTCAACCAACATTGCCTGAGGGGTAATTTCAATCACCTTTAACTTCACTCGAAGGCGATTCCATTCCAACTTCACACAATGAAGTTCGGCTTGGGTTTGGTCTACAGCAAAGCCAGGTGGTGCTACCTCCTTCCCATGTTCTGTCAGTTGGGCTTCAAATGTCCCGAGTCTACTGGAGGAGACTAGAAAATCTTCATTCTGTATTAATTATCCAAGATCAATTGTATTTATAAAAAATAATTGTAATGTTAAGATTTTAGTTTCTAACAGTCATATTGTTCAATAGTCATATAAAAGTCGAAACCCAATAGTATCATTTAATTATACTCACTTATTTAAATAAAGAATATATTTTTGTTGAGAATAAATTAAAATAACTAACAAAATTATGAAATAAAAATTATTCAAAATTACGGGTCATTACAATCAATAGTTGAAGATGAATATATTTCTGATATGAACAATTTTACCCTAGGTTTTTATATTATGAAATATTTCTCTCATTTTAATATTAATTTTAGTAATATCCTAATTCAATGTGAAAAATATTCACCAATTTCAATTTATATGAAGTCATTAAAATATAAGATAACTTGATATATAGACATTACATTACATTCAATTAAATATCATGTTAATAAAGGTGATATAGATTCGAATATTTATCAAGTAATGATCAATTAGATGATATCTTTACCAATCCATTGGACTCAAATATGACTCAATATATTAAATAATATATTCTTATGATAGAGTCTAAATTGATTTTTTTAAATGGTTAAACTAGTTTATATTACTCTATATTTGAACTATTTTTATAGTCTGATTTACTAGCATATGTTGGTTACATTTAATTATCTCCAAACCAATTTATAAATCCTCAAATATATTGAAATGATTTATATAACTTTCTATTTTTAATGTATTCAACAAGGGGATTTATCATTATATTGTATTTTTTCATTTTAAAATCTAAAGAAATTGGTTTGTTCAATTTAGAAAAAAGAGGTTTATTTTAGGTGGTGTTTTATTGTTTTTAGGTATTTTTATTCTAGTTGATAATAATTTTTAAATTAAAAAATTTAGGAAGAATTATGTCATTTAAATTTGTTTTACATTGAAAACTATTTTTATAAAGAAATTTTTTTCAAAAATTGTTTTGATATATGCATGAACTTGAAGTATATTCAATCAAATCTACTTATGTATAAAGTTTGGAATTATATATAGCTTAATCATGACATATTTTCATATTTTTATATGTTAAATCATGATATTATCTACTGATATTTATCTTTAATTTTGGTGGATGTGTTTTTTTCAAAAATTGATCTTTTTAATCAATTACAAAAATGTGGATAGTTTTTAATTATTACATTTGGTTTTTAAAATTATCAAAAATAGGAAGAGATTTGGATTTTTTATTTCCATATTTACATTTTTAATATTTTAAAATTCTTTACATATTATCAAATCATTATTTTATTCCCTCTAAAATATGTAATGAAAAGTGTTTTTCACTTATTTTTATGAAAAAATAATAATTTTTAATTTTTTTATTTTCTATTGATTAATATTTATTCTGAGTATTTCATTCATACTATTATTCGATGACTTTTTCATAAGGTAAAATATTTACACCTTGAAGAAAATTCTTACAATTTAAAAATTCATTTTATGTTACTTAGAAATCCTTATAAAATGAAATTTTGAAAAAGGAAAAAATATTCCACCCCTTAAATTACTTAGATGAAGTGAATATAATGTATTATTCAATTTAAATTTTTTAATGTGATTTATAAAATCCACGTATCTTTTAGGGAAATCATATAGATGTTCTATTTTTCTACAATGTATAAACTCTTATGTTTAACATAAGTCATACTATTTTTAAATAATATTACGTTTTTTCAATGTCAAATGGAATCCAAATTTTTATAATGTGTGAAATATTACAAAATAATGTGTCTTATGAAATAATATTATTGTGAAGGAGTATGTCTAATGAGTTTTAATATATTATGATACAATTATATCTTATGAGAATTTTTTTCTTATGGAATTTTTTGTTTTATATATATAAATAATATCTTACAAAAATACATCTTAAGATTATTTATATATTATAAAAAAAATTTATATTACATTTATTGAAAATTATTATCTGTTATTTATTTATTATTATTGTTTTTATATGAATACCAATTTTTCCATATCTGTATTCATGTTTCTAGAATGTATTTCAAATTGGAATAATACATAAGGAAACTGGTTTTCAGTTATTTGGGATATCGTAGATTGATTATTTTAGAGATATTATGAATTTATTCAACAATCATAACATACTTGTTTGAATCATAAAACTCTAAGGTAGTTCGTTATCATTATCTTCACACATATTTATAGTGATAATTTGGTTTTATTCATTGTTATTATTTTGAATCGAAAAACCCATTATACCCTATTATGCATTAATTAGATACTCTTATTTTAAAATATCAAAGATTCCAGTATCTATATTTTAAAATTGTTGTTTGGTTTGCTAAAATATGAAAAATTAAACATTACTCAACTTATCCAATGAAAATAGTTTTCAAAAATTTCAAAAAAGATCATAAAATAAATAATCCATAAAAACAATTAATACCTTGAATAGGTATGTAAATCAATTTCTCAATGATTGATGGACATGATTCAACAATTATAAATCACAACACTATTGGTTTTTATGTTTGCACATAGTTTATTTTATATATTCTCACGTGCTTAAATTGAATTATGGTTTAAGAGTTTTCCTTCTAAAATAATCTTTTCTTGCAAGGTTATACTAGATATCACAATGTAAATAATAATCATAACTCCATTTAAAAAGATTGTATTCTAACGATTTTCTAATCCCATTTAATTCCAAAGGTTCTTGTGTTGGTTACGCCTCTCCTAGAAAAGGTATCTTAAAATTAGGTTTTGGATCCCACTCAAAATTCAATTAATTTAGTTCATAAAAAATTGCAAAAGTATTGGAAGGTTGTGAAGAGGTTATTTAGGATCATATTGATATGAAGTTATATAAAAATAAATTTTTCACTTTTTATTTTTTTGAATTCTCATTAATGTGCATGATTACTCTGGTTTAATTCATTTGAAATTTTAAACTATTCTATTCACCCCCATACACACCATTTCCCATCTTGGTTGGGTCCAAACATATTATATATCCATATAAAAAGCCCTAACATCACCACTCTCAATAATATATCATAAGAGGTTGTACTTTCAAAATATGTTACTAGTCTATTGGTGATACTACGGATCCTTATCCTGGGAAATGGATTCATTATTATCATAATAATTCTTGATTACTCGCTTAATGTTTGGAACCTTTTAATGTTCATAAATGATCTATCCGATCCAAAAAGACTCATTTTCAACATCTGATGTAGTGATATACTCTACCTTAGTTGTTGATTCCATCATAGTGGATTGTTTGGAACTCCTCTAACTAAAATCACCATTGATTGGGGAAATCCGAATTAATGTCTTATGTCATCTCTGTTTTAATGGAAACTCAGATCTGTATAATTATTTATAGAAACACTACTACAAAACTGGCCTTTAACTGCACTTTTATTTATCAGTACTATAAGAAAATGCTGATAAATGATATATTTATCAACCCTGACAAATTTAATCTTTTATCAACACTTTTATTATAGTGCTGATAAGTAAACCATTAACAGGGATTTAATTTTGTCATTGATAAAGGGTACGCTTTATCTGTTCATTATGATTAGCACTGATAAATATTTCATTCCTCAATGCATTTCAAGCAATGATAAAATGGGATAATTAATTAAATAAAATAAAAAAATTATTCAAAAAATTATTTAAAATTTTATTTATTAAATAATTATTGTTAAAAATGAATTCATTGATTATAAATTATTAAATATTAACATTTCATTAATTATATAATTATGATAATTAATGTTATTAAATTATATATATTAAATATGAGGATACATATTAATGTATATAAATATGATTTATATATTACAAAATACTTATGCTCTTTATATTTGATTTTCATATATTTATTGTTTAATGGTATATAATTAATAATTAATATGAATTATAAATATTGACTAATTTCATTGTACTCGATATATAATTGAATGTAATTTAGTTTTTTGAATTTAATATAGATCAAATGCGTGTTATATTTATTTCACGTGTACATAATTAATGAAATATTATACACAATATGCACACCCACAAAACATATCCATTTTTTCAATATTGTTGAACTCTACCTATATTCATAATTAATTCAATTTCACTCATTTTTAACATATATGCATGAATCAAAAATATATATTCATTAATAATGTTAGAATAATATTTGTAAAAAAATATTTATAGATAAATATGTTTATAAATGTACATTAAATATATTTATACAGTTGTATATTTATAATTATAACTAAATAATTATTTTTTATAATAATTTATATAATAATAAATAAATAAATATATTTATTTAAATAATTATTAAATTTATAATAAGTTTAATTAAATAATGAATATATTTACTATATTTATATTTATATTTATTTATTAAATATTTATATGTATAATTATATAAATATTTATATTTATATAAATAATATTTCTTAAAAATATTTATATAATTATAAATAAATAATTATAGATTTATAATAATTATATTTAAAAGGGATTATATTTATTGTATTTATATTTACAAATTTTTATTATATATTTATATATATTTATAATTTTTTATTTATAATTATAATTATAAATCTTTTAACCGCAATTCAGTAATAAGATCAGATAAAATATTCTTTATCCGCACATTTTTCGTGCTGATAAAGATTAATATTTATTAGCATAAAATAAAATGCTGATAAAATCAACATTTATTTGCACTATAAGTTTACTGCTGATAAAAGTTTCCAGATTGATTTCCAAAACCCAAACCATTTGAAAACTCTTCATGATATATAAACATTCCACAGAAGCCACTTGTTATCGGTGCTCCTCCTCGAAAAATAAAAGGTCAAATCAAACCACATGACTACCTCTGAACATCTCATCCCACATCCAAATAGGGTCTCATATTTTACTCATCCTAGAAAGGTAAGACTTTTGATTTTCTTTGTGTATTATTGGTCTTGTTCATGATTTATTATTCTATGACTTTTTATGATCCTTTGTTTATGATCTGTTGGATATGATTTGTTAGGGATCTATTGTTTATGGAATGATTTGTGGTCCATTATTTGCATTGACTACCAATGTTTGATTTATTGAATCTTACACTTAACCCTGGATTTATTCATTGTTGGTTTACTGCAATGTTTGATATCTTTTTACAAAATAAAATTTTCATATATGTATATAAAGGTGTAGTAATTTTCATGTATATTCATTTATATTTACTTCTGATTTGAGGCACATTAGTGGTTACCTAATGTTTATATATATATACTAACACCTTTCATGGACACCTCAGTGGATATAGAGCTTCATATGCTGTTTTTCAGGAACCAAGTTAGTTGAGTGATGTTTGTTCCTCAATTTTTTATATGTATTATAGTATATAATTATTCTTAAATTTCACTCTGGTTTTTAGTTTTCTTATGGATCAGATTTAAAGGGACCATCCTTAGTTAAAAACATGTGGTTTTACCACATCAAGCCTTAAATTTTTGAATAATTGTGGTTCCTTTAGTTCACATTACGTTTTAATATATTGTTTTTATGTATTTGAAGTTTTTATAGACTATTATTGAGTGATTTTTATACTGGCATGACATGTATGTGTTTCAATACATCTAGTGCCTCATTTATTTCCATATTTTTTTGTCTAAATGGTACAACTATATATGGTAATCATGAATTTGAGTCTTCATGTCCAGTGACCCCGAGGGTTATGCTAGTTTTTTTTTGACCTCTAGTACTAATTGTTTCAATTGGGGGGGGGGGGAAATCTCCCATTTAATATTTTTTATACCCAAAGTTTAAACCATCCTTTAGTGAATTTAATGTGTGTTGGAGGTCATAAGAAGATTGAACCTGGTGATGTTTGGGAAATTCTGACCAGGGTTATTATAATATCCATCTACTGGTTTACACCTATAAATATTAGTGATATTATCATTTATTATCTGTCTTTATCTCGCTCTATTTTTTTTTCAAATTCTAATATCCCATACTATTAGATTTGGAATATCTAGGCACTCAGATATTCTAGTAGAAATGATCCATATTTCCCTTTTTATAATTGTCTATAACATTCACTTTTTATAATGAATATCTTATGTGTGTATATATATATATTGTATAAAATTAATCATTTATGAACCCAATCGGATAGATATGACTGAAAATGGATGCATGCTAATCATTTGAAAAATGAATAAGAAGATGGAGTAAAAGATTTTGTCATGTTTGCAAAAGAGAATGTTGGAAACCCTTCTAACATCCTATGTCTGTTTTTTACTTTATTATTATTCAAGATAAATTATTCTAAAAGAGTTGGAAGAATATATGATTTTTCACAGAATATATCCAAGCTATAAGTGGTGGACTAAATACAGGAAAAACATAATTTAGACATCGATTGGGATAATACTACAGTTTATGAATCATTTGATATAAATAGATTTGACAAAGATGATGGATATCACATTGAATAAAGGATAATGTCAATTGAATATGTCCTTTTTTATTGTCCAAACTTGTTTTCAATATTAAATAACTATTCTAGGAAACCATTGTATACTGGTTGTACTAAATACACAACATTGTTAACTGTATTTATCATATATAATTTCAATGTTTTCAATTGATTGAGTAACACCTGGTTTACAGAACTACTTGGTCTTCTGAAAGACATTCTACCAGACAAAAATTAACTACCATGTCGAACATATGATTCTAAATGAATGATACTTTAAATGGGAATGATCTCCAAAAAATAAATGCTTGTCCATATTATTGTAAATTGTTTCACAAGGACCATGAATCACTCATCAAATTCACTAAGTGTGGAACATATTGATACAAAAAAATGAATCATGTCCTTCAAAATATGTATGGTACTTTACTAACATTCCATGGTTTAGAATTCTATATGGATGTCAGGAAGCCAAAAGACAACTATCATGGAATGAAGACACAAGAATTAAATATGGTAACCAATGTCATCCATCTTGTTCTCCTATGTGGAAGAAAGTTGATTATGAGTTCCTTGAGTTTGGAGATGTGCTAAAAAATATTCACCTTCCATTAACTACAGATGGACTGAATCCTTTTGGTGTAAGTAGTAGTACTCACAGTACATGGCCCATCATGTTGTTAAATTATATCTTGCAGTAAAGTTTACACATGAATTACAAATACATTATATTGTCTCTTCTTATATCTGGACCAAAGTAAGTAGATGATAATATTGATGTCTATTTGGATCCATTGATTGAAGATCTGAAATTTCTATGGGATATAAGTGTTATAATGTATGATTCTCATAGAATTAACGAATTTACATTGAGGTCCATGTTGCATAGAATTATAAACAGCTTCATCACTAATTTAAATTTATCAAGCTATAACATTAAAGGCATTTCAGTGGGTCCCATTTGTGAAAAACTAATATACTCGGTTCTATTGAAACATTCCTCAATGACTATGTTTTAGGACATCAAACATTTTTCCTTGATGAAATAATTACAGATCATGGACTACAGTATTCAGTGGTAATATCAAACAAGCTATGACACTGTATCTAACAACGATTGGGCAAATGTACAAAAAAGTAAAAAAATATTGACACTATTTATGGTAATCTATTTTTCAAAAACCATATAAAAATATTTTGTAAGAAGAGATAAATTTTATTTTAATTTCCATATTGGAATATTTATGATGTTAGGAATTATGTTGATGTCATGGATATAAAAAAATAAATATTTAATGTATTTATTGGCATGCTCCTAAATGTTCCTTATAAAATTTATGATGGAATCAAGGCTATGTTAGACTATAATGAAATGGGGATATGGGAAGAGGATTTACCGGTGATGGGTAAATGGCATAATTTTCTTCATCTAGAATCTTACACTCTATCCAGAAAAGAAAAATTTGAAAATTTTCCATTTCTTTGTGAGTGTAAAGGTTATATTGGGGTATTCATCAAATATGAAGAATGTTGTGTCAATGACTAATTTAATGTTTCAAGGAATAAAATCACATAACTGTCAGGTTTTTATATAAGATTTATTATCTCTTAATTTTTGATTTATTCTACCTCAAAATGCATGACATACAATAACCGTACTCTACCTCTTTTTCAAAGCCTTATGTAGTAAATTTGTACACCCTGTGAAGTTTCCCATCCTGAATAAATAGATTTCAATCATATTATGTAAATTAAAAATGATCTTTATATAGGAATTTATTTATACAATGGACCACCAGATAGATCACTTAGGTTGAGAGGTTCAACTATGTGGTCCTTTCAATAATAAATGGTTGTATTTAAGAACAATATATTGTTAAATTAGATATTTAATTCTATACAAATTACCTATCAGGTGTTAAAAGAATCAGTCTCCAAAACTCTCAATTTAGAGAATGCCTTATGGGAGAAGGTATTTGTTGAAAAGAGGATATAACAATTACCTTGAAATAGCAGGACCAAGAACATCTTTACATTTTATAAAATAGAGAATATGTATATCCATACATTAAAGACCACAATGAAATTACAATAGATTTGAATCCATCATGATCTGAATGGTGGATATCTAATACACATAAAAAATATATTATAGGATGGTTCAGAGATCAAATTTATTAGGAGTTATCTAAAAATCTGAATTCAAGTTTTGAATGACTTCAATATCTAGCCATAAGACCAAATTAAAGTGTTATATATTAAATTGGGTTTGCAAAAACATATTTATACATTCTATATAAAAGAACACAATGACTTTAGTACGATGCCAATGAGTGGTGTTAGGATTGTGGATGATGCGATGCATTTATCTGGTTCCAATGATAGAAATCCAATTTATGGAAAAATGTCATGTTTTTTTCATTGTCTAATAGATATATGAGTTGTATTATACAACATTTAAAGTGCCTATTTTCTATTTCAAATGGGTTTACAATATCAATTGAGTGAAAGTTATTGATATGGGCTTTGTGAAGGTGAATTTCAATATAAAAGGGAAAACATATGAGGCTCACATAATGGTATCTCATGTAGTGAAATTATTTTATATATCCAATACAAAAAAACAAGAATTGGATGATTGTACTACTATGTACTAATACAAATGTTGAGTCAGGTGAAAATTCAATCGAGGATGACACTTTTATTGGTACATCACAATCAATTCGTTTCGATCCCAGAGTAAAAATTGTATTGTTTGTTAGAGGAGACCATAAAGAGGGGATTTGGATTCTTGAAAAATGAACCAAATAAATGAAACCATAAAAATGTAAAGGGAGTTAAATGAAGTGGTAAAAGTGGTTTTTATTATATTATGTTTTTACTTGTAATATTATATGTTATCTAGTTCATTAAAATAATATAAATTAATTGTTTGACTTGCCAAGAAGACAATTTATTCTTCATATGATGATGTTACCAATCCCTCAAAAGAAAAAAACATTAAATAAGGAAACCCTTTGGATAGATGAAAAGGTTATGTTACAATATATTTTCTATATTTTATAAAAAAATTATATAATGAAACATTCATTTAATTTTCATTATTCATTGAATTGTACATTTTTTAGAATATTTTTGTCTATGTGTCATGACTTTTCAAAAAGAGAAACAACATTGTATCTTCTCAATTATAGAGGTAATCTTGTTATTTTCATATTGAAATCATTGTCCATAGAATTAATTTATTATTTAATATTTATTTTTAATTTATTTCTTTTTAGTATTACACATAATAAGTGTTTTCTTATATAGGTGTATTCTTTTTTTAGTTGAGGTGGTTTGTTCCAAACTACTCATGAAGTGTTTCCATTTCGACAAAGAATTTCAAATAAAATCATGGTATCATTGATAGTTAGGGCTATTTTTGAATGTATGTAGTAATTTGTATTTATTTAATTGTGTAAACCCATGTTTGAAATGTCTATAATAGTGTTTTTTTATTTGTGTTTTAAATTACATTTCATTTATATTATGTATTGGGACTTGTTTTTTATGATATCAGGTATGTTTTTGGTGTGTTTCTAGTGTTTTAGTGTGTTGTAGCAGGACACTATAGTGTTGTAGAAGTGTGCTCTTAAAGAACATTATTATGTTCCAATTTATCGGTGCTTTTATAAGTGATGATAAGGAGAAAATTTCTCAGTGCATTTGAAATTGTTGATAAAGGATACATATATCAACACCTCTAGAAGTGATTGTAAATGACTACATTATCAATGTTCTCAAAGAAATGATTAATGTTTAATTTATCAGTTCTTATAAAAGTGATAATATAGTACTCCATTAGCATTTTTATATTCAAGTGCTAATAAATGTGACATTTATCTTCACTTTTATAAGTTATGATAGATGACTTATTTATCATCGATTTTTTAGCACTAGAAATGGATCCTTTATCACAACTTTTATAGCTCTGATAAAATTCTTCGTCTTTTAACATCACTCACATTACCTGTACTGATAACCTCAATTTCTAGGACTATTAAAGACCTCTAATGTAGTTGTGATGGTTCTTCCTCTCCTCCAAAGACCATAAACATATCATTAGTTCTTCTTAAGTGCATAAGGGTTTTTTAACAACAATTAGTGACTATAAATAGTATTATATTGGTATTTACTAGTTATTATGAGATTATTGGAAACATGAGGAGGCCGGATAATTACATAAATAAATATTATATCATTTTAAATTAATATTCAATACATATCACCACAAAAAATTCCCCAATACATAATGGTATAGTGTATATAGAAACTATATATATAAAAAACATATTTCATGAAATATATTTATTATCTTCTTCAGCATATCCAAAAAATTTCTTCTCACATTGTAAACTTATTATATATATCGTAATTAATACATATATTCATAATCTAAGGAAATTGAAACTAGAGGAAGGGTGAGCTCAGATGCTCAGTTGGGAAAAAACAGGGACACATTAATTAATTATCATAAGGAAACATATGATAAGAATACTCAAAGGGATCTTGATTATAAATTATTAAATTCATACATAATAAGTCTTAGATCAAAAATCATGAGTCCGAGAATAAAAAATTTCAAAAAAAAAGTCACGATTCTTAAGATTGTGGAATCCTCAATAATCAATAATGAGCCATCAGATCATCTTATAAGCATATTAAAATTTACAAAGTCACATTTCATTAATATTTTTAAAGAGTATTTAATGGTTTTAAATGTATTTTTGATATAAATACCCAGGAAATTAATTGTTTTATTAAATTAGGAAAAACTGAAGTTCAAATAGTTAAATTAATTCAAATGGTTAAAAGGTGATAATTTTGAGAGTAAACATTTATTTATACTTAATAGACTTTTATTTGATTTTTTGTTATGTGATTTTTGTTATGTTCATTCAAACTTATTTAATAACTTATGATGTTTATAAAAAATTATGCCTCGTTATCTAGCCCTCAACCAAGGGGGCCCCCAAGTCACTTAGTAAGGCATAAGAGGGACTATCTGGCCATGTATAGTCCATGGGAAGGACTTAACCTGAGACCACAAGGGGAATCAGTCATGTTTGGTTCATAGATGGGGAAATGAATGTTCACAGTGTAGGTCCACGGTGGTCAATCCTCTTCGGTTATGGGAGGAGAGGTTCATCAGCATGGGGCGGTGCAGAATGATGATAAGAGTGATCCAGATCCTATACGACTTACCTAGATAGTTAGATCCATAATTTAAATTATAATAGAGCATGCATTAGTCCTCTATTTTGATTTGGGACACTATACAACACAACCAATATTCATTTTTAGATAATGATGTCGACTTATGCTTCACTCCGCTGCCTCGCACTTGAACACCACACACCACCGTGCTCTTATATGCTACAACCCTTTTCATTTTACATCCACCTTATAAGATTCCTAAGATCCACCCTTTCAACACCGAAAGATCATATATTTTGTTGGATAACCACTGATACACAACTAATCAAATTTAGATCACAACTTGCACCACGATGGAGCTACATGAAGTCTATTTCGATCTTCATGTGGATACTTTGAAGGCTGGATGAAAGAGATACCACCACATCCATGCTTCTCAATTACCATTTTCATGATGCTAATACCACATACCTAATGGACCACTTCATACAAATTTCATTAACCCTATCTACCATACAGAACCAAAGGATCTTCCCCGATAGACTAAGACCACTACAAATGAAGGAAGCTTGTGGATCTCACAGGTATTTTCAAATATCTCACAAGAAGATATCATTGTTTTTTGAATACGATATCACCAGATATATATATATATATCCCTTGAAAACCAAATGGATTTATAGGAACACATTATCTATAAATATAGGAGGATAAGCCCAATACTTAAGGGATATCACCCACCACCAATAGGAGGAGATGAGAATGTGTTGAGGATGCTACTCCCTTTATTTTTTCATCATTTTATATAATTTTATTTATTTTTATTTACTTTCATTTTCATTTAATAATAATTTACTATATTAAATAATTCATTCATTCATTTATTTATCAGATTGTTTCTTCTACCCACAATTATTCTTTATCTTATTTATCTTCTTCTTCTTTCATTCAATTATTTTTAATTTATTAATTTATTTCTACTTTTTATATTTTATTTTATGTGTTCTTCTTTAATTTTAATTTTATATATTATATTATTTTCTCTAATATTTTTTTAATTACGATTTTCTTATCTTCTGTCTCATCTAACCAACATAACCACTTTTTCTAAAAATGATTGGTTAATCTGAGGCTTGTCCTGGTGGATGAAAGTTGTGATTTCCAATCATCCTATGAATAAATTTCTATTTATTATTATGTTTTGGGTGAGAAAGAGTGAAGACTTCTTGTGTTGTGATTTTCCACCAGGACACTAAACTCATACTCATTTATATACTTTTACTAAATTCGTTCCCCTCTTACACTAGATACAAGCTCTTCATTTAATGGATTAGAGACATCCAAAGGATAAAATGGAATAAAATGGAGTTAGTTACTAGAAGATGTGAAACTCTCAACTAATGTATATTGTCAAAATTGATTATAGGAGAATGTGAAAATTAAATTGCTAAAGGAATTCAAGAATTAATACCACTGAATAAAATAATATTAATTTATATATGAAATCGAAGAATAGATTTATCAAACTAAATATAAACACCAACAAAGAGAATTATAAAACCAATAATCCAAACCACAATCTCCATTTTATTTGTTTTCTAATCACATTCTATCTTTGTATGTTAGTATAAATGTTATTATTTTATTTAACTTCTTAAATTTTATAATTTTCATATGGTTAATAAAAATTACCAAAAACAAGTAGTTTATGTTAATTATATTAAGTATGTAAACAACTCTGATGATCCTTAGGAGAGATGACACTGGTAAACCTCTATGCTAAATTATGAAAAAAAATTAATTTTTTTATTCCCTGTAACAGGCATATGTTAATCATTCCATTAGAGTTTGGAACAATTATACTAATACACAATCATTTCCTTTGGAAATTATCACTACAAAAACCATTATAAAATAGTGGAAAGAATATCATAGTTTATTAGGTTTACTCATAATTATATTTTTAACATGGTTGATAGAGTATCATATTGTATTGGTTTCACTTCCCATTCCCTTATACATTATCTTATCAGAAATTAATATTTACTTAATTGATAATAGGGTTATATAATTGGGGTCCCACTCATCACACAATGAAATAAAGACATATTTGTTCTATAATATCACTATATCATTGAGTATTTCAACATTGAACAAACTTTGGAAAATAAATAAGTTTCCTAAATATTTCATCATCATATAACCATAATCCATAGAGAGAAATAATTGGGATTAAATCAATATATAATATCCCCATTGATGTATACGATTCCTTAAAATATTTATTCATTGATTAAATATACATTTATATGATCATTATAAATATTCTTTAAAATAATGGGAAAACATCATTTTGTTTTTGAAAACATTTGAAAACAATAAATTAATAAAAAATAAGAATATCAATTTCTTATTAAATATATTTTAACATGTAATCTAATATTGATAATGAATAGTGGTCTCTACTGAAAAAATGTTTTTCATTTGGTAAACCATAAAATAATTTCTTTTCATATTTTTTTTGAAAAGTCAAATATTACCCATTTTGAAGACAATATAAATATTTCTTTTAATAAAATTGAAAATCAATTAAAAAATACTTTAAAATTACATTAATAAATAATCTTAAAATTAAAAAGTATCATTATTTATTCATTTGGTGAATATTTATATGGAAGAAAAAACTTCTTGACCAAAAAGTAGAAAAAAGTTCACCTTTTAATAAAAATATTCTTTTTTTATTTTTGAGTATAAAAGATGGAAATATGGAGATAATATTTGAATTTTTTTTCCAAAACTATATAATAAGAAAATATATATTATTTTACAATAAAATTACAAATAATTTCTCAAAATGGTGATTAAAAGATAAAATATTGTGACAAAAAAGAAATTGCAACACAAACCCTTACAACAAGTCCAAGATTTCATTGTACATGTTATAACCTCTTGTATAAGAAATTTATATTTATTGTAATTATATTTCATAATTAAAATAATATTTATCTTAACATATATAATTCATTTATAATTTTTACTCACCATTTTATTAATAATTCTCCACTAAAATCATTATTTTGGTGTTAATTATTTGGTTTTTCATGCGAGTTTCAGCTTGGATATTATGATCCTTTCACCTTGGTCATAGATTGATAATATCCATAATATTAATATTATCACAAGTATAATATTTATTCATTATATAATCTATTTTAAAAATCCATGTAAGGTAGTGATGAAAAATAAATTTCATCACTTCATGGTGGAGGGAGTTTGAACTTATGCACGAGTGACACATTAATTTTACAATAGTTGGAATGAAGGAAAGAAAATAATTTATTTAAATAATCATAATAATATCATAAATATAATATATATTATTTAAATCTATTAACATAACCATCTTATGTGAGTTTGGTGGTAAAAAATGAAAGGTATCGCTTCATGGCATCATTATTCCTCACATACATAAGTGTAACAATTTCATTTTCCATTGGATAGAAAAGAAAAATAAAATTATTGTATAATGAAAATAAAAAATCTAATTATAGTAAATATATAAATTTAATTATATTAGTACAGTTTTATAATACTTTTAGGTGGATTAAGATGAAAAACTTTAATTATATCCGAAAAGGCAATTAACTATTTTATAAGTATCTTCATTTATCTTACACCTTAATAATTTTTAAGATGGTGTTTTGGTGACCCCAATACCACTATAATTTGGTGAGGAAATTTACTATGATATTTGGGAAGGTATTTTCTGATATATGGTTCTAAAATTGTGTGAACAAATGAGGATAAGAGGTTCCCTTTTATAAGTGTGGGGAGTAGTGCACATGTAAATATTTAATGTTTTAAAATAACATAGTCATTTTCATTGGAATGTGGTACCATATAGACAAATACTCAATTATATTTTAATTTAAGTATGGTTTAAACTAGAAAAATTGGATTTATGCATGTTTTAGAAATAATATTTTCCATATATCTTTGTTTAATCTCTTAAATAACCACTTTAACCCTTATAATGAGACAAGGTTTTTAAAGTGGTGACTATTTATTGGGGATAAAAATTAACTTTCCACTATTAAAAATAATTTATTTTGCTGATTAAAAATATGGAATCTATTTTTCATGATTCAATTCCAGGTGTTAAAAGAAATTAAATCTAATATCTAAGCACAATCTCATAGAAATATTTTAAGGAAAATTATTATTTTTAAGAATAATAATGATTTAATTCTCATTCATTGACTAATAAAAATAATTTTAATAATTTAAATTAATTACATTAAAAATTATATATCATTTTTTAAAATCATTTATAAATAGTAACTAATTCAATTTATTAACATAATAACACATTGCATGCATAATTGTTTTTTGGATAAATGTCTATTTTTACCTTCAAATAATTGTATCTTCAATTATAACAACCTTATAATCAATATATGAATGAATGTTAACTTCTAAACAAGTTTGAAAAATAAATATCAATATGTTTAACACTAAAAATAAAATTAATTAACTTTTATATAAACTAAATATGTTAAAAATAATGTTTATAAATAATACAGTTGTATTTAGCCAAGAATTAATAGACCTGCATTCTTTATCATTTTTCCATTATTTCATGAATTTTGTTATTATATTTTATTACTTAAGTTTTATCAGTTTCATTTAGCTATCTAGTAATTTATTTGATTTTATTTTTATAATAATACATCATTCACTTGAATTATATTTTATGTCCATCACAAGCTATCAAACACATTGAATTTATTAAAATGAAATTTATTCTAAAATCATAGGGAGTCAAGTTATGCACCATTCTAATAATTTAAACCTCTAAATCCATTAATATTATCAAAAAATGAGGATAAGTCTCCCTCATTACCTTCTTTGGTTCCTCATAACATCCTAGAATTTATGATTCCTCCAAATAAGCTTACCAAGTGAGTGGTCTTGTTTCAAATCACTTTATCACAATTATCCTTGATTTAAAATAATTTATCACCATATAAAAGATCATTATCCAGTCGTAAAACCAATATGTTAAATACATGTGAATGATCAAGTATGTATTTACTTTATATAGACACATGGAACACATCATAAACATGACATAGATTTTATGGGGGCATCAAATGATAAGCAATTATTCATACTCGATTAAGAATTATATAGGGGCTAATGTATATAGG
The DNA here is from genome assembly GCA_963277665.1 of Viscum album. Classification (NCBI taxonomy): domain Eukaryota; kingdom Viridiplantae; phylum Streptophyta; class Magnoliopsida; order Santalales; family Viscaceae; genus Viscum; species Viscum album. The sequence goes on from OY728143.1 coordinate 1,332,823,582, forward strand.
TCTTAGATTACATTTCATCCAAAATTCAATAACCTTATTCCAAGGATACATATGTATGAATAACTTATCTCCAACATCAAATTCAATATCTCATAGAAGGTTATTGGAATTACTCTTCATTCGACTCTTAGCTATCTTGATGAACTATTATACAGATCTAACTTTCTCTACAATTTCCTTAGTTATCTTATCTTGTCATATATTTTTTATAAAAATTCATCCAATCTTATTATAGTTTTGTACATATAAATATATATGTATTCATATGGATCCATTTGGATACTCAAATGATTGTTATTTTTTTAAGAAAATTCAACTGAAAAATGTTATAGATATCAACCTCATTTTAAATTCATAGATCAATCTATCAACATATCATCTTGGGTTTGAATAGTTATATTAGATTTAACATCCATTTGAAGTTGAAATATATTGTCAATGTTAATATATATACTCAATGGTTTATAATTTATTCTCCAAAACATCTAGGGAATCCAAGGATCTCATTAAGATATTGTTAAGAGTGGAACTCCATGAAGCCTAACAACTTCTTTAGTATATATCCTAGAATTGTATCCATGTGAGAAATCATCATTGATAAAAACAAAAAATGTGATGAATTCATAAGGTGATTGAATATAAACCAAATTTATTTATGGACTTTAGATTTCTTAGGGAGTTATATATTGAAATAGAGGGTGATGTTTTTCCATTTATGTACAGTTTTGTTTAATAGTTCACCATTACCTTCTACTTATGAAATTATATCATAACTTGCTAATATATCTAGAATTATTTTAAATTCTCGGTAATATACCTCTTAATCTTTCCCACTAAAAATACTCTTTTAGATCTCTATTTTTTACTCCCATTATTGATAGTTAATGATGAAATTTGGGCTTCATATAATAGAACATTGATCAAGTATGGTATTGGTGGGACACATACTTAGTTCATGAACATGATCATTTCATCACTATCACAATGTAACAAAGAATATTACTTTTGTATTATACTACTCTATATCTCTTTAGTTCCACTTTACTCTTCAAATAAATTGATAGTTGGACTTTACATTTAGAAACATAAGATTTATACCTTTCCTATACGATTTCATGATCTATCCTCTAAAAATAAATAAATAATTGACCTTTTTAATCCACATCATGGAAAAGACACCATGGTCTATGAAAATCAATTCATAATACACCTTTTGTATTCTATGGTTGATGACGTATTAAGCAATCATATTCATTAATAAACTATAATCATCTATATTGGTGAATATTTAAGTCATTCTAAAGTGAACCAAAATATGCATGAATTAAATAAAACATTAGTCTCATGATTTAAATAATACATCTCACAAATAGTTACATAACACAAAGATAAAAAAGGTTTTGTGTCTTATAGATTAGTTATATAAAAATATTATTTGATAACACTTGGAAACATTTATTCATAATTGTTCTATTGTTAACATATTTATACATATCTCACATGATAAAATCATCTTTATAACCTAGGGATTGTTAGCATAGGAAATGGGTGATCTCAAATGCTCAGTAAGTGGAAATCATGTCATAACATTAATAACAACATGAGGAAAACATTAATATCCTCATAATGTATCAAAAGACCTCAAAATAAAATCATAATATAATTTGGAGTTACATAAGATCTAAAAAAGGTAATTAAATAAGAATAAAAGGTAAGACCTCACTTAAAACGCATCTCAATTGTCATATAACATATGGTCATGAAATAAAAGTGGTAATACATTTAAAATATTAAATAATATTGAAAACATGACATCTCATCAAAATTTCATTCATCTTCAAAATTTTAAATGAATTGATAAACAACATGAATATAAAGGAAAATAATAAATATATAAAATCTTTTAACAAAATATTTACACATCACGTTCACACAAAAAATTGTGAACAAAGCCTCTCATATCTCATTCACTAAACACACAAATAGAAAACGTTTACTACATCTCATTAACAAAAAAACATGATAAAAGTATTCTTGCAACTCATTTGTGAAACATTTCATCATTTAATGTGACATATAACCATAAAAATAGATTGGAATTTGGATATAAATACCCACCCATCATCAACATACATATGTATGACACATAAAATAAATCATAGACATATATTAATGAACCCAAGGAAAAAGTATGGATTTATCAAACCTTTTAAAACATCAAATTACATGAAATTAAAAAATCATAATATATGAAAACACTCATTTTCCAAAAAAATGGTATCCTAATAACATATATATGGTGATCATAACATTGATTTTTGAAGATAAATAATGGGGGTAAATAGAGGTGAAGATTCAAAAACAATTAAAAAACATTTTAAAATAACAAATTATAAAAAATATTTTTTGATGGGAAAAAAGATGAGTTTTTAAAATACTATTATAATTATATCCAAATAAAATATCATTTTAATTACATAATGATTATCAAAACAATACTTGTAGTGTATAATAAAATATTTTATTTTGAAATAATGGAAAAACATTTTGACAATTTTTAAATTAATATATTTAAAACCCACATTATTAAAAGTATAATAAAGAATTTATTTTAAAACGAGTAAGTGGGGAACCAAAGGATCATTGGAGATAAAACAATTTTATTTTCCACTAATGTATGTAACATAGGAAGGAAATGTAAACATAGACATATAATAAAATTCCATTAAATGAAATGGGAATTATAAATAACATTTATTCATGTTCACAATACAATAGAATCATGGTAGAAGAATAATTTTGTGTGGAACCTGATTTTTCAATAAATGAAGGTGGAAATACAAAAATATTATCATTGGTTGAAATATATTAATATTGATAGTTTATAGACTAAGAGGATTGGTTTCAACCCAAGAAAGGGTTTTAGTCATGAAACCCCCTTACAACATGAGCATTATTTAAAACAAATCCACATGAAGGTGAGATGCTATAATTGAATTTAATTAACATAAAAAATTATAATTCATGGTATAATATTTCAAATAGACTTTTTGAACACTACATAAATGGAATTTTGTGCATAATAAAAAAAATATTTTATATAGATAAATTTTAGACGAAAACCATTATAAAATAAAATACATAAAACCCATTAAAAGTGAGAAAGTGTGGTGTTGAAGTTAAAAAACCTTGAATAAATAAAATTCAGGATATTATATATAAAATTTTCCTTTTAATTTATATGTAAATGAAATTAGGTTTATAAAAGAACATTCTTTCTCAAAAAAAGAAGTTTTGAGATGAACCCCTTATAACAATTAAAAATATTCAATCATAACCCCTATAAAAGGTACTGAATAAAATTAATCTCATAATAACATGAATTAAGGAAAATTATTATATTTTTCATCATGTATCTAGTATAAATTCCTCTTAAATAAAAATATGTGCATAAATATGAACTGTATCTCAATGAAGATAAATTCAGACTCAATCCTTTATGGCTTGAGTAAAATTTTAATAAAAACAATTTATTGATATAGAGACCAAAATTTAACTATAAATTTTATTGGGCCATAAAAACATATCTTAGTAAAATGAATTTGAGATATAAACTATTGTGGCTTATAAATAATTCTAATAAAACCAACTAAAAGAGGGAGAGATAGAGTTTTAATTTGAATTTAAAATATAAATAATAAATATAATAAATTGTATAATATATCCAATTTTATTTATACATACAACTTAATTGAAATAGAGTATGAAAAATGCATCTCAAAGAATGAAATCATGAGACGAAACCCATACCGTGTTTCATTTTTTAACTGAGGACACAATAGACTGTAGTAACAAAAACATAGATACCTTAATAATATATTTCATTAAATTATTCATGCACATTAAATTTTATATTCCTTGTTTATGGTTATTTATTATGGGAATATTGGTAATTTATAACTTATTTTCAATCATCATGTGTTAAAAACTATTATTATTTTCACAGGGTTTATAATATTGTTGTCATTACACATCCGATGAAACCAATTTTATCATTAATATATCATTTAATATAATTTAATATATATGTTATATTTATTTATTAATCTTTTATATCATTCTATATGTGTTCAAGTTACACACTGTAAAAATCGAATTGATGTTGTAATTTTTCATAGATTTTTTACAGAATAAAAAAGTTTCATTAATAATACGTAAAATAAATAATTTAATTTTTCATGAACCATATAAAAATTTATTTTATTATTATATTATAATTATATCAGTTTTCATGTTCCCTTAGTCATATATAATTGAGTTTTATAGTATAGTTCATGTAGGTGGGTAAACAGGAACAAACTAAAACACGTTTTAACCCAATTGGTGAGTATTGTTAAGGAGGTTTTATTTTGATGTGATATCATTATAATTTTTTTATAATAATTTTCATGATTATTTTGAATCATATTTTAATAATTTTGAATAAATCATGAAATTTTATATCTAAAAAGAAAAAAATGTTTCATCATGGAGTCGTAGTCCATACACTCATGTGATTGATATTCCTTTTTTGTCTGTGTGGATGGAAAGGAATAAATAATGGTTGTTCCATTAATATAAAACAATGTCATAATAATAATTATACTTAACTAACCATATTATTATGGTGAAATATATTTGTATATTTAATATTAAGAATATAACATTATAATTAGATAATACATACATTGGAGACTTGATCTTTCCTTGTATGTCACCCTGAATTTGAAGTGAATTAGAGATATATGAGTAAAAATTAACTTATTTTAGTGTTATATTAATTAATTTAGAGTATAAATTCTTACATTAAAGTAAGAATTTGAATAAGAGATGAATATTTTAAAGGGTGTATTTTATTCCCATTTATACGATAGAAAATTGGAACTTATTGAAACAATATTTATATTTTAATAATTCCATAAAACCAATCGAGGATCAATGGATAAAAATTTTAAATAATGTATGTTAATGTATGTTAGGTCTATAAAGACTTTAAAAAGTGTTTCTAAACATGTTTTAAACATGTTATATAGTTTTTAGCTATAATCGATTTTACATTTTACTCTTTCACTTTTAAAATAGGTAACTGGTTTTAAAAAAAATGGATTTCAAGTTTAATTAAGCACAAAAAATAACCAATGTAATAAAAATGTGTTGTTATGTAACTAAAGATGTAATTCAATTTATAAATAATATAAAATTAGTCATTAAATTAAATCATAAAATCTGTAGAAAAACATTTTTAGTAGAAAAAAATGGCATTTTGGCCATTATGGATTCATAATCATATTTATAATTGATTCTTATTTAATAGAAATTTAAAATATTATTTTATTTTTTATAAATTATATTTTATTATTATTTTTAATTATTTTAATTTAACATATTAGGTATAAATTTATTGATAATAATACTATAATAATTTTAAAATAATTATTTCATCATTATCATGGTAATTAATATTAATCCTAAAAATATAAATTTTATATGGAAAGTTTAAATTTTATGTATTAAATAATATTAACATTATCATCTCAAATATAATAATCATTTCATCAAATTAACATTCTATGTGTTTGGAAATTAATCTTAATATTACTGCATGTAACGTGTAAAAGATCATTTTTTAGAAAATTGTAATTTTCCGCATAACATTTTATGTATAGGAAAAAATGTCATTTTTATTTATTATAATTATATTAGTAATATTATGATTTTTTAAGGCATGTTCTGTGATATTAAAATAAAACAACAACCTAATCTCCCCATGTAAAAATTTATTTATAGAAATAGATGAAAAAAAGATATCATAATATTTTATTTAATTTTCAGAAATGATATTCATGGGTTTATATATTCAAAATATTAGTTTTGGATGCTTTATTATACTCTATAAATATATATATTTTATATTTTAAAATTATTTCAAAAACAACAATGTCATATAAAAGTGCTGATATTGGAAGAATCGGTATTTTTCACAATTCACATAAAAATAAATCATTTTATAAAAATATCACAATTACATTATACAATATTTATTTTACAATAAAAAAATGAATTTTAATTTTTAAAATTTAAATTATTATTTTTTTAAAAAATTATATTTTAAAAAGAAAATAATATTATAATAAAGATAAATTGGATTAAAAAAACATTTTAATATCAACTCATAGAAATTTTTTTCATTACAAAGGTGTTAACTATAAATGGTTAACCATATCAGTGTTTAATATATATTAATTAATAATTTATTCTTGATATGTTTAGGTTTTTTCTATTGGGTATAGAATATGACAGATGTTATAGAACGTAGTATGTATTTTAAGAGATCTAATATCCCTGGTCATTACATTCTACTCCTCCTAAATAAATTGTATCCTATCAATTTAATTATCATTTACATATATAATTACATAAAGGTGGTAAAAATATTTACATTCCATAATATATTATCTCAGAATATGTATTTTTTTAGAAGGTTGGGGCCGATGCCTCATTTTATTATTAAAACAAAGAAAAGACCTCTCTTAACTGGGTAGAGGGAGACCCATTACACATCCTGAATGACCAATGGGAATTTATCCCATTACATGCCCCATAGGCCAAAATGTTTGGCCAAAGGCCCATTCTGTAAATAGTAATACTACATTACCCTGCCTAATACAGTATCCACCGCTGCTATAGTACACTACAGTACTGCTATAGTACCTGCACCCAATGGGTTTTGACCCCCCCCCCATTTTTCATGTAGGATTAATGGGTTCTTACCACTAAGACAAACCCCAACTACAATATCAAAAGATATATGATCATCAATGTCATATGTAATAGTATAAGGAATTTATTTTCCCTAAACAATTCTAGAAAATGTATCTCATAACTAGGTTTTTAGGAAAATGTGAAGGTCTTATTTTTATTATTTTATGAAAAATAGTTATCGTTGAAAGAATAGATGGTTATAGTTGATTTATAATGTGATCTTACTTTTTCAAAAAATTTATGTATAGTTAAAGTGAAAATATCACTACGATTTAAAAAATAGAATCGTTTTTTATAGGATATAGTGATTTTCATAATGTTTATTTCCAAAAACATAATATTCATACTACAAAATATTTCCATTAAAATATAAATTATTGAATTTTGTTACTTTATGTTTTCATAAAATATCCTACATACAATAGGTTGGATAAAAGTAGAATACATTAACTGATTTAGGGGGATGGGTAAGTGAAACCTAATTACCCTTATCCTCATTATCGATATGTGTTGCATAGTTTCTTCCTTTCCCCTACGTCTTGTAGGTTTTGTATTTCTACCATCATATCCAATACATGGATTAGGGAACTAGATGGTATAATTCATGAGTTATCTGGATATAATACATTAAATTTTTAGTGGCACCCCTGGATGAGTTCAATCTTCTTTCCTAATGTTAAGTGAGATTTTTATTTTATTCGTTGACATTTCATTGCTCAGAAGATTATATTAGCATAAGAAAAGAATATTATAGTACCCTTGAGGAAATTAACTTGGTACATCTTTCAATATTTATAGCATACATTGAACAAGTAAATTTTCTATCAACATCTTCATTACATACTCCTTCATGAGACCCAATCATTCTATGTCATGGTCTGTTTAGAACATCAATTATGTTTTCATTGTTAATCTTATTTTTCGATAGATGGTTTATCAAAATCATAGTTTTCTCATTCTAGATCTAATTCTAATTGGTTTTTTATTGTGGTAGTCTCTGGACTGTCCCTCACACCAATTGTTCCTTATAGTATCATCCATTACTGAACCAAAATAGTTGACATGAGTGACAAAACAATAACAACACAATGATAAATTATCATAATCATAAAAAAGATTTAAAATTCTAAATTTATTTTTTTTTATATTATCATATTGGAATTTAGTTCCTTTATTAAAACCTATATCAATCTCAGTCTAATCTAGATTATATAATGTGGGTTATCTCATGCTTCTCAATATAATCCCTTACAGTAACTTGGAAATTAACAATTCGTAGTGGTTTATGAAGACTATAAAATCATCTAAATAAAATCCACCCTGGAGTTTCAATCCATATGTGTTGTTAGTCTTATATGTTTTTCACTAGGGATGATTGAGCTAACCCCAAATCTTCCAATTTCATCATTATTACCCCTATGTACATCAATTCTATATCCTGCATGCACATATAGTATCTATACTGTGATTTATTTCATGGGAAAACCACATAATCCATAAATTAAAAATATTTCTTGATATTATCCGCATATATTGTGTTTTTAATAAGGTTATCTAACCATAACAATAATGTTAATTAAACTAATATAAAAATATGAAACCCTACATTGATACAAACTAATGTGACCCAAGCAAATCAATAGTTATATAATACTTTTAATTTTAAAAAGAATCAAGTATGAGAAACAAAATTATAATTGATTATATTAAAAAATAATGATACATAGATGATAAAATGATCATACATTACATGAATTCCCATATAAATGTCAAAACACCAAAAAAGACACTAATATTTATGAAATTAAATTGTTAGGGTAAGGTTTGGACCCCGCCAACCCCACCTATCAGGAACTATTCCTCATAGATTTCATCCATGATTCTAGGTATTTTCTCTCTACCTTGTCCCATGACATTCGTTTGAATAAAATTCAGCCAACTCTAATGTAGTTATTTCTTTGGAGATCACTCGAAGAATATGATCTTGAATCTGATAACCAACCCCACATCACTTGTAACTATTTCCCACAACAATAGCAAACAATTTAGAATGTTTTGCACCAATCATTTATCTATAAACCACTTTATAATTTCCCTTATCAACATACATTGATGATTATTTAGAATTTCCATGGTTAGTCTTATTAATAACAAAAAGGTTTAGTTTCATGGAAATTATCTACATGAACATCTTCTATTATAAAACATCAAAAAAATTATCTATAAATATGCTCCTATAAACTATTTTTTAGATATCTCACACGATATAATCACCTTAAGAACTCAATAATTAGAAACATATGAAATGGTTTATCTCAAATACTATATAAGTTGAAAATTATTAAAACATGAATTAAAACATTCTAATGACATAAATATCATAATAAATGATCAAAATATCTTATATGATGACCATAAAATATGTTAGAGAAACATAATATCATAAAAATATCATTAGTGAAGCAAAAAGAACATGATATAGAATGATATATATATTAATAGTCATATAACTTGTGGGGTAAAAGTGTAGATTAATTTTAAAATAACAAATAATATTGAAAAAAATCATATCATAGAAATGAAATGCGTCCTTAAAATTTGGAATTACATGAAGAAAAAATTTAAAAATGTGTCTTAACCATAATAATATATAATATTGTAAACAAATATTTATGCATCATAATCACAAAAAACATGTGAATAATGATTCGATCATGTCATTAACACAAAATACATGTGAAAAATGCTTCGTGCATCTCTAAGAGAATGTATTATTCCAAAACTCATCTCCGAAGAGGAAAACATGATGCTCGCAGCTTCCCCCATGAAACATGAAATTAAAGATGTTTTGTTTTATTTTAAATAAAGAATTTATCCAAGTCTATAACAATTTACCAACCATTTCTTTCAGTGCTACTAGTATACCATACAATATGATGTTTTTAATTTGTTTAAACATTTCCTTTAAAGTGGATACTTGGTGCATGGTACAAATGATCAATTCATTTACCTCAAACTTAAAGTAGATAACAACAATGAAATTATCCAATTCAAACCCATGGCTCAGGTTAATACTATTCATAAAGTGGTCACCAAAATATTTTCTAATAGACTATCCAGAGTTTTTGATAAGATCATCTCCTGGAATCAATTTTACTTCGTCAAAGGCATGCATATTCAATTCTATCATCTCACAACTTCAGAACGTCTGAACATAGGAAACCAAACCGAAGAGGTGAATTTTCTCTCTAACATGACATTTAAAAAGAATTTTAATCCATGTATTTTAACATCAATAGTAATGTTATCTATAGCTTAGTTTTTTATATAATATTTATTTTATATGTCAAAAAACTCCTTAGGTAAGCTGACTTATCAATTCTCATTAATAGATCACCAAAAGGGTACTTCACTGGCTCAAGGGGGATGAGAAAAGGTGACCTGATTAGCCACATAAATAGGCTAATATTATTTTTTATATTATAATATCAATTTGCATAATTAATTAAAAACACCATTTTCAGTGCATTTTACAAATTGAACATCAATTCAAATTATGATTGTAAATCCATCATAAAATTCACTATTTCATGGTACATTTTTTGAAAACATCATAAAACTATAAATGGTATTTTTTTATTTTCATATTTTATTTTCAGATCCCCAATTCTATTAGGAATAATTCATGATTTTGGAGAACTCAAAGATTCCCATTGGAAGACCACCAATATGGGACATGAACCAAGAACATTCTGGGCAATGTGAACTAGACAACAACCTAATAAACGTATTGTGGAAGAAAATATCCAAGCCCAATTATTATCAAAATTGAAATGGATATAAAATAAATCATGAAGAAAATTTAATTTAATAGTTTCCCAATATAATTAGAATTTTGTAATAGAGTTATAGGTTCCCCATGTTGAATATGAAATTCTGAGCCACTTTCTACGGCCCAGAAAAACAGCCAACAGTTTCAATCATATCTCAATACAAAAAATAATTTTGGGATGAAATTTTACAGGATATTAGTGGAAATCCATATTTCATTTTTTTTCTTCTATGTACCACCCATATTTGTCCATCTAGATACTCGTTCAGACACATCTATAGGAGGAATACAAGTTGGATCGAGTTTTCTGTCATCTGTGGAAATATCTATACTCCATTAACATTCTACCCACCTGGGCCTACCACCATAAATTGGAGTGACTCACACTATTGGAGAATCGATCCAAGTCTTCAATAGTTATTATATAAGGTACTTCTGTTGGAATATTTATGCTTATTTTGGTTCTATGTATCATTATAAGGTTATGCTTCCAACATGATGTTGTGATCACTTTTCATCAATCTTTATGTTTCCCAAATCACATTAGATTCATAATAAAACTTATTATTCTCATTTTATGTTATTTTTTGGTCAATTTATTATAATTTTCCTTTGGTTTGTACTTATTCAAACTAAACCATGTTATATTATTCACAAAATGGTGGAGTTAGGATTTTTATTTTATTGTTTTTTTACTTCTTCAATTCCTCCCTCATGAGTCTACTTCCCACTTCCATTGAAACCATAGCATCAATGGAGGGATAAAACACTTATGGGATGATCCAAGGGAGTATAAAAGGGATTTATTCGACGTTATTTCAAACTCCATTAATGTTTAATCTCTTCATTTTATTTATAATGGTGGTTAATGATATTTTAACTCTTTCAAACTTGTTGAATTGAAGGCCACACACTTTGAGTGCTAAAACGAACCTTTACCTTCGATTGACCAAAACATTGACACTAAAATTTTATAGGTTGTTAGTGTTAGGATGTGTAGGTATTATACCATTAAGTGATGATGTTTTTTAATCTTCTTAAACAAACCCATCTAAAATATAAGAAATTGAAATAGTTGAAAAAGCAATGCATACATTCCACCCCAAGTGATAAGCTTGGATCAACTCCTTCTTTTAAATTTAATTCAAATAAATCTCTTATTGTTAACTAATACCTATCTAAAATCAACCCATGGTTGTCCACTTCATTTTCTAAAATATTCTATATAATGGACTGTTCTATTGGTTTCGTCTTATGTATATGAGGATTCTACAACCCAAGATAAACTAAAAGAGTCCGATTAGCCCAAAAAACATGGGTAAATTTGGGTGACACAAAATTTTGGCACCATTTATGGGGACCCAAGTAAGTTATATAAACACCCATTATATTCTTCCCTATTTATAATTTTTCACCTCAACATATATTATCTTTTACCCATTATTTTTTTCAATTTATTTGGTGCATGTTCGCCTATACATATAACTAATCAAACTGTCTAGTTATGGTGGATAGTGCTAGGGTTGGGGAGTCAAGTACAACATGATAACCACTTACATTACATAATTACCTTAATAATACTATATATTCATAAATTGATCCCATATAAATGGAAGTTATTCAATGAAACCAACTCATAAACCTAGGTGGGAACCAAAATGGAAATCCAAATGAGGAAGCCCCAAACATGGAGAATGTAGTTAAAAAAACAATGAATGTCTACCTCAAACCTGCCTAGACCAATTAATTCTCTCATATTAGTAATTATTCCCAAGTAGAATCCCACTATTTCTTTATACCTCATGTCCTAAACCACCTTCCACCCTTCCATATGATGGAGTCGAAAATGAAATACCTTCATGTCAAAGATTTCAACGACATTGTAGAAGCCAGGTGCCCACTAAATCAAAAAGAGTCAGCTATGATGAGTCTATATCCTTTATCACTAAAGAATCAAGAATATGAGTGGTTAAAAGTTTTTATACCTGCATCAATCCACTCCATGGACCAATTTTAAATATATTTTTATAAAAACTACTACCCCATCACAAAGCAAATTTCTATTAAAAATAGATTCAATACATTTTGGAAAAATAAGGGGTGTTTTTTTATAAAACATTAGAAATGTTCAAATATATAGTCATAATGGTACCTCACCATGGATTTTCAATCCCAAAACATGTTTGAATCTTCAATAAATGTTTGTGTCTAGGAAACAAACAATTCATTGAAATTATGTGTAATGGATCCTTCAAAAACAAAACCTCGAATGATGCTTATAAGTATCTAGAATGACAGGATGAACTAAAATAACATAGGGAGAATCATTATACTATGATAAGACACCCAAGTCTATTGGAATTAACTATCTTTGGTAAGATTAATTCCTTAGGAAACAACTTCCTGCACTCCCTAAGAAAACTTAGGAGATCAATCTTATGAAGGTCTATGAAATTCAAACAATTAACCATGTTTTCCCAAATTGTGAAAAACATGACCACAATAGCAACAACTTCATAAAAATACCTTACATTAAGGATATTCTTTTAGGAGGACCAAAATCAGAGGCAAATGATCTATGATTTCATAATCCCCAGTACCAAAACACTTTCAATCCAATATACAATGACCATCTAGGATTCTATTGGAATGATAACAAACAACCCATCCAACATCCCCATCAGCCGGAAGGAACAAACCTCTACCCTACACGAAATTTTCAAAAAAATATATAGTTCCAACCAAAACTAATAAAATACGAACATCCAATTTTCTAATTCAAAAAAATCATCAAACAACCAATGTATCCTCCTAGGATAAACCAACTAGTATAAGCCCCTACCAAATCAGTCCCTCTTCCAATACTTGAATTGTTGTGTACAAAAATGGAGAAAATGAGCTCAAAATTCTCATCCCTAAAAAATAAAACAAAATCCATTAAAACTGGGATGGATACCAAGCCTAATCTGGTGGTATCATCCTCAACCTTAAGGGTATTATTGAGTTACACACAAATCCCTCATTAAAAACTAACAGAAGTGACTAATTTAAGAAGTTTGAAACGAATTGAGAAACCAGAACCATCCATTTCAAAATAATTTAAATCTTCCAAAACCCAAGAAAATGATGTAGAGACACCCATATATTCTAAAAACACCAATGAGAATGAGAAGGAATAATAATAACACTGAACACTAAAACAACCTACTCTCTTCCCTTAACTCATGAGAGGAAAATCTAAACTAGAACTGAATGAAACCTTGAGGGAATTGTTCTCTCATGTTAAGAAGAACATTACACATATTGATTCAATCTAAAACATTCCTGCCTACTCAATGTTCCTTAATGACTTGTGCACTTTTAAATGGAAATCTTTACATAAAAAGGAATTTTTTTTGGATGCTAATGTCAGTACCACCATTCAAGGGACCATTCATCTATGATCAATGATCCTGGATGTTCATACATCAATGTTGAGTTAGGAGAGAACAATGTTGTCAATGAAATTTATGATCTAGGAGATATTGTGATATGAATTCCTTATACCATGTATTGTTATTTAGGGCTCGAAGAACTCAAAACCACATATTTCACTCTTCAACATACTGATCATACTATTTTAGTTCTTAAGGGGATCTTAAAGGATGTTTTGGTGAATGTTGAAGATTTTATTTACCCTGTAGACATAATTTTAACTAAAAATCACCCAATTTTATTTCCAATGGAGCATACCACAATTATCCTTTGTTATCCCTTCATTGAAAAATCAACTCAGTCTTATGTGTTAGGAATGGGAACATGAAAATAACCTTTGTAAACATGAGACTCAATTGAAAAATATACAATGCAAAGTCTCAAATTTGGGAAAATGAAGAAATCCATGAGGTAATTAGATTTTAACTTTTGATAGTGAACTAGAGGAACATCAAGGAATTGTTTATGGGTTTTTAAGTCAAGAAGAGATTTATTTCCTTTGGGAACGTGAGGAAAATTTTCCATCTTAGCTTGAATCACTTTTGATTATTTCCTCGAATCACCAATCAATGATACAATTTTCTAAATAACAAACATCTAGCCCATACCCATTCACAAGAGTAATTTGGCTGATTTAGTTGTTGAAACTTATATTGAAGAGAACCAATTCTATTAGAGAATTTGGAAAAGGAGGTTGAGATTGATACAAATCCCCATTACTATTTAGAAAGTATTAACCAATAGAATATTGAATTTGTTGTCCTACCTTCTTCACTCAAGTATTTATTCATAGGGTATAATCAAACTATTCCTGTTTTCATTTTTTCCTATCTTAAAAACAATCAAGAGATGATCCATCTCGATGTCCTTGAAAAGAAGAAAAATGAAATTGGATGGACCCTTTCTAATATTCTTTGGATTTCCCCACTCATTTTAACTCATATGATTTTTCATGAATATGAATCCAAACCATTTCGTCAACCTCAATGGAGACTCAATCCCAATCTTATGGATCTGGAATGTAAAAAAGTTCATATGTTTTGAAAGTGGGTATTATCTACCCCATTTCTGAAAGTGAGTGGCTAATCCCAATTCAAGTCATTCTAATGAAAGCTGGAATCATTGTGATCATCAATAAAGATGGTGACCTTCTCCCCACAATGGTTAGTGGTGGATAGATAGTCTGCATTGACTATAAGAATCTCAACTCATTTACTAGGAGAGTCCATTTCCCCACTCCCTTTATTGGTCAGTTCCTCGAGCGAGTGGGAATTCATCAATTCTACTTCATCTTAACTAGATTCATAGGGAATAATCAATTCAATGTCTCCTTAGATGATAAAAAACCACTTTCCCTTGTATATTAAACACTTTTTTCTTCATGTGCATTCACTTTTGGTAATGTTATGCCCCTGGTACCTTTTAGTGGTGCATGAGGGAAACCTTCTCAGATATGGTGGAGGATTTTTTAGAGTTCGTTATGGATGAATTCACAAACAATGTGGACACTTTTTCTGGATTCTTCTAAAGGATTAAAGGGTTTGGTCAATATATGAGGATAAGAATGTCATCCTAAATTGGAAAAAATGACATTTATTATTAATGGAAATAAATTATTTTGGAACATCTGGTCTCTTGTAGAGAGATTCAATTAGATAAAGATAAGGTCGATATCATTCATCACCATCCCTCTACTAAAATTTTCATGGAAGTGAGGTCCTTATTAGGCCACGTTGGTTTCTATATATGGTTGATTAGGAATATTAGCTCTATTTTCCAAAAACTTTCTTCTCTTATGGTAAAATATACATCATTTTTATGGACAAAAATCCATGATGAATCTTTTATATACTCATGTTAGCTCTTATATCGCCACCTATCTTGCAATATCCCATTTGGGATCTTTAGTTTGATCTCATGTATGATACAAGTGACTTTCTAGAATGAGATGTTTTTAGATATGTTGTGGAAAAACTCCATGTGTCATTGGTTACATGAGAAAATCATTAAATTATGCACAAATCAACTACACCATCAATAAGAAAGAGTTACTTATTGTTTTCTTTGCCTTAGAAAAATTCAGGTCAAATTTTATAGGATCACGCATCACTGTCTTCATCTATCATTCAATACTGAAAAGTCATTTCCAAAAACTAGATTCCAAGGATAGATTTATTATGGGGTCCTTCATCTTTAAGAGTTTTATTTAGCCAATAAGGATGAAAATGGGGTCGAAAATTTTGAATCTGATCATCTCTCTGGGACTGAATCCAATTACAACTCACATCACCCTTCTCTGTCCGATTCATTTCTTGATGAGAACCTCTATTCTGTGAGTGATTTCCCATGGTATGATGACATATAAAACCATTTGGCGATGGGTGATATTACAAAATCCATAGGGACCCAAGATAAGAGTAAATTCCATTATGATGTCAAACACTATGTGTTTTATGATCTTTACCTCTTCATGTTTTTTCCGGATCGTATAATTTGGAGAAGTGGTCCCGAGTCTACGAAAGAGTCCATTATAAATCTCTGTCATGGAGAGGCTTGTGGAGGCCACATTTCCACAAATAAAACCACAATAATGGTCCTCAAAATTTATTTTTATGGGAATATCCTCACTAAGTATTCCTACCAATTCTGTCAAAGATGTCCTCAATGTCAACAATTTAGATCTATAACCAAAAAAATCAAATTCCCCTCACTGCCATTCTATTCATAAAAATATTTGATTATTGTGAAATTGATTTCCGGGGACCATTCCTAAACTATAGGGGATAAATATACATAATATTATCTATTTAATATTTCTCAAAATGGGTTGAGGCCATTCCCTCCAAGTTCAACGACCATCATATTGTGATCTGATTTTTCAATGACTGTATATTTTATCAATTTGGAATTCCTAGGGATATAATCAGTGATCAAGGAACCCATTTCTACAACATCCCTTTCCCTTTAGTCTTTTTTAGGTACTGTATTTGTCATAAATGTTTCACCACGTACCATCCTAAAACCAATGGTCAAGCTAGGTTCGTGAATAGGGAGAATAAGAAAATTAAAGAAAAAAATTGCAATACCACTAAGAATGATTGGTCTGAGAAACTCATAGATTCCATTTTGTCATATCATATGAAATTTGATACCATCCCAGTCATGTCACTATATAAGTTGGTTTAGAGAAAATCATGCCATTTACCTGTTGAAATTGTGCATAATGACTTTTTGGAAATAAAAAAATTAACATTTCCATTTCATTGAAAGAAAAAAGAGGAAATTATATCTTAATGATCTTGAGGAACATAGGATGGAGGCATATAAAAAATCTAGTATAAATAATGCAAGATTTCAAGCCTTCCGGTCATGGAATCTCAATGTCAAACACATTGAACAAGGAAAATATGTGCTCTTGTATAGTTCGAAACATCACTTTCACCTGGGAAAGTAAATGTCAAGATGACTAAGTCCTTACATAGTACGTCATTAATACCCTCATAGGGAGTAGAGATTCAGGATCATGCTAGTGGCCATGTATTCAATTTCAATGTTCATTGGTTAAATCCATTCATCAAATCATTAAATAAACAAGAAACAAAGGAGGAGATAATAGAGCCAACATATGGACAAAAAAGTAGATAGATTTAGGGTCCATGTCAGGATAATGAAATTAACCAAATTGATTTCTAGGAGGTAACCTATCCTTCACATGTATACTAACTCAAGGTTAGGATTTTCATAATAAACAGGTATGTTTTTTTTCCTTTCCTATAGTTTTTGTTCATTTGTAATTAAGGAATCCAGAAGGTGTTTCCATGGTTTCTAATTGTATTTTGGTGTAAACATCAGTGGCTGTTGATATTGAAATTTTTTTTAGGAAAATATTATTTACTCTAGGTGTAAAAACACTAAATTTTATATTTGGTGAGGTTTTTGTGAGTAACATGGAGATGAAGGGATTGAATGTGAGTTACAACAACTTCATCTTTGAATACCGTGTGACTTAATTACATGATTCAAATTTTAAAATTTGTTTTGGAAATCCTATTCTCTACCTCTTCCCCTTTTTTGAATATTATTTTCATTAGACACTTGGGATAATGTTATTTTATGATTGAGGGGGTGAAAAGAATAAAAAAGATGGTGACAAATAATATTTTATTAGTAAAAATAGAAGGGAAATTTTCATTAACCATTAAAATGATAATACCCACTGAAATAATTGAAATTGAATGTAAAATAATTCTGAATTCCAAGATTCAGATATTAATTCATGTTTAAGTTCATGAGAATAAATTTGGAAAGTGCGGTTGTTTGATGTGATTTTTTCATCGATTATATTTTCACATATTTAATAAAAATCAAAATGCACGTCCTTTGTATTGTGTGGTATTAGTCTTAATTATTGGGGTACCATAATAAAAAAGCATAGTTTTGGTGATCATTTTAATTTAAATGTGGGTATTTAAAAACATTTCTCAAAAAAACAAAAAAAAAACTAATTGAACATAAATCAATGGACACACCTAATTTGTGGAATTCGACACTTGGGGATCATGACTCCATAGTTCTTTGGCCTAGAGATTGGAATTTTATCTATATTTCATTTAATTACAATATGTTTTTGATTGAGTAAACTTGAGATGATGCTCGAGTATATGGGATTTACATGGTTCCCTATAGTCGTTGAGCCTTGGAGTTATCAAAAAAGTCTCACTACAAGATTTGTCATGACCCATCCCCTGGGGCCCATTCTGTGACTACCCCAATCCCACCTCCCAATGGCCAACGGCTGGAAACTAGCACTGAAATCATTATCCCATGAGTGGGAGGCATTTTCCAAAGTACCTGTATGCATGTACACACACAACCACATCCCAAAAAGATGTAAAGAAAAAATAAATTCCACTATGCAACCACAGAGTAAAGGTAAAACTGGTAAGTCAAATAGGACAGAATACAAACCCAACAAAAGAAAAACTAAAAACATTAATATAAAAAAGTTCTCTGAAGAGTCTTCTGCATGAGATACGCACCTAAACAGTAGGAAAGGTCTGGCTTCCAGATGTTGTATAAGTATTCCATGTCTTTCATATCTAAATGGGCACCACTTGGTCCCAAGCCTCCAAGTCTTTTTCAAACCACCTCTCGTCTTCACTAGACACAAAAGTTTTTGGAAGATCCCACAATGGGTTCAGTAACACAATACTCAGTAGGGATCCCTAAACACAAGGGAACGACCACAAAGGAATGTATACACAAGGCACCGTCATCTCCCACAATTATAATCTAACGTATGGAAATAAATACTATCAGTGGTAACATTGAACATCTTTTAATGATAAGGTACTCATCCCTGATTAGTACCATGGTCCTGCTACATCACACAGAGACACTCCCCATCGTGGGTCTGCTGGGTCAAATATAATCTCTCCCCACTTAGGCCATCATAGATGGTCCCCAGAACACCGCTAAAGATAGCCCACACGTATTCGCTTATAGTTGGTTCACATAGAGTCACTTATATATGGATCATAAAGAGCCACTTATAGCTTTTCCACACAAGGTCGCTTATCATCTAGGCAACAGGGTCATATAGACCCACCCATTAGTAGTTCTTTGTGTCTCTGAAAACATCACAATTCCCATACGTAGCACACATGATTCCGGTAGAATCCAATTCTAAATCCATTATTTGTATCTCATCATCCCTAAAAGTCTATTTAATAAATTCCCAAAGATCTGCCTTGTCACAAGGGTTCTAAATCCTTAAACGGATCATCAATAAGGGGTATGTTGTGAGAGTTATGACCTTTTTTTTCAAAAATGTGTCGTTCGGGTCCTAGTTCGGTCTGACCTGGTTAGAGCGATCCGACTAGACATGTTAGGCCATGGGTTTGGCCTTGCTTCTACCAAACCCACGTTGTAGGATTGCTCTTCTCCTACTAGGATGACCAAAGGCATTTGAGTTGTGCCACCATAAGTCTATCTTAGGCAAGCCTTCCCCATACCGCACGCGTCCAGGTGGCTTCATATGCCACATCCAGCCATCGAACTACATGTTGGCTACCCCTGTTTCACCACCTCATCTCCAGACAGTCATGGAATCTACCTAAAAGTGTCATCATGGTGCTCTGCCACTCACCCATGGCCGCTGCCACATGTGGTATCTCCCACAAACCACAGAGTCCACACTGGTGGTCTATTTATCATACCATATATGCCTCAAACTTCTCAATTCACCATATTCCCTGGTATGAAATTGAATTCTCCATGCCTTCAATTTAGAGGTGAATTCATGAATATCACAAGAATGCCCAAAGACAAAGGAATTGAGGCCTTCTTCATGTCAGCCTGATTCCTCCGCATTAGAGTTTTCAAAACAAGGGAAGATGAGATTAAGGTTCTATCAACAAATAACATGTTGAAATCCCAGAGATAAAACACCCTCCCATAAGAACAAGCAACCATAGATCAATTTTTTTGTGGTTTTATCCACATTCATTATTTTAGAATGAAGAACGGGGAAATTAAAAATCTCAAAAAGATTAACCCCTACCTGGAGAAGCTTCAATTGGAGGGAATCCTCATTTATTATTACGATCCATCCATGGGGATTCATGAACTATTCAAACCATTGGTGTTCATCGATCTCTAGTCCTGGATCCATTCTTCAAGTGTGTCATCGCTGCTTTCCTATTCACTGTCTTTCATCGTTAGAGAGGATTCCATCATCATTTTTCAGAGTTATTCTAGATCTTGATCTATTTCTCTAACCTTGTTATCCCACTAAAAGAGAAATGTGTAGTGAAATTTATGTTATGCTTAGTCATCGCGTCATTACACTATTTCATTAATGAAATAATGTTTCTGTTAGGCTTCAGTTAATGAGTTGATACACTATTTCATTTGTGAAATGAAATAGTGGGCTCATCGCTGCATTACAGTGTAACAATTTTTGAATAAAATAATCTTTTTTTGTTAATTTTATTTTTCATAAAATGTATGAAAACTATATTTCACCCTCAACCCGCGCCAGTCGAGAGTTGCTGTGCCGATGGTAAAAACTCCTTTATGAACTCAATGGTACTCTCTGGTTTCCAATCCAAGTTATCATTTAGGAGATACAATGATTTGTAAATAAAATATTTGTAACTTAATTATATTACTTACAGCCAAAAACAACATTCCACCATTGGCCCATGCTGTCCAATGTTAAGACCTTCCTAGGTGAATCACCACACTCTAAGATCAATGGTTCCCATAGATTTTGCATTTTGGAACTAGTTATAAATCTAGAAAAACCCACTCATATGTTTATTTAATTTACCTTAAAAATAGTTCAAAAAATGAATTCAAGATACTTGAGGCCCCAGAATTACATATCATCTTAGATCATGGTCTTAAAATAATATGATTTAATTTTTAAAAATACCATGGAATTATGGGGTATTACATCACTCCCCCCTTTTAGGGCTTTACGCCCTCACAACCCAAAAAATGGCTAGTCAAACAGGAAGGGGTAATGAGCAAAAAAATGACCCTCTAACTACCATGTACTCTCATATATATTCACATGATGCCAATGAATGTGCACTATATGATTTGACCACCCATGAATAACCCACTCCAATCGATCCTCTATCTCCATAGGAAACTCCGCAAACGTCCACCCATCATCAGTGTTCAGCTCGCCCCAATCAATGATGTGTGATGGATCATGCACAAACCTCATTATCTATGACACATGGAAAACATCATTAACCTATTGAATATGTGGGGGAAGAGCTAGGTGGTACGCCACCTCACCAACTCTGCTCATAATATGGAAAGGGATGATGAATCTCATAGATAACTTTCTGCCCCATCCAAATCTAGGAAATACTCATCAGGGTGAGACCCGAAAGAACACATGGTCTCCGTATTAGAACTCCTAGGACCTCCATTTCCTATCAAAATAATATTTATGCCTACTCTGTGTAGTATCCATCTGCTCTTGGATGATTTGAACCTTCTTAGTGGTACCTGGTACCAACTCTAGACCCATGATTACTCACTCCCCTGAGTTTTTCCAACAAGAGGTGATCTACAAGGCTGCCCATAGAGTTACTCAAATGGTTCCATGAAAATGGTGGAGTGATTTCTTTTTTTGTATTAAAACTCCACCAGTGGCTGGTTGTCCTCCCAATTGAGGTCAAAATCAAAGATACAATCATGAAGCATGTCCTCCAACACATGAATAGTCATCTTTAACTGACCATCTGTCTAGAGAAGTAATTATGTGATCAACTATAGCAGATTCTTGAATGCATCCTGTAATCCCTTCCACAGATGGGATTTGAAGTAAGCATCCCAGTCTGAGTCAATCATCATTGTCACCCTGTGAGTTCGTGTTATCTCCTAGTTGTAGAAGCGTTCTAGCCCCTCTACCGATCCCTTCTCTTGGATGGGTAAGAAGTGAGCTGACTAGGTGATTCAATCAATGATCACTCAGATAGTATCGTGGTCCCAAGATATTTATGGTAAAACTGTCACAATGTCTATTGAGATACCATCCCACATACACTAGGGTACCTCAATGGGTTGGGCCAAGCCTACTGGACCCTGATGCTCAGCCTTCACTTTCTGACAAGTGAGGCAGCATGAAACAAACTCTTCCACCACTTTTTCATCCCTAGACACTAGTATTGACGATGGATAACATGGTACAACTTTTCCACTCCAGTATGTACCTCCAAAGGGGAGGTATGTAACTCCCTCAAAACCTCCTCTCGTATCACTACGAGTACTACTATTCACCATGTAAAAAGGATAACGTGCTATCCGCCTATCAAAAAGCCATTAAGAGCATGTCTTGTGGGAAACTAAGCACATCGGGCCTCACAGTTGAAATATATGAGCTAGACCTCCCAAAATCACTGTAAGTCTGGGGGAGTGAAACCATAAAATATAGGTAGTTTATTCCATCATCATCCATGAAGGATATCTGCACCACGACTAACTTCTAGGACACCTCACTCAACAAATTCCACTCGGATCTCCTTTGGAGTGCGTTTTCCACCACCTTCCCCTTCCAAAGAGTATAGACTAACTCAACGTTATCCTCCTAGAGAAACTCTATCCATCACCATTGCATCATGTTATTGTACTTTGGGGAGAAGATATATTAAATAATTTTTTTGGTTGGAGTAGACTTTTAACTGGTCACCCAACAAGTAGTTCCACCACATCTTTAGAGAAATGACTAATTCATCTAACTCAAGGTCATATGTCGCGTAGTTATGACAATGTTGGATCGACTATAATTAACCATATGCAGTTAACATTTTCCCCTACATCAGGACACAACCCGTTTAGGTCCCAAATACATTGCAAAAAACTACATATCCATCACCTTCATCTTGAAGCCGCAATATTGGGGAACTCGTCGGTCACTATGTCAACTCCTGGAAAAACTGTTGGGATGTTTCCAACTATACAGTGGGAAATCCCTTTCCGTGTAAAATTAAATATGGATTCTTCTACCCTAGAAAATGCGTGCACCAAATTCTGGAAGTACAAAACCAACCCCAAGAAACTCCTCACTTCATTCACACTCCTAGGTGGCTCCCAAGAATGAACTGCCTCTATCTTTGGCAGATCCACTCCAACCCTATCCTCTAAGATGACGTGTCCTATAAAATTTTCCTCTTGAATCCAAAATAAGCACATTGAGAGATTTTTGTAAATATGGTTCACTTAGATTGTATACAGCAGTATCCATAGGTGTGTCGCATGCTCCCCCTATGACGTTGAGTACACGACGATTCAATCAATGATGTATAGAGAGAACCAGTCAAGATAATTCTATAATATCATATTCATGAGACCCATGAACACTGATAGGGTTTATTCCCTTCAAAGTGCATCTCCTTGAATACATAGTCTCTATACCAAAATCTAAAGGATGTCTTTGGTATATTCTCACCTTGAACCCAAAGATGATGAAATCCAGACTTGAGTTTTATCTTCGAGAACCACCTATCTCCCTTCAAATGATCAAAGTGGTCATCAATCTTGGAAGTGGATATTTATTCTTCACTGTCAGCTGATTCAGGTATCGATAATCCATGCATAGTCTCAAGCTTCCATCTTCCTTCTTGAAAAATAAAACCAGGGCTTCCCATGGTGAAAACTGGGCCTTACAGACCCCTTCCTCTAGAAGTCCTTCCACTACACACTCTGATCCTAGAGCTCTAAACGAACCATCTGATATGAAAATATAGATATCAGGGCCATTCCAAGGTATAGGTCTATGTAGAAGTAATCTTCCTTGGAAGGATGTAAACCAATGACATCGTTGGGGAAGAAATCCTCATACTCGTCCATCACTATAAGGAATCAGCGACTCTCGTCGTCCACCACACCAAGGGTGTGGCTAGCCAATTGGTCAGTGATATTATGTATGATTCTTTGAGAAAGTTCATCCTATGCGTCAAGAATCCCCCTTTAATTGGTAAAGGAGAACCTGGTCCCATATATGTGGATACACCACATTGTGCACCTAAAACAGTTGATACGAGCATAGACTTTTGATAATAAGTCCATACCCAAGATGACATCATAAGGCCTCAAAACTGAAACTAGGAGATCCGTAATGAGTCTACCACCTCCAAGAGTAATCTCACACTAATGTCACTAGTGCGTAATTGTCAAATTCCTTCTCATAAGAGTATCTAATCACAAGGATATAACCAATGGCTATACCGGAATCTCTGAGCAATGAACAAGGTAAGTGGAATTGAAAGAGTGCCTACCATCTTTGTCTATAAGAACTATAACTAAGGTGGATAAGAAAAATATTGTACCAGTAATTGTTTCTAGAGTGATGTGGTCATAGACCTCCATCACCTAGAGTCGAGCCTTCCCATGTCCTCCGGCTCCCTAAGGCCATGGTGGACCTCCGGGGGGTGGTGGTGGTAGTACCTTGAATCTTCACACAGTAACTACTACTCAACATGCTCTTCCACTATATCTAGAACCCCCTGGACCTCCTTGCACGAAACTCTACCTCTACCTTAGCGGAACCTCAATCTTCTACAGATCGTCTACATGGAGATTCAGGAAATAAAAATCCATGTGTCCCTACCCGCCGCATGAGAAGCACTACCTGGCCCCCTTCTGACTCCCTCTACTCTGGGAGCCCCACGCTACTGACCCTATGTCTTGGGGTCATCCCCTAAAATGCATGACCCTATTGGGTCCCTGTGTCTACTACCTACTACCCACCACTTGATGCCTCTACTGTCTAGTGTCTATAGGTTGCTCCAGATCTCAACGCCTACTATTCCAGAAATCTCTCTACATGTAGGGTTCGATCCAGCACCACAGACTGGGTTGGGATGCTGAGAGACACCATGGATGCCTTGATCTCCTGGTTTAGTCCATGTTCAAAGGCCTAAGCCCAAAATAACCGGTCTCAAAACATGTATATAGTTTATAGAGAAAGATCAGTAAATCTCACTAAATACTATGCTACAATCATGCTACCCTATTGTAGGTGAAGTAGCTCATGTATGTGCACATAGAGGAAAGTCACTAGGAATAACTCCTCCCTAAAGTAATGCTCAAATCCTATCTAGTTGAGGGATGCCTCATCATTTGCTTGGATCATCAAGTTCCACCATCTCCCTAATGATTCTTGAAGGATGCTCACGTCGAAGATCACCATCAGGTCAAGAGGCATCCTCACTAGTAGGAAGACTTGTGTAACTACCTCAATACAATCCTCAGCCACCTGGTGGTCAGTCCCACCCCTAAACCTGGGAGGTCACTATCCCTGGAACTCGTTTGAGGCACTAAGAAAATGTGCATCATCTACTGGTACCGCCAACAGTAACTGCTGATCAGTGGTTGGTGGTAAAATTGCTGCACCACCCGATGGGGCCATCTCTAACACTGGTCCCCGATCCGACACCTCACCGCCTGGAGGGATGTCCTCACAGTCACGGATCATATTCATGGATGTAAGTTTATGTGGATTCATCCTAAAATGAATATGATCTTGCAGTACTAATATATTATACCTATTGAGCTGACTCTGATTCAAGAAGAACATGAGGGGACACTCAATTCCTAAATGATGCATGCAACAAGTGGTTTCATGTAACAATTTGAAAAGTAGATTTCATGGTTCTAGTTTATGGATACATCAGCCTCCACACCAAAACTGGACCCACTGAACTTGAAAGTCAAACTCAAGAAATGTTACACTATTTCCCAAAAACAAGAAAAAAAGAATTTTAATATTTTATTTATAAATAACCAACACCGATACCAATTTTTCACGACCTATCCCCTGGGGCCCGTGCTGTGACTACCCCAAGCCTGCCTCCCAAAGGCAAGGGGATGGTGATTAACACTGATGGAATTATCCCATAATTGGAAGGAATTTTCCTAAGTACCTTTATGCATGCACAAACACATCAATGTCCTAAAAATATTTAAAGGATAACATGAATTCCACTAAACAACAACTAATTATAGGTACAAGATATATTTCAAATAGTCTAGAATACAAACCCAAAAAAACTGAAAACAGGAAAAAATAAATGATCTCTAAAAATTCATCAGCAGGAGAACCCCACCTGAAGGGTAGGAAAGGAGTGGCTACCAAAAGCTATATAAGTACATACTCCATGTCCTATATTACTAGACTCCACCTAGTCCTAGGACACCAAGGTCTCTGTCGAAGTTCTTGTCATCTTCACCAAACATGACATGTGTGGGAGGAGCCCGTGCAGGGGTGTGTAACAAAATACTAATTAGGGATCCTGAAACACAAGGGAATGTCCACAAAAGAAAATATACACAATGTAATATCATCTAAAACAACTATAATTTGATTTATGGAAAGAAAAACTATCAGTC
The DNA here is from genome assembly GCA_963277665.1 of Viscum album. Classification (NCBI taxonomy): domain Eukaryota; kingdom Viridiplantae; phylum Streptophyta; class Magnoliopsida; order Santalales; family Viscaceae; genus Viscum; species Viscum album. The sequence continues at coordinate 1,332,850,601 of OY728143.1, forward strand.
ATAACATTGAACCCCTTGTACTACTGAGGTACTCATCTCGGATGAGTATTATGGGTCTTTTGGGTCACACAGATCCACTCCTCACAATGAGTCTTCTGGGTCACACCGAGCCTCTCCTCACTTATTCCATCATAGTTGGTCCACACAGAGCCTCTTATAGCTCATCCACATCGAGCTGCTTATAAATAGTCCACACAGAGAATCCTATAGCTTGTTTAAAAAGAGCATCTTTAAGATGGTCTTCATCGGTCCACTTATTATCTAGGCCTATAATGTCCGTTAGAACAACTCATTAGTAGTCTTCGGGTCCCAACTAGCCATAGGATTCTTGTATGTAGCGCAATTGATTTCACGAAAATCCAATCCTCATTCTATTATTTGTATCTAAAATTCCATTAAAATATCATTAGAACATGCCCAAAGATTTGCCTCGTCACAAGGGCTCCATGACACAAACGACTCATCAATCGGGTACATGGTGTGAGATTTATGATCATTTTTTCCTAATAAGGGCTGGTGGGGTCCATGTCTGTTCCAACCTGTTCTGGATCTGACCATTGGGATGTGTGTCTGGCCGGCAGTATGGTCTAGCTCTTCTCCTGCCTAGATGCTAGGTGGCATCCAGCTTGTGCCGCCACATAGCCGGTTGAGGCTGGTAACCCACTATCCCATACACAGTTCTTACTAGACAACATGACAGTGCATGCCGCATATTCCAGCCTAAGGCCACTCCTCCGACGTGGTCGTGCGTCCGTGTTCGCCTCTACCAACTGCCGAACTATGTGCATGCAGCCCCTACTACACCTTTGAGACCCTAATAGGTCACTACCACCATCCTGGCGTGCCATCATGGTGCGCCACCACCCTCCCGTGACCTCCACCGTTAATATCTTCCATAGACCACCCGGTCCGTTCTGGTGGTCCGTTTCTCGAACCGTCTATTCCTTAGACCTTCATAAGTTTCCTCCTTCCCTATTACGGCCTTAAATATGCCATGTTGTTGATTTGGATGAGTGGTCACAAAAATCACATTAACTTCTAAATATGGAGGAATTAAGGGCTTTGTTCATGTCATCCTGATTCAACTATGTCAGAGTTTTTTTGAAACATTGGATGAGGAGATTAAGGTTCTATAAAAAAAATAGCCCGATGTAATCCCTATCATAAAACACCCACACTCAAAAACAAGTGACCCATAAATCAAAATGTTTATTGGTTTATCTATGTTCATTATTTTACAAAGAATAATGGGGCATTAAAAATTATCAAAAAGATAAACCCATACCTGGAGAGGATTCGATTGAAGGGAAGGCTCATTGATAGTGGCAACCAGTCTTCAAGGATTCATGATCTATTCAAAGCTATTGGAATTTGTGGATATATGTTCCCAGATCTATTCATTAAGGGTTTCATTTCCTCTTTCTGATTCACCAATGTTCATTATTGGAGAGGATTCCTTCATCATTTATCAGAGGAATTCTATATCTATATTTGTTTCTCCATCCATGTATTCTCATTCAAAGTAAAACTCACCACATCATTTATATTATGCGAAGTTGTCGCATCATTAGGCTTCAGTTAAAATTTTTTTACACTATTTTATTTATGGAATAAAACAGTCAGCTCATTTCTGCGTTGACTCGAAACATTTTTTGATTAAAATAAACATTTTATATTTATATTATTTTTCATAAAAATTATGAAAACTATATTTCTCCCTCGACCTGTGCTGGTCGAGGTTAGGCTCTACCTAACGGAAAAATGTCCTTATGAGCTCAATGTTACTCTCAAATATACAATCTGAGTTACTGTAAAGGTTAGGCTCTATAACCATTTTCCATTAAAATGAAAAAATAATGTAACTAAATAACACCCCACATACTAAACTACTTATTTTGATTATTAATCTCTGCTAATAAGTCGTTAGGTATAAACTTAAATATGATCTCTATAGAATATGTAAAATTAATAAACGTGTGAATTGGTTTTATTTATTGTTCCACCTCCTTAGAAAATTAAAAAACTATGATAATATAAAAATACCATTATATATTATATACGTATATTTTATTAGGTCAATTAAAAAATTTATATCTATCTCCACTTAAATTAAATGGGAAAAAACTCTCGATTTTTTGTACGGCGGACTACTGTCTCGCAAACCAATGTTATTCGTTTTCCATAACTATCGTTATGGTCTGAATAAAATAATTGATATAACAGATATATAATATATTTTTAAAATTATAATACTTATATAATTATTATATCACATATAAATTCTTATATTCCTTTTTTGGGGGATATGTTAACATCGTTCATGTGTACGGTGGATTATTGCCTCGTGAAGCGATGTGATTCATTTTTCACCGAAACTTTACATGAAAGGTACTGATGTTATAGTAAATTAATTTATGTAATATTTATGATCTCATGATAATTCTCAAAATATAATATCACATTGAAATTCTAACGTTCAAATCTGTTATAAAATAATAGTGTCGCTTGAGCATACATGTGGACAACCGCATCCACATAGAGATGTGAAATGTTTTTCATTTTATTATTGCATTGATGGTAATAATGATATAATTAAATAAATTAATTGATATATATAACATAATAATGATTTTTGGAAACATTAATTAATAATTATTTTCCTTTTATTTCGTCAACCATGAAAATTCGAAACAACATTCATGCGTTTGTACGCCCTACCGTATCCATGATATACACAATCCACTTTATATACATAATTGTAAAAAGGATACTCTATATATATATATATAATGAATGTATAATATATTTATATCATGGTAAAAATTATAAAGTTGATTTAACAATTTTCAAATTAAAAGGACCAAAATCACTAAACAAAAACATACATAAAAAACAAAGCAATTATGGCCCAGAAGAGTGATTTATACAAAAAATGTTAATAAGATGTAAATAGATGAATATAATTAAATCAGATATTGTATGATATACATGATTATGGTTATTTAGTAGATTTATAATAAACTGATAATTATTACATAGGATTTTTGGACACATACTAAGGATGTCGAACCTAAGGTAAGGGGTACTCGTCTCACTTTTACTTTTATGAGATATATTTTATATTCACCACTTATTAATTTTTGTTGTGTACATACTTCCATTTTAGTATGTTATATCAGGAATATATTTTTATAAATTTTATTTATGTTTAATTTGATGTTATTTCTTTCATGGGGCTTATTATTCAAATATTAAAAAAGTGGTAAGAGTTAATTTGACAATCTCATCTCTATTCGGAATTTTTTTTTGTTTTAGTATCCCTTGAAGAAATTATTTGATATTTCTATCTCAAAATCAATATTTTTTCTTATAATATATTTATTTATTAACTTTTTCATGTAATAGTCCCATTTTTAATAATCTTTGGTTGTAACACAATAAATTTTTATTAAATATTTTTATGTAATTTTTTTCCATTGATAGTTTTTGTTACACATAACAGTATGTTTAAATGAACTGGGAAATATTATTAGAATTTTATAAGTTCTTTATAACCTATAAATAAAATTAGAGGGAATTAATAGTAATAAATAATTTTTGAAATAAATTTTACATTCCAAATCAATATTAATGCATTATAATGTTCTTATAAAAAAATTACACTAATTTTTTAAATGTTGTTTTATTCTACAAAAATAAATTTTCTTTAAAAATATGTTTTCTTAAAAAATGAGTATTAATTATTTTTATGAGTTAATATTAATTTATATAAATTATATAAAAAATAATTAAGAAAATTATTTCATTTTTGAAATCATTTTATGATGATTATCATAAATAGATTATTTTAGAATTTTCTTGAAAATATATATTTTGAATAGAATAGTTATAAATATTGAGTTTTAGGAAAACCTATATTTTCTTTTAATGTTTTTATAGGGTAGAATATTATTTGTATTTTTTATTTTAATTAATCAATTTTTGTTTTAAATAATATTATTAGGAAATTTTAAGTGTATATGATGCTACAATCTAGTATAAAAACATTTTATATTGAAAATTGTGATTTTTCTAAAAAATCATGTCTTTCATTTAATTTTTTTGATTTTATTTTAAATTAAATTCTAATAATTTTTTGTTTTGAATTTTGAAAAATAGATTCCATATTTTGAATCATTTATTCCTAATTTTTAAAATATGTCACTTTTCTTTTTGGTCAATATGAATCACAACCTTAGTAATGTTTTTTACCATAATAAAGGGTATATTGGGAAATTAACGGTTAAAAATTACGATTAGGAGTGAAAAAGAAGCCAACAAATTCATCGCTTTTATTTTATTAATAATATTTTCTATAAACATCTAAGTGTCAAAAATATGACTTTTTTGGGCCACCTTTGTGGGATTATTACCTTTTTTATATTTTTTTTGTAAAGTAACGATGAAGATGTCACATTCATGTTTTTAATAAATATTATATTTGTAATATGGAGTTATCAAGAGTATAAGTTAGACTATATATATTATTTGGATATACAAAAAGATTAATCTTCATCATAACATATTCTTTATAATTTTTATTAATTAAAAATTTCCCTAAATTCTAACACAATAGTAATGTAGTAATTATTCAATTAATGGATCAAATCAAATTAATGATTTTAAAAATATTTAATGTATCATAATTTGAGATATTGAAGATGATCCTGAAATTATATATTCAACCTTGAGAAAATTATCTGTATAATGAAATAGCTTATTCTAATATTATATATTGTCTTGAAATTTTTAAAATTCAAAAAAATAAATATTATCAAAATTGACAATAAAGATATTTTACAGGATTAATATTTTATTAAATTATTTAATAATAATAAAAATTCTGAAAAATTTAAAATAAAATGATATGGTCTAAAATAACATAAATGTTCCATTTATGGTCTAATTGACACCATAAATGTAAAAAATTACAACATTAAAATATTTAAAGAGTTGATACCATAGTTAAAATTAAAATTTTGTTAAATAATGGTTAATCAAAATGTTAAGGTTTAAAATAACACCCAAACATGTCTAAAATTTATTTTTTATGATATTACAACCTTATATTAAGTTACATTATAATACATGGACATTTTGTAGTATTTTGATGGAAAATAAATTTCATAGAATTTAATATTTTGAGAAATTTGAAAAGTACCCCTCACCTCAATTATAAAAGGGCACCACCTCCATCACATATTAACACCACATTGCACCTTATATCTCAAACATCCACCAATAATTTCTCTTATAAAAATTCCTATACAAATTATAGAGGTTCTGGTATTCTCTGAATACCAGCCTTAATTCCTTTTAGAGGAGATCCAAAGGAGACATTTCGAAGAAGTGGTATTCAATCTGACCGATAACATTATTTTTATACTCTTCCATACCTAATATAAATATATGATTTTTTTTTGTACTATAATAAATTAATTACAATAAATATCCTAAATTTTTATTATGTTTTTTAAAAAACAATTATAATCACCCTCTTCTATCAAAAAAAGAAGTGAAATTATCGCTCATGTGTATATACAACTTACCGTCTCCACGTAGTGATACAACTTATTTTTCATTCCAATATTTTATAGATGGTATTATGAAATGTTTAATAAATATAAATTATATATATTATATGAAAAATATTATTCATATTTTAATTATCATTTACATTTCTCTCATTCCATCAATCAAAAAATGAAAACAGTATTCATGTGTATGTACGACATAACATCTCTATAATCAGTGTAATATATTTTTTATCTCTACTTTATATGAATAATTATAAAAATTTATATAATTATTATATATGAGGTTTTTACCACAATTAAACTTCTATTAATGATGATTTCAACTGTCAATGTATAAGCACCAATACTTTTGAACTGAAACATCCCTAGAAAACGAAGTAGTTACCACCCAAAAGAATGATTTTAATAGAAAACAATTAATCTATAGTTGATAATAGGTTATAAATAAACAATATATGGTATGATATAATTATGTTTATGGAATAAATTTATAATAAATCCATATTTATTGTGCATATTGTTTTGAAATTAATGAATAAATTCCGTACTTGAGTTAAGGGATTATTTCACAATCTCATCCTTATTCAGAATTGTTTATGTTTAAATATCCATTGGGGTATATTTATGTCCTATTTCCTTGTTTTCAAAATTTTATTTCAAAAAGGTTTTTTCTATTCTTATAAGAAAATATAAATTCATCTTTACCCTTTTTTTAATTTATACAATCAGTTTTTAATGGGTTATTTCTATCATTCTCTAAATGTAGTACCTTGTTACTTTTATGAAAAAATGTATGGAAGTAATGTTTTTTAGTTTTATGGCATGAGTGGATCTTTCTATTGTCATGATAACTTATTGATATGAAGCTACTTATACAACCATAAAATGTTATTTTCAAAAAAAATATTATTTCATTTGAAATTTTATGGATATGAAAAAAATAATTTCAAAATAGAAAGGACATTTTCCCAAAGAATTATTTCAAATAATATTTCAAAATATTTTTTTATTAAATAAAACATTATTTGATGATACTTATTATTTACTATGTATATGATCTAAGGATATAATCTTTATCCTTTCTTAGGGATAGTTTATCTTTTTGATGGTATGATTTTTATGAATCCCGATACATTTCTATGAGTTATTATATGATGAAATGTTTTTGAATTCCATGTATTTTCCATGTGTTATGAATTGATGACATGTTAATGAAACACATTTATTTTCATGAGTTTTGATATGATGAATGAATTATGATCCTTTGTAGAAAATAAATTCGGTTTTTATTATGTGATGGGTGGGACCATTTTTTCCCTATAATGAATTGGATAATGATTTATAGCTCATGAGATAACAATGGGAATCAAGTCAATGGGCTTGATCCATAATGAGAAATAGGTACATTAAGATCCACTACCAAAAACTGTTGTGTCCTAATCCACAATATTAATGATCTTAGTATTTAAAATTGACATATAGAATAGTGTTCTATATATATTATAGTTCCACACTTTGTTGACATGAGCTTATGGTCCGTGATTTATTTATGATGATTTCCCACTCTTATAGTCCACGACTTCTAAGATGATAATTGTTATTCCATGAATCATGTTTATGATCTATGAAATGTTCGGTATAAACATCCTATGTTTTTTTCATGATAACATTTACTTATTAGTATCTTATTCATTCATATGATAATGGATTGATATATACTATGTTTCTATTAATAAAAAATCAACTCATCGTTTCTTATGATTCCTTCCCCAGGTGATGAAGAAACATTTAGGTAGGGTATTCCTTAGAGGATATTTTTTATTGCTCCTATCTTAACTCTACCATCGTGGAATTATGGGTTTAATATTTATAGTGATGCTTCAAATAATTGACTTGGTTGTGTCGTTATGCTGAATGATATATGTATTACCTATGCAGCACGATTGAGAAATATTCATGAACAAAACTATCTGACTCATGATATTGAGTTAGATGTAGTAATATTTGCTCTGAAGATATGGACACACTATTTCTATGGTGAAAAATGTGAGATATATACTGATCAAAATAGTTTTAAGTATAGTTTCTCAATGAAAGAACACAATGTGAAGAAAAAGTGATGGATCGAACTACTGAATGAAAATTATTGTATAATACAGTACCATCCAGGTAAGGAAAATACTATGGTAGATGCTTAGAACAGAAAGGATCATGGAGTTATAACCAAGATGAGAGTTGAAAGTGGTCACATTTTCATAGATCTAGTAAATATGGATATGGGAATAACCATGGAAGGTGAAAAATCAATACTTTTACAAATTTTTTATGAACTATCTTTACTCAAAAGGATAAAAAATTATCAGACTGATGATGAGGGGTTTCAAAATAAAATTAATGATGTGAATGGTGGGAGTTTGATTGACTTCATAT